>CAWUFW010000023.1:6962500-7562500 GCA_963921515.1 Calotriton arnoldi
GGAGACAGAGAGAGGGAGACAGAGGGAGACAGAGAGAGGGAGACACAGGGCAACAGACAGAGGGAGACAGAGGGAGACAGACAGACAGAGGGAGACAGACAGACAGAGGGAGACCGACAGACACCGACAGACAGAGGGAGACAGACAGAGGGAGGAGGGCGACAGACAGAGGGAGGGAGACAGAGGGAGACAGAGGGAGGGAAACAGACAGAGGGAAACAGACAGAGGGAAACAGACAGAGGGAGACAGAGGGAGATAGAGGGAGACAGAGAGAGAGGGAGACAGAGGGAGGGAGACAGAGGGAGACAGAGGGAGGGAGACAGAGGGAGGGAGAGAGACAGAGGGAGAGGGAGACAGAGGGAGACAGAGAGAGGGAGACAGAGGGAGACAGACAGAGGGAGACAGACAGAGGGAGGGAGACAGAGGGAGGGAGACAGAGGGAGACAGAGGGAGGGAGGGAGACAGAGGGAGAGGGAGACAGAGGGAGACAGAGAGCGTGAGACAGAGAGCGGGAGACAGAGAGAGGGAGACAGAGAGAGGGAAACAGAGGGAGACAGAGAGAGGGAGACAGAGGGCAACAGACAGAGGGAGACAGACAGAGGGAGGGAGACAGAGGGAGGAGGCCGACAGACAGAGGGAGACAGAGGGAGACGGACAGACAGAGGGAGACAGACAGACAGAGGGAGACAGACAGACAGAGGGAAACAGACAGAGGGAGGAGGGCGACAGACAGAGGGAGGGAGACAGAGGGAGATAGAGGGAGGGAGACAGACAGAGGGAAACAGACAGAGGGAGACAGACAGAGGGAGACAGACAGAGGGAGACAGACAGTGTCTTGTGGATTGTTGCCTGCCTTGTTATGTTGGCCTAGGCCTGGTTGCCATGCTGCTTTTCTTTGCGCACGTTACACTGAGCCGGGACTCCCTCGCCCTTTGCTCGTGCCAAGTTCTTTTGCACTGTCTGCATTTTCTGTTGTTCACCTTTTTGGGCTCGGTCTGCACAAACATGTACAAGGTCACATAACAATGTATTTTGGTTCTTCCTGATATGGCCAGTCTCGCGCACCCAGACATAACATTAGGTGCAATTGCCATGAAGAATTTTGTGTGCTTTTAATACTGCGGTTTTCCTAGCGCTTAACACACTTGGAGAAATCCTTTTCAGTGAGAAGAGCTATGATGTCCTGCTGATGTAATTCTGCATCTAGAGACTGAGGTATGGGGGTTCGCTAGTCAAAGCCCAGAGGTCTTCTATTATTATAATAAACTATCTTACTGCACGGGGAGGGTGGTAATGTTATTTAGACATTTATCCACTGAGTTATGAAATGCTTTCCCCGTTTGTATTCTATGGAATTGTAACCATGCTGCTTATATTAGTCATATGCATTATGCTATTGGTACTGACACGTGTACTGTACATTAGAGCACGTAAGTTGGAATAAACATTTTAACCTATCCAGTGTCTCTTCCTACGCACCTTGTGGACAAGTACGAGTGAGTGACGAAAGAGTGTTCTTGCTTCTGCGAGTCCTGAGATAAAGATACCGTGTTCTGGGTTGTCTAATCATTGATACTTGGGTGCTAATGGGATGCTAAGCTAGTTGGGTTGGGGTTTTTGGGTGCTACGGTATATGGTGGCAAACCACTGTATTCCGGGGTCCCATTTTCCTGTGCATAGCTCTGTGTATGTGCAGAAACCTTATAACAACAGAGCGAGAGAGAGAGAGGGAGGAAGACAGAGGGAGGCAGAGGGAGACAGAGGGAGGGAGTCAGGGGGCGACAGAGGGAGGGAGAGGGAGACAGACAGAGGGAGAGGGAGGGAGACAGAGAGAGGGAGACAGAGAGAGGGAGACAGAGAGGGAGGGAGACAGAGGGAGGGAGACAGAGGGAGGGAGACAGAGGGAGGGAGACAGAGGGAGGGAGACAGAGGGAGACAGAGGGAGGGAGGGAGACCGAGGGAGAGGGAGACAGAGGGAGAGGGAGACAGAGGGAGACAGAGAGAGGGAAACAGAGGGAGACAGATAGAGGGAGACAGACAGAGGGAGGAGGGCGACAGACAGAGGGAGACAGAGGGAGGAGGGCGACAGAGGGAGGAGGGCGACAGACAGAGGGAGGAGGGCGACAGAGGGAGGGAGACAGACAGAGGGAGACAGACAGAGGGAGGGAGAGGGAGGGAGACAGAGAGAAGGAGAGAGGGAGGGAGAGAGAGAGAGAGGGGGAAAGAGAGAGAGAGGGAGGCGGAGAGAGAGAGGGTGGGAGAGATAGGGAGAGAGAGAGATATATATATATATATATATATATATATATATCCATCAAAAGAGTTGCCCCAGTGAGGATGACCACCTTGGAGAGAACGCCTCTCTTGTGAGGACTGCAGCTACTGAATTCTGCTTTCAATCTTGCTGGCTCTACGCGTTTCGGAAAATCATTCCTTGTTCACGAGCCGGACGCCAAAGAACGAGCAACAACACGAGTGAGGTTCACCTGCATTGATTTATTCATTTCAACCTCAGTGGGAGTGTCCTCCCGCATCGCGGGCATTCTGGTATTTGCAGTACATTCACTCAAGTATTACCCATGTGGGTGTTGTTGTGCGCCCCAAATAACGGCAATGTTCCTCTGTGGGCACAAGTCAAGAATAAGGTGCTGCCAGTGTGTCACTCAAAATGGGCTAACTCCGTCCCTGTTTCGCTGTTCCAGGCCCTCCTGGCGCTGCAGGTCCGCATCTCGCGGCGCGTCACCCTCGCGGCTTAGGCTTCACCGCTACGAATCCATCAAAAGAGTTGCCCCAGTGAGGATGACCACCTTGGAGAGAACGCCTCTCTTGTGAGGACTGCAGCTACTGAATTCTGCTTTCAATCTTGCTGGCTCTACGCGTTTCGGAAAATCATTCTTTGTTCACGAGCCGGACGCCAAAGAACGAGCAACAACATGAGTGAGGTTCACCTGCATTGATTTATTCATTTCAACCTCAGTGGGCGTGTCCTCCCGCATCGCGGGCATTCTGGTATTTGCAGTACATTCACTCAAGTATTACCCATGTGGGTGTTGTTGTGCGCCCCAAATAACGGCAATGTTCCTCTGTGGGCACAAGTCAAGAATAAGGTGCTGCCAGTGTGTCACTCAAAATGGGCTAACTCCGTCCCTGTTTCGCTGTGCCAGGCCCTCCTGGCGCTGCAGGTCCGCATCTCGCGGCGGGTCACCCTAGCGGCTTAGGCTTCACCGCTACGAATCCATCAAAAGAGTTGCCCCAGTGAGGATGACCACCTTGGAGAGAACGCCTCTCTTGTGAGGACTGCAGCTACTGAATTCTGCTTTCAATCTTGCTGGCTCTACGCGTTTCGGAAAATCATTCCTTGTTCACGAGCCGGATGCCAAAGAACGAGCAACAACATGAGTGAGGTTCACCTGCATTGATTTATTCATTTCAACCTCAGTGGGCGTGTCCTCCCGCATCGCGGGCATTCTGGTATTTGCAGTACATTCACTCAAGTATTACCCATGTGGGTGTTGTTGTGCGCCCCAAATAACGGCAATGTTCCTCTGTGGGCACAATTCAAGAATAAGGTGCTGCCAGTGTGTCACTCAAAATGGGCTAACTCCGTCCCTGTTTCGCTGTGCCAGGCCCTCCTGGCGCTGCAGGTCCGCATCTCGCGGCGGGTCACCCTCGCGGCTTAGGCTTCACCGCTACGAATCCATCAAAAGAGTTGCCCCAGTGAGGATGACCACCTTGGAGAGAACGCCTCTCTTGTGAGGACTGCAGCTACTGAATTCTGCTTTCAATCTTGCTGGCTCTACGCGTTTCGGAAAATCATTCCTTGTTCACGAGCCGGACGCCAAAGAACGAGCAACAACATGAGTGAGGTTCACCTGCATTGATTTATTCATTTCAACCTCAGTGGGCGTGTCCTCCCGCATCGCGGGCATTCTGGTATTTGCAGTACATTCACTCAAGTATTACCCATGTGGGTGTTGTTGTGCGCCCCAAATAACGGCAATGTTCCTCTGTGGGCACAAGTCAAGAATAAGGTGCTGCCAGTGTGTCACTCAAAATGGGCTAACTCCGTCCCTGTTTCGCTGTGCCAGGCCCTCCTGGCGCTGCAGGTCCGCATCTCGCGGCGGGTCACCCTCGCGGCTTAGGCTTCACCGCTACGAATCCATCAAAAGAGTTGCCCCAGTGAGGATGACCACCTTGGAGAGAACGCCTCTCTTGTGAGGACTGCAGCTACTGAATTCTGCTTTCAATCTTGCTGGCTCTACGCGTTTCGGAAAATCATTCCTTGTTCACGAGCCGGACGCCAAAGAACGAGCAACAACATGAGTGAGGTTCACCTGCATTGATTTATTCATTTCAACCTCAGTGGGCGTGTCCTCCCGCATCGCGGGCATTCTGGTATTTGCAGTACATTCACTCAAGTATTACCCATGTGGGTGTTGTTGTGCGCCCCAAATAACGGCAATGTTCCTCTGTGGGCACAAGTCAAGAATAAGGTGCTGCCAGTGTGTCACTCAAAATGGGCTAACTCCGTCCCTGTTTCGCTGTGCCAGGCCCTCCTGGCGCTGCAGGTCCGCATCTCGCGGCGGGTCACCCTCGCGGCTTAGGCTTCACCGCTACGAATCCATCAAAAGAGTTGCCCCAGTGAGGATGACCACCTTGGAAAGAACGCCTCTCTTGTGAGGACTGCAGCTACTGAATTCTGCTTTCAATCTTGCTGGCTCTACGCGTTTCGGAAAATCATTCCTTGTTCACGAGCCGGACGCCAAAGAACGAGCAACAACATGAGTGAGGTTCACCTGCATTGATTTATTCATTTCAACCTCAGTGGGCGTGTCCTCCCGCATCGCGGGCATTCTGGTATTTGCAGTACATTCACTCAAGTATTACCCATGTGGGTGTTGTTGTGCGCCCCAAATAACGGCAATGTTCCTCTGTGGGCACAAGTCAAGAATAAGGTGCTGCCAGTGTGTCACTCAAAATGGGCTAACTCCGTCCATGTTTCGCTGTGCCAGGCCCTCCTGGCGCTGCAGGTCCGCATCTCGCGGCGGGTCACCCTCGCTGCTTAGGCTTCACCGCTACGAATCCATCAAAAGAGTTGCCCCAGTGAGGATGACCACCTTGGAGAGAATGCCTCTCTTGTGAGGACTGCAGCTACTGAATTCTGCTTTCAATCTTGCTGGCTCTACGCGTTTCGGAAAATCATTCCTTGTTCACGAGCCGGACGCCAAAGAACGAGCAACAACATGAGTGAGGTTCACCTGCATTGATTTATTCATTTCAACCTCAGTGGGCGTGTCCTCCCGCATCGCGGGCATTCTGGTATTTGCAGTACATTCACTCAAGTATTACCCATGTGGGTGTTGTTGTGCGCCCCAAATAACGGCAATGTTCCTCTGTGGGCACAAGTCAAGAATAAGGTGCTGCCAGTGTGTCACTCAAAATGGGCTAACTCCGTCCATGTTTCGCTGTGCCAGGCCCTCCTGGCGCTGCAGGTCCGCATCTCGCGGCGGGTCACCCTCGCTGCTTAGGCTTCACCGCTACGAATCCATCAAAAGAGTTGCCCCAGTGAGGATGACCACCTTGGAGAGAATGCCTCTCTTGTGAGGACTGCAGCTACTGAATTCTGCTTTCAATCTTGCTGGCTCTACGCGTTTCGGAAAATCATTCCTTGTTCACGAGCCGGACGCCAAAGAACGAGCAACAACATGAGTGAGGTTCACCTGCATTGATTTATTCATTTCAACCTCAGTGGGCGTGTCCTCCCGCATCGCGGGCATTCTGGTATTTGCAGTACATTCACTCAAGTATTACCCATGTGGGTGTTGTTGTGCGCCCCAAATAACGGCAATGTTCCTCTGTGGGCACAAGTCAAGAATAAGGTGCTGCCAGTGTGTCACTCAAAATGGGCTAACTCCGTCCCTGTTTCGCTGTGCCAGGCCCTCCTGGCGCTGCAGGTCCGCATCTCGCGGCGGGTCACCCTCGCGGCTTAGGCTTCACCGCTACGAATCCATCAAAAGAGTTGCCCCAGTGAGGATGACCACCTTGGAGAGAACGCCTCTCTTGTGAGGACTGCAGCTACTGAATTCTGCTTTCAATCTTGCTGGCTCTACGCGTTTCGGAAAATCATTCCTTGTTCACGAGCCGGACGCCAAAGAACGAGCAACAACATGAGTGAGGTTCACCTGCATTGATTTATTCATTTCAACCTCAGTGGGCGTGTCCTCCCGCATCGCGGGCATTCTGGTATTTGCAGTACATTCACTCAAGTATTACCCATGTGGGTGTTGTTGTGCGCCCCAAATAACGGCAATGTTCCTCTGTGGGCACAAGTCAAGAATAAGGTGCTGCCAGTGTGTCACTCAAAATGGGCTAACTCCGTCCCTGTTTCGCTGTGCCAGGCCCTCCTGGCGCTGCAGGTCCGCATCTCGCGGCGGGTCACCCTCGCGGCTTAGGCTTCACCGCTACGAATCCATCAAAAGAGTTGCCCCAGTGAGGATGACCACCTTGGAGAGAACGCCTCTCTTGTGAGGACTGCAGCTACTGAATTCTGCTTTCAATCTTGCTGGCTCTACGCGTTTCGGAAAATCATTCCTTGTTCACGAGCCGGACGCCAAAGAACGAGCAACAACATGAGTGAGGTTCACCTGCATTGATTTATTCATTTCAACCTCAGTGGGCGTGTGCTCCCGCATCGCGGGCATTCTGGTATTTGCAGTACATTCACTCAAGTATTACCCATGTGGGTGTTGTTGTGCGCCCCAAATAACGGCAATGTTCCTCTGTGGGCACAAGTCAAGAATAAGGTGCTGCCAGTGTGTCACTCAAAATGGGCTAACTCCGTCCCTGTTTCGCTGTGCCAGGCCCTCCTGGCGCTGCAGCTCCGCATCTCGCGGCGGGTCACCCTCGCGGCTTAGGCTTCACCGCTACGAATCCATCAAAAGAGTTGCCCCAGTGAGGATGACCACCTTGGAGAGAACGCCTCTCTTGTGAGGACTGCAGCTACTGAATTCTGCTTTCAATCTTGCTGGCTCTACGCGTTTCGGAAAATCATTCCTTGTTCACGAGCCGGACGCCAAAGAACGAGCAACAACATGAGTGAGGTTCACCTGCATTGATTTATTCATTTCAACCTCAGTGGGCGTGTCCTCCCGCATCGCGGGCATTCTGGTATTTGCAGTACATTCACTCAAGTATTACCCATGTGGGTGTTGTTGTGCGCCCCAAATAACGGCAATGTTCCTCTGTGGGCACAAGTCAAGAATAAGGTGCTGCCAGTGTGTCACTCAAAATGGGCTAACTCCGTCCATGTTTCGCTGTGCCAGGCCCTCCTGGCGCTGCAGGTCCGCATCTCGCGGCGGGTCACCCTCGCTGCTTAGGCTTCACCGCTACGAATCCATCAAAAGAGTTGCCCCAGTGAGGATGACCACCTTGGAGAGAATGCCTCTCTTGTGAGGACTGCAGCTACTGAATTCTGCTTTCAATCTTGCTGGCTCTACGCGTTTCGGAAAATCATTCCTTGTTCACGAGCCGGACGCCAAAGAACGAGCAACAACATGAGTGAGGTTCACCTGCATTGATTTATTCATTTCAACCTCAGTGGGCGTGTCCTCCCGCATCGCGGGCATTCTGGTATTTGCAGTACATTCACTCAAGTATTACCCATGTGGGTGTTGTTGTGCGCCCCAAATAACGGCAATGTTCCTCTGTGGGCACAAGTCAAGAATAAGGTGCTGCCAGTGTGTCACTCAAAATGGGCTAACTCCGTCCCTGTTTCGCTGTGCCAGGCCCTCCTGGCGCTGCAGGTCCGCATCTCGCGGCGGGTCACCCTCGCGGCTTAGGCTTCACCGCTACGAATCCATCAAAAGAGTTGCCCCAGTGAGGATGACCACCTTGGAGAGAACGCCTCTCTTGTGAGGACTGCAGCTACTGAATTCTGCTTTCAATCTTGCTGGCTCTACGCGTTTCGGAAAATCATTCCTTGTTCACGAGCCGGACGCCAAAGAACGAGCAACAACATGAGTGAGGTTCACCTGCATTGATTTATTCATTTCAACCTCAGTGGGCGTGTCCTCCCGCATCGCGGGCATTCTGGTATTTGCAGTACATTCACTCAAGTATTACCCATGTGGGTGTTGTTGTGCGCCCCAAATAACGGCAATGTTCCTCTGTGGGCACAAGTCAAGAATAAGGTGCTGCCAGTGTGTCACTCAAAATGGGCTAACTCCGTCCCTGTTTCGCTGTGCCAGGCCCTCCTGGCGCTGCAGGTCCGCATCTCGCGGCGGGTCACCCTCGCGGCTTAGGCTTCACCGCTACGAATCCATCAAAAGAGTTGCCCCAGTGAGGATGACCACCTTGGAGAGAACGCCTCTCTTGTGAGGACTGCAGCTACTGAATTCTGCTTTCAATCTTGCTGGCTCTACGCGTTTCGGAAAATCATTCCTTGTTCACGAGCCGGACGCCAAAGAACGAGCAACAACATGAGTGAGGTTCACCTGCATTGATTTATTCATTTCAACCTCAGTGGGCGTGTCCTCCCGCATCGCGGGCATTCTGGTATTTGCAGTACATTCACTCAAGTATTACCCATGTGGGTGTTGTTGTGCGCCCCAAATAACGGCAATGTTCCTCTGTGGGCACAAGTCAAGAATAAGGTGCTGCCAGTGTGTCACTCAAAATGGGCTAACTCCGTCCCTGTTTCGCTGTGCCAGGCCCTCCTGGCGCTGCAGGTCCGCATCTCGCGGCGGGTCACCCTCGCGGCTTAGGCTTCACCGCTACGAATCCATCAAAAGAGTTGCCCCAGTGAGGATGACCACCTTGGAGAGAACGCCTCTCTTGTGAGGACTGCAGCTACTGAATTCTGCTTTCAATCTTGCTGGCTCTACGCGTTTCGGAAAATCATTCCTTGTTCACGAGCCGGACGCCAAAGAACGAGCAACAACATGAGTGAGGTTCACCTGCATTGATTTATTCATTTCAACCTCAGTGGGCGTGTCCTCCCGCATCGCGGGCATTCTGGTATTTGCAGTACATTCACTCAAGTATTACCCATGTGGGTGTTGTTGTGCGCCCCAAATAACGGCAATGTTCCTCTGTGGGCACAAGTCAAGAATAAGGTGCTGCCAGTGTGTCACTCAAAATGGGCTAACTCCGTCCCTGTTTCGCTGTGCCAGGCCCTCCTGGCGCTGCAGGTCCGCATCTCGCGGCGGGTCACCCTCGCTGCTTAGGCTTCACCGCTACAAATCCATCAAAAGAGTTGCCCCAGTGAGGATGACCACCTTGGAGAGAACGCCTCTCTTGTGAGGACTGCAGCTACTGAATTCTGCTTTCAATCTTGCTGGCTCTACGCGTTTCGGAAAATCATTCCTTGTTCACGAGCCGGACGCCAAAGAACGAGCAACAACATGAGTGAGGTTCACCTGCATTGATTTATTCATTTCAACCTCAGTGGGCGTGTCCTCCCGCATCGCGGGCATTCTGGTATTTGCAGTACATTCACTCAAGTATTACCCATGTGGGTGTTGTTGTGCGCCCCAAATAACGGCAATGTTCCTCTGTGGGCACAAGTCAAGAATAAGGTGCTGCCAGTGTGTCACTCAAAATGGGCTAACTCCGTCCCTGTTTCGCTGTGCCAGGCCCTCCTGGCGCTGCAGGTCCGCATCTCGCGGCGGGTCACCCTCGCAGCTTAGGCTTCACCGCTACGAATCCATCAAAAGAGTTGCCCCAGTGAGGATGACCACCTTGGAGAGAACGCCTCTCTTGTGAGGACTGCAGCTACTGAATTCTGCTTTCAATCTTGCTGGCTCTACGCGTTTCGGAAAATCATTCCTTGTTCACGAGCCGGACGCCAAAGAACGAGCAACAACATGAGTGAGGTTCACCTGCATTGATTTATTCATTTCAACCTCAGTGGGCGTGTCCTCCCGCATCGCGGGCATTCTGGTATTTGCAGTACATTCACTCAAGTATTACCCATGTGGGTGTTGTTGTGCGCCCCAAATAACGGCAATGTTCCTCTGTGGGCACAAGTCAAGAATAAGGTGCTGCCAGTGTGTCACTCAAAATGGGCTAACTCCGTCCCTGTTTCGCTGTGCCAGGCCCTCCTGGCGCTGCAGGTCCGCATCTCGCGGCGGGTCACCCTCGCGGCTTAGGCTTCACCGCTACGAATCCATCAAAAGAGTTGCCCCAGTGAGGATGACCACCTTGGAGAGAACGCCTCTCTTGTGAGGACTGCAGCTACTGAATTCTGCTTTCAATCTTGCTGGCTCTACGCGTTTCGGAAAATCATTCCTTGTTCACGAGCCGGACGCCAAAGAACGAGCAACAACATGAGTGAGGTTCACCTGCATTGATTTATTCATTTCAACCTCAGTGGGCGTGTCCTCCCGCATCGCGGGCATTCTGGTATTTGCAGTACATTCACTCAAGTATTACCCATGTGGGTGTTGTTGTGCGCCCCAAATAACGGCAATGTTCCTCTGTGGGCACAAGTCAAGAATAAGGTGCTGCCAGTGTGTCACTCAAAATGGGCTAACTCCGTCCCTGTTTCGCTGTGCCAGGCCCTCCTGGCGCTGCAGGTCCGCATCTCGCGGCGGGTCACCCTCGCGGCTTAGGCTTCACCGCTACGAATCCATCAAAAGAGTTGCCCCAGTGAGGATGACCACCTTGGAGAGAACGCCTCTCTTGTGAGGACTGCAGCTACTGAATTCTGCTTTCAATCTTGCTGGCTCTACGCGTTTCGGAAAATCATTCCTTGTTCACGAGCCGGACGCCAAAGAACGAGCAACAACATGAGTGAGGTTCACCTGCATTGATTTATTCATTTCAACCTCAGTGGGCGTGTCCTCCCGCATCGCGGGCATTCTGGTATTTGCAGTACATTCACTCAAGTATTACCCATGTGGGTGTTGTTGTGCGCCCCAAATAACGGCAATGTTCCTCTGTGGGCACAAGTCAAGAATAAGGTGCTGCCAGTGTGTCACTCAAAATGGGCTAACTCCGTCCCTGTTTCGCTGTGCCAGGCCCTCCTGGCGCTGCAGGTCCGCATCTCGCGGCGGGTCACCCTCGCGGCTTAGGCTTCACCGCTACGAATCCATCAAAAGAGTTGCCCCAGTGAGGATGACCACCTTGGAGAGAACGCCTCTCTTGTGAGGACTGCAGCTACTGAATTCTGCTTTCAATCTTGCTGGCTCTACGCGTTTCGGAAAATCATTCCTTGTTCACGAGCCGGACGCCAAAGAACGAGCAACAACATGAGTGAGGTTCACCTGCATTGATTTATTCATTTCAACCTCAGTGGGCGTGTCCTCCCGCATCGCGGGCATTCTGGTATTTGCAGTACATTCACTCAAGTATTACCCATGTGGGTGTTGTTGTGCGCCCCAAATAACGGCAATGTTCCTCTGTGGGCACAAGTCAAGAATAAGGTGCTGCCAGTGTGTCACTCAAAATGGGCTAACTCCGTCCCTGTTTCGCTGTGCCAGGCCCTCCTGGCGCTGCAGGTCCGCATCTCGCGGCGGGTCACCCTCGCGGCTTAGGCTTCACCGCTACGAATCCATCAAAAGAGTTGCCCCAGTGAGGATGACCACCTTGGAGAGAACGCCTCTCTTGTGAGGACTGCAGCTACTGAATTCTGCTTTCAATCTTGCTGGCTCTACGCGTTTCGGAAAATCATTCCTTGTTCACGAGCCGGACGCCAAAGAACGAGCAACAACATGAGTGAGGTTCACCTGCATTGATTTATTCATTTCAACCTCAGTGGGCGTGTCCTCCCGCATCGCGGGCATTCTGGTATTTGCAGTACATTCACTCAAGTATTACCCATGTGGGTGTTGTTGTGCGCCCCAAATAACGGCAATGTTCCTCTGTGGGCACAAGTCAAGAATAAGGTGCTGCCAGTGTGTCACTCAAAATGGGCTAACTCCGTCCCTGTTTCGCTGTGCCAGGCCCTCCTGGCGCTGCAGGTCCGCATCTCGCGGCGGGTCACCCTCGCGGCTTAGGCTTCACCGCTACGAATCCATCAAAAGAGTTGCCCCAGTGAGGATGACCACCTTGGAGAGAACGCCTCTCTTGTGAGGACTGCAGCTACTGAATTCTGCTTTCAATCTTGCTGGCTCTACGCGTTTCGGAAAATCATTCCTTGTTCACGAGCCGGACGCCAAAGAACGAGCAACAACATGAGTGAGGTTCACCTGCATTGATTTATTCATTTCAACCTCAGTGGGCGTGTCCTCCCGCATCGCGGGCATTCTGGTATTTGCAGTACATTCACTCAAGTATTACCCATGTGGGTGTTGTTGTGCGCCCCAAATAACGGCAATGTTCCTCTGTGGGCACAAGTCAAGAATAAGGTGCTGCCAGTGTGTCACTCAAAATGGGCTAACTCCGTCCCTGTTTCGCTGTGCCAGGCCCTCCTGGCGCTGCAGGTCCGCATCTCGCGGCGGGTCACCCTCGCGGCTTAGGCTTCACCGCTACGAATCCATCAAAAGAGTTGCCCCAGTGAGGATGACCACCTTGGAGAGAACGCCTCTCTTGTGAGGACTGCAGCTACTGAATTCTGCTTTCAATCTTGCTGGCTCTACGCGTTTCGGAAAATCATTCCTTGTTCACGAGCCGGACGCCAAAGAACGAGCAACAACATGAGTGAGGTTCACCTGCATTGATTTATTCATTTCAACCTCAGTGGGCGTGTCCTCCCGCATCGCGGGCATTCTGGTATTTGCAGTACATTCACTCAAGTATTACCCATGTGGGTGTTGTTGTGCGCCCCAAATAACGGCAATGTTCCTCTGTGGGCACAAGTCAAGAATAAGGTGCTGCCAGTGTGTCACTCAAAATGGGCTAACTCCGTCCCTGTTTCGCTGTGCCAGGCCCTCCTGGCGCTGCAGGTCCGCATCTCGCGGCGGGTCACCCTCGCGGCTTAGGCTTCACCGCTACGAATCCATCAAAAGAGTTGCCCCAGTGAGGATGACCACCTTGGAGAGAACGCCTCTCTTGTGAGGACTGCAGCTACTGAATTCTGCTTTCAATCTTGCTGGCTCTACGCGTTTCGGAAAATCATTCCTTGTTCACGAGCCGGACGCCAAAGAACGAGCAACAACATGAGTGAGGTTCACCTGCATTGATTTATTCATTTCAACCTCAGTGGGCGTGTCCTCCCGCATCGCGGGCATTCTGGTATTTGCAGTACATTCACTCAAGTATTACCCATGTGGGTGTTGTTGTGCGCCCCAAATAACGGCAATGTTCCTCTGTGGGCACAAGTCAAGAATAAGGTGCTGCCAGTGTGTCACTCAAAATGGGCTAACTCCGTCCCTGTTTCGCTGTGCCAGGCCCTCCTGGCGCTGCAGGTCCGCATCTCGCGGCGGGTCACCCTCGCGGCTTAGGCTTCACCGCTACGAATCCATCAAAAGAGTTGCCCCAGTGAGGATGACCACCTTGGAGAGAACGCCTCTCTTGTGAGGACTGCAGCTACTGAATTCTGCTTTCAATCTTGCTGGCTCTACGCGTTTCGGAAAATCATTCCTTGTTCACGAGCCGGACGCCAAAGAACGAGCAACAACATGAGTGAGGTTCACCTGCATTGATTTATTCATTTCAACCTCAGTGGGCGTGTCCTCCCGCATCGCGGGCATTCTGGTATTTGCAGTACATTCACTCAAGTATTACCCATGTGGGTGTTGTTGTGCGCCCCAAATAACGGCAATGTTCCTCTGTGGGCACAAGTCAAGAATAAGGTGCTGCCAGTGTGTCACTCAAAATGGGCTAACTCCGTCCCTGTTTCGCTGTGCCAGGCCCTCCTGGCGCTGCAGGTCCGCATCTCGCGGCGGGTCACCCTCGCGGCTTAGGCTTCACCGCTACGAATCCATCAAAAGAGTTGCCCCAGTGAGGATGACCACCTTGGAGAGAACGCCTCTCTTGTGAGGACTGCAGCTACTGAATTCTGCTTTCAATCTTGCTGGCTCTACGCGTTTCGGAAAATCATTCCTTGTTCACGAGCCGGACGCCAAAGAACGAGCAACAACATGAGTGAGGTTCACCTGCATTGATTTATTCATTTCAACCTCAGTGGGCGTGTCCTCCCGCATCGCGGGCATTCTGGTATTTGCAGTACATTCACTCAAGTATTACCCATGTGGGTGTTGTTGTGCGCCCCAAATAACGGCAATGTTCCTCTGTGGGCACAAGTCAAGAATAAGGTGCTGCCAGTGTGTCACTCAAAATGGGCTAACTCCGTCCCTGTTTCGCTGTGCCAGGCCCTCCTGGCGCTGCAGGTCCGCATCTCGCGGCGGGTCACCCTCGCGGCTTAGGCTTCACCGCTACGAATCCATCAAAAGAGTTGCCCCAGTGAGGATGACCACCTTGGAGAGAACGCCTCTCTTGTGAGGACTGCAGCTACTGAATTCTGCTTTCAATCTTGCTGGCTCTACGCGTTTCGGAAAATCATTCCTTGTTCACGAGCCGGACGCCAAAGAACGAGCAACAACATGAGTGAGGTTCACCTGCATTGATTTATTCATTTCAACCTCAGTGGGCGTGTCCTCCCGCATCGCGGGCATTCTGGTATTTGCAGTACATTCACTCAAGTATTACCCATGTGGGTGTTGTTGTGCGCCCCAAATAACGGCAATGTTCCTCTGTGGGCACAAGTCAAGAATAAGGTGCTGCCAGTGTGTCACTCAAAATGGGCTAACTCCGTCCCTGTTTCGCTGTGCCAGGCCCTCCTGGCGCTGCAGGTCCGCATCTCGCGGCGGGTCACCCTCGCGGCTTAGGCTTCACCGCTACGAATCCATCAAAAGAGTTGCCCCAGTGAGGATGACCACCTTGGAGAGAACGCCTCTCTTGTGAGGACTGCAGCTACTGAATTCTGCTTTCAATCTTGCTGGCTCTACGCGTTTCGGAAAATCATTCCTTGTTCACGAGCCGGACGCCAAAGAACGAGCAACAACATGAGTGAGGTTCACCTGCATTGATTTATTCATTTCAACCTCAGTGGGCGTGTCCTCCCGCATCGCGGGCATTCTGGTATTTGCAGTACATTCACTCAAGTATTACCCATGTGGGTGTTGTTGTGCGCCCCAAATAACGGCAATGTTCCTCTGTGGGCACAAGTCAAGAATAAGGTGCTGCCAGTGTGTCACTCAAAATGGGCTAACTCCGTCCCTGTTTCGCTGTGCCAGGCCCTCCTGGCGCTGCAGGTCCGCATCTCGCGGCGGGTCACCCTCGCGGCTTAGGCTTCACCGCTACGAATCCATCAAAAGAGTTGCCCCAGTGAGGATGACCACCTTGGAGAGAACGCCTCTCTTGTGAGGACTGCAGCTACTGAATTCTGCTTTCAATCTTGCTGGCTCTACGCGTTTCGGAAAATCATTCCTTGTTCACGAGCCGGACGCCAAAGAACGAGCAACAACATGAGTGAGGTTCACCTGCATTGATTTATTCATTTCAACCTCAGTGGGCGTGTCCTCCCGCATCGCGGGCATTCTGGTATTTGCAGTACATTCACTCAAGTATTACCCATGTGGGTGTTGTTGTGCGCCCCAAATAACGGCAATGTTCCTCTGTGGGCACAAGTCAAGAATAAGGTGCTGCCAGTGTGTCACTCAAAATGGGCTAACTCCGTCCCTGTTTCGCTGTGCCAGGCCCTCCTGGCGCTGCAGGTCCGCATCTCGCGGCGGGTCACCCTCGCGGCTTAGGCTTCACCGCTACGAATCCATCAAAAGAGTTGCCCCAGTGAGGATGACCACCTTGGAGAGAACGCCTCTCTTGTGAGGACTGCAGCTACTGAATTCTGCTTTCAATCTTGCTGGCTCTACGCGTTTCGGAAAATCATTCCTTGTTCACGAGCCGGACGCCAAAGAACGAGCAACAACATGAGTGAGGTTCACCTGCATTGATTTATTCATTTCAACCTCAGTGGGCGTGTCCTCCCGCATCGCGGGCATTCTGGTATTTGCAGTACATTCACTCAAGTATTACCCATGTGGGTGTTGTTGTGCGCCCCAAATAACGGCAATGTTCCTCTGTGGGCACAAGTCAAGAATAAGGTGCTGCCAGTGTGTCACTCAAAATGGGCTAACTCCGTCCCTGTTTCGCTGTGCCAGGCCCTCCTGGCGCTGCAGGTCCGCATCTCGCGGCGGGTCACCCTCGCGGCTTAGGCTTCACCGCTACGAATCCATCAAAAGAGTTGCCCCAGTGAGGATGACCACCTTGGAGAGAACGCCTCTCTTGTGAGGACTGCAGCTACTGAATTCTGCTTTCAATCTTGCTGGCTCTACGCGTTTCGGAAAATCATTCCTTGTTCACGAGCCGGACGCCAAAGAACGAGCAACAACATGAGTGAGGTTCACCTGCATTGATTTATTCATTTCAACCTCAGTGGGCGTGTCCTCCCGCATCGCGGGCATTCTGGTATTTGCAGTACATTCACTCAAGTATTACCCATGTGGGTGTTGTTGTGCGCCCCAAATAACGGCAATGTTCCTCTGTGGGCACAAGTCAAGAATAAGGTGCTGCCAGTGTGTCACTCAAAATGGGCTAACTCCGTCCCTGTTTCGCTGTGCCAGGCCCTCCTGGCGCTGCAGGTCCGCATCTCGCGGCGGGTCACCCTCGCGGCTTAGGCTTCACCGCTACGAATCCATCAAAAGAGTTGCCCCAGTGAGGATGACCACCTTGGAGAGAACGCCTCTCTTGTGAGGACTGCAGCTACTGAATTCTGCTTTCAATCTTGCTGGCTCTACGCG
The DNA here is from genome assembly GCA_963921515.1 of Calotriton arnoldi. NCBI lineage: Eukaryota > Metazoa > Chordata > Amphibia > Caudata > Salamandridae > Calotriton > Calotriton arnoldi. Next base: position 6,979,240 of record CAWUFW010000023.1, read on the forward strand.
TTTCGGAAAATCATTCCTTGTTCACGAGCCGGACGCCAAAGAACGAGCAACAACATGAGTGAGGTTCACCTGCATTGATTTATTCATTTCAACCTCAGTGGGCGTGTCCTCCCGCATCGCGGGCATTCTGGTATTTGCAGTACATTCACTCAAGTATTACCCATGTGGGTGTTGTTGTGCGCCCCAAATAACGGCAATGTTCCTCTGTGGGCACAAGTCAAGAATAAGGTGCTGCCAGTGTGTCACTCAAAATGGGCTAACTCCGTCCCTGTTTCGCTGTGCCAGGCCCTCCTGGCGCTGCAGGTCCGCATCTCGCGGCGGGTCACCCTCGCGGCTTAGGCTTCACCGCTACGAATCCATCAAAAGAGTTGCCCCAGTGAGGATGACCACCTTGGAGAGAACGCCTCTCTTGTGAGGACTGCAGCTACTGAATTCTGCTTTCAATCTTGCTGGCTCTACGCGTTTCGGAAAATCATTCCTTGTTCACGAGCCGGACGCCAAAGAACGAGCAACAACATGAGTGAGGTTCACCTGCATTGATTTATTCATTTCAACCTCAGTGGGCGTGTCCTCCCGCATCGCGGGCATTCTGGTATTTGCAGTACATTCACTCAAGTATTACCCATGTGGGTGTTGTTGTGCGCCCCAAATAACGGCAATGTTCCTCTGTGGGCACAAGTCAAGAATAAGGTGCTGCCAGTGTGTCACTCAAAATGGGCTAACTCCGTCCCTGTTTCGCTGTGCCAGGCCCTCCTGGCGCTGCAGGTCCGCATCTCGCGGCGGGTCACCCTCGCGGCTTAGGCTTCACCGCTACGAATCCATCAAAAGAGTTGCCCCAGTGAGGATGACCACCTTGGAGAGAACGCCTCTCTTGTGAGGACTGCAGCTACTGAATTCTGCTTTCAATCTTGCTGGCTCTACGCGTTTCGGAAAATCATTCCTTGTTCACGAGCCGGACGCCAAAGAACGAGCAACAACATGAGTGAGGTTCACCTGCATTGATTTATTCATTTCAACCTCAGTGGGCGTGTCCTCCCGCATCGCGGGCATTCTGGTATTTGCAGTACATTCACTCAAGTATTACCCATGTGGGTGTTGTTGTGCGCCCCAAATAACGGCAATGTTCCTCTGTGGGCACAAGTCAAGAATAAGGTGCTGCCAGTGTGTCACTCAAAATGGGCTAACTCCGTCCCTGTTTCGCTGTGCCAGGCCCTCCTGGCGCTGCAGGTCCGCATCTCGCGGCGGGTCACCCTCGCGGCTTAGGCTTCACCGCTACGAATCCATCAAAAGAGTTGCCCCAGTGAGGATGACCACCTTGGAGAGAACGCCTCTCTTGTGAGGACTGCAGCTTCTGAATTCTGCTTTCAATCTTGCTGGCTCTACGCGTTTCGGAAAATCATTCCTTGTTCACGAGCCGGACGCCAAAGAACGAGCAACAACATGAGTGAGGTTCACCTGCATTGATTTATTCATTTCAACCTCAGTGGGCGTGTCCTCCCGCATCGCGGGCATTCTGGTATTTGCAGTACATTCACTCAAGTATTACCCATGTGGGTGTTGTTGTGCGCCCCAAATAACGGCAATGTTCCTCTGTGGGCACAAGTCAAGAATAAGGTGCTGCCAGTGTGTCACTCAAAATGGGCTAACTCCGTCCCTGTTTCGCTGTGCCAGGCCCTCCTGGCGCTGCAGGTCCGCATCTCGCGGCGGGTCACCCTCGCGGCTTAGGCTTCACCGCTACGAATCCATCAAAAGAGTTGCCCCAGTGAGGATGACCACCTTGGAGAGAACGCCTCTCTTGTGAGGACTGCAGCTACTGAATTCTGCTTTCAATCTTGCTGGCTCTATGCGTTTCGGAAAATCATTCCTTGTTCACGAGCCGGACGCCAAAGAACGAGCAACAACATGAGTGAGGTTCACCTGCATTGATTTATTCATTTCAACCTCAGTGGGCGTGTCCTCCCGCATCGCGGGCATTCTGGTATTTGCAGTACATTCACTCAAGTATTACCCATGTGGGTGTTGTTGTGCGCCCCAAATAACGGCAATGTTCCTCTGTGGGCACAAGTCAAGAATAAGGTGCTGCCAGTGTGTCACTCAAAATGGGTTAACTCCGTCCCTGTTTCGCTGTGCCAGGCCCTCCTGGCGCTGCAGGTCCGCATCTCGCGGCGGGTCACCCTCGCGGCTTAGGCTTCACCGCTACGAATCCATCAAAAGAGTTGCCCCAGTGAGGATGACCACCTTGGAGAGAACGCCTCTCTTGTGAGGACTGCAGCTACTGAATTCTGCTTTCAATCTTGCTGGCTCTACGCGTTTCGGAAAATCATTCCTTGTTCACGAGCCGGACGCCAAAGATCGAGCAACAACATGAGTGAGGTTCACCTGCATTGATTTATTCATTTCAACCTCAGTGGGCGTGTCCTCCCGCATCGCGGGCATTCTGGTATTTGCAGTACTTTCACTCAAGTATTACCCATGTGGGTGTTGTTGTGCGCCCCAAATAACGGCAATGTTCCTCTGTGGGCACAAGTCAAGAATAAGGTGCTGCCAGTGTGTCACTCAAAATGGGCTAACTCCGTCCCTGTTTCGCTGTGCCAGGCCCTCCTGGCGCTGCAGGTCCGCATCTCGCGGCGGGTCACCCTCGCAACTTAGGCTTCACCGCTACGAATCCATCAAAAGAGTTGCCCCAGTGAGGATGACCACCTTGGAGAGAACGCCTCTCTTGTGAGGACTGCAGCTACTGAATTCTGCTTTCAATCTTGCTGGCTCTACGCGTTTCGGAAAATCATTCCTTGTTCACGAGCCGGACGCCAAAGAACGAGCAACAACATGAGTGAGGTTCACCTGCATTGATTTATTCATTTCAACCTCAGTGGGCGTGTCCTCCCGCATCGCGGGCATTCTGGTATTTGCAGTACATTCACTCAAGTATTACCCATGTGGGTGTTGTTGTGCGCCCCAAATAACGGCAATGTTTCTCTGTGGGCACAAGTCAAGAATAAGGTGCTGCCAGTGTGTCACTCAAAATGGGCTAACTCCGTCCCTGTTTCGCTGTGCCAGGCCCTCCTGGCGCTGCAGGTCCGCATCTCGCGGCGGGTCACCCTCGCGGCTTAGGCTTCACCGCTACGAATCCATCAAAAGAGTTGCCCCAGTGAGGATGACCACCTTGGAGAGAACGCCTCTCTTGTGAGGACTGCAGCTACTGAATTCTGCTTTCAATCTTGCTGGCTCTACGCGTTTCGGAAAATCATTCCTTGTTCACGAGCCGGACGCCAAAGAACGAGCAACAACATGAGTGAGGTTCACCTGCATTGATTTATTCATTTCAACCTCAGTGGGCGTGTCCTCCCGCATCGCGGGCATTCTGGTATTTGCAGTACATTCACTCAAGTATTACCCATGTGGGTGTTGTTGTGCGCCCCAAATAACGGCAATGTTCCTCTGTGGGCACAAGTCAAGAATAAGGTGCTGCCAGTGTGTCACTCAAAATGGGCTAACTCCGTCCCTGTTTCGCTGTGCCAGGCCCTCCTGGCGCTGCAGGTCCGCATCTCGCGGCGGGTCACCCTCGCGGCTTAGGCTTCACCGCTACGAATCCATCAAAAGAGTTGCCCCAGTGAGGATGACCACCTTGGAGAGAACGCCTCTTGTGAGGACTGCAGCTACTGAATTCTGCTTTCAATCTTGCTGGCTCTACGCGTTTCGGAAAATCATTCCTTGTTCACGAGCCGGACGCCAAAGAACGAGCAACAACATGAGTGAGGTTCACCTGCATTGATTTATTCATTTCAACCTCAGTGGGCGTGTCCTCCCGCATCGCGGGCATTCTGGTATTTGCAGTACATTCACTCAAGTATTACCCATGTGGGTGTTGTTGTGCGCCCCAAATAACGGCAATGTTCCTCTGTGGGCACAAGTCAAGAATAAGGTGCTGCCAGTGTGTCACTCAAAATGGGCTAACTCCGTCCCTGTTTCGCTGTGCCAGGCCCTCCTGGCGCTGCAGGTCCGCATCTCGCGGCGGGTCACCCTCGCGGCTTAGGCTTCACCGCTACGAATCCATCAAAAGAGTTGCCCCAGTGAGGATGACCACCTTGGAGAGAACGCCTCTCTTGTGAGGACTGCAGCTACTGAATTCTGCTTTCAATCTTGCTGGCTCTACGCGTTTCGGAAAATCATTCCTTGTTCACGAGCCGGACGCCAAAGAACGAGCAACAACATGAGTGAGGTTCACCTGCATTGATTTATTCATTTCAACCTCAGTGGGCGTGTCCTCCCGCATCGCGGGCATTCTGGTATTTGCAGTACATTCACTCAAGTATTACCCATGTGGGTAATACTTGAGCATAAACGGTGACGCCAGCCAATGGAAATGAGGGGCGGGGCTTAAAGCCCTCTTCTGAAAGTCCTCATCTACAATAAATCTCGCCGAGCGAGCGACGCATGTGCGCAGCAACGCTAGGCGAGACCTAAAAATACGTGAAACTCTATGTATATGATCTCGGATTACCTCCTGAGCCCCCATTGGGGGGCTAGGATTTGTTAGCTGGGGGTCTTATCTAGAGCAAAACAAGCATTCTAGAAGGGCCTGTGCATCCTTTAGTCGTTTCCTGCCATCAAAATTTTATAAATTATGAACATCTAAGACTTTATCTGTTGGCATCAGCATTTGAATTTGTGAATATGGGTTTTATTAATGCTTGTAGATTTAAAAATTGAAAATGTATAAGCTTACACAGATATTGTTCTTTGAATTATACATGCTCGTCTTAGAGAGCATTTCCATAAATATTATAGGAAGCAATTAACTAAATCAATAAAAATACCTCGGTTATCCTACTGTGTGCTTTTCATAAACAACATATGTTCACATAAAGTCTGAAATATTAACGTAACCTTTTACCTCATAGTTACCTAATTACATTGTCACTATTTATTATCCAACAATTTTTTTTACAGTGGAAGAATGAGAAGCTGAATTAACAAATCTAAGACTGAAACGTGTCCTGGAGGTTGTGCAAGGTTACTATGGGCCAGATGTACAAAGGTTTCTGGGTGGGCAGGCAAAATATCGAATTTTAAATATCGACCTACACTAATATCGAGTTTTTAATATCGTAGGGACAGAATATCGAAGTCAAGAATATCGTTGACCAGAATATCGACTTTATGGTAAGTAATATCGATTTTTTAATATCGAAGTAAGTAATATCGAAGTCATTAATATCGTTAGCAAAAATATAGTTGTAAATAATATCGATTTTCTTTTAGTGTTATGTATTTTATATGTATGTTTAACATGTTTTTTAAAGTTTTTAAATTATTTTTAAATATATGTATTAAATGTTTAGAAAATAGTAATTTTTTTCAAAGGAAACTTTGTGTTTTAGTATCAGAGCGGGTTGTGGGTTTATAGGGAATAGGGTGGGAAGTAATTTAATTATAATTAGTTAATTAATATGTTTTTATTTATTGTTATTCATTGTTAATTTATTGTTAATTAATTATTAATTGGTAATTAATTTATATTAATTGGTTAATTTATAATTATACTAATTATAATTAATTTATTATTAATTTTAATTTATTGTTATTGTTAATTAATCTATTGTAAATTAATTATTAATTGGTAATTAATGTTAATTTATTGATTAATTGGTAATTAAATTAGTTATGTTATTTTTAATGTGTAGCGGGTTGTGGGTTTATAGGGAATAGGGTGGGAAGTAATTTAAATATAATTAATTAGTTAATATGTGTATATTTATTGTTATTGATTATTAATTTATTGTTAATTAATTATTAATTGGTAATTAATTTTTATTAATTGGTTAATTAAAAATTACATTAATGATACTTAATTTATTATTGTTTTTTATTTATTGTTATTGTTAATTAATTATTAATTGGTAATTAGTTTTTTAATTGATTAATTGCTAATTAAATTAATTGTGTTATTTTTATGTGTAGTGCGTTGTGTGTTTATAGGGAATAGGGTGGGAAGTAATTTAATGTTATTTAAGTAAATATTAATTTAATTTAATAGGTATTTATTAATAATTATTTTGTTAAATAATTAATGATATGTTATTTATTTATTTTTAAATTAATTTATAAGTATGTTAATTTAACCCCTACGCGATCCTACATTTTCCCTACTATTGCACTCACTGGAGTGGGAATAGTAATTTTTACCCCTACGCTATCCAACACTTTCCCTACTGTTGCACTCACTGGAGTGGGAATAGTAATTTTTACCCTACGCTATCCAACACTTTCCCTACTGTTGCACTCACTGGAGTGGGAATAGTAATTTTTACCCCTCCGCTATCCAGCACTTTCCCTACTGTTGCACTCACTGTAGTGGAAATAGTCATTTTTACCCCTACGCTATCCAACACTTTCCCTACTGTTGCACTGACTGGAGTGGGAATAGTAATTTTTACCCCTACGCTATCCAACACTTTCCCTACTGTTGCACTCACTGGAGTGGGAATAGTAATTTTTACCCCCCGCTATCCAACACTTTCCCTACTGTTGCACTCATTGGAGTGGGAATAGTAATTTTACCCCTACGCTATCCAACACTTTCCCTACTGTTGCACTCACTGGAGTGGGAATAGTAATTTTTACCCCTACGCTATCCAACACTTTCCCTACTGTTGCACTCACTGGAGTGGGAATAGTAATTTTACCCCCCGCTATCCAACACTTTCCCTACTGTTGCACTCACTGGAGTAGGAATAGTAATTTTACCCCTACGCTATCCAACACTTTCCCTACTGTTGCACTCACTGGAGTGGGAATAGTAATTTTTACCCCTACGCTATCCAACACTTTCCCTACTGTTGCACTCAATGGAGTGGGAATAGTAATTTTAGCCCCTACGCTATCCAACACTTTCCCTACTGTTGCACTCACTACAGTGGGAATAGTAATTTGATTTTCTCCGTTATCTAATATTTTGTATTTTTTAGCTAATGTACTGTATAATTATTTTTAAAAAGATTTAAAAGAATTTTATTTTTTTTAAATTTGTTACATATATTTATTTAATTTTTATTTATATTATTCTTTTATGTGTATAGGTGTATTTATAATTTATAAAAAATAAATTAAACAATTTATAAGTTATTAAAATAAATATTACAACATATTAATAAGTAAGTATATATATATTATATATTATATGTATATGTTTAATGTATTTTGAAATTATATATATTACTTATAATTTTTAAGCATTTTAAAATATTTGTAACTATGTTTCTTTTAATTATATGTATTATTTACTTTATTTTACAATATTTTTTAACTTAAATTAAAAACGATATTTTTAACAACGATATTTTTGACATCGATATTTTTTTTCCGATATTTTTGTACTTACTTTAATGTAGATAGGATGTCGATATTCTTGTCTTCGATATTTTTGCTGCGATATTTTTGTAGGTCGATATTGTGACCTTCGATATTTAGTCAGTGATTCGGTTTCTGAGGTCACAACCTATCCAATTCGCAGAACCATGCCGTTTGCGACCACAAAAAAACTGTTTTAACTGTACAAAAGGCAAATTGCAATGCAGTAACTTGTTAACGAATCACAATATGCATTTGCGACCAAAATCTGATTTGATGTTTGGAAGGGGAGTGTTTAGGGTGTCCTTTCCAAATACTGAATCATAGTGGTATGTATTAATGTTTTGCGACTGAAATCCGACCGCAAAACAGTTGTACTTTACCACCGATTGAAACATGATGGTAGCCCATTCGCAAATGAGAAAGGGCCCCAAAGGGACCCTTTCCCCTTTGAAAACGTTAGACAAAATAGGCAGCGGTTACACTTCTATTCAGTGGCGGCTCGCAGTGGGAGTGCTGCGGGGCGGTGAGGCGGGCGGGGGGGAGGGGCAGGGTGGGGGAGTAGTGGAGTCGGACATACAACGTCCACGAGTAAAGTAGGTAAATAAATAAATAAAACTATTTACCTTGCGCGCGCTGCATCGCTGAGGTAAATAGTTTTATTTATTTGTTTACCTACTTTACTCGTGGACGTCGTATGTCCGACTCCACTACCCCCCACCCCGCCGCTCCCCCGCCCCGCCCCACCGCCCGCAGCACTCCCACTGCGAGCCGCCACTGCTTCTATTCAGTTACTTCCCACTGTTACAGTTTCAGCCCAGAGGAGAATGGCTTCTAGAGGTCAATTAAACAATAACCGAAGCGTCTAGTACTCTCATCTGCATGTTAGCTCCTACTAAATAAATCACTAAACAAACAAACCAAAACAAAAATAAGAGCCAACCTCGGCCACAAAACAAGCTCATTTTGGCATAATAAAATCATACACTGGCCCGTTGAGCTAGCCTTTCTCCTTGGTTGCTAGGTATGTCTTTCCAAGTGTGAATTTGGATGGACCTGCCGACATGTCACCATGTTCCTTCTGGCCTCAGTGTAGCGCCAGTTGTCTTTTTCACGTGCCAGCACTCTCTTGAATCCTTTCAGATGCCAACTGGCTCCCGGATATCCTGAAACTTGAAGCTTGTGCTTAGTGGATTAGGTCATATCAACTGCTTTTGTAAGAGTAAAAAATGTTTCATACATGCCAACATTTTAAATCTAGAAAGCTGGAGTTTTTGAGTAAAAAAAATCTGGGTACTGTATTTTCCCCATTGACTTTCATGGAAGCGGAGTCAATTTTAGGCAGGAGAGAGTTAAAATGAAACAATTTTGGGCTTCAAAGATCGGGAGTCTCCTGCCTGAATCAGTTCTCTTGGCACGTATGAGTATATTTTTGGGCTTTGGCTTTTGTGGTGCCACGTTGTGTTTTTTAATTCCTCCATAATACTGAAGACGTTCCACTTTTAATTTCTACAGAGTAAGACATCGAGTTATGTTTTATGCCGCCCAGAAGGGCAAGGGTCCCTTTAAGACCTCCAGCATGGAGACTCTTACCCTGTACAAGCTAGCTAGACCCTTGCCAGGGTTATGGTGCAGAACAAACCAGAAGGATCCTTGCCACTCCCTGACTGGCCTGTCGCTCATGCTCTTTTAAATTTTTTCACTTTAATTTTCATTTCTCATTAGCTTCTTCTCTGCAGCATATTTTATTTTTGTTTATTTAAGATGTAAAAATCTCATTAAAAACACAAATGCACTGGTTATGTAAATGAAAACTGCCTTTAATGCTTCTACTGAGGGCTGGGCATGTTTTTTTGTTTGAGAAATCAAATACTCCATAAAAAGTAGACATTGTTAGTGGCTGTTAGACCTGGCATCCTTGGCGTGGTGTCCCCTGACTTTTTGCCTTCTGACATCCTGTTTTGCTGACTTTGTTTTTGCTGGCTATAGGATTCTGGGCACTTTACCACTGCTAACCAGTGCTTAAGTGCATGTGCTCTGTACACTAAACATGGTAACATTGGCTTATCCACAATTGGCATATGTAACTTACCTATAAGTCACTAGTAAAGTGCACTCCATGTGTCCACGGCTTGTACATTAAATGCTACTAGGGGGCCTGAAGCACTGATTGTGCCACCCACTTAACTAGCACTTTAAACATGGTTCAGGTCTGCCACTGCAGAGCCTGTGTGTGCAGTTCATTTAAACTGCCATTTTGACCTAATAAGTTAACCTACTTGCAGGCCCAAACTTTCCTTTGTATTACATATAAGTCACCCCTAAGGCAGGCCCTTGGCAGCCCTGAGGGCAGGGTGCAGTGTATTTAAAAAGTAGGATATGTACTTTTAAGTTTTACATGTCCTGGTAGTGAACTGCTCTTAAATTTATTTTTCACAACTGCAAGACCTAGCTGTCTCATAGGGAACTGCCTTATAACATTTTATACATGTAGTTTTCCATTGGGGACAAGATAGGAAAATCAAATTTGGTGTCTCTGGACTCACAATTTAAAAACACAACTTATAGTGAAGTTGGTTTTTAGATTGCTATTCTGAAAATGCCACATTCAGATATACATATAAAAGTGGCCCAAACTAGCTAGGCGCAGCAGACAGATGTGAGCAGGAGTCAGAGAGACGCTGGGCCCCGATACAACTGCAAAAAGAAAATGAAAAACTTTGAAGGAAGACAGAAGAAAGCCATTTGAAATTAATGGAAGAATCTTGGTAAAGCAACATGCATGTGCTTTAACTAAAAAAGAACGAGAATCATAACCAGTAAGGGTCCTGAAGAGAACCCAAAAGAAATAAGAGGTTCGAAGCGCGTCGACAGAAAACTTGGAGAGTGTCTTCATTGGATAAAAGTTGTACAGTAGACACCTTAAAAAAGGAAACAAGAATTGTACAGTGTACTGGAACAGAAGTGTCTTAGAACCCCCAAGGTCATTAATAGCTAGAAGGTTTGTTCCAAAATAATTTTAGCAATGCCAACCTCTGCATCTTGGTAATTTTCTGATTGGTCATAAGAGGACATTTCGAAAAAACGGTGTTATACATGTTGTTGTTGTTGTTGTCTAAGTAATGCCAGAGTCCTGTGTTGTATAGTGTCAATATATGTTTTGTTTTCTGAATGTAGTCAAACGGAAATGTTTAAGTGTATAAATTGCATACAAAAGTTTTGAAATTACAGTGAATAAATTCACAGGTCAAGAACATTTATTTACTTGGCCTTGGGAAAATAATGTTGTTTTGAATAAATGTAGCTAGGGTAATTTGTTTAATATATAACTTTTAGAAAGTTGGCATTTTCTTACTTAAACCATTTGGTGCCTTCTTCCTTTCCCAGGAATACACATCTGGGGTGGGGGACAGCTAGCTTCCTGCATTCCCTCTGGACAGCCACACACATACAGAGTAGGTGTGCATGTACAGCCATCTGCATGTTGATTGGTCATCCTGAGGCAGGATGAGAGGGAGGAGCTGACACTTGCACTTGAATAGCGCAGTGCCTGTCCCCACACAAAGGGGTGCATACCCCCTTGCAGTGAGTCTGGGGCCAGGGCAGGAAAGGCAGGGCCTTGTGCACTTCAAAGCATCTCTTTGAAGTCTCCCTACTTCAAAGGCCAAATTGGGTATACGTACTGGACCTCTGACACCATGATTTTAGAATACTTCCGGATCTAAGGACATTCTGTCAGGAAGAGGAGCTGCTGTGCTGCAGGAGTGACTGGCATTTTGCTAAATTCTTTGCTGTGTTCCCCTGCTGCCTGCTGTGGTGTAGAAGGAACTGCCACTTTGCTACCTGCTTTGCTGTGTTGGCCTGCTGCTCTTGCCTGGGAGTTAGAAGGACTGGACCTGCCCTCTATATCCTTGAACACAAATTTCTTCAAGGGCTTGCTGGCTTACCTCCTGTTTTGAACTCCCAGGGCCATCAAAGACTTCCTTCAACTCTGCTTCAGCTGATGGACTCTGCCAACTGAGAGTCCTGCCCTGCCAAGAGGTGCCAATCCAGTCCTGGGCCTTGAAAGTGGGTTCTGTAGCTGTTTTTCTACAAAAATGGACACAGTTATGACTTTGCACAGATCGGAACCAACACAGTGCCATCTGACATTGACACAGCGCCAATTTGAGGACATCCCTCCGCCGCTTGACGATGATGTGGGATACGACTGTGAGGCTTGATGACGCAGCGCCTGCATCATAAGTGGTTCAACACCGACGCGGGACCCGACTGCGAGGCTCGACAACGACGCATTGCCTGCATCGAAAGGGGTTCAGTGGCGACACGGGACCCGACTGCGAGGCTCGATACTGATGCATCTACCTGACTGCATGGATCTTAACCGATGCATCGAGTCTGTGACGCCGACGCTTGATCCATTCAAGGTACTTCTTCAGCTGGCCCTGCATGCAGGGCACAAGTCAGAGGTATACGCAGGTACACAGCGTCCTCCCACTCTTTTCACAGGGTGGTCGCCATCCCCCCTGCCAAGAAGTTGGGCCCCACAGAAATATGCTAAACGTGTCACGGAGTAATTTTCAGACACCGGGATACGCTCAGCAGCGCCTGCACGTGGTCTGCTTTCAATTCCCAGCAGCAACGTGCAGGCGGGGAGGGAGCTTTTTTTCACCTCCAGGTGGGCCGAAGTTAAGGGGCCAGTAGGCCTCCTTTTGTTTGAATATCCTGACTGGAGGCGGCCTGGAACCTCACACTTAAATGTAAATGCCATGGAGGGGAAACAAAGGCACATACAGCTTGTTATCTCTTCACAAGTACTTAAGAGAGGCATCTTTTGCCTTTGTTCAGTCCCTGTATATAATAGATGCATGCACTGTAAGAATGTCAGATGTGTTTGTCTGTCCCAGTATTTACACAAATAGCTATTTCAATAGCACTATTTTATTTCTTTTATAGCGCTATGCAACCCAATGCAGGGTGTCAGAGCTCTTTACGTAACATACACATTATACATTGACAATAAATCATGTACATGAGTAAATTAATGTACAAGATGAGTTACATGAGACAGTGAGGGTAACAAGGTCTGGGAGTCACATGTCCTTCATACCTCACTGTGGTCTTTTAGAAGGATTACAATTTATGAACTGCAGGTAACAAAAGGATCTCTGAGTTAAAAGTAGTAACCCACTTTACTATCTACATAAAATAAAAATCTGTCATCTGCGTGTTAGATGATGTGCTTTGCAGGAGACACATTTACCTTCTCTACTACTTTGATTCAGATCTGGGACTTCACAAAACACAGATCTCTCCAGCAAGTGTATTAACCACCAGAGTTATTTCACCATTATTACTATTCCCTGAGATTTACTGGGCATCTTCCCAGCAGACGCCTTAACCCAATCAAATATTTAAAAATTTAGACTTTGCAACCAATTAAGCTTAACAGATCTACTACCATGCTTCTCCTTGTTGCCAATTTCTTTGTGGCACGGTTTAAAAAAAAAATGTATTAGTTGAGGGCCAGATTTTGCGTCGGGATTGCGCCACTTTTTTGGCACAACCCCAACGCTAAATCTCATTTGTTAAATTTCATAATGCGCTTAAACGTCCTCATGATATACCTGATAAACATATGTGTGAGGTCTTAATATCTGATGTCACTCCTTGTGATGTCACTTCCAGTGAGGTCACTTCCTGTGATGTCACATGCAATGTCACACGTCGTGATATCATGCGCTGTGATGGCACGCGTCACGATTTCACTTGCATACTGCCTAACCTGGTTAGCCCCCACTTCTTTTTAAGGACTTGTGCCCTGCCTGCGTGGGTCCTGTAGCCGGCCTGCCCTCCATCGCGGCCGGCCTGAACTTTGGATTTACTCCTGTCCAGCGCGACCTCAAGTAACCCCTAAGCACTGTTGGCTTTTAAGCACTTTATTGCAGTTTCTTCTTTAAAAATTCATATCTCAAGTTCTACTTATTGGATTTTTGTTGTTTTTGTTTTGTTTTACCCAGATAAATATTCTCTATTTTGTGGAGTCTTTTTGTGGTGTTTTTACTGTGTTGCTGTAATTAAAGTGTTGCACAAATACTTTACACATTGCCTCTTAAGTTAAGCCTGACTGCTCTGTGCAAAGCTAACAGAGGGTGAGCACATGTTAATTTAGGTTGTGTATCTGACTTACCATGCCTAGGATTGTGATACCTACTTGGACAGGGTGCATACCTCTGCTGTCTGGAGACCCAGTTTCTAACTGTGCCTATCAAGTAATACGGGACGTGGCCAGACGGTAGTGGGAACAGATTTGTTTGAGGGGCTTCTGCTTGTCAAGGGACCACTAGAGACCTATGGTTTGCCTTGGATCGGTCTCTTGTAGCACCCATCATGGTAAAAGCAGTGTGGCCAAAGTCCCTGCAATTTCAAAGCTCTGCATTTTGTAACTCTCGGAGTTGGTCTCTGCACCTCGATGAAAAACACCAGAAGACCCACCATTTCTAGCAAGCATACAAACTGCATCCTCTAATCACTGCTACCATTACTTATACTCGTCCAGTCGTACACTCTGAAGCTTTGTATCCTTGCCCTAGTCTTAAACAAAAAGAAAAAAGTACACCTGTGTCTATTGCAAACATTACCTACAACGGTACGTTGCAATACTTAAATACATGGTTGTTATCAGGGAAGACCAGGGTAATTTTGGCAGACTAGCTTGGATCTGATATGACAATACGTCCAGGATAAGTATAAGTGAAGATGAGGTGGTCTTGGGAGAGAAGGACATGGATATGTTGTTTTAGTAGAAGGTGCTATCGAGGTCAGCACTCTCAAGCATAAGGAGTAAAGGCGTCTTTTGCTTTATAGACCCTTTTTTTGGTACATTACACAGGAAGGGGTGGGGACTAGGCTTACAAAAAAAAGTGTAAAAGGGCCTTTGCATGTTTTAACCTATACTCAAAATGTAAGGCAGACACCCTTTTACACAGAGCTTCAGGCAGGTGGGTGGAGGAGTCCCAGGGTAGCAAAGCAGAGGAAGGAGGGACAAGGGCTTGCGGGAAAAGGCTTATGCACCGATTAAAATAGAAATTTGAGAGTATTTGCTGAAGCGCTGCAGGAGGATCTTACGCATGGTTTTGCATTAGGTTGCCAGAGGACACTGAACTTGGTAGAACATTTGGGGTCAGCATTAGTCATGCTGAAGTGCTTGGGAAATGTTGCAGAGGTGGAGCAGGCTAGAGCAGTTGGCCCATTTGTGAAATAGTGGGCATCATAGTGTCACTTTGGATGCAGTCTACAAGAAGGCAGCAGAAAGTTCAGATAAAGTCATAATTCTTCTTATCTAGAAGGGCAGTTACTGAACGATTTCATCACAGAGGACATTGTCCTACACTGAACTAAGGTGTGTTACATAATGAAGATTGGAGGGACTGTGGAGCAGAAATGTGACATTAAGTCACTAGCTGGATTCCCAATCGATAGGTAAATAGTTTGAAGGGCATATGTGTGCAGGCTTTACTCTAAAATCCTATAGAATGTCACTCTTCGCTTAATTTAAGCTTATTTGATCATTCCACCTTATTTTGTGTGCAGAAATATGTGGGTTCCATTGGTCTCCAGTAATTAACTAATAAACTATAGTTTGCACTCCCCGTTCATTGGTTCGTGTACCCCTTATGCACAACCTATCATTGTACTCTGTAGTAACTATGGGGGTCATTATGATGGCGGGCGGATCGCCCCCGCAGGGCCGGCGGTAGTCACCGCCGGCCCGGCGGGGGCGATCCGCCCGCCATCCACACAGCAACGACCCCCCGCCATATTATGATGGCTGGGGGGTCCGCGGCGGACGGAAAGACCGTCCGCCGCTTTTCCGCCGGTCGACTCGTCGACCGGCGGAAAACCAGGTTAATATGGTGGCGGTGTCTGCAAGACACCGCCATCCATATTACGATGCCTGCGGAGATCAGCCTTTCCATGGTGGCGTTGCCGCCATGGAAAGGCTTACGGTCTTCGATGTTGGGGGCCCGTAGCGGGCCCCCAAGAGGTTGGGGGGGTGGAGGGTGCACATGGGGGGTACCTGTGGTACCCCCCTACATTTGTATGCACAAGGTGGCAGGCACCGCGCGGTGCCTGTCACGTTGTGCATGCAAATGCACGACGTGCATTCACAGCATTGTTGCGGGCGGTGCGGTGAGCACCGCCCGCCACAATGCTGTGAATAGGGCTTGCCGCGGTGGCATCGTAATATCATGTGCGTGACCGCCGCACCCCTTGCGGACGGTCCCGCATTCCGCTGCGGTGGCGGGCGGACTTTCTCCGCCCGCCATCATAATGACCCCCTATGTTCTGATTGTTCAATTTTCTTCTCTTCTTGAGACACATTTGACAGAAGTTTATATTCCAAAATATTTTTCATTTTGTTAAAAAAATATTTACATATATGTAACTTCATTTCATATTCATATTGTTTTTATGTAGGTTCTGGCCGTAATTTGATTCATTCATTCATTCCTTTATTATCTCCACTGTATATCTCCATGTATTTTGTCTCATGATAGCCTTTCTTCAGGGGATTACATTATTATGCTTAAATAATATATAGGAACAGAATTCAAAAACTTCCATTAATGAACCATTTTGCTCGTTAACAACACAAAATTAAAAGTCAGTTTCATAATTACACTCTATATCTAATTTTCAGGTAGCTATGTGCATGTATCTCTCTACTCACAATTATTTTTACATTACGAACAACCTATTTGATGTGTTGTTTTACCTCCTATGAGCCTGTATTCAGCAAAACTGATTCATATGAGGTAAGCCCGGTAAGCGGTACCATACTCTCATCAATCCAAGTCAGTTTAGTATTTAAATTGTTTGTACAGAAAATCTCCATGGCCATGAAATCAATCTTTTACGATGAAGTTTGCTCCTCATAGTAGTTTATCAATAATCTCTATTACCGCAGGTAGGGGCACATTACGATACCCGGCGTAAATAATTCCGCCAGGCATGGAAGCGGCAAAAATCCGCCCGCACACACCGCCTGAACACCGACCACGCCATTACGATTACACAAACCGAATACCGCCATCGGCGGAAAAGCACACAAAATACCGCCCGCCAACGTCCGAGTCGGAGACAAACCGCCCGCCACGGACGGAAACACGCACGACAACACAAAACCGCCCGCCCTCACGGCCGACACACCGCACGTGAAATTACGATCGCACCGACATGAGCGCGGAAAAACCACAAATATACCGCCCGCCAGCGCAAACAACGCCGATGAGAATCGACACGGCAGAAGCCATGGCGCCCACGTACCTGCACAGAAACCATCCGCACACAAAACCAATAGCACACAACATGGCCAACAAGTCCACACAGCAAGGCACGCACAAATACACAAGCACAGTACACATCCCGAAAACACCCCCCGGACAAACAAAAAATACAAAGGCCAGAACACCAGACACAACACACCTGAAAACAACAGACCATGAGGACACACCCACATAGGTGAGTACAAAAGCAGCACTCCCACAGACCACAACCCCTTGCTACATTGCAAACCAGAGAGGAGAGGAGAGGACACAGTGACACAGCAAGGACAGCAGCACACCACAGAAACGCACACATCACAACCACCACCACCACCACCACCACCAAACACCACCACCACCACCACCACCACCACCAAACACCGGCACCACAAACCCCCTGCACATTACACAACACACACCGCACCAGCACCACAAACACCATGGCACCACAAAGGATGCCCAAGTTCACGCCCATGGAGCTGACGGTCATGGTCGACGAGATCATCAAGGTGTACCCACAAATCTATGGGAACATGGTCCAGCACACACCACTAGCCACCAGAAACAGAATGTGGAACCGGATCGTAGACCAGGTCAATGCAGTCGGGACCCTGCCCAGGAACAGAGTCGAGATTAACAAACGTTGGAATGACGTCAAGAGCCTGGTCAAGAAGAAGGAGGGCAAAAACAGAGAGCTGGCTGCCGTCACTGGCGGAGGGAATCCCGCGCTCTTTAAGACCTTCAAAGCGTGGGAGGAGAAGGTGCGAGTCGTAATCCATCCGGAGATCCTCGCCGGATTAGCAGGGGAGTGGAGGCTGGTAAGTACAAACTAATGTATACCAGCACACCGCTATGTACTCACATGCACTACCACCATGCCACAGCTCCCAGGGACAAACACCCCCATGTCCAGCACACAATACACAACACATCACACACACATGCAACAGACACCACCACACACAGCCCAAACCGAACAACTGTAAGATGCGTGGGGACATGTGTACACTAAGCCAGCCACGTAACCACCAACAGGTCCCCAAATATGCCGGAAGCGCCACAACGAGCACCCACCACACCCATGTGTCCGCCACAGCTGCACTAACCGACAAGTAACAGGTAAGTGGCAGGAACACAAAGTGCAGTGGGTGGGACGGTGGACAGCCCAAGTACAACACACACCAGGCCCCAGTCCCACAGCACAGCAAGGAGGAGCATCCCCCACACCCCACAGCCACGTGTCAGCCACCGCAGTGCACAACGACAGCCGAAAGGCAGACATCACGGTCCACAGCAATCGGTGTCAGTGGGTATCCAGCCACCCCCACGACCCACAACACCCTCCCACCCCCACAGACCTGCAACATGGAGCACCCCCGCTTAGAGCCATGTGGCATCCAGTACAGTGCACGCACGAACAACTTGCAGGTGGGAAACTGGACAGGGCTGGATTACTGGAGGCATGAGGACCGGAACACGACCAACACATGGGACATGTCACGTAGCAGACGAACACGCAGCACCGCCCACCGTCACGAACAAGTGAACAATGTGCACACGGACATGAACAACAGACTCACACCCCACATGACCCATCACAGACATAGCAACACCCAAGGAGCCACGTCTGCATGCACAAGCCACACTGAATATAGTACCACACGGCAGCCACTGTGCAACTCATCACACACAACCGAAACACCATTGAAGTCCTGTCCATGTAGCCCCAACTGCCTGTCAACCACACACCCCACAACTACGCCTATGTAAGACAAACAACACTAGACGCAACAGAGCGGAACAACATAAATGCACACGAACACCACTGAACCCATCAAACACACAGACACACCATGCACAAACAACATACCATCCATCCCATCCGTCAGCCCCAGTCTCATGAAAGGCATGTCATCCGCACAGCTGCCACACATACAGCAGTCACGCTAAGATACATGCCCATTACCAACCATGTGCCAGAAGTCAATGAAGTGCACGACACACTGTGAGCAACAACACACAACATGGGCCACACCCCCCGAGCACTGCAGTGATGCACATGGCACAGGGCAGCACGCACACCAAGGAGATGGGACAACTGCAATACGTTGGCTGGCACACAACCATCACTCACTCATAACGATGCGTCCAATGCCATGTCCAGTAATCACAACAGACAGCAAATATGCAGGCCATGTCAAGCATGCACACACCTCAAACCATGCACTGTCATGCTGCCACAACACATGTCACGTTCGGCACCCATGGCTCACAGCATGTACCCCAAAAGCATATTCCCTCCCAAATGCGAATCTGGGGCATGGCCCCCATGTTGCCATATGCGTTCTAAGCGTTCCATTTGAACCCCAAAAGCATATTCCCTCCCAAATGCGAATCTGGGGCATGGCCCCCATGTTGCCATATGCGTTCCTAAGCGTTCCATTTGAACCCCAAAAGCATATTCCCTCCCAAATGCGAATCTGGGGCATGGCCCCCATGTTGCCATATGCGTTCCTAAGCGTTCCATTTGAACCCCAAAAGCATATTCCCTCCCAAATGCGAATCTGGGGCATGGCCCCCATGTTGCCATATGCGTTCCTAAGCGTTCCATTTGAACCCCAAAAGCATATTCCCTCCCAAATGCGAATCTGGGGCATGGCCCCCATGTTGCCATATGCGTTCCTAAGCGTTCCATTTGAACCCCAAAAGCAAAGTACAAACCAGACCCAGGATGGGCCAGGAGCCCGCATACACCAGAGTCACAATAAGTAGGGGCACAGCAACACACCCATCGGCATGGCCAATCCGTCCCATGCCACATGTGCACAGCACACAGTCCCATTGCCAAGCACACACAACTACAGATGCTACAGCCACACACACGCCTCCGGGAAACCCATGTACGAGATTGCACGAACTGTCAATGTCAGACGACAAATACATACTTCGCCAGGTGCAACACAATAACTAATCTCATTCTCTCCACAGGTGACGAACTGCTGGATGCTGGGGATGGAGCCAGCAGCCAGCACAGCCAGCCTACAAGCCCCCAACGAGGACACACGGATCTGGAGGATCTGTCCTACTCATCGGACACGGACAACCAAGCAGGCCCATCTGGTGTGGCAGGGCCCAGCCGCTCCCCAGGACCCCTCCTACCCACCAACCCATCATCCAGGGCTGCTGAACATTCACAGCCCCCTGCTGCCACTGTCGTTGCGGCCACACCCACGGTCATTGTGGCCACTACCACTGCCGCAACCGCCACCATCGCCGCACCGACCACCACCGCCGCCACCACCGCCACGTCTCCGCTGGCACCAGCCCCAGCGCAGGTGGTGGCCCGGACGACTGGATCCACCCTGGGAGCCACAGCGAGGACCGTGGTGAGCAATGTGGCTAGTGGGCAGGCCGGTGGCAGCAGGACTGGTAGGAGGAGCAGGGTCAGGGAAACGCCAGCCTCCCCTGGGAGCCATGCCCTGCCTCACATGGCCAGAGTCCTTGGGGCCTATGAAGAGGCCCAAGGACAATGGGTCCGGTCTGCCTCAGACACGCGTGAGGTGCTGGGGGTGTTGAGGTCCATCGACGCCCGTATGGGCCAAATCGTGGACCTCATGGGATAGCTGGTGGTGGCGGTGAGGTCACAGCCAGGGACAGCAGCTCCCCTCCGCCACCACCTGCCGGGGCGCAGGGTGGAGCAGCAGTGTCCAGTTCCCCTGCGTCCACAGCCAGTGATCACACCTCAACCACCAGCATGTCGCAAGCAAGCACCCCCCTCGCAAACGTGGAAGGGGCCGTCCGAAGAGGAAACAGATCTCCCGGGAGGACTTCGCACGCTCCAGTCGCAAGTGAGGCAGCCAGCCAGCCTTCCGCCAGCCTTCCTTGACCAGCCACTGCATTGACTTGGACTACGATCCCACTCCACACAGCCATCTGGATGGCATGTGTGTGTTGGACTATGGACATAGAACCAGTGGGTACACCCTGATCATCACGCAGCCATGACCGACAGCTCATTGTCACTGCACGCACCACTTTTGTCATCACCTTACACACAATCACATGTCACAGTTTGTAATAAATGCACCTTTTTCACTAACTGCTGTTTGTGCCCTGTGTCTTATTTGTACGGAATACAACGGCCACCTTGGGCGGAAAGGCACCTGATGCGTGGCATGGCATTTGAATCCGGAGGGCCTGTAGGGACCTAGGGGTGGGAGACAGAACAGGAGCACATTCAATGAGTGTGTCACACACCCATCACACAGTACATGTCAACAACTACAAGCAATGTACACACATCGCACAGAGCTATAGGGCACAATGCCACAGCCACCAACAGTGGCATACTACCCTGGCCATGGAGCGTTGACACACAGCACGCAGTGAACAAACGGCCACCCTGACACAGCACACACACACCTGCACAGATACAGCCACATCAGCCGTCGTACATGGACACTCACCGTCAAGTGAAGTAGCGGGCGATGAGCTGCTGCCGCACATTACCAGCTTCCTCCTCTCCGCTGTCCTCCTCACTCGAGCTGTCCTGGTCTGCGGGCTGGGGCCCTGGTTGATCTCCGTCATCCACGATGAGGGGATCTGCTTCCGAATGGCCAGATTGTGCAGCATGCAGCACGCCACCACTATCCGGCACACCTTCTGTGGGGAGTACGCCAGCGCACCCTCGGTGCGGTCCAGGCACCTGAACCTGGACTTGAGGAGGCCAAAGGTACGCTCGACCACACGTCTGGTCCTCCCATGTGCCTCATTGTAGCGATCGTCTGCTGGGGTGCGAGGATTCCTCAATGGACTGAGCAGCCATGCCCCATTCGGGTACGCAGAGTCACCTGGGTGTGAGGGACACAGAGAACCGTTGCTAATCCAACTGGACAGGGGACAGCATCGCACAGCCAGCACGCTACACCACTCCACATACTCACCGACAATACAGGCACGATCCTGTTGCATATTGGACATCAGTCGTGGCAAGATGCTGTTGCGCATTATGTGTGCGTCATGGGCCGAGCCTGGGAACTTTGCACACACGTGGGTGATCACCATGTCCGCAAGGCACACCACTTGCACATTCAGGGAGTGCGTGTGCTTCCTGTTGCGGTACAGGTGCTCAGTGGCCTGTGGTGGAACAAGGCCGACATGTGTGCAGTCAATGGCTCCAACGACGTGTGGGATTCTGCCAAGGGCATAGAATGCACCCTTCACTGCCGCCAATTCACGAGCCCTGGGGAAGCGGATGTACCTGTTCCGGCACAGCATCATGGCTGCCAGTACATCCCTCAGCACCTTGCTGAACATGGGCTTGGACATCCCTCCTCCAATGCCCACTGTGTGCTGGAATGACCCAGTGGCGAAGAAATGCATG
The DNA here is from genome assembly GCA_963921515.1 of Calotriton arnoldi. Classification (NCBI taxonomy): domain Eukaryota; kingdom Metazoa; phylum Chordata; class Amphibia; order Caudata; family Salamandridae; genus Calotriton; species Calotriton arnoldi. The sequence goes on from CAWUFW010000023.1 coordinate 7,001,302, forward strand.
GCGGCCATCACCTTAGCCGTGGGGGTGACAGCAGTCGGATACACCCTGCGGGGACGGAGATGGGGTTCTAACATGGCACACAGTCGATGCAGGGTTGGCCTGTCCAGCCGAAACTTCCTAATAACCTCTGTATCGTCCATGTCCGCCAGCAATTGGTATGGGCGGTCAATGTTCGGTCTCCGCCTAGGGACAATGGCAGAGGACACATGTCAAAGCAACACGACACATAGCAATTTCGCATACACATCACTGACATGACTGAGCAAGCACATGAGCCACAGCCCAGCTGTCAAGCTGGGACGGCACGGCCACAATACACTTACACAGGTCTCCCAACAATGGCAATGGCTAGTGATACAAACCACTGCCATGTGCATGCACATGGGGATCCAGGCCCCAATGACTTGCGGGGCGTGCTGATGGGGACTGACTGCATATCCGTCAAGCGGCAACGCCACGGCAACATGAATGTCTGCTGAGCATGGAACTGCTTCCGCGGCTGGATGAGTATGGCACACGACGACGACGATGTGGGCAGAGGCTGAGCGGCCAAAACAAGTGGGACCTGTGGCACGAGGGGATATGAGACAGTAGTAGGTGTCAGCACTGCACCCTATGTACAGCACTGTACGGATCACACCTCCCGAAACATTGACAGGTGTCCACATTGACAGCCCCATGCCAAGACGGCTGTGTGCTTGCAGTCACACGTCACAGGTGAGAGGTTACATTGCACGTGCCAGGTGGCAGTCGTACATAGTGGGAGCTGGCATGTGTGTGCATGTGTCTCCTGTTCAGGATCCACCAGATGGGCGCTGACTCTGTACTGACCATTGGACACAGCATGTTCCGTGGAAGGCTTGTGTGTGTGGGATGGTGGCACTGGATGTGCCTCCATTGGGTGGGGGGCCATGCACAGGGCGGGTACGTCGATGATTGCGCATTGTTGGTCACGGTGGGTGCACCAACTAAGATGTGTTGCCCTGTGTTCAATTCCTATGTCCGCATGATGATGGACTGTAGATGTGGGCAGACTACACATTGGTCGATGTGCTGTCTATATGCATGTGCCTTCACACCAGGCACAGCTGCCCCTGCACATGTGACCCCTGCTGGACTCGCTGCTGGGTCTGTGGAGCTGATGCACCTTCTGTGCGTGGGGCGGACAGCTCTCCTCACTTCCCTCATTGCGCATGTCATGACTTTGCCGCAGGTGACATGGATCATGGAGGGCCCACATGTACGCGTGGGTAGGCTACACATGATTGTTCACTGGTCGCCACCCCCAGTCAGTGTTTCGAATGGGAAGGTTGTCGTGCTGGTGGTATGTTCGATGTGGCGGATGGGCGGGCTTACATTCCGGACATGGGGGTAGTTGGATTGGCGACTAGTTGCAGTACACACGGGACACGTCTCTTCCTTTCCACATCTGGGTCATCCCTTGTACTAACTGACAGTGATACAGTCATCTTCGCCCCAGCCCTCATGTCCTCCCCTCGCTCCCCCAATATGCATGCTCACCTGCGAGGCTAGCGCTTGCACAGGCAGCCCCAAGCTCGCACCAGAGAGGGCAAGGAGTGTATGTGTGGGTCCAGTTGCACGAGTGGGCTGTCTCAGGGTATGATGTGTGGCGGGACGCCGTCCACCTGCGTGGTGCCCCAAATGGAGACCCGGCCTGCATGGACTATGCATCACAGTCTTCGCCTTCCGGATCCGCCACCTGCGACACCCAGTGGCTGTGGCTGCCCTTGCGGCCAGGCCGCGTCCGTCTGTGACTGATGGCCCACACATTCACTCTTTGGCCTCTCTGGGGAGGGCTCGGGGTGGTGGCGCACGCGCTTGCACTTAGTCGCAATGGCATGTGGCGTGGTTGGTATAATGGGCAATGGATGGGATGGTGCGAGCCACCTCCCGTGACGTCAGTGCTGCTCGTGCTGTGGTGCGTCCCCCTACACTTCCATTTGACTTGTGCCATGCTAGACGTTGAGGTTCTATTGCCTGCGTGATATGACCAGGAGGAGCGCGAGGAGACCTCTCACACACCATGCTCCACTGCCATCCCGTGCCCTGTATCGCCTGTGCGGATTGACTATGTTGGGGTTACACCTGGTCGACTGGGGCTGTGTGTGCCTTGTCAAGGGGCATGGCAGGCGCACAACAGGATCCAGCTTGTCCACAGAGGGTGGGCTGAGGTGCGCCTGGTACCGCTTTGTACGTGTGCCCGGCTGCTGTGCACACACGTGTTCACTCCCCCCGACAGGTGTCCTCTCACGATGCCCAGGGAAGCGGTGGTGTACTGTTCATGACCCCTCCCAACACGGCGTGCTCCAACTTGGCATGTGCGCATCTACCCGTCGCACCCACCCACCTGAGCACTGCGTCCATACGACTTCACACGACACATGTGTGTCTTCCACAGTAGTGCTACTCATTTGCGTTGACATCCAATACCAGTGGACTACATGGTCATGTCACGACTGCCGTGTACTTCACATACTCTCATCCTCTCTCATTCGTACTTGTGAAATGAGTCAGCGGAGACAGTTTTGGTTTCAAACATTATATTGAGTCTTCTGTCCTCTGTGATGCAGTATAGTGGACACTACTGGCAGCGGGATACATGTTGAGGATATACTGAGCATGATTGCAAATGGGATAGGGTGTGGGGTTACATGTGATTGGCTGTTGCATGTGGGATGTGGGCTTCAGAGTGACATCTGCTTGGCCAAGGCTGTGCTAATGTACATTTACGTATAGCTGCGGAGCTGCGGACTTTGACACAGACGGTATACATGTAGCCTACCAGACCGCTTGGCATCATGGGCACAGTCCATCTCAGTTCCATGTGACAGGTTTGCTGCGGTTGTTCCTCATGCACGCGTGCATGTGAGATGACATCAGGGCATGTGCTTGCGTGCATGCAGCGGCGTGCCACTTGTTGTTGCACTGTGGTGGTTACTGGACATGTCACAGTCACTGGGGTCGTGTTGTTGTTGTATGCACTTGTCGTCCATGCAAAGGTCCTGGTATGGGATTCCCGGGGCGGGGGTGGGAGGGGTGCAGCACCCACAGACTCCAGGCAACCTATTCATGTCCACTGAGCGGTGTGTGTGTCCATGGGCGCTGGATCCATGTCGTGTCCTGGTTGTTCGTGCAGTTCCGTCCATGTGGGTGCGATACACAGAGCCCATGCCACTGCCTCCCACGATGCATGCGGTGTTCCTGGATGTGATGGGGAACAGTGTGCATGTCCCGGTCATATCCGATGTCATGGCGATGTCGTTGATGGTGTGGTTACAGTTGCCGGTCGTTTGGTATGGCTGTTGTGGTGGTGACTGGCCAGTCCGTGCGGAAGCTAAGCATGGGTGCGGGGTTGGACATCATAGGTCACTCGGGGAACCTGCGTTGTGGTCCGACGTATTTACAGGTTGTCAGGTATGCGATGCCGTCCAGCAGGGCTTCCATGTCATTGGTGGTGTACATGTTTGCCAGCCAATGAAGCGGATGGTGGCTGTCAAGGTGTTGTTCGTAGGTTGTCCCTTGGAGGACCATGATGGGGCATGCTGGGTGACATTCGATGTAGCTGTTATCGATGATCCGTCGTGTGGAGGCACAGTGGTCCCATTTCAGTGCGGGTGCGATGTTGGCCACATACGCCATGCCCCCATAGGCAGAGCAGGCCTTGTCGTGTGCGTCCAGAGGGAGGAGTAGTGGTAGCAGGTCCGCCTTCAGACATGCCGGGTTGGAGAGGCATATCTCGACGGGATGCTGGTAGGGACACCTCCGACAGTAGAAGACGGGCATGACGCAGCTGAACAATGTGATGCGGTAAGTCAGTCGGTAACTTACGTTCAGCAGGGACAGGAGATCGCATCCCAATGTATGGCACAGGTTGGTTTTGTACAGCTTGAGCTGTTCGGCGTAGTTGGGTAGGTGTGTTGCGGTTGCCATTTCGCAGCGGTTCGTTGAGGTGGCGTGCTCCGGCTGTGTGTGCAGTCTGCAATGTGCACGCTCCGGGGTTGCTGTGAGCTCTGTGTAGTCGTAGGGAGACAGGACTTGTGTTCTGTTGGCTTGTTTGGAGGACACGGGCCCTCTTCCCACATGCTTCTCAGACAGTTCAAGGTCAGTGCTGTGTGACTCCTTCCAATTAACTTGCATGTGGCCGACATGGGGGAGTGTTTTCTTCTTTCTTCCCCGTCCGTTGTGTGCTTCTGTGATATGCGCTATCTGCCCTGTGGTCGGTCTCCTCGGCATGCCTGTGTTGGTCTATTCTTGGACAATGGCTGTATTCACCGGCTTCTGTCGTAGGGCTGTGGTTTCGGAGTTGGAATGGAAGGTCATTCAGTGCTGTCTGCTCTCCCTTGTGTGGGCGGCAGGCTGCCTTTCCGCTCTGCGTTGGGCCTTGTGTGTGAATGTTATTCTTGGGCCACCTGTTGTCGGTCCCCGGGCTCTTTGGTGTTCCGTTTTATGTGTCTTGTTCATATGTGCAGGGTGGTATGGGTGTTTCTGTGTGGTACTGGCGTTCCTCTTCCCGAAGGGGCCCTGCTTCTCCTAGTTGGTGTTGCCGTCGCTGTGTGCTACGCCATGTTTGTTACACTGGGGTGTGTCCTGCTGTTGCGTGTCTTCACTGACATGTGTGCGTCGGTTGTGTGGCGTTGGGTGTTGTCCGTGAATTGGGCGTTGGGGACATGTCTGTGGCCGGCCTGTCACGTGTCATGTGCGTTCGGGGTGGGGCTGATGTGTGTGCTGCTTGGTTGTGTCCCTGTGTCTGTGTGCGACGCATGCATGGCGCTGCGGTTGGCCTCTGCGTTGTGCGCATGTGTGGCAGCGTCATCGGCGCTTTGGGGCCGTGACGGGGTGGTTGGTTCCTAGTCCCAGGTGGTGTGTACACCTGTGTTCTGCGATGTTACGATTTGGCCTGTGTGTCATATGTGGATGCGATGGTGGATGTGTTGTGTACACGCGCTGGTGGGGGTTGTCCGCTTTTCCGCCCTTGCACTGTGTGCGCTGTTTGCGTGCACTTGTTGTGTGTGTGCCTACCTGCGTCTCCGCGGTACGTTGCGTCCTTGGTGGTGCATCAGCAGGAGCATGGGGACGGCCTGCAGTGCTGGATTCATGCTCGGGGAGCCGCTTCTTCGTTGTCCGTGCTCGGCGTCCGTGTTACCGCTTCGGTTTGTCGTACGGTATCTCTTGGCCGTGGGAGCCGTTTGTTTGCGGCATCGTAATTTATGCGCCGGGCGGGACGTGTTTCGTCGGACGGTGTGTGTCAGTTGGGCTGCGCCGCTACGTGTACGGGCGCACTTTGATGGCGGACGGTGTTGCTGGCTTGTCGGCGGTGTTTGGCCTACTTTTCGCATCGTAATTGGGCGGGCGTGTGGACTGCTGCGTGCCGGCGGTAACTGGTGGTTTTTGCATCCGCCAGCACGGCGGTTGTGCTTCCGCCCGCCATCGTAATGGGCCCCGTAATCTGTAAATTTCTGCATCTGAATATTTATTTATTTATGTGTTTTATATAGCGCGAACTTGACCCAAAGGTATCACAGCGCTTTATAGAGTAAGCACAATAGCAGTAACATGAGGTACATAGAGAATAGATAAAATATATGGTAACGGTAAAAAGAGTAAACGGTATGCAGTGGGATATGTCAGCAAAAAAGCAGCAAGTACACGAGTTACATGAAGCGTAAATAAAAATACATAGCAACATTATATAAAAGAAGAATCCGACAGACAGTAGGATATGTGGACGTAAGGTTATGAGGCAGTTAAGGTGGGGAGTTGCCAAGGTTGATTCAGCCTCAGCCCGTGCAGGTAAGAGCGGTGAGGCGGTCGTGCCGGGTGGGGGTGGGGGGATTTCAAAAGATGACGATGAGGGAAAATCATTTAATTTTCCCTCATTGTCGTATATCAAATTCCCCCCCCCACCCCCACCCCGCCCCACCGCCCCACCGCCCCACCGCTCTTACCTGCACAGGCCGCGGCTGGGTTGATTCCTGCTTCATTCTTAATCAACAACACGGATTTTCAGCCTGTTAAAAAGGGACAACGTGGGATCTAGGCTTGACTAAGTGTGAATGCTCGTTACCATGTCCTCCTTAAATGGCAGTACTGAGTCAAGAATTTATCATGACTCAGGAGAAGCTGCTGGGAAGGGTACAGGATCCGATGCTAGTCAACCACTCTTCACCAAGTGAAAGCTACAAATGGAGACATAGACAATCTACAACCTAAAGGATCTTGAAAGGGTTAAATTGGGATAGAGTGGAGAGAGAACCACACTGGAGTAGATAGCTTGTCTAGCAGTGCTTAGATGGATACACATCTATTGCTAGCGCTCACTGCCAAAGGTGCCTTTAAAGCGACCGCACACGCCAAATGGTACAGTTAATTTGGCTATGAAAAAAAGTATAACATTAAGCAATAGAACTTATGCAAGTGCACAAGCCACCATACAATTCCCATTCTTTTGTATCTCACATAATGCTCTGTAACCAGCAGCAGGTGAGGAACCTAGGGGGTACCTGGAGAACATTCCTGAGGGCAGGGACACCAGGAGATGCTGAGAAGTGGCGGTCGTCGAATAGCATTATGAGGCTGTACATGAAGATGTACCTTTAAGGAAATAGAAAGTCACACAGAAGAGAAATACAAGTCAAAGGAAGAACAAAACAAAGGTGCAGGGAAACGCCACTCACAGTGAATGAACTGAACCATACAACCAAACAGACATGAGGAAACATATTCCTGCTAAGCTGCTTAAATTACCCAGGATGCAGTTCCTTTGCTACTCTGATTGGCTGTCCATTTCTGTCTAACCTGGAAGCACCAGCTGTTGCACCTCAGCCCTAGCTGGCCATGACCAGGTCTCTACAGTTTCCATGACTCTAGCGTTTGTTTCTTTCTGCGCATGCAGGGCGCTCCTTACATAGTTTATAGGACCCTCACCTGTCGATCCCCTGAGTCATGACTGAAATTGTGATTACGTGGTTATAGTTTAGTCCTTTGTTTATGTTCATAGTAATGAACTATTGTAGTTGCCGTATTAAAGTGTTCAAGTATAACTCAAAGGGCACGGATTATCTATCTCAAATATCAACTAATCAATTATGAATCTACCTTATGTGTATAAAATATGAATGTAGGGTACATTATTACTCAACATTTACCTTCTCTCCCATAATTTTCACACTTTATTACCATTAATTCCAATCTAGCTCTCAGTGTATATTCGTAGTAATGGACTAGTATGGTCGCCATATTCAAGTGTTTCGATATAACTCTCAGAGTAAAGGTTTTCTATAATGTAGGTTAAAAATTCTGATTTTATTGCTCCTCTTATTCAGAATACATATAACACTCTTCATTCCCTCTTCCACCACAGAATGGATGCATCATTACCGAGTCACCAGTAATGCATTAGACCATCACATCTGTGTCCCATTATCTACAGTTAGTCTTCATATTAGAATTTTTCTGTTTGCACATTAACAATCGGAGGACTGGGGGTCCATCTGTTGTTTCTCTGTAATAAATACTGCTTGATATAAATGAGGAAAACCGTAATAAGACCACGAACAATTGTTTAGTGAGACTTGGCAGGGATAAAGGGAAAGTTTTAGGTGGCACATAAAAACTCGCCAGAGAGTTTTCTCCTGAGTGTAGGGCTGTTGGCAGATTGTGGGATTATAGGAGGGTTATTGGGATGGTTACTGGATGGACGAGTCAATCCAGGAGTGGGAGAGGAGGAGGTTGGAGTTAGCCATGATGCTGTGAAGGAGAGGTACCTATGAAGGTTACCTCGGCTATGGAGCGATGATGGGCAAGAGACCTATTCAGCAGGGGAAGGAGAATTAAAGATGATCAGTTAGACAGAGGTTTAATTGGGGACTAATCAGAGTTGAAGGGGCTTCAGGCCTTAGTGCGCAGGTGGGGAGGCATGTTGGGCTGTTGGGGGTTAGGTTGTTCATATGTTTGTATTAGGATGTTTGTTTTAGGACTTAAGGTGTGATGCCAGGCTTTTATATGGCTGAGTACTGACCTGTCTCATTTAAAGCAAAATATATTTCACACTGAAAGAGCTGTCTGTCATGATTGGGCCATCTCTCCCAAGATTCCTGGTGTAAACTTGAGAAAACGCTGATTCAGCGGCCCTAGCACTGGAGACAGGCTCATTAGAATATCTCAACACCAGGGAGCCAGAGAGGAGGCCAATTCTCACACTGCACCTCCGAGCAGAAAAGCTGGGCTCTCGATGGTCATGGGCAAGTTGGCATGGCGCCCATGAGGCGGGTGGGAGGCTAGCCGTGCTGGGAGTGACCACGTACCCTCCAGTATGTAGCATGGCGAGCACCTTGCGCCCTGCAGAAGAGAGATGGGATAAGATGGCATGAGTTTGCCTCCTTGAGCACAGGCAGAGAAGGCGTCATGATACAATGATGACTTTGTGGTAACTGTGGCAACATGCATCTTTGGCAAACTCTATTTAACCTATGCAGCAAGAAGGTGAGGTACATGGACGGGGGCTTTTTAAGGGTAAGGAAAACGTTTGTCTAAAGAGTAAACATAGCGCCTTGAGACCCTCACGGGTGAGTAGCCGTGCTTTACAAACCCTTGATTGGTCGATTGATTGATTGATAGTTGAGGCAGGGAACAGGAACCTTAGGTTCAAGTGGCTTTATCATTGAGGCGAATCAGATGTCGACATTGTAGCTGGTGACTTTTGTGCTGTTTATTGTATTGACCGGGGACTGGATGGTTCAGAGCTGAAATCGGTGCAATGGGGGATTTCAGAAGTGGCGCATTCGATTTGTGAACTTGTGGTGGTATCAATGTTGTGTTCCCTTTTTGCAATAAAAAGGACATTTATTTTGATGTGTTTTTGTTTTGAATGAGGAGATGAGAGGAGTGTGTCCCGATGAAAAGGAGGATCAGGTGTGCCAGCGTCCGAACGGACTAGGTCATTTGCCATCAGAGAAATGAACCAACGGCCTTTCGTAGCATCAAGGATTACTGTAATGCCAATTACCATTTATAGTACATATGGGTCATGAAAATGTGCAAGTTGAAAATATGAACAGTGTTTTTAATATATACATGATGTTCCTTAAATTACATTATTCCTATTTTTGTTAGAGCTCTCACAATGGTCCGCAGTCCTGACTTGGCATCACATACTGGCGTCCCAGTACTGAGGGGCATATGTACAATAAAATGTCGGAGTGCAGAGCTGCGCCAAATTTAGTAGCGCCGCACTCTGACATTTCCAACACGCAGGGATGCGCAGTATTTACAACAATATGGGGCACCCCTGTGTTTTCCCTAGCGCTGGCGCTAAAGTTAGCTGCCTAGCGCCAACACAGGCCTCTTTGCACCACAGTGCATGGGTGCCTGCGTTGCAGGGAATGATTGTTTATGTGCAGGAAGATGTCCATTTCTGCACATAAACAATCACTAATGGCGTTTTGCTCTTTCTATGTGTGCTGCATAATGCAGCACACATAGAAAAAGCAAAAACAAAGAGAAATAAAAGTATTTCTCTTTGTTGCGCCAATCTAATGCCTGTTCTTGCATGGCATTAGTTTTTGGCACTGCCTCAGATTTACAGATCGTTGTAAATCTGAGGCAGTCTTAAAAAGCAATGGGTGTTCCATTGGAACGCCACAGCAACACCCATTGCACGCCCCTTTCATGCAGATAACCTTTCATGCAGATACCTCCATATTTACAAAGTGGCTTAGCGCCACTCTGTAAATATGGAGCAGGGCATTATGCCACAGGAACGTCGTTAAAAGTAACATTCCTGTGGCGCAATGCCCTTGTAAATATGCCCGAGTTCCTAAAAGTTAACAGTGCACGTCAATCCTGATCTAGATGGCACTGGTCTGCAAGACATAAAACACCAAACTTTCATAATGATTCAGCTAGCAACATGTATTGATATTCTAGTATTAACGCAGTCACACATTGCTCCTCTGACCTGCACCAGACACAGCGATTCCACTACTAACACATTCACAGAGCTTCAGCCAGGCACCTCTATACGAACCTTCATCGCACATTGTTATACAGGTACTTAAAAGTTTTCTGCATACCTTCTTCAATGCCCCTCCAACCTGAATTTTATCTTGTGCTTGTCTCCAAGGACAAGCAAAGAACTCTTTCAAAGCAACTCTGTCCTGACCAGCACACTGTTGGCACTCGGATTCTAGTGATGAGACAGCCATAGAAAATTTGCTTTGCACATTTAGACTGGTTTCCAGTGCACCCCCATAACTGTGAGAGATCGACAGAGCTCTCATAAGAAAATCTATTCTTAGAACTAGTTTACTAGTGATGAGATGGCAAAAGAGGTCTGTCAATGTATCTTTATTATGATATGCACCAATAATCATTACAGAGACTTGTGCAGAGCTCTCACCATTCTTGTGAATACGGCGCATCCCTGCGTTGTGAAAATGTCAGGGTGCTGCACTGCCAAATTTCGTGCAGCTCCGCGCTCTGACATTTCCTTGCAAATATGCCCCACAGTTCCAGGAGCAAATATGCAAATCATTGGTTCCGCAATGGAAACTGAGTGGCCAGATCTCAATGGATTACTGACCGACTGGCTTTAGGAACACTGCAAGTTGGCAGAGGAGGATCACTGACTCAATATTGTTGAATTCCACCAAATCCAGGAATGCAAAATCCCCCGGGGAGCAGGGAGCATGACTCAACCGAGCGATGAAATGTCTGGTCACCAGATTGTGAGTAAGAAAGGGATGGTTCTGATTAATGGACCTGAGGTTGCAGAACAAATGTCCTAATAAATATTAATAAGGGAGGTCTCTATATGTGATCCTGTAAGAAATTGGGTTGTTGGTTGACTGGGGTGTGAGCCCTGGTCAAGCACTAACCCCAGTCTTTGTCAGGGTAAGGCACAAGCAAACCCCAAATTAACCTGTGCTCAACCCCCTGATAGCTTGGCACAGAGCAGTCAGGCTTAACTTAGTTGCAAAGTGTAAAGTATTTGTGCAACACTTCAAACAGTAAAACAGTGAAACCACAGCAGAAAAGAAACCCACAACAGATTTATAAAAATAGAGGATTTTTTAAATAAATAGAACAAGACCAAAACAACAAGCACAACACACTAACTGTGGATATCTAGCCACGCAGGACTGGGACAAAATCACAAGTTCAGGCTGACATTGATGAAGCGCAGGCCGGCTACAGGAATCCAGTTAGGCCCGCAGAACACCTTAAATCCTGGTTGTGGAGCGTTGCGAAGATCTGCGTCTAAGATGTGTCACAAAGCCAAAACGATGCAGCGTTTCTGAGATGTGGCAAAGCCGTGGTTCGAGGCCATGTTGCTTCATCGTTGAGGATCCCGTCGACGGAGCTTGTGATGTGAAGTTCGGTGTCGGGGTTGGGGCACGCAGGTGGGGAGATGCGTTGGTTCCGAGGAGCTGCGAGGCTGTGATGCGAAGCCCGGTGTCATCGTTGAGGCTGCTTTTGATGTGAGATGCGAGGGCCTGTGCTGTGAATGCCGCAAGACATTGAGATGATGCATTGGTTCCGAGGACTGCGGAGGCAATGCGGGTCTTTGCGGCGAGTCCAATCAACTCAGAAGCGGCAATGTGTCGGTTCTGCCCGGGGATATGCCGCTCAACAGAGCAGATGCAATGGGTCTGCATGAGGATGCGAAGCTCAGCAGATAGATGCATTTGTTCCACTGGCAAGCACCTTAGGCCCACTTCCAAGGGTCCAGGACTGGGATAGGACCACCAGGCAGGGTAGACTCCTAGATGGCAAAGTCCAGGTGCAAGGTTGTTGGAAGCCTGTTATGTCCCTGAAGCTTCAGATCAGGAGCCCAGCCGACTAGCCCTTGGAGTCACTCTGAGTTCTGGGTTCAAGAGATGCAGGTCCAGTCCTTCTCACCCAGGCAAGAGGGCAGCAGGTCAGCACAGCAGGGCAGCAGTTCCTCCAGAGCAGCATTCCAGCAGAGTGGTAGTCCATTCAGCAGCACAGCAGTCCTTATCCACAGGTCCAGTAGTGCACAAAAGAGTTGGTGTCCGAAGTCCCCTTTTTATACCCTGGTGCCCTGGTTCTGGAAGATGGAAGAAGCTTCTAGATAGCGCCTTTGAAGAACAAGAGATTCCCTACCTCCCCTGGCTCCAAGCTGGCTGAGGTGACAATGCAGGGTCATTAGGCCCTTTGTGTGGGGACAGGACACAGCCTATTCCGGTGTAAGTGAGGCTGGGCCCAGCTCCTCTATCTCATCCTGCCAGTGACAACCTACCCAGTCACACCTAAGCTCCCATTGTGTGTGGCTGTCTAGAAGAAATACACAAAGCCCCACTGCAAACTACACCCAGTCATGTGATTAGAGACAGACTGCAGGCACCAAATGGCTAAGGCAAGAAAATACAAACTTGCTAAAAGGGGCATTTTCAGACTAGCAGTTTAAAATCCGACTCCACCATTAGTTTAGAATCACAATTTAAAATCCTAAGACACCAAACCTGAACTGGTATCTCTTCCCATTTGGAAAATACACTTATAAAATGTAATAAAGCAACTCCAATGTAATCCTATGGGAGAAATAGGCCTTGCAGTAGTGAAAAACGAATTTGTGAGTTTTTCACTACCAGGTCATGTACGACTAAGCAGTACATGCCCTACTATTTAAATACATTGCACCCTGCCCTTGGGACTATCCACGGCGTACCCTAGGGGTGACATATGTATTTAAAAGGAAGCTTTGGGCCTAGCAGAAGGTTTATTTTGCCAAGTCGAAATGACAGTTTAAACCGCACACACAGGCTCTGCAATGTCAGGTCAGAGACATGTTTAAAGGGCAACTTAAGTGGGTGGTATAATCAGTGCTGCAGGCCCACTAGTAGCATTTAATTTACCAGCCTTGGGTACATATAGCACCACTTTACTAGGGACTTATAAGTAAATTAAATATGACAATTGGGTATATGCCAATATAACCATGTTTAGAGGACAGAGCACATACACTTTAGCGCTGGTTAGCAGTGGTAAAGTGCTCAGAGTCCGAAGGCCAGCAAAAACAAGGTCAGAGAAACGGAGGAAGGCAAAAAGTTGGGCCAGAAGACCACCCTAAAGCGGACAGGTCTAACAGGCCCCATGTGATTGGCTACAAACACAGGGTTGGTGGCTAGCCAAGAACAGCAGGCCACCTTCCTTGTGTTAGCATTTCCAAAGGGAAAGCTTTTGTTAAGCAGCCCCTGCTCCCTTTATGAACCTGTGCTACTAAAAATCCCATTTGAGGACATATCGAGAAAAGCAGGAAGGGGTCCCTGCACCTCTGCCTACTCCTCCCTGATGCTGATTCCCAAAGGGGAAACTGTCCAAAAGATTCACAAACAATCTGTAACCCCCCACGTTTGAATGTTGGTAACTATTCAGTTACTTGGAACCACAAGTGCAGTCACGAACCAGTGATACGTAGAATTCTGAATCACAACAACAAGGGGCAGCCACTTTCAAGCTCCTTCCTACTTCGGATTTAGAAGAGGTCCACCCGTTATGTGTTGCAAATGCTTTTCGGATTTGCAAAATGAGTTTAGTGCATAGCAAAAAGCCATTTTGAGGATGCAATTGTGATTTTCCGAATGACAGGGTCTGCAACCACAAAATAGGCTTTGACCATCTGGCCTTTAGTTATATTCAATGTTATATCAAACAGTTTTTGTGCTAGGGAAGGGCTGGGGTTTCTTGGTTGGGGTGGGGGCATTATCAAGGAGCGATTAGATAAAGAGATTAGACGTGGGTAAGCCAAGCAAGGCTCGAGCTTGGCCCGGGTTCAGCGATTGGCTCTGCCTGGGAGCTGAGCCAAATATATGAGACACTTCATTTTCCATCCCATTTGCAGTTTTAAAAGATAAAAAACACTAGAAGTTGGACAGCTGAGTGCATGAAATCCAAAATAATACTTTTCTGCTGTGTTTTTCTCTGGCCAAGCTCCAGTTAACAGGTGTCTCACTGAAAACCTGAGAGAAGTCAGTGTTCTTTGTTTTGCACATCAGTCTTACTGCTCTCACTAGAATGCTGTCCTTCTGCCTTTTACTGTTTGTTAAATCTGAGATAAGCAACGATTTTAACATTAAAATTGTCTCCTAACTAGACTTATCGGTCTACTTTTTTGTAGAAAGACTTTTGGGCGTTTTATACATATGGGGATCCCGATTTAATTAAAGTGATAATTATTGAATATAGTGTACTAGTTTAGTTCAAGAAGTAATGGAACACAAAGTATTGTCCTTTGATGAGAAAGGGCAGAAAGTAGGCACGGCACAATCTGTAACCAGGAAACCAGGGTTCAATTCCCAGCTTCCCACTTGACAAAACTGTGAGATCATACGGATATAAGTTTAATTCACTCTACCTCATTTTAATTAAGCTGCAAATCTGAGAATACCTTCAAGAAATTCTCATCAGGATGTGTATAGCAATCTCTTTTATATATGATTTAATAAACAATAACTTTTTTCCACTTTCAACGATGTTGACCATATTCCTAATGCACAAGGCAAATTCACATCTCTTGTTTCGCTCACAGCGGTTTTGTCTGGGCAGTGGATGTGGGGAAAATGTAATTTAAAAATATTACTTTTGACAGATGTGAACGCCCTGATATAATCTACTGTACTAAAGTGAAATACCTGCGTTCAAGAAATAACCTGTGTTTAATGAGAAGGCGTTTTTAACATAGGTAGTTTTCAACTGCCTATGAATTTACTGGCATCCCTAAATCCTAAAGTCATGGTCCACATGAGCTTTGTTCATAGCATGAACACCAACAGCCACTATTTCACTCTGAAAAAGATGATACCAGAGCTCTCGTAAACGACCCCTGTTCTCACAAGTAAGGTACATTGTTATGTTATGTTATGTTATGTTATGTTATGTTATGTTAATAGCACTTCTATAGCACACAAATACCACTGGTCTCTCGCCACTTACCTGAAGGTTGTACTAACATGTTCCTGCCAGGCTTGTTTGAATAACATGTTTTCAGGCTTTTCCGAAATGGAGGGAGGGTGGTTTCTTTCCTCAAGCCTTCTGGCATTCCGTTCCAGATCTGTGGTATCAAGACTGAAAAAGAGTAAGACTGGCCGCCCACGTGGCATTGATATCTCTGTACTGGGGCACTCGTAGCACATTAATCTGCCTCAATGCATTTCCGTATGGTGCAGTCGCCAAGTTTCCCTGTTTCTTTTAAGGTAGCTTATGGGTAAGGATACGGGCTATAGTGATCAAATAAGCAGTAAAACTCCAGGACATGGCCCGAGATGGCAGAACCCGGACGGCTGGATCAAATGCCGGCTATGTAACTTCAGCCAGAAATCAATCGTACATATAACATGTGCCTGTCCTGCCCTCCTGACAGAGCGTAGATATTGGCTCAAACCATTCTTGACAAAAGGAATCAGAACATGTAGGAGAGCAGTGATCGAGTCTGTGTGAGCCACCGGTCTCAGGCTAACCGCTCGCATTGCCACATTTCTGTTCTGTGTAGTAAAGAGACTAGAAAAGCAGACGGAAGAGGCCAGTCAATGACCATAACAATGGTACTTAGCTGCACCAATTTGTCCGCTCTTTTTAATTTAAATTCTTTTTATTTTTTAATGAACCCCCGACCTGGTTTTAACAATACCTTTTTAATCCACGGGGCCTTATGAGCTGTTTAAAGTCTCTTTGTAGACAATGGTTTTCAGTAACTGTGCATGCATTTAATAAAATAAATAAATAACTTCTACTATACCAAGTATAAGAAGTAGGTTCACAGGATCAAATCCCAATCAAGCACGTTGACATTAGCCATTGTTGTACACCTCCCCAAAAACATATTTGTTCGCCTGCCCTTCCCATTACAAGAAAGACCTATATTGACATTGTGCTTGCCTGACCTTTCAAGTATGCGGATCACAAAATAAAGAAATGAATGCCTGCTCTCCACTTAAACTAGAAAGGGAAAGGGAAAGAGCACTGTTTCAGGAACACAAATATTCCTAGGATATTTTGACAAACATTGATGCAATTTTAAGCCTTTAATCCTCTCATGTTAACATATTTGACATTTCAAACAGTACAATGGTCTTCGGTTTTGCCTGCTTAAAGCACTGTTTAAGAAGTACATTATCAAAATGCGTTGGAAATGGCCTTTTTGCAGGGCTAATCCCAAGTATTTTTGCTTCTTACTTATATTTTTCCTGACCTGTTTTTTGTTGGCTTTAGGACTCTGGGCACTTTACCAATGCTAATCAATTCTAAAGTGCATATTCTTTCTGTGTAAAATGTAATAATGATTGGTTATCTATGATTGGCATATTCGATTTACTGATAAGTCCCTAGTACCGTGGACTGTGTGTGGCCAGGGCCCGTAAATCAAATGCTACTAGTGGGCCTGAAGCACTGATTGTGCCACCCACATGAGTAGCCTTGTAAATGGATCTCAGGCCTGCCCCTGCAGTGTCTGCGTGAGCAGTTTTAAACTGCCATGTCGACCTGGCAAAGTGCATCCACTTGCCAGGCCCCTAATCTTCCCTTTTCTTACATGTAAGGCACCCCTCAGGTAGGCCCGAGGTACCCCCATGGGCACGGTGCAGTGTATGTAAAAGGTGGGACATGTGCTGGTGTGTTTTACATGTCCTGATAGTGAAATACTGCCAATTTTGTTTTTCACTATTAAAAGGCTATCTGTCCCATATGCTAACATGGGAGTTACGTTGTAACATCTTACAATTATAACTTTCCATTGGGACAAGATAGAGAAATTGAGTTTAGGCTCTCTGAACTCAGAATTTAATAACACATCTTTTTAGGGAGATGGTTTTTAAATTGTGTGTTTGAAAATGCCACTTTTAGAAAGTAGGCATTTTCTTGTTTAGCCATTCTGTTTGCCGCTGCTGTTTGTGTATTGACTGTTTGGTTTTGGAGTGACAGGAACTGGGGATGTGCATTCACTGTAGACAGCCACGGGGGGGTGAGGTGTGTCCTGCCTTTCCTTGGTGACTCATAGCTGGGCTGACTAGACCTTGGCTGCATTTAGAGTGGTGGGAGGAGTTTCACTTGCACCTGAATAGGCTGTGTCTCCTTTGCACAATGCTGTCTCCACCTCCTGTGGTCATGCTGTACCAGAGAGGACAGAACTAGTTTGGAGTGGGCTAAGAGACCCTTTCCACAAAGAGAACAAAAAGAAAATAGGGTATGAGTATTGGACCTTAAACCCCAGAGAGTTAGATCACTTCTGGACTCAATAGAAGCCTCTGCCAAGGAGGAAAGCTGGATAGAAAATGATGCATGAAGCCTGCAGCTGAGGGCTGTGAGTTTCATTCATCTGGGGCTGCATTCCCTCATGCTACGGGGCTTCTAGCTGCTGCTCCTTGCTCATCTAGCTCTAAAATGGTAATCACCTGCATGAGGGTTTGCAGCTGCCAATTAAAGCTGCTACGCAGCTAGTCCAGTTCATGTTTTCATTCCTGTTTCTTTTCCTTTTTTATCATGGTGTTTCTTCCTTGATTCTTTCTGGTTTTACCAATCGGTTGTGCTTTCAGTTGTTTGATGTTTAATGTCATTTCATTTTCCTGTACTGTTACTGTTTTAAGGCTTCAGTCTGGTTAGAGGGTGTGTTGCAAGAAAGCTTTGTTCCTTTGCTTGTTTTCACGTTCCCTCCACTTGTTGATCCTGACTCCTTGCTCCTGAAGAATACCACCACTGGACTCCATATTCCTGGTTTTCTTCATTCCTTTGAAATCTTCATCCAGCAAGGAGGTTTTTTATGCCTTTGACCTTTGGCTTTTTTCCTGCGGAGAAGGTGGCATCTTCTTCAGAGCACTCGCCTACCACTTATGCCAGTGTGGTGACATCATGGCCTCTGTAATAGGTCTTCCATATATTGGACAGCGGAAGACCCTACCCAGATTACAAATAAGTGTCCAGACCTAGCCCTATTTTGCCAAGTGCATGTCATACAGACCACTTTCTCTGTTATCCTGCAATAGTATGGACCTAGTAAAAGTCTTAACCTCTCATCTGAAGACAGTGGTGTTAGCCCTTTTTACCCAAAACGTCATGCCTTATCTAGAAATACCAACCAAAGCTTGCCACACCCATATTTGGTGATATTTCAGGATGTTTTAGGAACTATACTAAAAAATGGTTCTTGTGCTAGATGCCAAAAAAGCATCGACTCAGACTTGCAAATGGCTACACAGAATTGTGTGCAAGTTGGCAGTGGGAGAAGGGCCGGCTTGATGGTTGGATATTGGCCCTTTAAAACTTTCCTTGAGAAATTGTGAAAACTAATGCCTAGACTGGAAGAGTTTCAAGTTCGGAATGGGTTCACACACGAATGTCCAGTTGTTTGCCATAGGAACAGTACCTTTAACTACGCAGATTAAATGTGTCATCTTCCATGTGCAATCAGGAACACGCACCATATGTTGCAGACACTGCGATCTTCGGTCTCCTTTCTAGTATCATTAAGAATATCGGAAATCATTTTGCTCGCAGTGGGTATAACAGTGAACATTTCAAAATTGCTAATATATTGGTTGGCAATGAACTTAGCAAATAGTGACATGGCATTCACTGCTCACGGGAGCTCCATAGAGAATTTGGTACATGGGCATGTATCTTACAAAACATGGGGTATGGATTAATAAGTGTAATATTGTTGATGCAACCAACAACAAAGTCGTAGATGGTTGTACGACAGAGGCACGCATGGCTAAACCACATGTGCCTCTAATGCGTCTGAACAATGTATTCCTTTACCACGCATGCCTTTACCATGCATGCCTTTACCACGCAATTTCCTGGTAAAGGGATGTATATGGGAAGGATCACACCCCTGCCCCTCCACTCTGAGACCTAAAAACTACCCTGATACTTCCCTGAGCCCTAAAAACTACCCGACCCTCCAGAGTCCTAAAAACTTCCCGACCCCCCCCCGAGCCCTAAACACTACCCCAACCCCCCCATACCTCTTAGCCCATAAAACTACCCTGACACCACCTGCCGTAAAAACTACCCCAGCCCGGGAGCCCTAAAAACAACCCCAACCACCCCTGAGCCCTAAAACTATCTCGACCCCTCCCTCTGAGCCCTTTAAACAACGCTGACCCCCTCGAGCCCTTAAAACAACCCGGACCCCCCTAAAACCTTAAATACTACCCCCAACCCTGACCCCCCAAAACTACCCCAACCCTTAAAATCTACCCCTCACCCACCCAAAACCCAGCCCCACTTACCAGACCGCGTACTCTCCCGATCGTCCTCTTCCTGTGCCCACCCATCTCAGCATCTAGACCGCGCACTGCCTTAACCACGCTTTTGCGTAGTTAAGGCATATGCGTGGTTAAGGCAAGCGTGGTTCGGCTTGTGGGGAAACGGAATGCGTGGCTCAGCCTGCGTTGTAAAGGCTGTTTCCCATCCTAGATGGAACAAGGTACCCCTGTTCATGTTGGCAGTGAGAGGCAAATACACAGCCAAGTAGATCTTTTCCTGTGGTCCTTGGTGGAGGTGGGGTAGGTACAAAGAATATGTTGAACTGTCGCCATCAATTATTACCCGAGAGTTGGTCTGCTCCTCTCAAATATACATCATTACTTCAGGCTGCCTGAGTTGTAACATGGCAATACCATATGATACGATTTGCCGATAACATGCGGAGCAGCTGGTTGGTGTAAGCAAGCTCAGGCCTGCACTCTGAGAAGGTGATATCATACATGTTTACCTGAGGCACTGGCTGTAGGATCCACACATCCATCCCTAATGCCTTTTTCCAGCAGTATTCAAGCAGACAGCTATGAGTTGGACGTGAGAGAGAGGAGCTGGGTCATCAAGTGTCTTCCTGCTTTCCATGGTCCAGAGAGAAATGTGTTACTGGGTGCCAACATTGCCTAGACCACCAGTTCATTAGCAAACATTTAATTTAATGTAACTACACATAAAAACCTTGAATCACTTTTTGGGAAGCAGACATAAATGCCTAATCTACTCTGTGTAGGACGCTTATGGACGATTGTAGTGCCTTTGGGGTTTAAATTATCATTCACTCAGCCAGATATTCAATATGTGTAACAAAGGGCCAGACTCATAACTTTCTATGGTTCAACACACTGTTTCCTTTATTTTGAAATCACAGGCCATCCCCTAGATTTCTGTGCAACACCTTGTACCATATCAAGAACAGTATAGTTAATTTAGAAACCATCAGTTTGCAGCGGACCTGCAGGAATTGCATAGTTCTTTGATCTCCCAGAATGTTTCCATAACAAGTCCTTTGTCATCACACACATTTATGTATATATATCAAGTGTTATTAAATCACAGGTTCAGGCATCACTTGTATGTGCAAACTGTTTCTGCACATAATATTGTATCATTGTAGTGTATTTTTAATGCACCCGCTCAGTGAAAAGATGGAGTCTGAGATTCACCGCAGTAGACTTCGGGTCCACTTGTACAGCGCCAGGGCAGAGAGGCAGCGCCAAAGATCACTTTCCAAAGAAGCGTGGGCATTCAGCATAGTCAGCCCCAGAGCAGTGTGCATAGGAGACATTGAGATGGTGAAACGTCCTAAACTAAAAGTAAGTGACTTTTTAACACTCTCGTAAGTGGCTGGATTGATGTGGTTATAGGGGGCTCGATGGGTTATAGAGACATAACCCTGTGCCTTTTTTCTAAAAGGCACTTTGTTATAAGGGTCCACAGACCATGTTAATAGGTATTCATCGCAGTCGGGGTGAATACGTCATAACAGTGTAGCAAAACCTTCTCCCTTAAATATACCTAAACAAGAGGGAAAGAAGATAACTATCTTCTAATAACTGTGAAAATGACAGATTTGAAGTAAAGGAAGAATGTGGGTTACAAAACTTGTGATGAAAAGTGTTCACAAAATATAAACCACACTGCTGGACTAACACGCTCACTAAGATTGTATTTTAAGCTCTAATTTCCAGGTTGTCACGAATTCTTGCGGCCAAGGGCTCGATAAAAAAGGTAAACAGTAAAGGGGACATTGGGCACCATTGTCTGGTCCCACGATTGATATTTACTGTCCCTATTTGATTTGCATTTATCACCACCTGGGCCTGGGCACCCTTCCTCAACATTTCTATGACCTGGGCTGGGATACCAAATTTACCCAGTCCAAAGAAAAGTGCATCCCAATTCACCAGGTCAAATGCCTTTTCAGCATCCACCATCATAATGAGCGTTGGAATTTCATTATTTTTAAAGAAGTCGAGAGCCTGAATTAAGAACCCGGTATTTGAGGCCATTGACCTTCCAGCAACAAATCCGGACTGATCTCTATGAATCAGTTCCTGGGCTAGGGGAGTAAAACGTAGGGCCCAAACTTTCATTAGAATTTTATAGTCTGCATTTAAAAGACTAATAGGTCTATAAGAATTAACATCTTTATGGTTTTTATTTATTTACTCATTTGTATGGCGCAACGAATCATCCCCAGGGGGATCTCTCGGCTCCTGAGAAGAAGATACCCACTTAGCAGTATAGTCTTAAAACAGCCAGGTCTTGAGCATTTTCTTAAATCGGGACAGGTTGGTGCAAGCACGAATCTCCTCAGGGAGACTGTTCCAGTGACTGGGGGCTAGGGAAGAGAAGGCCCGACCGCCCATTTTGACCTTCCTAATTCTCGGCGTGCAGAGCAGATTGCGATTACTAGATCTCAACTGACGCATGGGGTGATAAGGTTCGAGCTTCTTCTTGAGGTATGCTGGGCCATTCTCCTGAAGAGACTTAAAGACCGTACATAACAGCTTGAAAATAGCTCGTTTCCTAATAGGAAGCCAGTGTAATTGGCGTAGGAGCGGTAGAGAAGGAGTGCGGGCCGGTTTATTGAGGGCAAGGCAAGCTGCCGTGTTTTGCACCACCTGAAGTCTTGATAGTAGGTCTTCCCTTATTCCGACCAGCAAAGAGTTGCCATAGTCCAGTCGGCTAACCAAGAGCGACTGGATGAGGGTTTTTCTTGCCGATAGAGGGATCCAGGGGAAGATCTTTCTAAGCATCCGCATTGTTCCGAAACAGGTGCCTGACAATGTCTTCACCTGTTCTTCCATCGATAATTTGTTATCAACTCTAATGCCTAGATTCTTGGCCCAAGTTTTTGGAGAGGGCGCCTTTCCTAGTTCAGGTGGCCACCAATCTGGGGTCCACAGATCCTCAGCTTTACCGAACAGCAGTATCTCTGTTTTAGTAGAGTTAAGCTGAAGAAAGTTCTTTCTCATCCATCTAGCTATATTGGACATACAGTTTTTAAACTTTAGTTTAGTAACTGCAGTGTCATCCTCGATAGGGACTATCAGCTGCGTGTCATCTGCATACGATATGGTCTCAAACCCACACTTTCTGATGACTCTGGCCAGGGAGGCCACATAGACGTTAAACAAGGTGGGGCTCAGGATAGATCCCTGTGGGACTCCTTTATCTACCAAAGTGGTTTGTGACACAAAGGAGTCCAGCTGGACACATTGTGTTCTGTCCGCTAGATAGCTTTGGATCCATTTAAAGGCCATGCCTCTAACACCAATCTCTCGCAGCCTATCCAGAAGGATGCGATGAGAGATGGTGTCAAAGGCTGCTGACAGGTCGAGGAGGACTAGCATCGCTGGGGCCCCAGTATCTAATGACATCCTAATACTATCAGTGACCTCCAGCAATGCGGCTTCTGTGCTATAAGAAGCACGGCAGCCGGACTGGAATGAGTCCAGTATGTTATGTTGTTCCAGATAGCGAGAGAGATGCCGATTGTTAGATTTGGGGGTCTCTAGTTGGCAGAGGTAGGTACCTTTGTCCAAATAGGGACCCTTGCGTCTAGTCAGGGAAAGTAGGTACACTCCCGAAATAACCCCTGCTCACCCTCTTGGTAGCTTGGCACGAGCAGACAGGCTTAGTTCAGAGGCAGTGTGTAAAGCATTAGTGAACACATACAGTAATCAAGTGACAACACTACAAATGGACACCACACAGGTTATATATTTATAAAAATAGGTATACTTTATATAGATTTATCACAAGACCATAAACGACAAAAATAATCCACAATACTGTTAAGAATACTTAGTTCTGATCAAAAAGGCTTAATTCAAGGTTCTGTGTGAGTCGGTAGCCTCCTCCGGCTACGGCGATGTCGAGAACAAACAGAGTCTAACAAATCCAGCTGACTGCGTCGAGACGGGCCAACACAGCGTAGACAGACTCGGTCACAGTACCTTTTACTTGAAGCGGCAGGCACGGGCGTGCAAGCCGGATGGCTGTTCGTCGCGGTCGCGATGCAAAAATGGAAGCGTTGCAGGACGCGTTGTCCCTCGATGCGGTGCAGGCAGCGGCTCGTTGACGTCGTCGAGACGGAGTCGGTGAGACCAGGGCCGTGCGTTGCAGGGCGAGACGGTGCTTCGGTGCGGTGCTGGCAGGTTGCGGTGCGGCGACGGAGCCGGATTCAGGAGCTGGCGTCGATCAGTCCGGACAGCGGTGCGAGTCGGGCGGTGCGTCGCAAAGCGTGCGAGCGGTGCCCAACTCCGGTGCGGTCACAGGACTCGAATTCAGCAGCAGTGACCGTGTCGGTCGGACCAGTTCGATTCGGCGTAGCGAAGCGTTGCAGGACGCGTTGTCCCTCGATGCGGTGCAGGCAGCGGCTCGTTGACGGAGTCGGTGAGACCAGGGCCGTGCGTTGCAGGGCGAGACGGTGCTTCGATGCGGTGCTTACAGTACACCGAGTCGGTCGTGAGAGTCGGTCACAGCTCCCTACCTCTGTAGCCACTGAAACAGAGTTTCCAGCAGCAATTCACAAAGGGGTGAAGTCCAATGGTCCTGGGACTTCGGTCAGGGGGCAAGCTCTCTTCCAAGCCCTTGGAGATCCTTCACAAGTTGATGAAAGTCACAGCAAAGCAAAAGTTCCTTTCTCCTTTCTTTGGCAGTCAGGCAAACCACTGCAGGCCAATCCCCCAAGTAGCACTTCAGCTTAGGGATAGTCTCTCCTCAGTTTCTTCTTGGTTCCGCTCCTCAGCAAAGGTTTCTTCTTGTTCCCAAAAGTGATCTAATCTTCCTAGGGGTCTGGGTCCCCTTTTTATACCCTGATTCTCTTTGTTCGCTGGAGGCAGAGAGGCCTCTGCCTAGTCCAAAACCAGTTCTGGTCAGTCCTGGAGCACTTTGTTTTTCTGACTCCTTCTTTCCTTTCAGAATGTGGGGCAGAGTGCTCAGCCGCCCGGCAGGAGGTGGAGCCAGCATTGTGGAAGGCAGGCACAGCCCTATTCAGACCCAGGTGCAACTCCTCCCTCCACTCTGGATGCAGATCTTTCTATTCAGCCCTGCGCTGACTCACCCTGTCTCCTGTAGCCACCCCCAGCCCCTGTCACTCAATCTCCAGACAAGGAATACACAACCTAGCGGAGGCAGACTTGGATAGTTAGGCAAGAAAATACCCACTTTCTAAAAGTGGTATTTTCAAACACAGAATGTTAAAACCAACTTCACTAAAAGATGTATTTTATCATCCTGAGTTCAGGCATACTAAATTCGTTTTTCTACCATGTTCCCGGGGTCAGTTCTGACTATAAGGTGTAATAGTCAGTCTGCCCATTCTGGCCTATGGGGAGCAGGTAGCCTTGCAATAGTGAAAAACGAAAATGGCTGTAATTCACTATTAGGACATGCCACACACACCAGGGCATGTCCTACCTTATACTTACAATGCACCCTGCCCTAGGGCCTACTTTAGGGGTGACCGACATGCAGTAAAGGGAAGGTTTAGGGACTGGTAAGGGGGTGCACTCACCAAGTCGACATGGCAGCCCTAGGCTGCACACAGGCTCTGCGATGGCAGGCCTGAGACACATTTTATAAGCCGCTTCTGCGGGTGGCACAACCAGTGCTGCAAGCCCACCAGCGGCATTGGATTTACAAGCCCTGGGCACACTGAGTGCACTGTACTAGGGACTGACAAGTAAACCAATCATCCAATCATGGAGTCACTAATACATATATCAATTAACGATAGGGAGCACTTGCACTTTGGCCCTGATTAGCAGCGGCAAAGTGCCCATGAGCATCTAGTCCAGCAAAAACATATCGGCAACAGTGGAGGCATTACGAAAAAATGGAAGGGAGACCCACGCCAAGGATGCCAGGTCTAACACGTGTCCCCTCCAGCTGAAATGTGGGGAGAACTATCCTACCCCTAGGGAGTTCTCATCGCTAAGGCGGAAAAATCTGGACAGTCCATCAGCATTGGCGTGTTCTGTACCAGGGCGGTGTTCCACCGTAAAGTCCATCCCCTGTAGGGAAATGGACCACCTCAACAGCTTTGGATTCTCACCCCTCATCTGCATCAACCATCTGAGGGGCCTGTGGTCTGTCTGAACCCGGAAGTGAGTCCCAAACAGGTATGGTCTCAGCTTCTTCAGTGCCCAGACCACAGCAAATGCCTCACGCTCGATAGCACTCCACCTCTGTTCCCGGGGAAGTAACCTCCTACTGAGGAAGGCTACAGGTTGGTCTAGGCCCTCCTCATTGATCTGTGATAGAACAGCCCCTACACCATGCTCTGAAGCGTCCGTCTGAACAATGAACTCATTGGAGAAGTTGGGTGCCTGGAGCACAGGCGCCGTGCACATGGCAGTCTTCAAGGTGTCAAAAGCTTCCTGACAGGCGTCAGTCCAAATCACTTTCCTGGGCTGCTTCTTGGAAGTCAGCTCGGTCAAGGGGGCAACAATGCTGCCATACCCCTTGACGAATCTCCTGTAATACCCGGTGAGTCCTAGGAAGGCTCTCACCTCTGTCTGGGTCTTGGGGGCTCCCAAGCCAGAATGGTATCAATTTTCGGTTGGAGGGGCGCCACCTGGCCGCTCCCAACCTGGTGTCCCAAGTACACCACAGAACCCTGCCCAATCTGGCACTTACTCGCCTTGATTGTGAGGCCTGCCCTCCGCAGGGCCATCAACACTTCCCAGAGGTGGCGCAGATGTTCTTCCCAACTGGCACTGAACACTGCGATGTCATCCAGGTAGGCGGCACTGAAATCCTCCAGTCCAACCAACACCTGGTTGACCAACCTCTGAAAGGTGGCAGGGGCATTCTTCATCCCAAAGGGCATCACCCGGAACTGGTAGTGCCCATCTGGTGTGGAGAATGCCGACCTCTCTTTGCCCCATCAGTCAAGGCGATCTGCCAGTACCCAGACGTTAAGTCAAACGTGCTGAGGTACCGCGCAGCCCCTAACCGATCTATGAGCTCATCAGCTCTGGGGATGGGGTGGGCGTCAGTCCTGGTGACGGAATTGAGTCCCCTGTAGTCCACACAGAACCGGAGTTCTGGTGTGGCACCAGGCGCGGCAGCCTTTGGAACCAAGACCACTGGGCTGGCCCAAGGGCTGTTAGAGGACTCAATCACCCCTAGCGCAAGCATCTTGGAGACCTCCTCCTTGATGCAGGCTCTGACCCTGTCAGTCACCCTGTAAGCCTTGTGCTTCACAGGAAGACTGTCCCCAGTGTCCACCTCATGGACGCACCAATGAGTGACACTGGGAACCAGGGAGAACAGGTCAGGGAACTGTCCCAACAGTTGGCGACAGTCACCCTGCTGCTCAGGTGTCCGGGAGGTAGAGAGGTTTACTCCCTCCACTGATCCATCTTGCTCTCGGGCTGACAGGAGGTCAGGAAGAGGCTCGGTCTCCTCCTCCATTCCATCATCTGTAGCTAAGAGCATGCCCACTTGGGACCTCTCCAAGTGGGGCTTCAGGCGGTTCACATGCAGGACCCGCAAGGGGTTCCTGGGAGACTGCAAGTCCACCAAATAGGTAACTGGACTCTTGCGCTCCACCACCGTAAAAGGGCCGGTCCACCTGTCCTGGAGCGCACAAGGCTCCACCGGGGCCATGACCCACACTTTCTGACCAGGCTGAAGCTCTACCAGAGTGGCATTCTGGTCGTACCACCGCTTCATCTCCTCCTGGCTGGCTTCCAGATTTGCCTCAGCAAGCTCTCTGAAACGCCTAGTCTGGTTCCTGAAGGCCAGCATGTAACTGTATACATCCTGGGGAGGTTTCCTGGGAGATTGCTCCCAGCCTTCCTTGACCAAACTCGGAGGTCCTCGCACCGGGTGTCCATAGAGGAGCTCAAAGGGACTGAACCCTAGAGACTTCTGTGGCACCTCCCGGTATGCAAACAACAGGCATGGTAAGAGGACGTCCCATTTACGCCTCATGGGTTCTTCCAGACCCATAATCATGCCCTTGAGGGTCCGGTTGAATCTCTCAACCAGCCCATTTCCTTGAGGGTGGTAAGGAGTGGTGAACTTGTAAGTTACACCGCACTCCTGCCATAGGGATTTCATGTACTTGGACACGAAGTTGGTACCTCTGTCAGACACCACCTCTTGAGGGAATCCCACACGTGAGAAAATTCCCATCAGTGCCCGTCCCACCACGGGGCCGTCACTGTCCTCAGAGGGATGGCTTCAGGGTACCGGGTGGCATGGTCCACCAAGACCAGGATAAACCTGTTGCCCATGGCTGTCTTGGGGTCCAGTGGCCCCACAATATCAATACCCACCCGTTCAAAGGGGGTGCTGACCACAGGGAATGGCTGGAGAGGAGCCTTGTGCTTCCTCCCACTCTTTCCACTTGCCTGGCAAGTCTGGCATGTCCTGCAGTGAGTGGCGGCACTCCTGCGCATCTGGGGCCAATAGAAATGGGTAACAAGCCTGTCAAAGGTCTTGTCCTGCCCCAGATGTCCCGCTAACGGTACATCATGAGCCAACCCCAGTAGGAAGGCTCTGAAGCGCTGGGGTACCACCAGCACACGGGCTGACCCAGGCTCAGCAACCTTAGGCTCTGAATACAGGAGACCATTCTCCCAGTAAACCCAATGTGATCCAGACTGATCACCTGCTGCCTGGTCTGTGGCCTGTTGCCTCAGACCCACGAGAGAGGGGCATGCGTTCTGCTCCTCGCAGAACTCTTCCCTGGAGGGTCCTCCTTCTTGCTGCCAATGGGTCAGCTCAGGTAGGTCCCCCAGTTCAGCTACCTGTTCCCCTGTAGGCTCCAGGGCATCCCCCTCAGGGTCTGCCTCCTCCTGGACCGTGGGAACTTCGGGGGCCGGTTTCCCGCGCCCCCTGCCTCCTCTCTCTCCGGCCGGCACCTGGGCCTCCCTCTCAGGCTCCAGGTCCTCTTGAACACCTTTAGCTGCCATTGACCGGGTGGTCACACATGCCCAATCAGGCAAGCCCAACATTTCTAAATGCGCACTCCGCTCCACCTTAGCCCAAGGTGAGCTCTCCAAATCGTTCCCTAACAAACAGTCAACAGGCATGGCTGGCCTCACAGCTACTTGAAGAGTACCCGAGACCCCCCCACTCAAAGGGAACCTGAGCCACCTTGCAGTGACTCTCTGTGTTGTCAGCGGCAACAACCGGATAGAATGCATCAGGGATAACCTGCTCTTTAGACACCAGGTGACACTTGACAGCTGTCACACTGGCTCCTGTGTCTCTCAGAGCCTCCACCCTATGGCCATTGATGGTCACCCACTGCCTGTATTTCTTAGTGTTCTCAGGCAGCGGGGTCCTAGGGACCATCTCAGAGTCTCCTAATGAGACAAGGGAAAACACTGTGGGATCCCCCCACCTTGGGCACCCAACTCCTCCCCCAGGGCTACACTAGCCAACTGCCGGGGGACTGCACTGGTGGGTGCTGGTTTTCCATACAAAGGGCAACGAGGATCGTTTGCCTTGTGGCCAGGGGCGCCACACTTGTAACATACCAGTGGTCCCTGGTGAACAGGGGGCCTGTCGGGGCCACTGGCTTCTTCTCAGGGGGAGGCTGGGAACCTTTCCCTTGGTTCCCTTGGGGTTTACTTTGGGGCCCTTTATGGAACTCCTTCTGTTTACCCTTGTCCCCCCACTCTTCTGCTGGGGACCCTGCCCACCCTTGGCGGAGTCTCCCACGTGACCCTTGTGGACCCGGGTACTCACCCAGCGGTCCGCCTCCTCAGCAAGCTGCCTAGGGTTAGTCAGCTTACTATCAATCAGGTGCTGGCGTAGCTCAGGAAAACAATTACCGGACAAGTGCTCCCAGGCAATCAAATCAAAGAGCGCCTGAAAATCAGTCGCTTTGCTACCCTTTACCCAACCATCCAAGGCTCTGCAAAAGAAGGTCACATATTCAACCCAGGTACTGCTTTCAATCTTACTACAGTTCCTGAACCTTTGCCTATAAAGCTCAGGGGTCAAACCATACCTAGTCATTAAGGCATCCTTCATGTGGCTGTACGAATTATAGACTTCAGAGGGCAAATCCAACAAGGTATCCCGCCCTTCACTGAGGAACCGTCCCCACAACCCCGCTCCCCAATCCTTCTCAGGGACCCGGTGGGAAGACATGGCTACCTCATAGGCTTTGAACCACTGCCCTATGTCATCATTTTTAAAAACTCCTTCACCACATCTTTGGGAATATACACCCTAGCTTCAACAGGCACAGGCGGTACACTGCCACCAGAGGGAGTAATCTCTAAGCTCTTGGCCTTCAATTCCAACTCCCTCAAAACTTTCTCATGTTCAAACTGCATTTTCTTTTCCTCTAGGGCCAATTTCCTAGTTTGCATTTGGAATTCTAACTGCCCATTCAGCTTGAGCTTGGTCAGCTCCATTTCGTGCATCCTACTCTCTTTCCTGTCCTCCAACTCCTCTGGAGACAGTCCTCTGGCAGAAACACTGCTACCTACTGGGGAAGGTGGTCTTCTAGCCCCTAGACCCAATAGCCCCTCCAGCTGCCCTTCTGCATTCTCAGCCCCCTCCACAGGGGCACTCCTTGATTCGACCCAGGCCCTCAGCGCCTTTTGAAGGTCCTCCTTCCTGGAGAGTCCTGTCATGGACACTTTAAACTTTTTGCAGAATTGCCTGAGCTGCTTAAGGGTGTAGCATTCTAGCCTCTCTTCTTCCCAATCACACTCAACAGAGGCTACTGATGCTGGTTTCTCCATAGTGACTGAACTTGGCATTTGCAAAAATAGGAAATCCCAGAAAAAATGCTATAAAAGTATGTGGTTGCGTTTTGGTCTGCACTCACTAAGTAGTGTTCACCAATCACTGTACATGAGTCACAAATGCAAATCCAGAATCCTCACCGCTGACCACCAATGTTAGATTTGGGGGTCTCTAGTTGGCAGAGGTAGGTACCTTTGTCCAAATAGGGACCCTTGCGTCTAGTCAGGGAAAGTAGGTACACTCCTGAAATAACCCCTGCTCACCCTCTTGGTAGCTTGGCACGAGCAGACAGGCTTAGTTCAGAGGCAGTGTGTAAAGCATTAGTGAACACATACAGTAATCAAGTGACAACACTACAAATGGACACCACACAGGTTATATATTTATAAAAATAGGTATACTTTATATAGATTTATCACAAGACCATAAACGACAAAAATAATCCACAATACTGTTAAGAATACTTAGTTCTGATCAAAAAGGCTTAATTCAAGGTTCTGTGCGAGTCGGTAGCCTCCTCCGGCTACGGCGATGTCGAGAACAAACAGAGTCTAACAAATCCAGCTGACCGCGTCGAGACGGGCCAACACAGCGTAGACAGACTCGGTCACAGTACCTTTTACTTGAAGCGGCAGGCACGGGCGTGCGAGCCGGATGGCTGTTCGTCGCGGTCGCGATGCAAAAATGGAAGCGTTGCAGGACGCGTTGTCCCTCGATGCGGTGCAGGCAGCGGCTCGTTGACGTCGTCGAGACGGAGTCGGTGAGACCAGGGCCGTGCGTTGCAGGGCGAGACGGTGCTTCGGTGCGGTGCTGGCAGGTTGCGGTGCGGCGACGGAGCCGGATTCAGGAGCTGGCGTCGATCAGTCCGGACAGCGGTGCGAGTCGGGCGGTGCGTCGCAAAGCGTGCGAGCGGTGCCCAACTCCGGTGCGGTCACAGGACTCGAACTCAGCAGCAGTGACCGTGTCGGTCGGACCAGTTCGATTCGGCGTAGCGAAGCGTTGCAGGACGCGTTGTCCCTCGATGCGGTGCAGGCAGCGGCTCGTTGACGGAGTCGGTGAGACCAGGGCCGTGCGTTGCAGGGCGAGACGGTGCTTCGATGCGGTGCTTACAGGACACCGAGTCGGTCGTGAGAGTCGGTCACAGCTCCCTACCTCTGTAGCCACTGAAACAGAGTTTCCAGCAGCAATTCACAAAGGGGGTGAAGTCCAATGGTCCTGGGACTTCGGTCAGGGGGCAAGCTCTCTTCCAAGCCCTTGGAGATCCTTCACAAGTTGATGAAAGTCACAGCAAAGCAAAAGTTCCTTTCTCCTTTCTTTGGCAGTCAGGCAAACCACTGCAGGCCAATCCCCAAGCAGCACTTCAGCTTAGGGATAGTCTCTCCTCAGTTTCTTCTTGGTTCCGCTCCTCAGCAAAGGTTTCTTCTTGTTCCCAAAAGTGATCTAATTTCCTAGGGGTCTGGGTGCCCCTCTTATACCCTGATTCTCTTTGTTCGCTGGAGGCAGAGAGGCCTCTGCCTAGTCCAAAACCAGTTCTGGTCAGTCCTGGAGCACTTTGTTTTTCTGACTCCTTCTTTCCTTTCAGAATGTGGGGCAGAGTGCTCAGCCGCCCGGCAGGAGGTGGAGCCAGCATTGTGGAAGGCAGGCGCAGCCCTATTCAGACCCAGGTGCAACTCCTCCCTCCACTCTGGATGCAGATCTTTCTATTCAGCCCTGCGCTGACTCACCCTGTCTCCTGTAGCCACCCCCAGCCCCTGTCACTCAATCTCCAGACAAGGAATACACAACCTAGCAGAGGCAGGCTTGGATAGTTAGGCAAGAAAATACCCACTTTCTAAAAGTGGTATTTTCAAACACAGAATGTTAAAACCAACTTCACTAAAAGATGTATTTTATCATCCTGAGTTCAGGCATACTAAATTCGTTTTTCTACCATGTTCCCGGGGTCAGTTCTGACTATAAGGTGTAATAGTCAGTCTGCCCATTCTGGCCTATGGGGAGCAGGTAGCCTTGCAATAGTGAAAAACGAAAATGGCTGTAATTCACTATTAGGACATGCCACACACACCAGGGCATGTCCTACCTTATACTTACAATGCACCCTGCCCTAGGGCCTACTTTAGGGGTGACCGACATGCAGTAAAGGGAAGGTTTAGGGACTGGTAAGGGGGTGCACTTACCAAGTCGACATGGCAGCCCTAGGCTGCACACAGGCTCTGCGATGGCAGGCCTGAGACACATTTTATAAGCCGCTTCTGCGGGTGGCACAACCAGTGCTGCAAGCCCACCAGCGGCATTGGATTTACAAGCCCTGGGCACACTGAGTGCACTGTACCAGGGACTGACAAGTAAACCAATCATCCAATCATGGAGTCACTAATACATATATCAATTAACGATAGGGAGCACTTGCACTTTGGCCCTGATTAGCAGCGGCAAAGTGCCCATGAGCATCTAGTCCAGCAAAAACATATCGGCAACAGTGGAGGCATTACGAAAAAATGGAAGGGAGACCCACGCCAAGGATGCCAGGTCTAACACCGATTAATTAGTGTCTCCATTATCTTAGAACAGCACAGGAGGAGCAAGATCGGTCTATAGTTTTGAAGATCGGTCGGGTCCGCTAGCGCCTTCTTAAGCAGTGGTTTAATCCGTGCATTTTTCCACTTACGAGGGAACGTAGCTGTATCTAATGAGATGTTACAGACTTCGGCAAGCACATCAGCTAGGACCGGGGTGAGTTCTGACAAGACGGCGGGAGGTACCGGGTCTAGTGGGGATCCTGATTTTACTTTAATTAATAAGGAGCCCACTTGCTCACCCGCAATATCCGGGAAAACTTCTAGGCTGGGAGGGCTAGTATTTTCCTGAGGGGTTGTTCCCTCATAGTCTACCTCCTCAGGCCCAAAGGAATGATAGATCGTATCGATCTTATGGATAAAATGACTGGCCAAATCCTCACATAACTCCTGAGTAGATGGGGGGAGCGGATTATTGGCCCTCGGGTTTGTGAACTCCTTCAGGATCTTAAAGAGCTCCCTCGAGGAGTTTTTCGCTTCCGTGATGCGGGAGCCTAGGTGTGCTCTTCTTGCTGAATTACAGCTGTTTAAATAGGCTCTGTGAACCTAACGATAGAGTGATTTGTCTAGTTCAGATTTAGATTTCCTCCATTTCCTTTCCTTCACCCTACAAAGGGCCTTTTCTCTCTTAAGAGTGTCTGAATACCAAGGGGCTGGAGCTGCCCTATCCTGAATTTTTACCCTCTTAAGTGGTGCAATAGAGTCTAGGGTCTCTATAATTGAAGCCTCAAACTTCTCTAAGGCTATGTCACAATCTTCAAAGTTTGTGAATGAAGGGGCGACGTATGTTTGACTAAAGGAAGAGAATGTCACCTTTCTCCAGGCTCTGCGAAAGTCTTTACAGACTTGCGGGTGGGCGGACGGTTTAGTGAGTGCCCAGGAAAAGCTTAGTGCCGAATGATCAGTCCAGTCTAACATCTGAGGGGGCTCTACCACTAATTCCGAGATGTTGGAAAAAATAGTGTCCAACACATGACCCGCGATATGGGTGGGACTAACAACTCTTGAAGAGAGATCGAGTGACTCCATGGCTGCCACTAGGCCCTTGCCCTTCTTCACAACGTTTATAATTATAGATTCTTTAAAACTTGAGGGGACACAGCCCCCTTCTTAATATTGTTAAACAGCTTCGTCAAGAAGGGGATTAGTTCCCTAGAGAATGTCTTATAAAATTCTATTGGCAGCCCGTCGTTTCCACAAGCTTTTGCCCCAGCAATAGATTTCAATATTTGGAGGTATATTCCACTGACAGGAAACAAAACAGGAAACGCTTTTAGGCTCCACCCACCCTCCTGCCAGGGGCTATAATTACATAGCCAACAAAAAGCACTTCCTGACATACCAAGCAACAAAGGCCTGAACAGGGAGGGTGGGTGGGAAGTATGACTGGGTCGAGGACGAGTAGGACTAAGAGTAATGGGGATTACCGGTAAGTAATCATAGCATTACCTCTACGTCCCTCGTCCTCGACCCAGTCATCACCAATGAGGCATACTAAAGCAGCCACACAGGAAGGCCTTTGGCACACCACACACAGAACACAGACCAAACACAAAAGTGGAGTGCAGCAAGTGAAAAATACTTTAATAAACACCCAGAATCAGGGGAGGGGAACACGCCCCACAGCACGCAACACACCACAACCAAAATTGGTCCGGTCAGACAGAGCACAATTCAGACGATAATGCTTCACAAAAGTAGAATCAGAAGCCCAAGTCCCAGCCCCATGAAAAGCAGCCCAGGAAGCAGAAACACCCCTAGTGGAACGGGCCTGAACCCCAGAAGGGCAAGGCAAACCAGAGCCCTGATAAGCCAGAGAAACAACAGCTTTGATCCTTCCTCTCCTGCTGAGCTGTTGCTGCACACTCTTGATGTGAGGCGTGCGTTGTCTATTTATGTTAACCGCTCTGCGGTGTTTCGTTCTTCCGACTCTCTCTTTGTGACCTTTGGTCTGGCTGGTCGGGGGAAGGCTGCTTCCCGTCTTACTCTGGGTCGCTGGATCAAAGCTGTTGTTTCTCTGGCTTATCAGGGCTCTGGTTTGCCTTGCCCTTCTGGGGTTCAGGCCCGTTCCACTAGGGGTGTTTCTGCTTCCTGGGCTGCTTTTCATGGGGCTGGGACTTGGGCTTCTGATTTTACTTTTGTGAAGCATTACTGTCTGAATTGTGCTCTGTCTGACCGGACCAATTTTGGTTGTGTTGTGTTGCGTGCTGTGGGGCGTGTTCCCCTCCCCTGATTCTGTGTGTTTATTAAAGTATTTTTCACTTGCTGCACTCCACTTGTGTGTTCGGTCTGTGTTCTGTGTGTGGTGTACCAAAGGCCTTCCTGTGTGGTTGCTTTGGTATGCCTCATTAGTGATTACTGGGTCGGGGACGAGGGACGTAGAGGTAATGCTATGATTACTTACCGGTAATCCCCATTACTCTTAGTCCTACTCGTCCTCGACCCAGTCATACTTCCCTCCCACCCTCCCTATTCAGGCCTTTGTTGCTTGGTATGTCAGGAGGTGCTTTCTGTTGGCTATGTAATTATAGCCCCTGGCAGGAGGGTGGGTGGAGCCTAAAAGCGTTTCCTGTTTTGTTTCCTGTCAGTGGAATATACCCCCAGCAATAGCTCCAATACCAGGTATGGCGAAATTAAAGCTGTTCGCAGATGATATTGTTTTATATCGAAGTCCTGAGAGCCTGAATTTGGACCGGGTTTTAGTAGAATTTAGGCAATTTGAATCGATTGGGGGCTACAAAATAAATCAAAATAAAACCGAGATCTTAACTTTAAACACCGACTGTGAGTTTCTCCCCTCAAACCTCAAATCCCAGGCTTTGAAAGCCGAACCGATACGCTATCTGGGAATATTTGTCTCTAATCAATATGAGCAGCTATTTAGTTTAAACTATCAAGCAATGCGGAATAAAATCAAAATATTGCTTGACAATTGGTCATTTTTACCGCTAACCCTAATTGGCCATGTAGCCTTAATAAAAATATCCATACTTCCCCTACTAGTATTTCTTTTTATTAATCTACCTTTGAAAATTAATACTAAATTTTTTAAAGAGCTAGAGTCAATGTTTAGGGACTTTGTCTGGAGTAAAAAGGCTTCCAGGGTCAAGCTTGCAACACTGCAGCTAGAAATCAATCAAGGTGGGTTAGCATTGCCAAAAATTCGAACTTATTACGAGGCCGCGATTTTAGATCTTACAGCGCGTTTGCTGGAACCAAATGGATTATTGGATAACTTCTTCTTAGTTAAAATGGTACAGGAATCTGGTTCGCAAATGCCGGTGTTTTTAAAGATAGCTAAATTGCCGAAGAAGACTAGATACAAGACGCTACAGGATTATGCCTTTAGATTGAAATTTTTCTTTAAACAAGCCGGCTCTTCAGGATTCCACTATTTAAAGTTAGTGGAATGCAAAAGTTTAAGTCTGCAAATCCATTCTAGTCATCTTAAAAACTGGAAGGATTGTGGCCTAGAAGAGCTGGGACACATGTTCATGAATAATAAAATAATTACTTGGCAAGAGGTCCAAAATAGATACGGCGAACGTAATAAGCTTGGTTTTTTCGAGTATCTACAGATTGTACATTTTATAAATAAATATAATCTTATACTAAGTGGCGCCCCAACAAAGCTGGTGAGCATTTTATATCGAGCCAAACTAAGTGGAGTGAGCAACTGGTATTCTCAGCTGAGGAAACTTAATGAATCCCCCTTGGTCGAGAGATTCTTAGAAAGAGTTGTGCGTGAAACTAACTGTATATTGTCTTTCCGGGAGTGGCAGTTAATATCCCAGCAAGGCAGTAAGGCTCTAAGAGCTGCCAATTTTAAAAGGATGGCCATTCTGTCTAGGTGGTTGGCATACTATACTCCCAAAACTCTTAGTAAAAGATATCCGGATGTGGAGAATAGATGCTTCCGATGCCAGGCAGAGGGGGAAGGGGATTGGCTTCACATATTCTTCATGTGTCCAAAACTAGAGCCATTCTGGGTTAAGATCTTCTTAACTATAAGCCAGGCAATCCAGAAGAGGTTTGATCCAGAGACCGAGGTAGCACTCTTCGGCATTTCTAGACTAAGGGCTGATCTGACAAAAGCAGAGGAGACCTTTATTATGATTAGCTCTCTTGTTGCTCGCTCTTTAATCCTCCAGAATTGGAGGTCTGAAGATGCACCCTCTTATCTAAAGTGGATAAACAAAATGAAACGAACTATGATGTTTGAAGAAGCATATGCCAGGAGGGTAGGTGCCACAAGAAAATTTAATACGGTTTGGAAATATTTTGCGAATTTTGAAACTATGGAGGGAACAGAAATTCTATAGATTCTGCACTTCAGCACTTTGATGGTTTAGCATGTTGCACTTCGGGGGGCTGATTTTGCACTATAGCACCTTAGCATTTTTGCACTTATGTCGGTAGAATTTGTGTGATTATCCCTGGGTACTGTAGCACTGTAGCACTTTAGTAATTTAAAAAGGAAAATTTGCTTATTTGTAAACAGTTTAAGCGGCGCCCAGATCACTGTTGTAATATGATTTTTATGTACCAGTATTTGATCCATGTTGGTTTCATAGATATAATGAATATGGTTTTTTGATTGAAAAGTAATAGTTAAATATCCTGTAGACATCTGTTTCTGCTGTTTTTTTTGCTCTGCTCAATAAAAAATATTAAAAAAAAAAAAAGATTGTACTTTAAGATTATTACAGAAATGGAAAATCCAAGAATTGAACCTGAGGGAAACTCAAACTCCTACTAGATTAGGAGCGCATGCAGTAAAAAAGCAAGTATCAAAGAGATGGAAGCTATGAGTCTAATTGGAGGGTACAAGAGTTGCAGAAAACAGTTTCTGCACTCCTCAAAACCTAAAAACTCCTCCAAAAGCACAATGACTATACAAACTGTTACCTTTTTGTTGCACAGGTGTTCAGGAGGCAACACACAAATAAATAATGACACAAGTACAATAGTGATAAGATCTAATTTAACCAGAGCAATGGATTTGAGGGTGTAAGCATCCAAGGAGGTTGAAAGTGTTAATGTCGCTGATGGCACAGGTGAAATGCTGACAGGTCAAAGACCTCAAAATTGGAGCAGATCAGTCTACAGAGAGATCTGTCCATCAGGATTTTAATTCTAGAAGACACAATGCAAGAAGTAACCACTGAGATAGAAAAAACACAAGTGATTAGTTTGTTAAAAGCTCAAGATAAATCTATTTCAGAATCTCTGGACAGGCTTGAAAACCGTACTAGAAAACAGTACAAGAAGAACAAATTTACAGATATTAAATTTGTCTGACAGAGTTGAAGAAAGAGATATAAAGTCCTTTGTGATAAACTTGTTAAAGAAGGTCTGTTTAAAGGTGATGGAGATGCCAATCTGCAGGAAGAACCCCAAAGTATCCAAGATCTTAAAGAACATAATCCAAAACCTGGGTCTTTGGAGTATTTGGATAGGGACCCAAAGGGGCTACACATTCCATTAGAAAAACAACTATTTGTTTCTAGATCTCTTATTGGAAGGGAAGGTATAAGACATTAAGCATTTACCAGTGATATCACATCACTTAGGGATTTGGATTGAACTATCATTCTTGACTCAGATTACTTGCTTAGATAGACAATGGACGGTCGTCTATTCGCAGATTATGATAACACAGATAATAATAGACAATTGCAGTGAATGTATAAGGTACAACATTGCAGCAATTTTTGAACATTGGTTGGGATGCATATAATACTTTTTTTTTTTTTCTTTCAAAAGTGTTTTTTATTAGCATTTGATCATTTTGTTACAACATAAGTCAATAATGGTACAGCATGAAGAGGTTTGTATCGTGCTCATGCAGAAGACCGTAGAGTGAGAGACACCAATTCTACCGGTGTCCAGCCCCAATCACACAAGAACCTAATAAGAAGATACAGTTTTCTCATGACATGGCTAGTAAGCTCATATTGCGTCCTAGTAAGGCCTTCACTCATCTGTCTTTCTTTTGCCACAGCCGTATTCTCAAACCTCCCAACGGGGGAGGTAGTCTCTACCAAGAGTTCAAGATCCCCAAGGGGATTACTGAATTAACTAAAACATAAACAAACCCCCCTCTTCCCTCCCCCACCCATCCCCTTACTGGTGGTGGCTGCCTAGTTGGTGCGTCTCAGCCAACATGTCAGTCTCAGTTCTTTTTATACTTGAAATAAGTGCATTGCTCTAAGGGAGGGAGGACATACCGCCAACGGTAACCCCTTTGTAAGGAAAGCAACCAGGGGCCCCCATCTGTATTCAAAGTTTTTGTAATCATCTCTAAAGATGTCGGCCATCCGTTCTAAGCTTAGGAGTTTCCATAGTCTGGAGTGCCACAGTTTAATAGCAGGTGCCTCTTTTTTCTTCCAGGCGGCCGCGATCGCTACTTTCGCGGCCCCAATGCATGTCCACATGATGGCCTTATCAGCCTTGGTTTGGTGCTTAAATGATGGATCGCGCAAACCAAGGAGGACTTCTGCCATAGTGGTCGGTATGGGATAACCTAATATATCTTTGATTTGTGCAAGAATTTCTTCCCAGAAGGGTCTTATCCCAGGGCAGTCCCACCAAATGTGCTGGAAGTCTCCTAGTAGCCCACACCCCCTCCAGCACCTGTCGGACGAGCCAGGGAATATCTTTTTAAGCTTGGCGGGGTAAAGGTACCAGTCCATCATGGTTTTGAGATGAGCCTCGCGTAATTCTGTGGAATGATTACATTTCACAATGTCAGACCATAGGCCCTCCCATTCTTTATCGGAGATGTTGCGCTGCGAAATACCCTCCCACATGCTCATATAGCGGGGGCGTGGAGTGTGCAGAGAGGCAAGAAGATAGGAATACAGATAGGAAATCACCCCCTTCATAGAATCCACTTTTTGTACATAGCTTTCGAATTTCGTAAGTGGTCTAGTGGCGGCCTCGTAGATGGAAGGTGTAAGCGCCCAGTGCTTCAATTGAAGGTAGTGGAAGTGTTCAGTGTGTTCCACCCCGTAGTCCCTCTTGCAGTTGTCAAAGGTGAGGATGTCATAGTTGTAAAATAG
The DNA here is from genome assembly GCA_963921515.1 of Calotriton arnoldi. Lineage (NCBI taxonomy): Eukaryota > Metazoa > Chordata > Amphibia > Caudata > Salamandridae > Calotriton > Calotriton arnoldi. The sequence goes on from CAWUFW010000023.1 coordinate 7,040,966, forward strand.
GTGAGTCAGTGCACTGCACCCTCCCTCTCACCACTGATCAAAGAGCCCTTCCTGCATGGCCGGGGGAAATGCCGGGTTGTAGTGGATTGGCGTGTAAGGGGACGGAAATGTGGTCCACTGGGTATTATGTGAGACAGAGTCCCATGCCTTCAGGGTGGTCCGGGTGGGGGTGCTAAGGTAGGTGTTTTTGGTCTATCGGTCTTGTGGCGCCAGATGAGATCCCAAATCGACCGACCAGCGACGGCCCTGTCCATATGAAGCCAATGCTTCTCTGATTCCCTTTTGGCCCATTCGGTGACCACCCTCAGTTGGGCTGCTTTATAGTATAGCCCGAAATCTGGGAGGCCCACCCCCCCTCTTTCCTCGGCCACCTCAGAATTGCAAAGGAAAACCGCGCTCGCCCCCCTTGACAGATAAACTTCAAAACCATTGATTTTAATTTGGGGAGAAGGTCTGTGTCTAACTCAATAGGAAGAGCCTGAAAAAGGTAGAGAAGCTTAGGTAGCACAGTCATTTTAATCGCGTGTATGCGACCAAGCCAGGATATAAAAAGCGGTTTCCAGCGTGCAAGATCTGTCTGGAGTCGCAGGAGGGCGGATGGGTAATTGGCTTTGTACAGCTCTTCCACTCGTGGTGTTAACTGGACCCCCAGATATTGAAGGGGGCGGGTAGTCCATTGTAATGAGGTGCATGTCCGTAGCGTCTCCACCTCAGCCGCTGGGATCGTGAGGTTAAGGATGGAGGATTTTTCTATATTGATTTTGAAACCCGCAACTGTTTCGAAGCGCCTGAGCTCCACTTGGAGTGCAGGGGGAGAAGTGGCTGGTTCTGCAAGGGACAGGAGCACATCGTCTGCAAATAGCGATATCTTGTGCGATTCTCCACTAAAGGGGATACCTCGTATCTCTGGTGATGCACGGAACGCCACAGCCAGGGGTTCGATACTAAGAGCAAACAGTAGCGGCGAGAGAGGACACCCCTGGCGGGTGCCTCTAGTGAGAGAGAAGGAAGACGACAGCACCCCATTCACCTGGACTCTCGAGCGAGGTTGAGTATAGTTGGCCCGGACCATAGTGATAAATTTGTCTTCAAATGCTAAATGAGTAAGGGCAGCGAAAAGGAAGGCCCAGTCCACCCTATCGAACGCCTTCTCGGCGTCAAGGCCTACCAGTACCGCCGGGATCTGCTTCTTATTAGCTTTTTCAATTAGGTGGATGATACGTCTGGTGTTATCATGAGTTTGGCGTCCTTTGATAAACCCCGACTGGTCTGGGTGAATGAGGTCCGGCATCAAGTCATTCAGCCGTGCCGCGAGAATGGACGAGTATAATTTTGCATCCAGGTTGAGGAGAGCTATAGGGCGATATGAGGCACATTTCTGCGGGTGTTTCCCCTGTTTCGGAATGACTGTTATCACTGCCTCCGCCATCGTGGGGGGGACCGTACCCGTCTCGGCCATGGTGTTGAATAGATGGGTCAGGTGAGGTAAAATATCGGGAGCAAAAGTTTTATAAAATTGAGCTGTATAGCCATCCGGGCCTGGGGCTTTGTGCGGTTTGAGAGATTTAATGGCGAGGGCCACTTCCCCCGAGGTTATGGGGGCCGTGAGCTTTTCATTCCATTCAGATGTAACTTGGGGGAGTGACAGGGCTCGCAAGTATTCATTTTGCACTTCTGTGTCACGCAGTTCCGCTGTGTACAGGGTTCGGTAGAAGGCACCAAAGGTGTCTGCTTTATCGATGTCTCTATTGGTCAGCCCTCCCCCCTCCATTAGTATGCCTCCTATGTATTCCCTTTCTCTCTTTTCTTTCAGTTGGCGGGCCAGATGTCTACCAATCTTGTTCCCCTGGGAGTAAGATATCTGGCGAGGCTTCAGAAGGGTGTGTTCTGCCCTGTTGTTGTAAATGGCCCTAAGTTTTCCTCGCAGTGTGGTGAGTGTGCGTAGGGAGTCCCTAGTGGGTTTTGTTTTATGGGAAGCTTCTGCCAGTGAGAGTGCTGCCTCTAGCTCTATCCTTTCTTGAGTCCTTCTTTTGTTCAGCGCGGAGTTAAGCGCGATGCAGCGCCCTCTAAAGACTGCCTTAAAGGCATCCCAGGTATTGAACTCTGAGGTGTCTGAGATCACGTTCTGGGCAAAAAAATCCTTGATCGTGTCTCTGAGTTCTGTGCACAGCCCCTTTTCTCTCGTAAGAGAAGCCGGGAAATACCATTTGGGGGGTGTAGCCGCCTGCGGGCTCCAGGAGAGACATATCGAGACCAGGCAGTGGTCCGATATCGAAAGCGGAAAGATCTTCGCCTCCTGCAGAGACCCCACTAAATGTTGGCTGATGAATATGTATTCGAGTCTAGAGTACGTGCGGTGCACGTGCGAGTAGAAGGTGTAATCCCTCGACTGGGGATAAAGAGTCCTCCATGTGTCCCTAAGGCCCATATCGTGGATCTGTTGTTTAACCTCCCTGGTAAAGCCGCTGGATTCGTGTCTATGGGGGTGTGTGCTGTCAAGATCTGTTTGCCATGTTAAGTTGAAATCACCTAGGAGAAGTGTCGGCCCCTCCGCAAATCCCTGTATTTTCCCCAAAAGTAGCTGCAGGAAGGGTGTCTGACCCGTGTTCGGTGCGTAGGCCGAAATGAAAGTGCAAAGTTTACCCTTCAGTATGCCTTTGACCATTACCCAGCGGCCCTCTTTGTCTGATTTAGTGGCAGTAGGTTGAAATGTCGTAGAGGTATGGAAAAGAAGCGCCGTCCCCCGGTGTTTAGTAAGCGCAGAGGCTCTATAGATCAGGGGGTATTGAGGATGGCGAAAGCGAGTCTCCTCTGTGCGCGAAAGATGTGTCTCCTGCAGCGCCACAATATCTAAATGATGATCAGTGATGTATTTCCAGACCTTCTGGCGTTTCTGTGGTGAATTAAGGCCCTTTACATTCCAGGATCCTAGTGTAATTACCATCGGTTCCTTGCATCCCCCCTCCGCCCTCTAGAAAACCGTTGTATATCACTCATGTCCCACGCACCGCAGCTCCTGCCCTGCATAAACCTGAGGAAGCTACCATGCATAGAGACGAACCTGTGGCACACACCTGCGTATGTAGTTGCATTAAAAAAGCCACCACCAGTCTCCCTCCCTCCCTCCCACCCGCCCCCCCCTTCCCAACAAACAGAAAAAACAACGTTACCCTCATGAACAGACGTCGGATTGATGACAGATCTCCGACACTGGGGTGAAACACCCCGTTAAACATATTGGGGGAGCTGAGGGACCGAGGTCCCTGTCCGCGCCCGCCCCGTACATATCCAAAAACAATGTTATGTGCCTATACCATGGCATTTACGTGTCAAGTTCGGCCCTGGTCATTTCGTCCTTGGGCGGCCTACCGTAATCGCCGGTCCCCCAGGTAGCCCGAGGTCCGCCTGTTCTGGACTCGTTCATAGTTCATATTGTCCTTGGGGTCTGGCTTCAGGTCCCGGCTCGAGTCACATCGAGGCCTGTCCTAGTACCCCACCCCCACCAGATCCACTGACAGAGGGTGGTGATTGCCGCAGCCCTCGGCATCCACAGGGTCTTGGCATTGTTTTTAGGGAGGGTCTATATGATCAACGTGTCAGGGTTCAGTAGGAGTGGCCTCCCCTCCATAGGACCTTAGTTCTCGTCACCTTTATCGCCCGTGGTGGTCAATTTTTTGGGGGTCCGTCCCTGGAGCGAGACCCCTCCTAAATAGGAAAGTGCAGTCCACTAGGCCTCACCTACGATTTCTCCTCCGGCCTGTGGTCCATGAGCTCATCTGAGGGCTGGCCCCCGTCGGATCTCGTGTCTTGTGTCCTGCCGCGCCAGTATCCTCGGAGGGGAGACCCAGAAGATCCAGTCCTTCCTGCAGGTCTGAGATGTGCCGTGGCTTGTTATTATATTCGAACGCCAGCCCAAATGGAAAGGTCCAGCGATATCGAACCTGATCCTCCCTCAGTTTCAGCGTGATGGGCCTAAACGCCTGTCTCCTGGCCAACGTGGCCGGTGCTAGGTCCTGAAAGATGGCGCATGAGTGGTCTTGGAAAGAGACCCTACCTTTTTTCCTGGCTGCGAGTAGTACTGCTTCCTTGACTTTATAGGAATGAAATTTCGCCAGCACGTCTCTCGGTCTTTTCTTGTCTCCAGTCGGCTGGCCTCCAACGCAGTGAACCCTGTCGAGCTTTATCTTTAGGGTGAGTGGACTCAGAATCTCGGCAAACAACACCTCCAGAAAGGCCTCCAGATCTGTCCCCTCCGCGCCCTCCTCCAGGTCACGGAGTCGAAGGTTCTCTCTCCGGGCCCTGTTTTCTAAATCCTCCGCCTTTAATTGCGCTTGGTGCCATTGATCTTGGAGGGTATGGATGTCTTCCCGCATGGCAGCTGTGTGCTTATTGATATCCTGGGTTTGGGTTTCCAAGTCCAGGACTCTAGTGCCAACAGAATCAACATCCTGCTGGAGAGAAGCGAGCCTGCCGGTGAGGTCAGCTTTTAGTTGGTCTATCGATGCCTTGAGGTCCTGCCCCAGTTCAGCCCTCAATTCCGTCTTGAATTCCCGCAGAGTTGCCAAGAGATCATCTTTAGTGAGAGCCATGGTGCTCGCACCTCCGTCGCTACCTGAGGGCTGGCTCTTGTCTGCTGGTGGAAAGAAATCAGACACTCTGTTCGTGGCCTTACACGACGACTTCTTTGGTGGCATAGGGGCCGTTCCCTCATTCTTTGGCAGCCGTGGTGAAGGGTGGCGTACCAGGCGGCGCGTGATGTCCCCCCCTGGGAGGGTAGGCGGCTGGATTGCCTGTCTGCTTTTGCCCTGCGTCCGACCAGTAGGGAGTGGATGGTGACCCTTTTACTCCAGGCCCAAAACGTGGCTCTCTCCCTCAGGGCGTGTGGGGACCTGCGCCACCCTTCTCCATGTGGGAATCGGCCCCCGTTGCCCTCGTGGTTATCGGTGGGGCTGCGGGAGCGCCCGCTTCAGGTCCTTGAAGTGAGGTGGGAGCAGCAGCGGTGGAGGGAAGTCCCTCTCGGTTATCGGCGCTCGCCAAGGGCCGCCATCTTAGGGTCAGGCAGGGCAGGGGCTTCGGCGTCAAAGGGGAGTCAGCAGTCCGCAGTGCCCAATATCATGCCTCCGGGAGCAGCAGCTGCGTTATAGATGGTCGGGGGTAGCTCCGCTCGACGGTCCGTGTCCGCCACGTACCTGCCGCATGACACTTCGTCTCACAGGCCGTCGGAGCCTCACATGTCGCCGCAGCCGCCAGCGCCGGTACCGCACCACACACCCGGTGAGTTTACACCGCAATCGTCACCGGGCTCCGCTGCGTTCACCAGTGTGCACCGGCCGTCGCAATTCTACCTCCAGTGCTGCCGTTATCGGAGATCGGCCGCCCCTATGGAACGAGGGCCGCCATTTTGTCGCTCTCCGGCCTCACTCATGTCTAGCCCCGTAACCAGTCGCCACATAAGGTGTGCCTCTGTCTCAAGGAAGCATTATGTGCCCTCCGCTTTCCGGTGGCCACCCGTGCCTTCAGGATCGGTTTTCGGGTGGTATAGGCTGCGATCGAGGCTCGAGACTGCAGCGCGGACCGGGAGCCGAGACGAGCTACGTCCGTCCGGCCATCTTGCCCAGCCACGTCCCTCCTATAATACATTTTTAAGGAAAGTTATCACTATGGTCAAGAATGAATTCACAAAAGCATTGAGAAGAACTGCTATTTGTACAAAAATTCCAAAATCTAGAACTGCAGATACAGCTGCATGATCTAAATCAGGATAGGTCAGTGTTAATAACAGAATTGACAACTGCCCAGAATGTCTTTAAGAGGTGGCTACATCACAAATGTAGAATGAGATGAAAGCAAGGAACCTGCATTGTTTTGAATACGGAGAAATTTTTTTTTTCCCAAGATCTTTATCAGGAAGAGGTAATATCAGACTTGATCAAACTTAAAAAAGGGGTAAAGGACTATTATTAGTAATATTGCAGGCAGATGGGGGCGTGGCTTGCCGTGCTGCGGAATGACCGCTTTCTAAGCGAGCTCCGCCGGCCGGGATTTAATCCTGAATTTATCCGCGTATAATTTGGGAGTGCGTTCGATCACTTCATATTCCGGCGTTGCCCTAAGGTCAGGGGCTTCATTGGGTGGCTGAAAGCCGAAAATATTTGCAGACCGTCCCCCGGTGAGTGCAGGGAAAGTCTGCCGGGACAAGACTGGGCTGTGACCTGGAGGCGTGTCTTGGCCTGGGCGAAAAATCGAGCCCCGGGCGCCTGGCTGCGTGGAAGGCCAAACTACGCAGTCCCCCATCGGAGCACTCTAGACGTCGTTACTTGCATCGGCTTTCGCCCGCTGTCAGCATTGGGGCACTGTGAGGTGGAGGCGCACGGAAGCTAAATATTTAGACTGAAATCGGCGTGGATGTCGTGGACCCACCGGCAGTGCAGTGCACTAAGGGACTAGGCTATTTCGGAGCGGCGCCCTGAAGCGACTGTGAGCGGTGTGGGTGCGCCGCTGGCGATTGCTGGGCTGCGGGAGCGAGAGGAACGCACATTGAGCCTCGCGGCGGCCCATAGCATTGATCGGGGCCTGGAGGCAAAGACTACTGATGAGTAGCGGCGCGGCCGCACCCTTCGGCTTATGCGACTAATTGAGCCCCGGGAGCCTGGAGGTGGGGAAGGCCCGGCTGCGCACTGTCGCCGTGGGAACCGTATCACCGCCGCGGCGGGTCCCCACTCTCACCTAACATATGCGCTGGGGCACTGGGAGGAAGTGAAACATAACCGATGTACATCTCACCTCCAGGCAGGGTCCCAACATCTTCTGAGTGACGCCCTGCAACAACGATGTGAGGGGTAGGTGAACTGCTGGCGATTGTGGTGGCACGGATGCGAGAAAGCCTCTGCCTTGTCCCGTGGCTGCCCATATCCTTGACCGGGGACTGGTTGAGCCTGTCCTGGAGCTGGCGGGAATTTATCTGAACACCTACCTGCAGTGGGGCTGAATCGGAGATTGGGTGGCCCGACATTGTGATATCTGCGGACCCCCTCCCTGGGGCCCACGCTGAGCTTGCTGTTAACGAAAGATAGCTGGTACATGGACAGCGGGGGCGGCCTCGATCTAGTCTCTCACGACGTTGTGTCCTGTAAAGCATATAACCGAGACTGCGGTGCCTACCCCTGTGACAAATATCATCAATAACGGGTCGGACCGATTAGTCGATTGTTGCATAGCTGATACACAGATTGTCACCACCAGGTCACACCATGGGTAAGCAGGATCCAAAGCAGCCAAAGTTACAATTCGAGAACAAGCGCACAACCCGACATACGGAGTCGGATCCAGAGGCGACCTCGGAAAACCCGAATGAAAACCAGCACGAAGATCAGGGAGAGGACATGAGGACTCTGTTGCTGGAGATGAGATCAAGCCTACGAACCATAGATACTAAACTTGATGCACTAACCACACAACTTGACACTGTTAAAAAACAAGTTGAAAGTCATGAGACTCGATTGGATGTGCTCGAAAATAGGAACGCAGAATTTCATGAGTTCCAAACAGAAACCAAGGAACAATTGTTGAATATGGATAAAATGCTCACCATAATCCGTGCCAAGAATGAGGATTTGGAGGCCAGGTCCCGCAGGAATAACCTCCGAGTCACAGGACTACCTGAAACGACCGCCATTGTAAAGATGGAGACCTACATATCAGATATGCTGCATGAGTTATTTGATCCTCATCTCTCGGCGGTCTTTGCGGTCGAAAGAGCACACCGCACCCTCGGTCCGAGGCCTCCAGTCGGGTCTACACCCAGACCCATACTTGCACGAATCCTGAATTATCAAGATCGGGACTTGATACTAAGACTGGCCAGGGAAAGAGGGACAATTTCGCACCAAGGAAATACAATCTCCTTCTATCCGGACTTCACACCGGCAGTTCAAGCTGCAAGACGAGAATTTCTCCCAACTAAACGTATATTGCTGCAGGCCAAGATCCCGTACTCCTTACTCTATCCGGCAAAGCTTAAGGTCTCATATGATGGCACGGCCCACTTCTTCACAGATGCCAAGTCTGCCTTTAAATTTGCAAAACATGTAGGAGGGCGGCAAAACAAACAGAACGGTGGGCCGAAGGACTCGTCTGTGGACCGAATAAGTGACAATGACTGAAGTGGTATCGTATAAATGTGTGCTGTGCTTGTTTGCTTGTTTATGGTTTTTGTATAAGGACCACGTTTATATCTTTAGTATCTGTATACTTTAAATGCTTGCTATTACTGGATTCGATCACGGGGCACACTGGACGCTATGCACTGTATAGTGTAGATGACCATGCCTCCCAAAAATGTTCTCCCGGCCACCCTGGGCACGACAGGGATGTTCGCCGACAACGCCGCGCCCTCATGGGAAATTTCCTAAATAAGGGCCTTGCCCCTCAGTTGGTAGGGGGGAGACGTACACAACCTGATTGGGGGGTTGGAGTGTGTGGTGGGTTGGTGGGGTGGGTTGTTTTGCTATATTGTTATGGGATGGGTATTTTTCAACCTGATTGGGGGGTTGGAGTGGGTGGGGGGTTGAGGGTGGGGACTGTCCTTAAATGTTATGCCGGTATACTTGTACGATGTTGGATGATATACACAGCCAGACTTGTGAACCAAATATGTTGCCCTAGATACACTTACATTATACATATTGCCTTATGGTACACCAAATGACCAGTCTAAATTGTTTGACATGGAACATAAGAGGTCTAAATGATGGCAGAAAGTCCAGACTAGTACATGCATATCTAACGAGACATAATATAGATCTGTGTCTGTTACAGGAGACTCATCTACATATGAAACCATCCCCTAAACTCAAGCATAAAAGATGAGGGTTCACATACTCAGCAGTCTACTCCAACTATTCTTGCGGGGTGGCGGTGCTGGTTAAGCGTGGTGTTGACTGGAGGGAAAGGGAAATCCACACAGATCCTGCGGGCAGATACGTACTACTGGTGGGTTCGCTGGGAGGGGTTTCCCTGACCTTAGTGGCTATATACGGACCCAATACTGACTCCCCGGACTTCTTCCAAGATATATGGACCAAAATTAAAGCAACTGGCTGTTCCACGATTTTATGGGGAGGGGACTTCAATGCTGTCTTAAACGACGAGCTGGATAGACAGGGCACGGCGAGGACACTCCATCCTGCTGCTTGCAAAGCACTAAATGCAATACTTGAAGATGGGGACCTTGTTGACATCTGGCGCTTGCGACACCCACTAGTTAGGGAGGGCACATGTTTCTCTGAACACCATAAAGCCTGGTCCCGATTGGACTATTGGCTGGCATCTCGTGATGTGACGAGCTGGGTGGAGGAGATTTCCCACCTGCCGAGAACATTGTCGGACCACTCCCCATGCCTTTTGAGACTGTCGCTCCCTGACTCCTTGCGGCGGGCATTTTCTTGGAGACTTCCTCCACATGCCTTATTGGATGAGGCGTTTAAGGAAGAAATACGTACAGACATAACAGATTATTTTAATCTTAACGCAGGCTCCGTCGCTACTGAAGCCTCCCTGTGGGAAGCATTTAAGGTGGTCATCAGAGGACAATGTATAGCTAGGCAGGCGGGGGTACTTAAGGCGATTAGGACCAGGCTGTCGTCCATTGAGACAAGCATTAAAGACCTTGAAGCGCGATTTTACTTGGATGGTACGACCGCTACACTAGCGGAGTTAAAATCCAAATTGCTGGACTTTGGCACAGAGGGAGGTGAAGTTTCTCGGGAAACATGCAGAGGCGCGAAGATATGGAGAGGGGGACAGACCGGGACGGACACTTGCCAACATGATCCGCACACTGAGCTCCTCTGCCTTTGTTCCCGAGCTGGTGGGTAGGAATGGTGGTATGATCAGAGGCCCAGAAGCTATACTTAATGAGTTTGCTTCGTTCTACTCTCAGTTATATACAGCCACACAATCTAGATGTCCGGAGGGCATGCCAGCCTTTCTCGACTCCCTTGAACTGATTTGGTTCAATAAAGACAGAGGGAATACATAGATTTGCCCTTTACAGTGGAGGACGTGACTAATGTGATAAAGGGATTACCCCTGGACAAGGCACCTGGGTCGGACGGGTTGACGACAGCCTTTTATAAGACTTATGTTGAAGAGCTAGCGCCCCGCCTTTTGGCAGTGTATGAAGAAGCCCAAGAGGTGGGTATATTGCCCAAATCGATGCGGGAGGCGATCATTATTACTCTGCTCAAACCTGGGAAGCCTGATACAGAATTAAATTCGTACCGGCCTCTATCACTCATAAATGTTGATGTAAAGATATTGGCGAAACTAATAGCAAATAGGCTACAACCAATGATCCCCCTCATTGCTCGTCCGGACCAATCGGGCTTTATATCGGGGAGGTCTACCTCTCACAATCTTCGCACCGTCTTTTCGATTGTGCATTATTTACACCCGGATGTGCAGGCGGCGGCGGTATTCTTGGACGCAACCAAAGCCTTCGATTCGCTTGAATGGCCCTATTTGTTTGCAATATTAGAAAGGATCGGATTTAGCCCTCTTTTTATTAAATGGATCAGGTTATTATACACTGAGCCAACAGCTAGGCTGCGCACCAACGGTCTAGTGTCTGAGTCATTTCCGATCTTACGTGGCACGCGTCAGGGGTGCCCTTTATCTCCTCTACTGTTCGCCATTGCGATGGAGCCGTTAGCTGCACGCATCAGACAACACCACACGGCGAGGGGAATAGGGTTTAGCACTAGAAGCCTCATTATATCGCTCTATGCAGACGATGTTACTCTGTATATCCTGGACCCAGCGAAGAACCTGGATGTAGTGCTACGGGAATTTATTAAATTTGGAGGGCTGGCCGGGATATTTATAAACTGGGCTAAATCAGTTATATTCCCCCTGACTGACAATACTAAGGCTGTGACGTCTGAATTCCCGCTGAAGTGGGAAGGTGAGAAGGTAAAATATTTGGGGATATGGATAAGTCGGGACCTCCAAGAGGTGTGGAACTTGAATTATGGCCGAACTATGCGTTGGCTGGAAGAGAAGGTTGCTCTCTGGGCTAAACTTCCGTTATCCCTGGCAGGGAAGATCGCGCTGACAAAAATGGTTATATTACCTAAATTTTTGCATTTATTTGTAAATTTGCCGATCATACTTACACAATCTTTTTTCCGAACACTACGCTCACTGTTAACATCTTTGGTTTGGGCGGGGGGACAGGCTCGAGTTTCTTGGGAGCTACTGTCTCTGCCGTTAAAACAGGGAGGTCTGGGCGCCCCGGATATGCAGCTATACGCACTCTGTGCACAAGCGCAATTTTTGCACTATTGGGTCCACCCCACGCCATTTCAGCCACATGTGGCGGTGGAGACGGACGCGGTTGCACCGGTTCCTCTCCCGGTAGCCTTGTATCAGCCATATAGACGTTCCACGGATGGCATTGACACTTCCGAAACCCTGCGATGGGCTTGGGATGGATTGCGGAAGCGTGCCGGTGCCCAGCTCTTATATGCCCCATCCATCCCTTTAGCGCAAAACCCCATGTTGCCAAACATAAAAGATGAGATAAGTAAAAAGGTGGCGCATAAGATGAAACTTCACACGTTTGCGGATCTATACCCGGGGAACACATTTAGGGACCCCCCAGTTGCGGAGGAGGGTCGGAGGGTGCCATTCGGAGAACTGTTCCTTTATCACAAGATACGTACTGCCTGCCGGGCATTACACAGCGAGTTCCCAGCCCCCCCGATCCCTCTGTTAGCCCTAGAAAACTTGCTGATAACGCCATCACCACGAAAACTTATTACCCGACTCTACACACAAATGCAACTCACGGCCCCTGTGACAAGACCTAATGCATTGCAGAGGTGTAATGCGGAGCTCTCTCACCCACTAACCGAAGATCAATGGAAATATTGTTGTAATCAGCTCACTGAGCTCTCCCCTAACTATAGACTTCGGTTGATTCATTTTAAATTCCTTCATAGATATTACCGAACACCTATAAGTTTACACCGCATGGGACTGAGAGATGATGCGTGCTGTTGGCTGTGTGGGGTAACCCCCGCTTCATTCATACATATGGGATGGGAGTGCTCTGCCCTGGCTGACTACTGGTCAAAGATATTTCAACAAATTAATCAGATCCTGGGCCTGTCTCTGTCCCCATCCCCAATATTGGGCTTGTTAGGTTATGTAAAGAACACACATGTTAAGAAGCGTAAACTACATGCACTTTTATTGCTATTCGCCAAACGTCAAATTGCGGTTCACTGGGGGAGAAGTGGGAGGCCTACGACCATGGAATGGCTTCGAGAGGTTACATATGGCCATTCCCAGCTCACTACATTCTGGGAATTGATGCCTCCCACCTCCAGACCCAGGGAAATATGGGAGCCGTTTGTTGCCTGGGCTAGGGAGCAGACAAATGGGGATGAGGTTGTTATGCCAGACACTGCCCGTACTGTGAGTGTGGACTAAAGGGGGGATGATTTTGTGATATGTTTCTATGATAGATACTGCCAGAAAGGGACTGCCATATGCTATGCTATTATTGTATTATTATTTCACATGATTTTAGATTTCAGGGTTAATGGTCCTGGTGATCCTGGAGCACCATGCTTTGGAGGGTACATGACGATGGCTGACGATTGTGTGTATACTGAGATATTGTAAGAATAGACAATGTATACTTGACATATTGGTTTGTTGCATTAAAATGTACTTCGTACGTGTTTGAAAATACCAATAAAAAAAAAAATATTGCAGGCAGATTGATCCATGATGATCAAACGTCTTTATCTCAATGAAGTGAGAAAACAGGATCCCTGTCAATTATGGATCAGCTCAGTGGACCTTGCGGAAGCCCACAATATACCACTAGCCAAGATAACTTTTGGTGGAGCAAAAGCATTCAACAGAGTTAACCGGGCATATCTATGGGAAGGTTTAGATAAATTTGGAATTTGTGCCAATTTCTTAAAGACCATTCAAACACTCTATTGAACTCCTTGTGTTAGGATTCTTGTCAATGGAAACTTAATAGTAAAAATAAGTATAAAAAAAGCACAAAACAGATTTGCCCCCTGTACCACTACTTTTTGATCTATACTTTAGCACAGCTAATCAGGAAGAACCCTATTATTGCACCAGCTAACGTCATGGACATAAAAGGAAAATGGCCCTATATGCAGATGATCTAGGTGTATATACTTTAAAGCCAAATGAGACAATACATATTGTGGAGAAGGTTGCCTATGAGTTTGGGGATGTTTGTAAGCATCAGTTAAATTAAGATAAGACTGTGGTAAAGGAATGGAATTTAAGACTATCACTTCACAAAAATGGTAGTAGTGGTTCCCAAAGGGGAATTTTACCGCACATCAAACAATGTTACATTATTTATCAACCAGTACTGTGTGAATATATCTAAATCAGAATGAGGTGCTATATAGGTTCAGCCACCTTACTACCAAAAGGTGCTATTTGCAAATTAGATAACTAATGTGCTAAAGACAGTAAGCATAATAGAGCCTTTTTTGCAGCACTCTCTTAAGTAAAAACAAAGGACCATTTAATCCTCAGTATAATAGCAACGTGAATATAGTCGTCCACAATATACCCAATTCAGAACAGAGATCCAGAGTTAAAGTTCTATCTTCTCATGACAGAAATAATTCTACGAATCCAATATTTTGGGGATGTTTGTAGGCATCAGTTAAATTAAGTTAAGACTGTGGTAAAGGAATGGAATTTAAGACTAGCAGGTAAAAGCAACACCAAATAAATTAGGTATCTGGGGATACTTATTAGTGAGAATATTGACAATTTCTAAATTAGAACCTAATAATGTTTGTAAAGAAATGTATACCTCGTTGAAAAAAATGACAAAGGCTGCCCTTAATTTATGGGCGATGTCCTTCCTATTTCATTACATTCCTCTGAATTTCGATTAAAAGAACATATTTAAGATTCAAAACAATATTAATAGTTTATTTGGGCTTTTTAAGAAATTAGGTTATCTTGGAAAACAATTCAGGGGAAAGCTGGATAAAGGAGGGTTACTATTATATTGCTAGGCTTTTCAGTTAAAAAATTGCAGGATGCTAATTTCGACCCCAGACCACACATGCAGGGGCTTAATGTTTCAAGCAATGTTAAACAATTGATGTCAGGAGGGTGCCTTTTTAATCAAATGTGCACCAAACGTTTTAAAGAAAATGCACTTAAAAGCTCTGCACATGTGCCAATATGTAGTATATCATTGTCTAGATGGGGTATACTGTACTATTGTAAAATGGCCCCTATTTGGAAATTGCCAGGTATTCCAGAATGTATGCAGGATCAATTATGCATATCGTTAAAAGAGGCTGGAGTAACATACTGGGGCTATATGGTAGAAAATGTATGATTACAATAGTGAAATGCCATGATGCAAGAAAACAGCGGGGAAAATATCAAGGTTCAAATGTATGGAATTGTCATCCTGGTTTGTCACGCAAAATTGGAATGAATAAGATCTGGAAGACATTAAAATTGAGATGCAGGATAATAATGTGAAGGAAAAAGGAAATATCAAAATGGTATGGGACTTTTTGAATTGCGGAAGAAAGCAAGATGAAACCACACTGTCACATTTTCTGCATTAAGAATGAACTTTTTACTTTGCAGAGGATATATTAGACTCAACAAAAGTTCACCAAACTGTAGAAAAAAGTCAGGTGGTCTTCTGTACGAAATGCGACGCCCCAGCATCAGACAGTGTGCACGTTTATAAGTTGCCCAGCCCTGACATCCTTCTGGAAGTAAGTAAGTGGAGTGACTTCTTCATTTCTTGTACAGACTATCAAGATAACCCTGTCTCTTATATTTTTGGTACTGATGTAAGATAATCAGAAAATCTCATTGCTGATGTAAAGAGGAAACTTTTATTTTAATTAGTTCTGTTGGCTAGGCATGAAATATGTAAAAGATAGGTCTCCCCAAACCCATCTTTGTTAAATGACTGGTTGAGAGAAGTAATTTCTACTTATGAGTTGGATGAACAATGCTCCTCTTAAAAAAGGCAAGTTTTGGCTGCCACTTGTCCTATGAAGAGAGGTGCTGTATTTTAAAATTAGAAAGTCCTAGGATTGTGCTTTGGTAGATGCTGGATAAAAAGGGTATAATAGCCCAAAAGATATCCACACAATATATTTCCGCTGTAGGTCATAAGTTGGTCTGATGCAGAGAGATATATGTCAGCATACCTACATCTGATGGTGAGGTGGACTTAATAAAAAGTATAATGCCTGGTACCTGGGGTAGCAGACAAGGTGAAAGGCAGGTCATAGAGCATCATACCAACTGCAGTTTAAACAACAAAAAAGAGAACTGACTTTTCAGTCTTAAGATCTGTTTTTCTAAAATAGACATGAATTAGCAGAAATAGGAGATTTATGGCAACATGGTTATTTTTTACACATATTTCTTCACAAGAAATAATCTCTCTGCCTGTTACTGCTCATTCTGAGCTAGAGCTTTTTTTTTAATCTGATTACATTAAATTCATTTTAATACTTTTTTGTAAAAAATTACTAGTTGCTTTTTGGTGTGTGTGATTTCGCACTACACATTCCACTTTTATTCTTCATGTCTGCAACTACACTATCAAACAGAATAGGTATGCAATTCCTAACAGTCAAGAGGGAAAGGTTGGCTAAGTGTGAGACAGTACTCACTTAGTGGAGGGAGGTAAAGGGGAATTAGGGCCCTCACACACCCAGCCAGCTAGGTGTCATGCTTCAGCATAGGGCTTGCTCCTCGTCAGGTCGGCGCTACAATAGCTGACGGGCACCCTATGAGGGGCTCTTTGGCAGGGATCTTTTATTCCATGCCGTTTGGTGCAGTGGGTGTGAGGGACCTAAAGGTGTAGATGTGTGGAATGTGGGTCACTAGACTGTGCAAGGATTAATAGTGATAGACCACAAACAGCACCCTAAATGTGGTACCTGTAAATATGGTGAGCCAACCCTAGTTGGGTTGGTGACTCATACCATCGACTCCCGGCAGGTAAAGACACCTTGTAATACAGTGTCGTGCTCTCACTGCAAGATCGTCAGTGGACCTACCCAAACGCTGCCGGGACCATATTTATAGGTACCACATTTAGGGTGCTGTTTGTGGTCTATCACTGTTACCTAACTAGACAACCACAACCAGTGTAGATAGACTGTTTTTAGGTCCTGCCATCAAATTGACACTATGGCAAGAAACATGTTGACCACTTTATAGAGCGTGGTATCCTGTAGCATTACAACAGGAGTGCTCCATATCTATTTTTTTATCAGGTTAGGAGCCATTTTCATTAAAATTGTCTTGATTGGACTTCTATTTCCTGTTTTAATCCTTGCACAGTCTAGTGACCCACATTCCACACATCTACACCTTTAGGTCCCTCACATCTACTGCACCCAACGGCATGGAATAAAAGATCTCCGCCAAAGAGCCCCTCATAGGGTGCCCGTCAGGTATTGCAGCGCCGACCTGACGAGGAGCAAGCCCTATGATGAAGCATGACACCTAGCTGGCTGGGTGTGTGAGGGCCCTAATTCCGAAAGGAGGAATTCCCCTTTTCCTCCCTCCACTAAGTGAGTACTGTCTCACACTTAGCCAACCTTTCCCTCTTGCCTGTTAGGAACTGCATACCTATTCTGTTTGATTACATTTGGGCATGTATGCTGGACCGATATAAAGCCCAGAGTCCCCCCTTCTCGTTTATATTGCAACTATACTATCTCTTTCATATGAAGGAGCAAGCCACCAAGGATTTAAGTAGTTTGTGTGAAGGAGAATTGTGTGACCATGTAGTTTAAGGAATAAAATTCCCTCACCTGTATCTAAAAATCATATTGCGAGTCACTTTGGAGTTCCATGATCTTATAGAGGAACTTGGCCTTCAGATTAATACCTCTATATTGTCACTGAACTCCTCTGTGACTTGCAATATTCTTATAATATACAGGAGAGGATAATTTATCCAATATACAATGCTAACCTCTGAGTTTGAGCTTGCCTTTCTGCAAGCAGTCCAACTGTAAATAATTTCCACAAAACAACTAGTTTGGTCTCTTTGTTGTGGGTAGTGGTTAACAGGTACCTCAGTCAGGGGTCTCTGTTAAATTAAGTCTTCAAAACTAATATGCAAAAGTTTGCAGAGGAGTGGGGGGGGGGGGATGGAAATGGTACACATAAATGGCCAAAGTCAGTGGATAAAATTAACGTCTCTGCCTATTGTACCAAACTCATAGCCTCTGGATAATGCAACTTGCAGATGCTTGGAATGTGAATGAATGAATTAACAGAATTTGTACTGTGGAATAGCTGCCTGGTAGGGCGTTTCAGCCTGTCGATTTGTTGAATTTATAGATCAAATTCCTATTGTTTAGGCACATACACACACACCCAATTTTGTTTCTTTTTCAAGCTCTGGGGGAAGAGCGGTGTATCTGTATGTGTATTGAAAGACATTGGAAAAAACGATGGATGTTATTGTCCTTTTAGGAGACATCCTGATTTCATCTAACAATGATATACGTCCATTCTCATGAGTGCTTTGTACAGTAAGGGCCGCCCAGTGCTTGAAAGTAGGGGAATCCCACAAGATTCCAGTTATTTCTGGGCCAGATCTGGCCGGCCCAGGGAAACATACTGAATTTGTCCTGGTGTCACAGTTCGATACCTGGACATCACCCCCACATTGTCTACATTCTGTTCAGAGCAGCAACATGCAGGCAGCGAGGGGGCCTTCTTATTTGAACATCCAGCTGAGCCCAAAACAAAGACCTGGATTAAAGAGCCATTAGCCCTTCTTTTGTTCAAGTATCATCCTGGCTGGGAGCCATCTGGAGCCTAGCACCTAGATTCCAATGCAATTGAGGGAATCAAAGGCACACAGCGTGTTACCACTTCACAAGTACTTAAGAGAAACTATGATTTGAGGAAGGTTCTTAACTTTGTTGCATTGTAAAAATGCAAGATTTATCTGTCTGTAAAAGTACTCACACAAACATTGATTTAAATAGTGCCTACTAATTCTTATTTAATTCCTTTATAGCACTGCTCATTCCAGTGTAGGGTTTCAGGGTGATTTACATCACACACAGAGGAACAATACATCATACGTTTGTAAATCAATGTATAGGAAATGTTGCATAAGACAATTAGGGTTATAAGTTTTAGGAATCGCATATCATCCATACTTGTAGATATTATATGTTCAGAGTTAATGGGGAGAACTGCAAAGTTAGGTTATGAAATCTAATGCAGTGATTGTACTAACAAGACTTTATTACTTCCCAAAGGAAACCATCTTTGCAATCTTAGAATAACAACCGATTGAGAAAAAAACAACAAGGATCTAAACCCATGACTTACAGTTTGCAAGCAGCTCCCTGACGAACAGAAGTCTCCTAAAGTCATTTTTCTTTTGCCCCCTTCTGCCCTCTAGTGGTACTCTAACCAGACTTGCATCACTTTCTATATCGTAATACATCTGTACCTATTGCCTGAAAAGGCTACATTAAACTGATATTAGGGATGATAATACTAGGTAAACAGAAATACTCAAAAGATAGCAAGTTCCAGAACTATTAAACCCCGTCCCTCTCATCCCGGAGGGAAACTGGAAATAAAATGTCAACAAAAGCATGAGTGGGTATCTCGAGGAGCGAGTAAGAGCTGTGTGACTAAGTACCACTGCCTCGTGCGACACTGAATCGAAATCGGAATTCTCAGGGCCGGACTGTGGAACCAAAAACAGCCCTGGCAAAAATATTCAAGCCAACCCCCTTCTCTTCGTCTCCTCGTGCAACCTCTCTCTTTCCATCTATCCATTCTGTCTCTCTTTCTCTCCTCTCTCTGATCACTTTTCCCTCTAACTTCACTCTCCCGCCCTCCATCGCTCTCTTTTTCTCTCTTGAAGCTTTCACGTGCCTGGTGCAATTAAATCTTGGAGACCTGGGGAAAGTGAAAGAGGCACCAGGAGTGGCATTCAAAACCAGCCTCCCGCGCAGCCAGCCCACCGGGGAAATGACCAGTGGAATAAAAGGCCTCTTCGGCACTGGGGACTGTGAAACTGCTTCTTTGTGAGGTAAGATACTATTGATTTGAAAATAAAAAAATCATCTGACTTTTTTGTTGTTGTTTTGTCGCAGATTTATATTGCGCTTAGTCGATCTGAAGGTATTGGAGCGCTTTACATGAGTACCAGTTACATTACACAAGGACACCTTCATTTTTGGTAGGCACGGGGAGATTAAGTGATTTGCCCAGAATAACAGGCTGCTGAGCCAACGCTGAGCTAGAACCTGGTTACCCAGCTCCAAGGTCGGCAGCTCTGGTCGTTAGGCCACATCAGACATAATTGGACATTTTGAGGATGGCTCTAGTGAAGCGTTATCTTACATTATTACATATCCATTGTTTCAGATTATGGCAACGTATGTATTTTAAAAAGGTTAGCGGGGTGGAGATTTCTTATGGTTTTTTCTGGGGGTTTTGTGTTGTACCCATATTTAAGCAAAAGTAAGATTTTTTCCACTCCTCCCTCTCAAGCTCAGCTTTTTTTTTTTTTTTAGCTTTTATAATAGTTAAGGCAGACATACTGATATTTTGTTTTACTATTACGGATCTTTGCAAACATTATATGCTATTGCGTGTCTTAATTAAAAAAAAAATCACATATTCACAAACATATTGAATTGTACATCTTTTAGAAGCCACACACTGTTGGGATGTTTTTACTCGTTATTCACAAAACCCTTTTTGGTTATGCTATTTAATATGGTTGCAAACATTGGCTTGGATGTGCATTTTCTAGCTTTGACACTTGGGCCAGACGAATTTCTACTTGGTTTTGTTTGTAATGTTTGTGATCGGTAATGTTCATGAATAATTATAAGTGTAAAAAAGCATACCCCAACTTGGATCATGCGCAATGTTCTTCCACATCTTTTGATCAAGAAGAATTACTTTTAGTTTGCAAACATTTACAGCCATATCTTGTGGAGGACATTTTGGTGTTGACATACTAGCTCAAATATGGGACTTAAATATATGCCAACCAAAATCAGGGGTGTTTTTTTCAGTTCTTCACGCAAAAAGTGACCAATGGTGAATTCTATGTTATTTAGTAGTCTGTGTCTTGGTGCAAGGGTGCCTGCTTTGGCGCTCAGCAGTGAATTGCGAGGGTGCAAGAGTGCTTGTGTTGTTGGCATGATTGTTTTTGTGCGGGAAGGGGCATCTTCCTGCACAAAAACAATCATGAAAGGCGTTTCTCTTTCTATGTGTGCTGCAGAAGCAGCACAAATGGAAAGACGAAAAACAAGGAGAAATGTAAACATTTCTCCTCGGTACGCCTGCTCTGGGGAGGCATACGTTTTGGTGCTGCCCCAGGTTTACGTTATTTTGCAAATCTGGGGCAGTGTCAAAATCCATGGGTGTTGAGTAGGAACAACCACAGCAACGCCCATGGAACGCCTCCTTGACGTAGAGTAAGGCAAGGCAACGCTTTGTGCTGCCTTGCCTTACTTCATGACTATGAAGCTATGAAAAGCCACGCAGGGTGGCTTTGCCTCGCCTCTCAGATATGATTGAGAGGCCTGCACCACCGGATCGTCATAAAAAGTGGCGCAGGCCTCTTGTAAATGAGGGCCTAAATATTCCGAATATAGGGGAAGGGCAGGTGGCATCAGTTGCCTCAACTGACGAAGTCCAAGGATAGATGGACTTTCTGTGCAGCAATACCGGTCCAAGGGCAGAGGTGCTAACAAAGAAAAAAAAAAAACAAGTTTAGGATAGCTAACACTCTAACACTGTTTCTTTTGACTGGTAACAAGTTGTGGGCCGAGGAGGACCAGGTCAGATGTCCCAGCACTTCATCTGCAAATTGCAATTAGGGCCTTGAGCAGCGGTTAGCTTCTCCAGGCCTCCTTCATACGTAAAAAACATAAAGTTAAATGTAAAAGGTGGGAAGCATTTGGCAACAAAAGACTGAAGGGCAGATTTACTAAGATTTTATGCCGTGTTTGCGTCACAAAAGTGACACAAATCGGTGAAAAATCTTTTGGCTGATTTTCTTTCCTGCGCTAAACTTGTTTACTGCTGGATATAATGTGAAAGTAACGAAATGCAGCGCATAGCACTGCTTTGCATTACTTAGTGCCAAGGGGGAGCACCATGGGTGGTGCATGCGCATTCCCATGCAACCACCCAAAGTTTCTGATGCTAAACCCAATTTACTAAATAAAGTAGACAGGGTTTAGCGTCAGAAAATAGAGCACCCTTCAAAGAGGCGCTATGAAG
The DNA here is from genome assembly GCA_963921515.1 of Calotriton arnoldi. NCBI lineage: Eukaryota > Metazoa > Chordata > Amphibia > Caudata > Salamandridae > Calotriton > Calotriton arnoldi. The sequence continues at coordinate 7,062,323 of CAWUFW010000023.1, forward strand.
GAGAAATGCTTTTTCTCCTTTATTTTCCGACTTCACGTGTGCTGCATTGTACAGCACACATACAAAGTGGGAAAATGTTTAAAAATAATCTAAGCATTGTATTCTGTAATTGAAGGGCATCCTTCCAGTACAAAACCTATGCTTGACTTACGGTGACACCCTTGCACTATGGCGCAAAGGTGGCGCACAGCAGCTAATTTCAGCACCGGCGCTAGGGGAGGGGAGGAGAGTGTCATATTTCAGTAAATTTGGCTCTCTCCTCACTCAGTGCAGCACTTGCGGCTGCTGCACTGTGCTGCGTGAGAAATTGGTAAATCTGGCCCTGAGTGTCTCACTCAGTATGTGACAATATGAATGATTCAGTCATTGAGTTGGTGGAGTGAGAAATAACTTAAACTAGTAAATCCACAATTCCATGCTGGGTAAATATTGTTAATACGTTATAAGCACAGGAGGTTACTTGAAGCGCTACATGGGATGAAAGGTGGCAGAAGTATTGGCAATGATCCCTGTCATTACCTGGAAACTGGGCGACAGGTAAGCAGCATTTCACAATTTAAGAGTCTGGGCCACAGAGTCGGCATAGGTGTTCCTATGCGGTTTCTATGCAGCATTCCTTAACACATGCACAGTGAACAGTTTTAGAGTGCACATGCACAGCATTTTGCTTTCTCTTGTCCATGTCTAGCATCGTGAGGCTGATTTAAGAGGAATGTGATATGTTTCTGCCTATGATTCCATCTTTACCAATTGCGTAAGGAGTTTTGTTTCACCTTACTCCTTATGGGTAACTAAAGAAGGAATAGGCATCAGGCAGGGGCGGCTCCTCCATTTGAGCGGAGGAGATTCGCCCCACAAGCCCAAGAGCTGAAAAACAGAACGGTAATAAAGTTTCTTTTTCAGCAAACCGTCCCGAACTAAGTGTCAGGACGGGGCTGGGCCAGCGCTGCCAAGTGGCAGCAGCAGGGACACGTGTGTTTTAAAATGCACATGTGTGTTAGGCTGCCGTCTTTGGACACCTAGCCAGACATGCGCATTTTAAAGTTCTCTAACCTAGCTATCTTAGACAGCTGGGTTAGGGAAAGCGCAAGCCTCCAGTACTCTTAGGAGCACTGGGAAAGCCTGCTCTATCCGAACCTGGTGCTGCTTTCATGCTGTGAAAGATGCGCCAGGATTGGGTAGTTCAGTTTCCTGTATCGGGAGCTTCCTAGAAGATACCAGAGGGAGGAGTACGTCGTGCTGCGGAGGTAAGTGAATAAGTGCAAAATAACAATGGATTACGATGTGGCCCAGGATGAAACTGGTCCTGGGTTGCTTGTGTTCCGGTCTAGGGAGGACATGGCTTGACAGTTCGGGCTGGACCATTCCTACTGGAGCAGTGTCAAGACTGATTTGAATATAGCTGAGTCCAAACTGAGGTGGCATGGTGTCCAAAATAGCAATGGATTGGGATGTGGCCCCGGGTGATTACCAGTGGCTGAGATTAATTCAAGCATTTCGTCCATCACTGTTTTGTTTACTTATGGAAACTAGACTCAGCATTGAAGAAGGATAACGCTATTTCCCATTAGGCCATAAGAGAAGGCATTTATGGAGCTTATGTCACTAGTGCCCAATTTCAGGTTTCAAGTTTTTTTTTTACTCAATTCAGGAAGGTTTGGAGTATTTTACTTTACTGGGGTACTTTCATACATCCTTTGATGTTGCCAATGCTTCGGCTTTAGCAGAAGGGGCAACTTTTGCAGCATGCAGAAACTTATTTCTGAAGGACTAGCATTGAGTAGCAGCCTATATGTTTCCAGCTCTCTGTTTAGCATTTCAATGGATGCAACCTTTTGGATCATACTTGGTGGAGTGCCTTCACTGGCTTTTGAATGAGAAACAGAATACTTCTTTCACCAGCCTCCTTCTTCTTTATCATCTGCACAGACAGCATCAGGGCTTTTTTGTCTTCCATCAGCCTTTCAGGAAATATTCTCCTCAGTGATCTGCCATCTGGTAATGTGGTAAGGCCATCTTGGAGCGCTTGAAGCAGAAAAGAAAGTGTTCTTTCAGCAGGCAAGTCACAGTGCTCCTGTCTGTGCCCACAATTGCCTCAGGTGGCATGGTCAGTAGGTCAAATAAAGCACCGCAGGTCGACTTGCAAGCAATAAAAGTTTCAGCATAGAGTTTTTCTACCTTCCTCTGGAATCACACACATGCCTTGCCCTCACTATACTATCGCGGAGTTTGTCATGCTTTAAGCTGTACAGATGCATCTCTAGGCGGAAGGCATCACTTCAGTTCTAGAGAATGAGCAGAAAACCTGAGTTTACATATAGTCTTCCTTATCCTGAAAGCATGCAGGTGTTCCAGCCTGGTAATCGATCTAAGACAAGTCAATAGTTGGAGCTAGAAAATTCCATTCAAGTTGGAAATTCTACAGAAGGTAAACCCTCTTATTCTGAAAGCAGCCTTCAAGCTCTCACTAGATCTCGATGATTCATCTTTTTGTATCCCAGTTACAATATCTCATCAAAGGTTTCTGCTGGGATGGAAAGGTCCCCTGCATGTCTGGATCCCTGGTGCTGATTTTTGTTGTCATGGTCGAACACAGATCATGCATATGCTCCATGACAAAGGGCTGTCACATGGATTGTGGTCTTATGCGAAAGGAAGGGTTGCCGAAAGCACTGCCGTCATAGTGGTGAAAGGCTACTGCCTTTGCCAGCAGTTATATAGCACAATTGTGTTGATGGCAGCATACCATATAATGATCAGTAGAAGTAAACAGGCCTTTTAATCTGTGTCCCTGGAGTGAGCCCTACAGGGTCACTCATGTAAAGTTCAGATGCTGTGCTTAACCAACATCCATAACCTACATCAAATTAGTATGTAGCACTGTACAGCGCAGGTGTATTGTATGCATGCGCTGGGTGTATGTGTGCCTGTGAATCCCGCCCACCATCAGAAGACTTCCATCTTTGGCACATTTTAAAAAGGAGGCCAAAACTTTCCTTATGGGCAAATTCCTCTCCTAACGCTTGCATTTCAATCACCTCAGCGATTTTGTCTCTCCTTCGATTACGGCATTACCCATGGTTCTTCCGGATGATACCTACCCGGCACTTCTGGGCATCCCACCCGGGAATTGAGACAGCTTGTTTTCTCGTATAATGTATCTACCTATTTTTATCCCAACTGTATCCGGGATATGTTACTGCCTATTATTTCTTCCTTGTATAATGCATCTACCTGTTCTTATCCCAATTGTATACACCCATCCTAAGACTGTTTTTACCACCTGTCAATCCTGTAAAGCGCTCTGATACCCTCACGGGTCTGGTTCGCGCTCTATAAATCTCAAAAATAAATAAATACAATACATGGAAGATTCTAAATTTCATTTTGGGAGATCCTGGGCTGACTGGAGGAGACTGAGGTGGTAGAGGAATGTGCTGTGGTGACATGTGAGGGCCTGAGCCCTGAATGATGCTCGGAACTTGCCGTCTCACCTGAGGAAGCGCTGGCCCATGCAGAGCATGAGTGCTACCACTACCAGCCACTCGCCGCTGAGACTCCTGTTGAGCCATCCTTGCAGGAGCGAGTAAGACTGTTTGCGGTGCTGGAAGGTCCCGGGGGAACTTGTTCTGCTACATAGCACTTCAGGTGCTGGAACACTTTTGACTTTTGTAAGGAAATACCTCTTTTTTCAAGATCACCCCACATTTTCAGACTGATGCTGCTGGTTTCTCGACTCTGAAAGTGGACTGAGGCAGTTAACCAGACCTCAGTGCCAGTGCTCTGACCCTTCAAGCCCTGCAACAAGTAAGTGTCAGATAGGGCATGGGTCAGTTGTGTACTTGTGCCATCAAGTGGGTGGAGGCCAAGAAAAACCTCTCCAACCCAAAATTCATGCAATTGTGGCTTGGGAGGCTTCCAAGACCCAAACCCAAGCCAATGCCTTTCTTGGCCTGACTGGGTACTATAGAATGTTTGTCAAATGTTATGGTACCATAGTAGCACCACAGAATGTCTAAAACAACCCAGAAAAGCTATCTGGAATGACCAGTGTCAAAAGGCCTTTGACACCCTCGAGGAAGCTTTGCGCTCAGCACCTGTCGTTAAGGCACCTGTTTTGAGGGGGTGTTTATTGTCCAGACAGATGCTTCTGAACATGGGATTGGGGCAGTGTTGTCACAAGTAAATGTTGAGGGCTAGGATTAACTAGTTGCCTTTATTAGTGGGGAACTCCTCCGCAGAGTTAGAATGCCATTGAGAGGAAAGTCTTTTCTGTGGTTTGGTCCCTGAAGAAGCAGAGACCCTACTAGTTCAAACTTAGCACAGACCTCTCAGGTGGCTTATGCAGATCAGAGGAGACAACCCCAAGTTGTTGAGGTTGTCCATTTCCCTACAGAGTAAGGACTTTATAGTGAAACACAAACCTGGGACTGACCATGCCAATGCAGATGGCCTTTCCAGGTTCTTTCACTTAGATGATGAGAACTAAGAGGGTGTAGGTTAATTCAATGCATATCACATTTCGTCTGGAGTTGGGCCATGTAAGGAAATGCCTCTTTTTGCATGATCATCTCTACAGTTTTGGACTGGCTCTGCTGTTTTTTTGACTCCGAGTGAAACGAGGCCTGCTAGTCAGACCTCAGTGCCAGTGCTCTGACCCTCAAAAATCTTTTTTTGATTGACTTCTACCGAACTGGTATAACTTTACTTACTTATAAGTTCCTACTATATGGGACCAGGAGTACCCAGGGCCTGTACGTTGAAGTGCCCCATCAGGGCTGCAGCATTTATTGTGCCACCCTGGATGTGACAACGTGAAAATGTCTCCCAGTCTGCCACTGCAGACTGGAAGAGCAGTTTTAATCTGCTAACTCGACTTTGTAATTTCAGCTAATGGCAAAGTCAAAACCTCCCACTTTTATATATATAATTCATCAACCTGTAGGCCTATTGAGTCTTAAGGCGGGATTCTGTATACTAGAAAGTAGGACCTGTATTTTTATATGTCCAGTAAAAACCCAGAGTTGTCGTTTTTACAGCGGAAATACGAGTAGCCCCTTTGACGTGTACAGGGTTACCCTCTAGCAACTCATCTGTGCTAACTTCTGAATGTGACTACTAAAGTTGGTCCTTCAAGGTATCAAAATAATAGCTACATTAAATCCGACTTGATGCCCAAGTCGCCTTTAATGTAACTTTTAGAAAGCTGCCACTCTGTTGGCCAAATTTTTCAGTGGCCATTCGCAGATGATGGCCCCCAAACAGCCTTCTGCCCTCCTGAGGAGAAGTGTGAATGATGCCTATGAGCAGGAACAATAGAGGTCTGCTGTTGAAAGAGGTGTTATCTCTCACTAGCAAGGAAGCCACACAAGGTTGAGCCCAAAGGTGAACTTCAAAGGCGAAGCCGCCTTTGAAGGGCAAATCGTAGTCACACACGAGAGGGGCTTCTCTTTTGTCCAGGGAGGGGGTTGGTGTCGGGGAAAGAGAGGGGAGACTAGTTGCCAAACAGTTTTGTCAGTGGTCGTGTCCCCTCAGGTAGCCACACCTCTATGGTGGGCTACCAAGCCCCACACACCGTGAGAAGTGTCAGTCATCTTGGGAGTGGGCAGAATAGTGCACTCTGGGATAGCTAGATGTCACAGACTGCAGGAAAGTCATCAGGCGGAAAGGTCCTGGTAGCCCATTGGCTAGTAACCACCACATCCCCCAAGGGCACTTTCTGGGTACAAATATGGCACCCTTGGCATCCAGGCTTCAGATCACATCTGGACTGGAGAGGTGAACGAAGGACTACCTGTATGTTCCCTAGACCTTCAAGAGAAGCTCCTTCAATCGCTGTACGGCAACTGCTGATCCTTGGACTAGCAAAGAGAGGACTGTGCCTGTGGTGCCTGGCTTGAGAAAAAGTATCTCCTGAGCCCCAGAGGGAAGAGGTGAACTCCAAAAGTCAATTGGCTGACTTTCTGTAACACCACCAGGGCCACAAAAGCTGAGGAAGCCCGCTCTGGCTAGTCAGTAGCAACAATTGTCTGATCACCATTGACTGCCCACATGGAGCTGGGAAAACCAAGACCAGAAGGCGCTCAAAAATTGCATCAAGTCTGCTGGTCCTGGGAGAGTCGTCGCAGTGCAGTTTGGTCACCCAAGATAGACACTAGCCTTCACCAAAGGAAACCACTGGTTTCGTTGTGACCAGAGACCAGTGCCAAACGCACTTTTGCTGGAACCAAGAGGACTTCGAAGGACATTGACTCCTGTGGCCAAAGTCACCCCAACACAACCATGGACCGAGGAGTAGCCCCAGGAAGTCCTCCGTCGAACACACAGCATCCTCAGCATCCTGTTTCCCCTGCATCAGGACCATTCCATTGAAGTCTATGGCGGTTTGCCCATAGAGCCTGGAACTGGACTGGAGGCTGCTTTGGTGATATGGTAACTGTCCTCAACTCCTTACTGGCCCCCTTGACCTGACCCCTGCTGGAATCGGTCACCCAAAGCGGGCCGGAGTACCCAAACATAACTCTTTAAAAGTCTTCCAAAATTTCCACTAACCATAGTAGTTACTAATGCTTGTTTGCATTTTGGGTAAAAAGCTGTGATTAATGTTTTACTAACAATCTTTATCTCTGGAACCCTTTAGTCGATTTTGTTCATTTTGGTGTCTAAAAATTAATAAAAATAAGATCTACTTTAATAAATTGGTGATGATTGCTTGCGTGTTGTGTGACTTTATTTCGTGGTTTCAGTACTTCCCAATGGTATACATGTGTTCCTTTGTTTAAGCCTTACTGCTCAATGCCACGGCTACCCAGGGTTGAGCTAAAGGTTTTATAAACAAACCTTACTGGACCCAAGACGGTAATGTGAGTGCATTAAACAGTGAGGTCTCCGAACCACACCATATAATACATCACTTTCCGCACAACTTACATCGGAGTTGTAGTGGGACTCCTGAGACTCAGACGACTAGTGGGGCCAAACCCGAATGTCACCTGTAGTGAATGGAGAATAACCACTGCCGCTAGTGAGACCTAAGTGTGACTCGGGGACCTGCCTATTGGACACTATAGCTCTGACCTCAGGGGGCTGTGTGTATTGTTTGTGTATGCTGTATTTCACTTTGTATTCAGATATTAATACGCCTTTGTCATATAAAAAGTATTTGCCTAGACAATCATTTATTGCTGCTATTTAACATATTTTGAGTTGTGAGCATGGGTTCAACCCCTGTATCTACCTCCACCCGAGAAGCCTTAAACTGCTCGACACGCACTACCACTGAGAGTCAAGTGTTGAAGCGGTACTTGGCCCAGTTGCTCAGGACCCATAGTAGGTCAGACCACGGGACACTCAGAGTAAAAGCCCCCACAGTTTGGCCCAGTAGCTCCTGATTGCCCTGTGGCCATCTGAAACAGGTTTTGACAGTTTGAAAGTCCACTTTTTAGGGTAGCTTTATCAATTCCAGGTATTGTCCTCTGGACTAAGATATACTCCAAGGGGCATATTCTCAAGGACTCATCGCCGAGTTAGCGGCACTTTATCGCAGCCAAAGTGGCGATAAATTAATTGCACCATTCACAAGCAGGTGCTAACAGCTGATATCACCAGTTTACCCGCGATAGCAGCCGCAAAAAACATCGCCACGGATGACACCGGCAACTAACGCTAATGAGATGCAGAGTAGGCGTTCCCATGCAAAAACCCGCGAAAACACCACTCCGCAACATTCTCAACGACCAGCCAGATCGGCGATAAGATTAAAAAACATGCGATAAGGCGCGTTAGCAGCATGGATTTAACACCTGCTCCTACCTGGTGCTAAGTCGGACGACAACCTGCACCATAAAAGGGAGCCCAGCCCACAGCCACACCAGAAGAACAACACATGCCATGGAGCTACTGATCATGCAGCTTGGAGCCCCAAGAGGGCCACAACACCCACCGCCACCACCGCCAGGACCCCTCCCCCTGGACTACCACAGAGGCAGCGCAGACAAAGACACCGGACCTTCCGAAAACGCACCAGCCTCGGAGACTTAATGCCAGAGGAAGTCATTGCCCACTACAGGCTCAAAAGGACAACCATCCTCCGCATCCTGACCCTCATTGCCCACAGGCTGACGGTACCAACACAGCGGAGAACCAACAGCCATTAGCCCTTCTTTTGTTCAAGTATCATCCTGGCTGGGAGCCATCTGGAGCCTAGCACCTAGATTCCAATGCAATTGAGGGAATCAAAGGCACACAGCGTGTTACCACTTCACAAGTACTTAAGAGAAACTATGATTTGAGGAAGGTTCTTAACTTTGTTGCATTGTAAAAATGCAAGATTTATCTGTCTGTAAAAGTACTCACACAAACATTGATTTAAATAGTGCCTACTAATTCTTATTTAATTCCTTTATAGCACTGCTCATTCCAGTGTAGGGTTTCAGGGTGATTTACATCACACACAGAGGAACAATACATCATACGTTTGTAAATCAATGTATAGGAAATGTTGCATAAGACAATTAGGGTTATAAGTTTTAGGAATCGCATATCATCCATACTTGTAGATATTATATGTTCAGAGTTAATGGGGAGAACTGCAAAGTTAGGTTATGAAATCTAATGCAGTGATTGTACTAACAAGACTTTATTACTTCCCAAAGGAAACCATCTTTGCAATCTTAGAATAACAACCGATTGAGAAAAAACAACAAGGATCTAAACCCATGACTTACAGTTTGCAAGCAGCTCCCTGACGAACAGAAGTCTCCTAAAGTCATTTTTCTTTTGCCCCCTTCTGCCCTCTAGTGGTACTCTAACCAGACTTGCATCACTTTCTATATCGTAATACATCTGTACCTATTGCCTGAAAAGGCTACATTAAACTGATATTAGGGATGATAATACTAGGTAAACAGAAATACTCAAAAGATAGCAAGTTCCAGAACTATAAAACCCGTCCCTCTCATCCCGGAGGGAAACTGGAAATAAAATGTCAACAAAAGCATGAGTGGGTATCTCGAGGAGCGAGTAAGAGCTGTGTGACTAAGTACCACTGCCTCGTGCGACACTGAATCGAAATCGGAATTCTCAGGGCCGGACTGGGGAACCAACAACAGCCCTGGCAAAAATATTCAAGCCAACCCCCTTCTCTTCGTCTCCTCGTGCAACCTCTCTCTTTCCATCTATCCATTCTGTCTCTCTTTCTCTCCTCTCTCTAATCACTTTTCCCTCTAACTTCACTCTCCCGCCCTCCATCGCTCTCTTTTTTCTCTCTTGAAGCTTTCACGTGCCTGGTGCAATTAAATCTTGGAGACCTGGGGAAAGTGAAAGAGGCACCAGGAGTGGCATTCAAAACCAGCCTCCCGCGCAGCCAGCCCACCGGGGAAATGACCAGTGGAATAAAAGGCCTCTTCGGCACTGGGGACTGTGAAACTGCTTCTTTGTGAGGTAAGATACTATTGATTTGAAAATAAAAAAATCATCTGACTTTTTTTGTTGTTGTTTTGTCGCAGATTTATATTGCGCTTAGTCGATCTGAAGGTATTGGAGCGCTTTACATGAGTACCAGTTACATTACACAAGGACACCTTCATTTTTGGTAGGCACGGGGAGATTAAGTGATTTGCCCAGAATAACAGGCTGCTGAGCCAACGCTGAGCTAGAACCTGGTTACCCAGCTCCAAGGTCGGCAGCTCTGGTCGTTAGGCCACATCAGACATAATTGGACATTTTGAGGATGGCTCTAGTGAAGCGTTATCTTACATTATTACATATCCATTGTTTCAGATTATGGCAACGTATGTATTTTAAAAAGGTTAGCGGGGTGGAGATTTCTTATGGTTTTTTCTGGGGGTTTTGTGTTGTACCCATATTTAAGCAAAAGTAAGATTTTTTCCACTCCTCCCTCTCAAGCTCAGCTTTTTTTTTTTTTTTTAGCTTTTATAATAGTTAAGGCAGACATACTGATATTTTGTTTTACTATTACGGATCTTTGCAAACATTATATGCTATTGCGTGTCTTAATTAAAAAAAAAATCACATATTCACAAACATATTGAATTGTACATCTTTTAGAAGCCACACACTGTTGGGATGTTTTTACTCGTTATTCACAAAACCCTTTTTGGTTATGCTATTTAATATGGTTGCAAACATTGGCTTGGATGTGCATTTTCTAGCTTTGACACTTGGGCCAGACGAATTTCTACTTGGTTTTGTTTGTAATGTTTGTGATCGGTAATGTTCATGAATAATTATAAGTGTAAAAAAGCATACCCCAACTTGGATCATGCGCAATGTTCTTCCACATCTTTTGATCAAGAAGAATTACTTTTAGTTTGCAAACATTTACAGCCATATCTTGTGGAGGACATTTTGGTGTTGACATACTAGCTCAAATATGGGACTTAAATATATGCCAACCAAAATCAGGGGTGTTTTTTTCAGTTCTTCACGCAAAAAGTGACCAATGGTGAATTCTATGTTATTTAGTAGTCTGTGTCTTGGTGCAAGGGTGCCTGCTTTGGCGCTCAGCAGTGAATTGCGAGGGTGCAAGAGTGCTTGTGTTGTTGGCATGATTGTTTTTGTGCGGGAAGGGGCATCTTCCTGCACAAAAACAATCATGAAAGGCGTTTCCTCTTTCTATGTGTGCTGCAGAAGCAGCACAAATGGAAAGACGAAAAAACAAGGAGAAATGTAAACATTTCTCCTCGGTACGCCTGCTCTGGGGAGGCATACGTTTTTGGTGCTGCCCCAGGTTTACGTTATTTTGCAAATCTGGGGCAGTGTCAAAATCCATGGGTGTTGAGTAGGAACAACCACAGCAACGCCCATGGAACGCCTCCTTGACGTAGAGTAAGGCAAGGCAACGCTTTGTGCTGCCTTGCCTTACTTCATGACTATGAAGCTATGAAAAGCCACGCAGGGTGGCTTTGCCTCGCCTCTCAGATATGATTGAGAGGCCTGCACCACCGGATCGTCATAAAAAGTGGCGCAGGCCTCTTGTAAATGAGGGCCTAAATATTCCGAATATAGGGGAAGGGCAGGTGGCATCAGTTGCCTCAACTGACGAAGTCCAAGGATAGATGGACTTTCTGTGCAGCAATACCGGTCCAAGGGCAGAGGTGCTAACAAAGAAAAAAAAAACAAGTTTAGGATAGCTAACACTCTAACACTGTTTCTTTTGACTGGTAACAAGTTGTGGGCCGAGGAGGACCAGGTCAGATGTCCCAGCACTTCATCTGCAAATTGCAATTAGGGCCTTGAGCAGCGGTTAGCTTCTCCAGGCCTCCTTCATACGCAAAAAACATAAAGTTAAATGTAAAAGGTGGGAAGCATTTGGCAACAAAAGACTGAAGGGCAGATTTACTAAGATTTTATGCCGTGTTTGCGTCACAAAAGTGACACAAATCAGTGAAAAATCTTTTGGCTGATTTTCTTTCCTGCGCTAAACTTGTTTACTGCTGGATATAATGTGAAAGTAACGAAATGCAGCGCATAGCACTGCTTTGCATTACTTAGTGCCAAGGGGGAGCACCATGGGTGGTGCATGCGCATTCCCATGCAACCACCCAAAGTTTCTGATGCTAAACCCAATTTACTAAATAAAGTAGACAGGGTTTAGCGTCAGAAAATAGAGCACCCTTCAAAGAGGCGCTATGAAGGAGAAATGCTTTTCTCCTTTATTTTCCGACTTCACGTGTGCTGCATTGTACAGCACACATACAAAGTGGGAAAATGTTTAAAAATAATCTAAGCATTGTATTCTGTAATTGAAGGGCATCCTTCCAGTACAAAACCTATGCTTGACTTACGGTGACACCCTTGCACTATGGCGCAAAGGTGGCGCACAGCAGCTAATTTCAGCACCGGCGCTAGGGGGAGGGGAGGAGAGTGTCATATTTCAGTAAATTTGGCTCTCTCCTCACTCAGTGCAGCATTTGCGGCTGCTGCACTGTGCTGCGTGAGAAATTGGTAAATCTGGCCCTGAGTGTCTCACTCAGTATGTGACAATATGAATGATTCAGTCATTGAGTTGGTGGAGTGAGAAATAACTTAAACTAGTAAATCCACAATTCCATGCTGGGTAAATATTGTTAATACGTTATAAGCACAGGAGGTTACTTGAAGCGCTACATGGGATGAAAGGTGGCAGAAGTATTGGCAATGATCCCTGTCATTACCTGGAAACTGGGCGACAGGTAAGCAGCGTTTCACAATTTAAGAGTCTGGGCCACAGAGTCGGCATAGGTGTTCCTATGCGGTTTCTATGCAGCATTCCTTAACACATGCACAGTGAACAGTTTTAGAGTGCACATGCACAGCATTTTGCTTTCTCTTGTCCATGTCTAGCATCGTGAGGCTGATTTAAGAGGAATGTGATATGTTTCTGCCTATGATTCCATCTTTACCAATTGCGTAAGGAGTTTTGTTTCACCTTACTCCTTATGGGTAACTAAAGAAGGAATAGGCATCAGGCAGGGGCGGCTCCTCCATTTGAGCGGAGGAGATTCGCCCCACAAGCCCAAGAGCTGAAAAACAGAACGGTAATAAAGTTTCTTTTTCAGCAAACCGTCCCGAACTAAGTGTCAGGACGGGGTTGGGCCAGCGCTGCCAAGTGGCAGCAGCAGGGACACGTGTGTTTTAAAATGCACATGTGTGTTAGGCTGCCGTCTTTGGACACCTAGCCAGACATGCGCATTTTAAAGTTCTCTAACCTAGCTATCTTAGACAGCTGGGTTAGGAAAGCGCAAGCCTCCAGTACTCTTAGGAGCACTGGGAAAGCCTGCTCTATCCGAACCTGGTGCTGCTTTCATGCTGTGAAAGATGCGCCAGGATTGGGTAGTTCAGTTTCCTGTATCGGGAGCTTCCTAGAAGATACCAGAGGGAGGAGTACGTCGTGCTGCGGAGGTAAGTGAATAAGTGCAAAATAACAATGGATTACGATGTGGCCCAGGATGAAACTGGTCCTGGGTTGCTTGTGTTCCGGTCTAGGGAGGACATGGCTTGACAGTTCGGGCTGGACCATTCCTACTGGAGCAGTGTCAAGACTGATTTGAATATAGCTGAGTCCAAACTGAGGTGGCATGGTGTCCAAAATAGCAATGGATTGGGATGTGGCCCCGGGTGATTACCAGTGGCTGAGATTAATTCAAGCATTTCGTCCATCACTGTTTTGTTTACTTATGGAAACTAGACTCAGCATTGAAGAAGGATAACGCTATTTCCCATTAGGCCATAAGAGAAGGCATTTATGGAGCTTATGTCACTAGTGCCCAATTTCAGGTTTCAAGTTTTTTTTACTCAATTCAGGAAGGTTTGGAGTATTTTACTTTACTGGGGTACTTTCATACATCCTTTGATGTTGCCAATGCTTCGGCTTTAGCAGAAGGGGCAACTTTTGCAGCATGCAGAAACTTATTTCTGAAGGACTAGCATTGAGTAGCAGCCTATATGTTTCCAGCTCTCTGTTTAGCATTTCAATGGATGCAACCTTTTGGATCATACTTGGTGGAGTGCCTTCACTGGCTTTTGAATGAGAAACAGAATACTTCTTTCACCAGCCTCCTTCTTCTTTATCATCTGCACAGACAGCATCAGGGCTTTTTTGTCTTCCATCAGCCTTTCAGGAAATATTCTCCTCAGTGATCTGCCATCTGGTAATGTGGTAAGGCCATCTTGGAGCGCTTGAAGCAGAAAAGAAAGTGTTCTTTCAGCAGGCAAGTCACAGTGCTCCTGTCTGTGCCCACAATTGCCTCAGGTGGCATGGTCAGTAGGTCAAATAAAGCACCGCAGGTCGACTTGCAAGCAATAAAAGTTTCAGCATAGAGTTTTTCTACCTTCCTCTGGAATCACACACATGCCTTGCCCTCACTATACTATCGCGGAGTTTGTCATGCTTTAAGCTGTACAGATGCATCTCTAGGCGGAAGGCATCACTTCAGTTCTAGAGAATGAGCAGAAAACCTGAGTTTACATATAGTCTTCCTTATCCTGAAAGCATGCAGGTGTTCCAGCCTGGTAATCGATCTAAGACAAGTCAATAGTTGGAGCTAGAAAATTCCATTCAAGATGGAAATTCTACAGAAGGTAAACCCTCTTATTCTGAAAGCAGCCTTCAAGCTCTCACTAGATCTCGATGATTCATCTTTTTGTATCCCAGTTACAATATCTCATCAAAGGTTTCTGCTGGGATGGAAAGGTCCCCTGCATGTCTGGATCCCTGGTGCTGATTTTTGTTGTCATGGTCGAACACAGATCATGCATATGCTCCATGACAAAGGGCTGTCACATGGATTGTGGTCTTATGCGAAAGGAAGGGTTGCCGAAAGCACTGCCGTCATAGTGGTGAAAGGCTACTGCCTTTGCCAGCAGTTATATAGCACAATTGTGTTGATGGCAGCATACCATATAATGATCAGTAGAAGTAAACAGGCCTTTTAATCTGTGTCCCTGGAGTGAGCCCTACAGGGTCACTCATGTAAAGTTCAGATGCTGTGCTTAACCAACATCCATAACCTACATCAAATTAGTATGTAGCACTGTACAGCGCAGGTGTATTGTATGCATGCGCTGGGTGTATGTGTGCCTGTGAATCCCGCCCACCATCAGAAGACTTCCATCTTTGGCACATTTTAAAAAGGAGGCCAAAACTTTCCTTATGGGCAAATTCCTCTCCTAACGCTTGCATTTCAATCACCTCAGCGATTTTGTCTCTCCTTCGATTACGGCATTACCCATGGTTCTTCCGGATGATACCTACCCGGCACTTCTGGGCATCCCACCCGGGAATTGAGACAGCTTGTTTTCTCGTATAATGTATCTACCTATTTTTATCCCAACTGTATCCGGGATATGTTACTGCCTATTATTTCTTCCTTGTATAATGCATCTACCTGTTCTTATCCCAATTGTATACACCCATCCTAAGACTGTTTTTACCACCTGTCAATCCTGTAAAGCGCTCTGATACCCTCACGGGTCTGGTTCGCGCTCTATAAATCTCAAAAATAAATAAATACAATACATGGAAGATTCTAAATTTCATTTTGGGAGATCCTGGGCTGACTGGAGGAGACTGAGGTGGTAGAGGAATGTGCTGTGGTGACATGTGAGGGCCTGAGCCCTGAATGATGCTCGGAACTTGCCGTCTCACCTGAGGAAGCGCTGGCCCATGCAGAGCATGAGTGCTACCACTACCAGCCACTCGCCGCTGAGACTCCTGTTGAGCCATCCTTGCAGGAGCGAGTAAGACTGTTTGCGGTGCTGGAAGGTCCCGGGGAACTTGTTCTGCTACATAGCACTTCAGGTGCTGGAACACTTTTGACTTTTGTAAGGAAATACCTCTTTTTTCAAGATCACCCCACATTTTCAGACTGATGCTGCTGGTTTCTCGACTCTGAAAGTGGACTGAGGCAGTTAACCAGACCTCAGTGCCAGTGCTCTGACCCTTCAAGCCCTGCAACAAGTAAGTGTCAGATAGGGCATGGGTCAGTTGTGTACATGTGCCATCAAGTGGGTGGAGGCCAAGAAAAACCTCTCCAACCCAAAATTCATGCAATTGTGGCTTGGGAGGCTTCCAAGACCCAAACCCATGCCAATGCCTTTCTTGGCCTGACTGGGTACTATAGAATGTTTGTCAAATGTTATGGTACCATAGTAGCACCACAGAATGTCTAAAACAACCCAGAAAAGCTATCTGGAATGACCAGTGTCAAAAGGCCTTTGACACCCTCGAGGAAGCTTTGCGCTCAGCACCTGTCGTTAAGGCACCTGTTTTGAGGGGGTGTTTATTGTCCAGACAGATGCTTCTGAACATGGGATTGGGGCAGTGTTGTCACAAGTAAATGTTGAGGGCTAGGATTAACTAGTTGCCTTTATTAGTGGGGAACTCCTCCGCAGAGTTAGAATGCCATTGAGAGGAAAGTCTTTTCTGTGGTTTGGTCCCTGAAGAAGCAGAGACCCTACTAGTTCAAACTTAGCACAGACCTCTCAGGTGGCCTATGCAGATCAGAGGAGACAACCCCAAGTTGTTGAGGTTGTCCATTTCCCTACAGAGTAAGGACTTTATAGTGAAACACAAACCTGGGACTGACCATGCCAATGCAGATGGCCTTTCCAGGTTCTTTCACTTAGATGATGAGAACTAAGAGGGTGTAGGTTAATTCAATGCATATCACATTTCGTCTGGAGTTGGGCCATGTAAGGAAATGCCTCTTTTTGCATGATCATCTCTACAGTTTTGGACTGGCTCTGCTGTTTTTTTGACTCCGAGTGAAACGAGGCCTGCTAGTCAGACCTCAGTGCCAGTGCTCTGACCCTCAAAAATCTTTTTTTGATTGACTTCTACCGAACTGGTATAACTTTACTTACTTATAAGTTCCTACTATATGGGACCAGGAGTACCCAGGGCCTGTACGTTGAAGTGCCCCATCAGGGCTGCAGCATTTATTGTGCCACCCTGGATGTGACAACGTGAAAAATGTCTCCCAGTCTGCCACTGCAGACTGGAAGAGCAGTTTTAATCTGCTAACTCGACTTTGTAATTTCAGCTAATGGCAAAGTCAAAACCTCCCACTTTTTATATATATAATTCATCAACCTGTAGGCCTATTGAGTCTTAAGGCGGGATTCTGTATACTAGAAAGTAGGACCTGTATTTTTATATGTCCAGTAAAAACCCAGAGTTGTCGTTTTTACAGCGGAAATACGAGTAGCCCCTTTGACGTGTACAGGGTTACCCTCTAGCAACTCATCTGTGCTAACTTCTGAATGTGACTACTAAAGTTGGTCCTTCAAGGTATCAAAATAATAGCTACATTAAATCCGACTTGATGCCCAAGTCGCCTTTAATGTAACTTTTAGAAAGCTGCCACTCTGTTGGCCAAATTTTTCAGTGGCCATTCGCAGATGATGGCCCCCAAACAGCCTTCTGCCCTCCTGAGGAGAAGTGTGAATGATGCCTATGAGCAGGAACAATAGAGGTCTGCTGTTGAAAGAGGTGTTATCTCTCACTAGCAAGGAAGCCACACAAGGTTGAGCCCAAAGGTGAACTTCAAAGGCGAAGCCGCCTTTGAAGGGCAAATCGTAGTCACACACGAGAGGGGCTTCTCTTTTGTCCAGGGAGGGGGTTGGTGTCGGGGAAAGAGAGGGGAGACTAGTTGCCAAACAGTTTTGTCAGTGGTCGTGTCCCCTCAGGTAGCCACACCTCTATGGTGGGCTACCAAGCCCCACACACCGTGAGAAGTGTCAGTCATCTTGGGAGTGGGCAGAATAGTGCACTCTGGGATAGCTAGATGTCACAGACTGCAGGAAAGTCATCAGGCGGAAAGGTCCTGGTAGCCCATTGGCTAGTAACCACCACATCCCCCAAGGGCACTTTCTGGGTACAAATATGGCACCCTTGGCATCCAGGCTTCAGATCACATCTGGACTGGAGAGGTGAACGAAGGACTACCTGTATGTTCCCTAGACCTTCAAGAGAAGCTCCTTCAATCGCTGTACGGCAACTGCTGATCCTTGGACTAGCAAAGAGAGGACTGTGCCTGTGGTGCCTGGCTTGAGAAAAAGTCTCTCCTGAGCCCCAGAGGGAAGAGGTGAACTCCAAAAGTCAATTGGCTGACTTTCTGTAACACCACCAGGGCCACAAAAGCTGAGGAAGCCCGCTCTGGCTAGTCAGTAGCAACAATTGTCTGATCACCATTGACTGCCCACATGGAGCTGGGAAAACCAAGACCAGAAGGCGCTCAAAAATTGCATCAAGTCTGCTGGTCCTGGGAGAGTCGTCGCAGTGCAGTTTGGTCACCCAAGATAGACACTAGCCTTCACCAAAGGAAACCACTGGTTTCGTTGTGACCAGAGACCAGTGCCAAACGCACTTTTGCTGGAACCAAGAGGACTTCGAAGGACATTGACTCCTGTGGCCAAAGTCACCCCAACACAACCATGGACCGAGGAGTAGCCCCAGGAAGTCCTCCGTCGAACACACAGCATCCTCAGCATCCTGTTTCCCCTGCATCAGGACCATTCCATTGAAGTCTATGGCGGTTTGCCCATAGAGCCTGGAACTGGACTGGAGGCTGCTTTGGTGATATGGTAACTGTCCTCAACTCCTTACTGGCCCCCTTGACCTGACCCCTGCTGGAATCGGTCACCCAAAGCGGGCCGGAGTACCCAAACATAACTCTTTAAAAGTCTTCCAAAATTTCCACTAACCATAGTAGTTACTAATGCTTGTTTGCATTTTGGGTAAAAAGCTGTGATTAATGTTTTACTTAACAATCTTTATCTCTGGAACCCTTTAGTCGATTTTGTTCATTTTGGTGTCTAAAAATTAATAAAAATAAGATCTACTTTAATAAATTGGTGATGATTGCTTGCGTGTTGTGTGACTTTATTTCGTGGTTTCAGTACTTCCCAATGGTATACATGTGTTCCTTTGTTTAAGCCTTACTGCTCAATGCCACGGCTACCCAGGGTTGAGCTAAAGGTTTTATAAACAAACCTTACTGGACCCAAGACGGTAATGTGAGTGCATTAAACAGTGAGGTCTCCGAACCACACCATATAATACATCACTTTCCGCACAACTTACATCGGAGTTGTAGTGGGACTCCTGAGACTCAGACGACTAGTGGGGCCAAACCCGAATGTCACCTGTAGTGAATGGAGAATAACCACTGCCGCTAGTGAGACCTAAGTGTGACTCGGGGACCTGCCTATTGGACACTATAGCTCTGACCTCAGGGGGCTGTGTGTATTGTTTGTGTATGCTGTATTTCACTTTGTATTCAGATATTAATACGCCTTTTGTCATATAAAAAAGTATTTGCCTAGACAATCATTTATTGCTGCTATTTAACATATTTTGAGTTGTGAGCATGGGTTCAACCCCTGTATCTACCTCCACCCGAGAAGCCTTAAACTGCTCGACACGCACTACCACTGAGAGTCAAGTGTTGAAGCGGTACTTGGCCCAGTTGCTCAGGACCCATAGTAGGTCAGACCACGGGACACTCAGAGTAAAAGCCCCCACAGTTTGGCCCAGTAGCTCCTGATTGCCCTGTGGCCCTCTGAAACAGGTTTTGACAGTTTGAAAGTCCACTTTTTAGGGTAGCTTTATCAATTCCAGGTATTGTCCTCTGGACTAAGATATACTCCAAGGGGCATATTCTCAAGGACTCATCGCCGAGTTAGCGGCACTTTATCGCAGCCAAAGTGGCGATAAATTAATTGCACCATTCACAAGCAGGTGCTAACAGCCGATATCACCAGTTTACCCGCGATAGCAGCCGCAAAAAACATCGCCACGGATGACACCGGCAACTAACGCTAATGAGATGCAAAGTAGGCGTTCCCATGCAAAAACCCGCGAAAACACCACTCCGCAACATTCTCAACGACCAGCCAGATCGGCGATAAGATTAAAAACATGCGATAAGGCGCGTTAGCAGCATGGATTTAACACCTGCTCCTACCTGGTGCTAAGTCGGACGACAACCTGCACCATAAAAGGGAGCCCAGCACACAGCCACACCAGAAGAACAACACATGCCATGGAGCTACTGATCATGCAGCTTGGAGCCCCAAGAGGGCCACAACACCCACCG
Organism: Calotriton arnoldi; assembly: GCA_963921515.1. Classification (NCBI taxonomy): domain Eukaryota; kingdom Metazoa; phylum Chordata; class Amphibia; order Caudata; family Salamandridae; genus Calotriton; species Calotriton arnoldi. The sequence continues at coordinate 7,081,924 of CAWUFW010000023.1, forward strand.
CCACCACCGCCAGGACCCCTCCCCCTGGACTACCACAGAGGCAGCGCAGACAAAGACACCGGACCTTCCGAAAACGCACCAGCCTCGGAGACTTAATGCCAGAGGAAGTCATTGCCCACTACAGGCTCAAAAGGACAACCATCCTCCGCATCCTGACCCTCATTGCCCACAGGCTGACGGTACCAACACAGCGGAGAACCAACATCCCTCCGCAGACAAAGCTGCTGGCCGTGCTGCACCTGTTGGCCTCTGGGACCTTCCAACCAACAACTGCCATAGTCGGAGGAGTCTCACAGCCAGCCCTGTCAAAGTTCCTCACACCTGTCTTGGATGCCATCATCAGCTTGGTACCCCAGAAACTTTACTTCCCACACACTGCGCAGGAACAGCTGGAGATCAAGCAAGGCTTCTACGCCATAGCTGGCTTCCCGCACGTGTTGGGGGCAATCAACTGCACACATGTACTCCTTGTGCCCCCTGCCGCCACTGCACACAATTACCGCAACAGGAAACACACGCATTCCATCAATGTGCAGGCAATAGTGGACCACCGGGGACTCTTCACCAATGTCGCCACCAACTACCCAGGCAGTGTGCATGATTCCTTCATTTTCCGACAGTCCATCATCAACCAGCGCTTTCAGGATGGCACCTATGGAAATGCACTGCTCGTCGGTAAGTAACAACTGAACACACCACACACCTCAACTCCACCAACATACAACTCACAACTCTGGGAATGCACACGTCACAAAATCACATACAACATGACAACCAACATCCCCACATTCCAGACACGACAACACAACTTACTGTGGCAACCTGGGCTAGCCATGTACACAAGCCATCAACGGCATGGCACCTCAGCCACACAATAGCAGAATGTGGGGAGAGGTGGGAACCAGGCAAGTGCGAAGGAGGCAAGTGACCCATGAATGTGAATGTACACAACGCCAAGTGTGGCGTGGATGTGCTGGACAGACTTGAGTATGCAGACCACAGACATTTCCATGTCGACATACACTGCTGGTGTCTGCAGTGTACTGGACAGTGGACGCAACCATGTTACCGCAGCCAGTGGGGAAGAATGTGGAAATGTAGCTTGTTACGTCCCCCCCTGTAAGCGTGAGCGGAGTGGGCTGGCCCGGCGTACGCCAGGCCAGCGTAGGGGTGTGAATAAAAAGCCTGTTACTCTGGGCGTGGTTCTCTTCCGGAATGGCCAACGTGTCTGCCAGGGCGGCGCCTCTCACCCCGCCACGAGGCCGACGCCGTGAGCGGTGGTGCCTGCGATCCTGTGCGCCTGCTGCACCCCAGGCCGCTGGTCCCAAGACCCGCCTTGCCCGCCCCAGCGCACCCAGGCCTCACTGCTCACCTGCCGACACTGGCGTGTGTCAAAGAGGGCCCACCACGTGCCGGTGCAAGCTCCAAGCCCGAGGCCCGCGACCATGGCAGCCTCCTCAGACCATCACGGCCTCCGCGACACAGGCCCCCAGTACTCCTTTCTCATTGACGTACTCCACCGCTGCCTCCGGCCTACACTGCGGTCCAGTAGGTCACACATTTGGAACTGAGTCTTGATTATACAATGGCAGAGTACATGTTTACAGCAGATTTTATATCACCGTACTCCCTTCGATGTGGTGCCACCAACTCTGTGCATAGCATTCCAACGACACGTGTCTGTGGGCCCTTGCTGACTACTGCCTTCAGCCTACACTGCGGCCCAGCACCGCGGGGTCACCTGTGTACTGAATACACTTCGGTCCAGCAGGCCTCACACCAATCCAATCCAGTACGGACCAGGCAGGGCACGGCATCGTCGCAGGCTGCATACACGCTCAGCTCTGGTGCTTCTACCTCCGTCAACCACAAATCATCGCCACATGGCATTCCAACGTCGTGTGTGAGAGTACCAGGAGGAGCTACCTGAACAGCGGTTGGCCCGCGCTGACCGCTGCCTCCGGCCTACACTGCGGTCAAGTAGATTACACATTTGGAACTGAGTCTTGATTTATTTATGGCAGAGTTTATACCATTGTACAGGCCTCATCGCAGACTGCATCCCCTTTCAGCTCTGGTGCCACTGACTCCGTGCCCCGAAATTCATGGACACTCTCTGGTTGAACTTTGGTGGCGTCTGATTCTATGGCCTGGGGTTGTCTTCATCATCATGTAGCTGATACTGACTTGATGTCAAAAATGAGTCTGTAGCATTCATCTCCTCCATATTGCCTATGTCTGCTTGGTACTTCCCTCTGTATCATGCCCTGGAAGATCACCTTCCACTGTCCCCCAAAACCCTCTGCGACATTCACCTTGGACATCGACGAGGACCCGCTCAGCTCTCGTGGCCCTACCTCAGTGCACCGGTAGTCACCGTCCCGTGGCGGTGTTCCATGTGCCGGCCACTGTGCATCCGGGGCCACTAACTCCATGCAGCTCAAGTCATGGACCCTTGCTGTTTGGACTGTGAACTTCTGATTGTCTGATCACTGTTGTAGTTGTTGCCAGCACCAACCACTCCTTGAGGGCTGGCTCACACTCACCCCACACCCATCCAGCACAGGCGTCACTGGACATGTGACCCTGGCAATTAAAGGGGCCGGGCGCACATGCCCGTAGCCAGTTCCACAAACTATCTAAGTGTGTCCATGTGGTCATTGTGTATGCATGAGGGCCCCGGGCCCTACCACATTGCATTGTGCTGTGTACAGCGGACGCAACCATGTCACCTCAGGCAGTGGGTAAGACCTGGGACATGTAGCTGTGTCATACCCCCCTGTAGGCGTTGCCGGAGTGGGCTGGCGTACGACAGTCCAGCGTAGGGGTGTGGATGATCACCCCGGGGCTCTGGGCGTGGTTAAGTGTTGGGCTTGCCAATGAAGTACCTAATGCGTGTGTCTCTGTTGTAGTGTCGGCGCCACCCGTCCCGCAATGGACAAAGTTGCAATGTAACATGCCCCCGGAGTGCGGGCCCGGCCGAAGGGATAAATGAATGAGCGCAAGCCCGCTCGGGGTCCGGGATCATACATGCCAACTGTTGTGTGTGTATCGCTATTGCCGCAGCATAAGCCAAAGGTCTTGCCTCGACCGCATCGCGAGTTCAGCCAGCCATGAACTCTACATCTGTGTCCGCCCTATCCTTACCATAGGACTACACACACGTGGCCGCCTACCTTCAACGCACAACATCACAGTGTCGTTGTCAGGCTTGTGGACATGCGCAGACAGGCATGACAATGGTGTGCTGTAGGAGTGCAAGTGATGCAACCGCGCAGCGCACACAAGTAATTAGGCTCGGGGGGAGGGAGGAGCAGCAGTGAGGCTACGTAATACACATTGATGGCGCTCATTTGCTACAAGCAGTACATGTCAAACAGGAATCACTATGACACACATATCACACGCCAATCAACTAGTGAGCCTGCCAACACATCATGCAGAACCAACTATTGACTCATGTCTCTCTGCACTGTCACAGGTGATCAAGGATATGCACTCTGCCCTTGGATGATGACACCCCTCCGAGCCCCGAACACACAGGCCCAGAGGCAGTACAATCGGGCCCACAAACGCACCAGGGGCATCGTGGAATGCACATTTGGCGTGTTGAAGTCACGTTTCAGGTGCCTGGACATCACAGGTGGGAGGCTACTGTACAGCCCAGAAATCGTGTGCAAGATGATCGTTGCATGTTGTGTGTTGCACAACATATGTGTACGCACCAATGCCCCATGGTTACAAGTGCCAGATGCACCGGACGATGATGAGGAAGATGAGGCAGGTGGACCACACCCCACTGCAGCTGCAGCAGGAATAGTCCGTAGGAACAACATCATTGACAATTTCTTCACATGAGGACGTCACATTGTGACAGTCCTTAGCAATCATGAGACAGTACAAAATGACCACAGGCACAGCATGTGCAAATAAATTCATTTCAACACACATTCCCTGAGTTTCTGTATGTGTGCTGCAGTGTGGCACGGGGATCAGGGACATGATCCAGAGTCATTGTGGGTGTGCAGTGTGCTCTACTTAATTGTGCATGTGTGCCATTGTGCCCATCTCCCCCCGTCCCCCCAGTCCCTGTTCGGTACTCACCCTGGTGCTGTTGTGTCAGGTCATGTCGAGCAGTGTCCGGATCCCCAACTCCTGCCACCGTCTCCCCACTGATGACTGCGGCCACCATTTCCTCAATCTCATCCAGCTCCTGGTGTTCCGCTAGACTGCCTCCGCCAGTCTGCATTGCTGTCTGATGGTTGTCAGCGAGTTTCTTCTTGGTTTTGCGCTTCGCATCATTCCAGCGCCTCTTGACCTCTCCAATTGTCCTCCTCCTCACTCCGACTGCATTCACCTTGTCCATGATGGACTGCCATATTGCATTTTTATTTGCCAATGACACGTTGGAGGTGATGAACAGTTGTTGGTGATGTTCTATCACCTCCGTGATGATGATCCTGTTTTCCTGCGGACTGAACCTCGTCTTCTTCTCCTTGCCCTTCCGTGACCCCGAGGTCCCAGGCTGGTCCTCCTGGGGGCTTGTGGGGTTCTGGTCGTCCTCTGTACTTGCTCCGGCTTCCTCCATGGTGCTGCGCAGTTTTAATTATTTTGTTTGTGTTTTTCGGTGCTTTTATAGTGCATTTTCCCGCATGACGCGTGGGAATTGCAGGCCTGTCGCTGGTTATCGCTGATTTTTTTATCGCGGTTGGCCACATCGCCACTTTTTTCGCGTTCGTGTTTCGCGTTTTTTTGCCGTCACGGTAATTTTATCGCTGTCATTTGACGCGTTAGTGTGGGACTATCGCATGGTACCGCCGTGTTGAGAATACAACGTTAACACAGCGTTATTTTCCCACGATAGACTGCGATGTGCAAAGTTGCGTTAAGCTAATTTTGCAATAATTATCACACGTTCTTGAGAATATCCCCCCACAAGTATATTAGATGCATGTGAACCGCTCAATATGTTATCAGAGCATGTCCTATATTTACTTTGTGTCTGAAGGTCATCGATTGTTGTCAACAAAGAACCCAACGCAGTACTCATAGCTGTGAAAATCCCTTTTAATAACAAATCAAACCAATTGCATCATACGCATCTCAAATGTCAACTGAGGCCTAACACAGATATTGCGATCCCTACCTCACACCGAGTCATCCGAATGAACAGAGCTCCCAACCATACAAGAGTTACAGCATATACACAAAAAAATTAAATTGACCTCAGAAAGAAAAAAACTGAAAATGTTTTGCGTCACAAGTGCCCCACGTTCACATGCACAATTAAGTAGAGCACACTGCGTGTAGGAGAGTAGGATCTGCTTCACATGGGTAACCCCACTTTTTGCTGATGCTTCACTGTTTTTCGACTTTAGTCTGGCTGGGGCCCTGCTAATCAGAACCCCAGCCTAGCTGCTTCCTCTCTAAAATGGTTTCCATGTGCCCTAGGCACATCTCTGATTGGAATCTGGAGTGCCCTTGTAAGTCCCTAGTATATGGTATACTATGTACACAGGGCATAGGTACCTCAGAGGCCTGCCAGGGGCTGAAGCATGTATTATGCCACCCCTGGAAGGCCAGCCAAAATGACACCACAGGTCTGCTACTGCAGCCTGGGTAAGGTGGTGCATGCACCCCTTACTGTGATATAGGCTACCTATATCACTACATACATACACACATATAAACCTATAAGTCACTCCTATGGCAGGCCTTATCAATCCTGAAGGCAGAGTGCTTGGTTCCTATGTGAGAGGGTGCCCCTGCATGAGCAGAGCCCCTCTGCAGCGTTCGGAGACCCTTCTCTGATGCTGTTTGTAGTGCAGCCTGACCATATACTCTTAAGCGCATTATAACCTCGCGTTAAATGCTAACTTTGGGATGGCTGCACGGAAACATGTCGTGTTTGGTGTCAAACATCTTGGAATACTACCCCCCGCCAGTTCTGGCGGCGGGGGTAGCATTCCACCCTTCTAGAGGGAGAGACATGTACACACCGGTATACCCGGTACTGACTTTCCAGAGCCCTGGCATCACAAAATGGATGCCGCTGCCACAGACACGAGTCTGGCCTCCTGCTGCTGACCGAAACTCCGGCAGGGGAGGCCTGGACAATAGGTTTCCTGTCCCAGGGAGGTGTAACCACCTCCCCAGACAGGATAGTGTGTATTGGGGCTGGGCGGGAGCACTCTCTGGTGCTTTGAAGTCCTGCACTGGGGGCACATTTGGTGTCCCTGTGCATACCCCAGTTCAAACCGGCTCAGGGGCTTCCAGCCCCTGCTCTGGCGTGAAACTGGACAAAGGGGTGTAACCACCCCTCTGCCCTGACCCTCCCATAGGTGGGTCCCCAGAGTATGTCCAACCCCCTATCTTAGTATAAGTATGGGACCCCAGTCCTTAGGACTTTAGATTTACCTGTACGAAACTCTGACACAGAATCCTGGACCTTCGACGCTCTACTTTAAGATTAGAGGACTGAAGAATCTCCCTTGGGGTCAAGGAGTGACTCCCCTGCTTGGCAGGCACCAAAGAAGCAATTGTCCGGTCTGCATCGCTGAAGCTCCCGCCGGACGCCGAAGTCTTTGCATCACCAGAGGTGGATTTCCAGACTTCCCCGAGGCTGCCCTGAGTCCCCAGCAAAGCTGAGGCCCGTAGCTGTCGTGGGTAACGTGGAACCGTGACCCCTGGACACCGAGCACATTTGCAAGTGCATCCTCTTCCTGGGCTCCCACGAAGTTGTGCTTTGGGCTCCGAGTAGCCCCCGCCTCCAGCACCGACGATCACTGGCCTCCACTCCACGAGTGTCCCGTGAGCCAGCTCCAAGTGCGTCCACTCGAGGCTCCTTCGCGGTCGCTAGTCCGTTGGCTAGTAGGCCCTCCCGAAGTCCAATCTTCTTCTGCATGGTCTTCCCTGGTTGCTCCAGGCGTGCCCTGACTTACCCTCGCTGGGTGAGTCCCTCAGACCTTGCTGGTCTGCACCACCGTCCTTCTTCTATTTCCACGAGACTTGCCGTTGCCAAGGCTTGTTGTGTCCAATCCGGTCGCCGACACCTCAGCAATCGACAGACGTCGTGGGACGGCTCGAATCCAGCTCCTGGTCGTCGTCGACGCCTCCTGGACCTCGTGGCTGAAGAGTCAAGACGACCGTCAACCTACCTGAAGCACTCGACATCGGTGGGCATCCGCTCATCGCCTTCCTGGTCACTGGCTAGTGACCCAGACTCTGTCCCCTCTGCTTTCAGGTTCTTCAGATCTTCGATCCACCTTTGGATCCACCCGAACACTTTCGACTTGGCCACCAGCAGCACTTTGCAGCAGATCGCCATTGAAAACGACGACGAAACCCGACCCCGAAAGACACCTATGCACCTGGCTTCCCTGGGTGAGGTAACACGAGTACTCCGGTGCTCCCGTGGGTATAGACTCTAGAACGACCCAGTTCTAAAAGGGTTTGCTCCAAGTCCTCCTCTAAGTGTCCCTTTTCTTTAAAATTCCAACCGCGACTTTCCCCATAGAAGTCAACGGCGATTCGCGGCTGTGTTCTCACACTGCACGCATCCCCCGTGGGTCCCCTGTGTCACTACCTTGGGTGGTTCCTTGTGGTCCAAGCACTTCTACAGGCTCTAGGCCTTGTGTCTAGCTCAGTCGTGGTTCTTATACCACTTTATTGGTATATGGTTTGGTACGCCCCTAGGGCTCAAACGTGTAATTGTGCTATTACTGTTGATAACTAACTTATAACTTATGTATTTCGAACTCTAGCCTCATAAAGAGACTAGAGGGGTGTGTTTAGCAATAAATAAATATATTTTGAATATATACCTGGTGTGGTCCTCTTTCATTTGGTCACTCAAGAGATTATAGGCTGGTAAAACAAGCTGCTTTACATTCCTTCAAGACTTAGCCTGAAGGCTGCTCTCCATAGCTACCACTAGGATAGCTTTCAATAAAGGTTGTCTTTAACCTATCTCCAATAAGGGGTTGTTTGGACTGGTGCAAGGTGCCCACTATAATTAGTGGACAGCATATACCAGGCCAACTTCTCACATTGGTGGCAGCGGTGGGATTCCAGCTTGCTATTGTTTTACCAGATAATCTCAATTGAATTGATCAACTGAAAACCACTAAGGGTACCTTAGGTACATATAAATCAAGCTTAGTATACAGTAAGTTCTACTGAACTTAGAGTTGTGTGTCAAGGGATAGCACACCCTTTCTACAACTCAAGAGAGTTTAGTAGGCCACACTAGAGTAGGTAGTGCATACACCACACCTCACTAGTAATGTCTTCAAAGCCAGGACCCAGTGAGTCCTTGCCAGAAGCCAGTGAGCTTCTTCCCTCCAAGTATGATAAACTCCCATTCTTGGAATTGAAAGCATTATGCAATACTAGGAAGCTGAAGGCAGGCAAAAGTGCCAGCACCCAACACCTCAGGGAGGTGTTACTGGCTGATGATCTCAGCAGGCCCCTGGGGTCTGAAGGGGTAGGCAGAGAGGGTGGGGCAGAAAATGAGGAAGTGGTCAGGGGTGAAGAAACCCAGGGCCCCCCCTCTGAAACTGGCCAGGAAGGTGAAAATGACCTTGACCTGGAAAACCCAATTCCTCCTGTGGAGGAGGAGGAGGATCAGAATGACCTCCCCTTTGTCCCCCCAGGAAGAATTGTGAGTGTGCCCAGAAGGTCTAGATCTCCTTCTCAGGAGTCTAACCACTCTGACACCTCAGTAGGGACCTCTGTCTCCTCTCGTGGAAGGGAATCCTCTCATGAGAGGAGGAAGAGACTGATTCAGTATGAGCAAGCCCAGCTTGAACTCAGAAAACAGCAATTGGCTATAGACAGGGAGTCCCTAGATCTCTATAGAGAGAGAAAAAAGTTGGGACTAGAGTCCCATGGTGGCAGCAATTTCCCCAGAGATAGGGAAAGGTCTTATGACCATAGAAACCTGAGCAAGATTGTCCCTCCCTACCAGAGTGGGGATGACATCCACAAATGGATAACTGCTCTAGAGAGGGCCTGTAAAGTACAGAGGGTCCCGCAGGAGCAGTGGGCAGCAATCTTGTGGCTCTCCTTTGCAGACAAAGGTAGAGACAAGCTCCTCACTGTAAGAGAAGAGGATGCTGACAATTACAAAGTCTTGAAGAGTGCTCTGATTGATGGGTTTGGCCTAACAACTGAACAATACAGGTTAAAGTTCAGAGATACCCAAAAAGCACAGACTCAAGACTGGGTAGACTATGTGGATTGTTCTGCTAAGGCTCTGGAAGGTTGGTTGATGGGCAGTAAGGTGTGTGACTTCACAGGATTGTACAATCTTATCATGAGGGAGCAGATTCTTAATAACTGTCAAAATCAGCTGTTGCATCAGTACCTGGTGGACTCTGATCTGACCTCTCCCCAAGAATTGGGAAATAAGGCAGACAAATGGGTCAGAACCAGGGTGAGGCAGAAGGTACAGAACCAAGGTGGTGACCCAAAGAAGCAAGATTCTAAGAACTCTGATAAGGGTGGGGAGAAGGGTAAAGACCAGAAGTCTTCACAAGGCCCCCAAAAATCTTCTTCAGGTGGGGATTCACAGTCTAACAAAGGGAAAGGCCAAAAGAAACCATGGTGCAAGGTCTGTAAGCAAAAGACCCACTGGACCAGTGATTGCACCAAGTCCAAAGACTCTACTCCAGACCCCACCAATGCCCCTAAGGCACCTGCTCCCCCTAGTGCAGTTACAGTTGGTGGTGGGACTACACAAGCCAAGGGTATAGTAGGGTTGACCCTGGGTAAGGAGATGAGCTCTGACCTAGTCAGATAACTCACTCAGGCTGTCCTAGTCTGTGATGGAGGCATGGATGTGACCTCCTCTGTGAGTCCCAGTAATCTGGGCAAGTACAGGCAACAGCCCTTAATCAATGGAAAAGAGGCTTTGGCATTTAGGGACACAGGGGCAAGTGTCACCATGGTGACACAAGACCTTGTGAATCCTGGGCAGATTATACTTGGTGAAATGTACCAAGTGACCAATGCTAGCAATGTCAGAACAGACCATACTCTGGCAGTTGTTAACTTCTCCTGGGGAGGGGTAACTGGCCTTAAGAACTGGCCTTAAGAAGGTTGTGGTAAGTGCAGACCTACCAGTTGAATGCTTGCTTGGCAATGATTTAGAAACTTCAGCTTGGGCAGAAGTGGAGCTCAGGACCCATGCAGAAATGCTGGGCATCCCTGCAGATGTGTTTGCTGTGACCAGGTCACAAGCCAAAATGTCTAACACTGAACAGGCCTTGGATTCTGGAATAATGGACCAAGGGCCCTCCAAGAAGAGGAGTAGTAGGGTAAAGGCAGTGCCTTCCCCTTGGCTCAGAAGGAAGATCAGTCTCTTGAGGGGGATGATCTCAGTCCTGAGGAAGGAACTGTCCCAGAGGAGCTTGAACCTGACCAGGTTGAGTTCTTGGGGACAGGGGGCCCTTCCAGGGCAGATCTGAGCCAGGAGCAGCAGAGCTGCCCCTCTCTTGAACCCCTCAGACAGCAAGCTGCTGCTGAGGCTGCTGGGAAAGCTAGTGGTCCCCATACTGTGTATTGGGATGATGGACTCTTGTACTCAGAGTGTAGAGACCCCAAGCCTGGTGCCACCAGGAGGTTGGTCATAGCTCTGAAGTTCAGGGGCTTCCTATTGACCCTAGCCCATGACATTCCCTTAGCAGGTCACCTGGGCCAGAACAAGACTTGGGACAGAATTGCCCCTCACTTTCACTGGCCCCACATGTCTGAAGACACCAAGGAGTTTTGTCGCTCCTGTGTAACCTGCCAAGCCAGTGGCAAGGCAGGTGGCACTACAAAGGCCCCCCTGATACCACTACCTGTGGTGGGGGTTCCCTTTGAAAGGGTGGGGATTGACATTGTTGGTCCCATGGATCCCCAAACAGCATCTGGGCACAGGTTTATCCTGGTGGTAGTGGATCATGCCACCAGGTACCCAGAGGCTATTCCCCTTAGGACCACTACAGCACCTGTGGTGGCAAGGGCCCTCCTGGGAATTTTCTCAAGAGTGGGCTTCCCTAAGGAGGTTGTATCAGACACGGGTGCTAACTTTATGTCTGGATACTTGAAAGCAATGTGGAAGGAGTGTGGAGTGACTTACAAGTTCACCACACCCTATCACCCACAATGCAATGGTTTAGTTGAGAGATTCAACAAAACCTTGAAGGGCATGATTAAAGGGCTCCCAGAAAAGCTTAGGCGAAGATGGGACATACTCTTGCCCTGCCTTTTATTTGCATACAGGGAGGTGCCTCAAAAGGGGTTGGCTACAGCCCTTTTGAACTTTTGTTTGGTCACCCTGTCAGGGGCCCATTGTGCTTGGTGAAGGAAGGATGGGAGTTACCTCTCAAGCCCCCAAAGCAAGACATAGTGGACTATGTACTTGGTCTCCGCTCCAGGATGGCTGAGTACATGAAAAAGGCAACTAAAAACCTTGAGGCTAGCCAGGAACTTCAAAAAGCCTGGCATGACCAAAGGCTGTACTGACTGTTTACCAGCCAGGACAGAAGGTGTGGGTGTTGGAGCCAGTGGCCCCAGCAGCTCTCCAAGACAAATGGAGTGGACCCCATACCATTGTTGAGCAGAAGGGTGAGGTTACCTACTTAGTAGACCTAGGAACACCCAGGAGTCCCCACAGGGTTCTCCATGTCAACAGATTAAAACCATATGTGGACAGGGCAGACATGGGCTTGCTCATGGCTACTGATGAGGGACAGGAGGAAGAGAGTGACCCACTCCCTGACCTGCTCTCACAGAACCCTGATGATGGGTCAGTGGATGGTGTAGCCTTGGCAGGCAGCCTCACTGCCCAGCAGCAAACTGATTGCAGACAGGTGCTCAATCAGTTCAGACACATATTCTCACTGACACCCAGTCAGACCACCTGGTGCACTCATGAAGTGGACACTGGGGACAGTCTGCCTATTAAAAATAAGATTTATATGCAACCTGACCATGTCAGGGACTGTATCAGGACAGAAGTCCAGAAGATGTTGGATTTGGGAGTTATTGAACCCTCAGATAGCCCTTGGGCTAGTCCAGTGGTCCTTGTGCCAAAACCTCACACCAATGGTGGGAAAAGAGAGATGAGGTTTTGTGTGGACTACAGGGGTCTCAATGCAGTCACTAGGACTGATGCCCATCCAATACCTAGGGCAGATGAGCTAATAGACACTTTGGCCTCAGCCAAGTATCTAAGCACATTTGACCTGACAGCTGGCTACTGGCAGATCAGACTAGCTGATGATGCAAAGCCAAAAACAGAATTCTCAACCCCTAGTGGGCATTATCAATTTGTGGTGATGCCCTTTGGTCTGAAGTATGCACCTGCCACTTTTCAGAGGTTTGTGAATACAGTCCTTACAGGTCTGGAAGCCTATAGTGCAGCATATCTAGATGATATTGCTGTCTTTAGCTCCACCTGGGAGGATCACCTGGTCCACCTCAGAAATGTTTTACAGGCCCTGCAGAAAGCAGGCCTGACTATCAAGGCCACCAAGTGCCAGATAGGGCAGAGTCAGGTTGTGTACCTGGGCCACCTTGTGGGTGGAGGCCAGGTTCAACCCTTGCAGAGCAAGATCCAGACCATCATGGACTGGACTGCTCCCACTACCCAGACTCAGGTGAGAGCCTTTTTTGGCCTGACTGGGTACTATAGGAGATTTGTCAAGGGGTATGGATCAATAGTGACACCCCTGAATGACTTAACTTCCAAGAAAATGCCCAAAAAGGTTCAGTGGACAGTTAGCTGTCAAAAGGCATTTGATGACCTAAAGCAGGCCATGTGCACTGCTCCCATTCTACAGAGTCCTGATTACTCCAAGAAGTTCATTGTCCAAACAGATGCATCTGAATTGGGGGTAGGGGCTGTACTGTCACAATTGAATGATGAAGGTCAGGATCAGCCAGTAGCTTTTATTAGCAGAAGGCTGACCCCTAGAGAGAAACGTTGGTCAGCCATTGAGAGGGAGGCCTTTGCTGTGGTCTGGGCTCTGAAGAAGTTGAGGCCATACTTGTTTGGTACTCACTTCCTTGTTCAAACAGACCATAAGCCCCTCTTATGGCTAAAACAAATGAAGGGTGAAAACCCCAAACTGCTTAGGTGGTCCATTTCCCTACAGGGGATGGACTTCACAGTGGAACATAGACCTGGGAGTAACCATGCCAATGCAGATGGACTCTCTAGGTACTTCCACTTAGAACATGAAGACTTAACTGGGCAAGGTTAGTTTAATGTCCCTACGTTTGGGGGGGGATGTAGGAGAGTAGGATCTGCTTCACATGGGTACCCCCACTTTTTGCTGATGCTTCACTGTTTTTCGACTTTAGTCTGGCTGGGGCCCTGCTAATCAGAACCCCAGCCTAGCTGCTTATGCTCTAAAATGGTTTCCATGTGCCCTAAGCACATCTCTGATTGGAACCTGGAGTGCCCTTGTAAGTAACTAGTATATGGTATACTATGTACCCAGGGCATAGGTACCTCAGAGGCCTGCCAGGGGCTGAAGCATGTATTATGCCACCCCTGGAAGGCCAGCCAAAATGACACCACAGGTCTGCTACTTTAGCCTGGGTAAGGTGGTGCATGCACCCCTTACTGTGATATAGGCTACCTATATCACTACATACATACACACATATAAACCTATAAGTCACTCCTATGGCAGGCCTTATCAATCCTGAAGGCAGAGTGCTTGGTTCCTATGTGAGAGGGTGCCCCTGCATGAGCAGAGCCCCTCTGCAGCGTTCGGAGACCCTTCTCTGATGCTGTTTGTAGTGCAGCCTGACCATATACTCTTAAGCGCATTATAACCTCGCGTTAAATGCTAACTTTGGGCTGGCTGCACGGAAACATGTCGTGTTTGGTGTCAAACATCTTGGAATACTACCCCCCCACCAGTTCTGGTGGCGGGGGTAGCATTCCACCCTTCTAGAGGGAGAGACATGTACACACCGGTATACCCGGTACTGACTTTCCAGAGCCCTGGCATCACAAAATGGATGCCGCTGCCACAGACACGAGTCTGGCCTCCTGCTGCTGACCGAAACTCCGCCAGGGGAGGCCTGGACAATAGGTTTCCTGTCCCAGGGAGGTGTAACCACCTCCCCAGACAGGATAGTGTGTATTGGGGCTGGGCGGGAGCACTCTCTGGTGCTTTGAAGTCCTGCACTGGGGGCACATTTGGTGTCCCTGTGCATACCCCAGTTCAAACCGGCTCAGGGGCTTCCAGCCCCTGCTCTGGCGCGAAACTGGACAAAGGGGTGTAACCACCCCTCTGCCCTGACCCTCCCAAAGGTGGGTCCCCAGAGTATGTCCAACCCCCTATCTTAGTATAAGTATGGGACCCCAGTCCTTAGGACTTTAGATTTACCTGGACGAAACTCTGACACAGAATCCTGGACCTTCGACGCTCTACTTTAAGATTAGAGGACTGAAGAATCTCCCTTGGGGTCAAGGAGTGACTCCCCTGCTTGGCAGGCACCAAAGAAGCAATTGTCCGGTCTGCATCGCTGAAGCTCCCGCTGGACGCCGAAGTCTTTGCATCACCAGAGGTGGATTTCCAGACTTCCCCGAGGCTGCCCTGAGTCCCCTGCAAAGCTGAGGCCCGTAGCTGTCGTGGGTAACGTGGAACCGTGACCCCTGGACACTGAGCACATTTGCAAGTGCATCCTCTTCCTGGGCTCCCACGAAGTTGTGCTTTGGGCTCCGAGTAGCCCCCGCCTCCAGCACGGACTGCACCGAAGATCACTGGCCTCCACTTCACGAGTGTCCCGTGAGCCAGCTCCAAGTGCGTCCACTCGAGGCTCCTTCGCGGTCGCTAGTCCGTTGGCTAGTAGGCCCTCCCGAAGGCCAATCTTCTTCTGCTTGGGCTTCCCTGGTTGCTCCAGGCGTGCCCTGACTTACCCTCGCTGGGTGAGTCCCTCAGACCTTGCTGGTCTGCACCCGTCTTTCTTCTATTTCCACGAGACTTGCCGTTGCCAAGGCTTGTTGGGTCCAATCCGGTCGCCGACACCTCAGCAATCGACAGACGTCGTGGGACAGCTCGAATCCAGCTCCTGGTCGTCGTCGACTCCTCCTGGACCTCGTGGCTGAAGAGTCAAGACGACCGTCAACCTACCTGAAGCACTCGACATCGGTGGGCATCCGCTCATCGCCTTCCTGGTCACTGGCTAGTGACCCAGACTCTGTCCCCTCTGCTTTCAGGTTCTTCAGATCTTCGATCCACCTTTGGATCCACCCGAACACTTTCGACTTGGCCGCCAGCAGCAATTTGCAGCAGATCGCCATTGAAAACGACGACGAAACCCGCCCCCAAAGACACCTATGCACCCGGCTTCCCTGGGTGAGGTAACACGAGTACTCCGGTGCTCCCGTGGGTATAGACTCTAGAACGACCCAGTTCTAAAAGGGTTTGCTCCAAGTCCTCCTCTAAGTGTCCCTTTTCTTTAAAATTCCAACCGCGACTTTCCCCATAGAAGTCAACGGCGATTCGCGGCTGAGTTCTGACACTGCACGCGTCTCCCGTGGGTCCCCTGTGTCACTACCTTGGGTGGTTCCTTGTGTCCAAGCACTTCTACAGGCTCTAGGCCTTGTGTCTAGCTCAGTCGTGGTTCTTATACCACTTTATTGGTATATGGTTTGGTACGCCCCTAGGGCTCAAACGTGTATTTGTGCTATTACTGTTGATAACTAACTTATAACTTATGTATTTTGAACTCTAGCCTCATAAAGAGACTAGAGGGGTGTGTTTAGCAATAAATACATATATTTTGAATATATACCTGGTGTGGTCCTCTTTCATTTGGTCACTCAAGAGATTATAGGCTGGTAAAACAAGCTGCTTTACATTCCTTCAAGACTTAGCCTGAAGGCTGCTCTCCATAGCTACCACTAGGATAGCTTTCAATAAAGGTTGTCTTTAACCTATCTCCAATAAGGGGTTGTTTGGACTGGTGCAAGGTGCCCACTATAATTAGTGGACAGCATATACCAGGCCAACTTCTCACACTGCACACCCACAATGACTCTGGATCATGTCCCTGATCCCCTTGGCACACTGCAGCACACATACAAACAGCAAGTAGGCCCCCGTCCACCATGGGCACAAAGGAGTCCCTCCCCACACAGCACCAATCTCACAAACAACAAATGCACACGTGTCAAAACCAGCAAAGCTGCGTGTCTGTGAGCCACACTGACAATGCACGTGACACTGCATGACGAACAGCATGGCTGCAGTCCAATTATCATGACATGGTGCACGACACTGAGGTGGCTGAGTGTGGAACACAACCGTAAAGGAGCAGGTCACACTCTGACACATCCACGTGCAAAAACAACCCCTGACGTCAACAACACATCTGCGGATAAACCATGCCCAAGAGTCCAAAATCCGAACTAGAGCCAAAATTAGCCAAGTCTGCAACATCTCAGCACTGTAGAAGCACAGAAGTCAAAGGCACACCGCCTCAAAGGGATAAGGGGCAGCAAAATCACAGCTGCAGGGGCGACTCTCCCACAATGCAGCACACACACATAGCAATAACAGCACATCATCATTGACGACAATGTGGTACAAAGTGCAACATTCTCACTACAGAACAGAGGACACAACTGGTTCCGCTTGTGCGTAGAAACTGGCCAATCACATCTGGCATAGCAGGAAACTGTAAGATGATAATGTACGTGTACAACCTCACATCCGTGATGTAGTTCAAATGTCCACTGTCCCGCATCAAATAGTCAGCTCCTTCCAAACAGTCACAATGTACATTGTCATGCAGTCTGTATGTAAACTTGAACAATGCGTCAACATACATGTCAACACAATGTTAAAATGCATCTCCCCTTCACATTGCAGAGGGACAATCAACAACTCCTGCAGAGCAGACCAGACAACTCATCAGTGATGATGAAGCGGACCTCCACACCTTCGACACCGACGCCCTACAACAGCTCATGGACAGCTATGGCAACCCACCTCCAGGAGCAGGGCAGCCTAGCTGCATCGAGGAGACCCCACCCCCTGCACAGACCACACAGCAGGAAGCACCCACCACCACGGCTGGCTCCCAGCACCTCACCAAAGAACACATCGCATTGCAAGGCCATGTGTTAGACTGCCAGAAGGAGGTGGCTGAACAGGTGCGGGTGGGGTTCGACCTCATGGCAGCCAAACTAGATGACATACGTGGGTGTCTAAGTCCCATCAGGGACCACTTACAATCCCTAACGGCCACCCACAGTTCGCTCCATGATGTCCAACAATCCATGCCCGACATCGCTGGAGTCATGACTCTGAGAGAAGAACAACTGTCTAGTCAGAGTGGCCTCAGCGATGTCAGCTGAGAGTTGGCACAGATGCTGAGGATAATGGAGAACATGGAGTGGATGCATGCGGAAAGAATGGCTGCCACGGATGCACACCAGCGAAAAGTTGTTGGGATCTTCCATGCCCTGCAGATCCTCATCATCGCATTGCTGCCACTAAGGCAGTTGCTGATGAATGCTGCTGGTACTTCTACACACACATCTCCGGCCCCTGATGTGTCAGTGGCACACAGTGCTGCAGACCAAACATCAGCACCCACATGTCAGACAGATGACATAGAGGACGAAGATGCAGGTGATTCCACCTTTGTAGTAAGAAGGAGCCAGTAGCATTCTTCTCCGCCATATGCCCTGTTTCAGCTTGGTTCTGCCCTCTGCATCATGCCCTGTAACAACACCTCCCACTGTCCCCCGAAACACTCTGCGACACTTACCTTGGACCTCGACATGGACTGCCATATTTTGTTTGCTTACCAATGACACAGCAATCAGACTGCGGACTGTACTCTTCCTCTTCCGATGTACTTGTCAATCCCTAAATGACTCTGGCTGGCCCTCCACTGGGCTACAATGTAATGTGGGGTTTGCATGGCCATGTACTGCTCCAGCTCCGACACTCCACTGAATGTGAATAAATCATTCAAATTAACACAGATGTGTCATGTCCATAATCGATCAAGTATGAAAGTATGGATGAATGTAAGGACATTGATTGCCCAAATAGGTACACCCTGAAAGCAATGCGCATGTTTGACCGTAACACACATAGGAAGTGAGATGACTGGGAATGTGTGCACTAGCTGTGGCCTCATTGCTCTGAAACAACAATCGCGCAATTCCTCAACTTTGCCCCACGCATTGTTGGAAATAGGGCTGGGTATGAAATGTCAAAGTCGTTGGCAGGCCTAAAGTAGTGTCCCCCATCACATTTGACAACAGAACATCTCTTCGCATACCTACTCACACTAAACTGGGTGGACACAGCCTGTAGTGATGGATCACATTGATCCACATGGCAAGAATATGGACACCATATTCACATTGCTGAAGACACTTAAGAGCACAGGTCTATCAGCAACTATCCCAACCACTATGTGTGGCTCACAGAGGTGGAGCTGGCAATAGGGACTCACCCCTAAGTGAAATGCGTCAGTCAGTCCCTCCCTGTGTACGGACAATGCTCATTGAGGCACACGATTTGTCATTCTAATCAACACTCATCACAGTTGAACACTAGTGAAGTTGCGTAGACTTTATTGCCATGTGCGTGTCAGTACGGGCAAGACAAGGGCCACAACATGCAGACCAATGCATCAGACACTAACAGGCAGCATTCGGTCACGGTACAGCTCCACATGACAGGCGTTGTGCATGTGCCCGGGATGTTCTGCCATTGCGTTGGTGGCTCTCGTAGAACCGGCACTCTTCTGACCTGCGGCAGTTATGTGGATGATATGCCACAGCTCGGAGCAATGAGTCGTATGTGTGTGCAACGTTTGGACGTATGGGTTGTTGTGTACGTAAGTGTCAAGGGCATTCCATGCAAGAGTACCTCGAGCAAGAACTTCTGTGTGTGGGGTGTGGATACGTTGGTCTATCATTAGCGCTGTGCGTAGTGTGGGAGTCGTCATCATCTGCTATGGTATCTCTCTCAGGGGGTGCCTGCCGCATGCAAGACCAAGGTTGGAGGTGCAGATGTCCTTCTGCCTTATGTATTGAGACAAAGGAGCTTTCATCCCTAATGTTAGTCTGACTACTGCTTGCATTCTGGAAATGTGATGTGGCTTTCGTGCTGCAATTGAGGCTAGGCCTTAGGCTTATGGTGCACCAATAGCGATACACACACAACAGTTGGCATGCATGAGCCAAGAGCCCGAGCGGCCTTGCGCTCCTTGTACAATCCCTTCGTGCGCGGCCGCCCTCCGGGTGCATGCAACATTGTCGATTGCGGGCCGTGTGGCGCAGACACTGCAACAGAGACACAGGCATCAGTTGGTTTCTTGTCCAGCCCAGAAATGAACCACACCCAGATCCCAGGGATAATTATTCACACCCCTACGCTGGCCTGGCATACGCCGACCCAGCCCACTCGGCGTACGTATAAAGGGGGGGACGACGACGCTACGTGTCCCAGTTCTTCCCCACTGCCGGAGGTGACATGGCTGCGTCCGCCTGGCATATCACGGGACTCAATCAGAAAGGGTCCATGACTTGCGTTGCACAGAGTTGGTGGAATCGGAAACACTGCGGCCGGCACGGGCCTACCGCCACGGGACGGTGACTTTCGGTGCACTGAGGTAGGGGCACCTTAGGTGCTGAGCGGGTGTGCAGCCTGCGATGATGCACCGTCCTGGCGGTCCGGACTGGTAAGGGTTTGTGTGAGCCCTGCTGGACCACAGTGTAGGCCTGAGCCAGCGGGCAGCGCGGGCCTACCGCCACGTGGCGTTGCCTCGCGATTCACAGAGTTAGTGGCACCTATAGAGCTGAGCGGGTGTGCAGCCTGCGATGATGCCGTGTGCACTGATATGATCTCTGCCATTGCGAAATCAAGACCCAGAACCACGTGTGTGACCTGGTGGCCCGCAGAGCGGGGCTGCATGATGTGGAGGCTGCCAAGGTCGCGGGCCCCGGGCTTGGAGCTTGCACCGGCACGTGGTGGGCCCTCTTGGAGACACGCTGGTGGCGGAAGGTGAGCAGTGAGGCCTGGGTGCGCAGGGGCGGGCAAACACCGCTGGGCGGCGGGAGAGGCTGGGGTGCAGCAGCCTGTGTGCACAGGGCGGCCAAGCGATGATGGCGTGTGCACTGAATGAACTCTGCCATTCATAAATCTGGACTCTGTTACAGATAAGGGACCTGGTGGACTGCAGTGTATACCGGCACGTGGTTGGAGACACACCGGTGGCAGCAGGTGAGCAGTGAGGCCTGGGTCCGCAGTGTCGGCACTCTCTCTCCCTCTCCCTCTCTTCCTTTCACTGTCTCTCTCTCCTCCTCTGTTACTCTCTCTCTCCTTCTCCCTCTTCCTTTCACTGTCTCTCTCTCTCTCTTCCTCTGTTTCTCTCTCCTTCTCCCTCTCTTCCTTTCACTGTCTCTCTTTCTCTTCCTCTGTTTCTCTCTCTCCTTCTCCCTCTCTCCCCCTTTCTCTCTCTCCCTCTCTTTCACTCTCTCACTCTCTCTCTCCCTCTCTTTCTCTCTCTCTTTCTCTCTCGCTCTGTCCTTTGATGGGCGCATGACACACCTTCTTATCTTGATTTTTGTCTTGCAGGCTGTGTCTTACAGATTGTCCAGAGAAGACCCGCCATGACTCTTCCGAATAGTTGTTTTGAGTTAAATTTGAATAAAATAATTTTTGGGAAATTCAAAGATGAATGAATGATTCTCCTTTTTCTGACCACACATGAATGTTAATTGTTGTACTTGTGCGACATCAGGCGAATTGTTTTGTTCATGATTTCGTAAAGTTGATGTAAAATATCTTTGTCCGGGGTAGGGCCCCGGGGGGGGGGGGTCCTGTGGGTGGTGATGGTGGTGGGTGTTGTGGCCCTCTCGGGGCTCCGAGCTGCATGATCAGTAGCTCCATGGCATCTGCTATTCTTCAGGTGTGGCTCTGGTCTGGGCTCCCTTTTGTGGTGCAGGTTGTCGTCCGACTTAACACCAGGTAAGAGCAGGTGTTAAATCCCTGCTGCTAACACGCCTTATCGCGGGTTTTGGGAACTTATCGCCGATCTGGCTGGTCGTAGAGAATATTGCGAAGTGGTGTTTTCGCGGCTTTTTGCACAGGAACGCCTACTCTGCATCTCATTAGCATTAGTTGCCGGTGTCATCCGTGGCGATGTTTTTTGCGGCTGCTATCGCAGGAATAGTGGCGATATCGGCTGTTAGCACCAGCTTGTGAATAGGGCTATAAATCTATCGCCACTTTGGCTGCGATAAAGTGCCGCTAACTCGGCGACAAGTCCTTGAGAATATGCCCCGTGATCTTTTTGAACAGGCTTGCATATAGATTTCGCTCTGCGTCTTAAAGGTTTTCTCTTGCAGGGGACTCTTTAATGAAATGTAACTCTGGATGACCCTACATTACCTTTATATACATTGTATTTTTCTGGACTCAAAATATGTGGTAAGACAAATATATGTATATTTATACATAGCTATAGCCTTTGGATCTTGTAATGATATATGATCATTTTAACGAAAAATTAATTAGGATAAAGTAGTAATAACAGACGTCCTAGGCCATGTGATTTAAAATACTTAATGTTTTATATATAGATTTCTTAGCAGATTTCATTGTAAGGATAGCCATGTCTAATGGAATTTATGTTGACTGACACCGTATCAAATGGGGTCTGAGTGCATTTATTATAAACAATGTAATATGTAGACAACTCACTCTTTCTCAAATATGTTCGGTTTTCCATTTTCGTAATTTGGACTGAACTCCCTTTTAGTTTGATTGTCCTATGGTTAAATTCGATTTAAGAATTTCTTGATGGCTTATTGTGCAGTTGTCATTTTTTAGCAACTGATGTTCTTTATAGTTTCTTTTTTTGTATTTTGCATTTATGTTTGCATACTATATTTTAGCCTTTATTAATTGTGATTGATATGTTTTTTTGTCAGGCCAGAAGAAGTCCTAGTATCTTTGGGATGAAACGCATTGACTATGTCCAAGTCTTATTTGAACTTGCCCAGATGAAAGAATACAAGTTTTATCAGACAATGGAGTTGTCTATTTTGAAGACCTAACAAATTGATGAATGTTACTATATTTCTTTTGCTGAGATAACTTTAACTGTTGTGATTTAACTTACCAAGTATTTATTTTATTTTTATTTATTCAGTGTTTTCTATAGCGTGAACAAGACCCAAGAAATTGAGTGTCAGAGCGCTTTACATCAACACCCCTTTACAATCAGAGGATATTCATTTCTTTACATATAAGCGTGAAAACGTGTTCAATAGTATGTCAGATGTTAACCAATGTCCAATCTGTCACGTATTGAAGAATAAGGAAATCATTCGGTAAAAGTAAAACATGTTATACACATTCTTCTGAACAAAAATTGGTCCATTCCCGATATCCTGTCTACGATGGTTATAATATTGCTACTATAAAACAGATATATATTGTTCGAGGTATATTGTTCAGAATAGTCTTATTGTAGCCTAGAATTAGTTATGGGAGAAATTTACCCATCAGAAAGGCCTTGGTCTCCTTTTTGAATCGTGGACCATACTTGATTCTCCTAATATTCGGTGGTAGCGAATTCCAGATCCTTGGTGCAGCTCCCGTGAACGCTCTGTTGTATGATCTCTTCTTACGGAAGAATGCTGGTTTTAGCAAAAAATCTTTAGATCCTCGGGGGGTCTACTGCCTCCCGATAACGTGATTTTCTGGGCCAGGTAACGTGGAGTTTTGTGGTGTATTGCCTTGTGAGTGATACATGCAATCTTGAATTGTATTCTTGCCTCGTACAGTAGCCGATTGAGCGCTTTCAGGTGTGGAGATATGTGGTCAACTTTTTTTGATCCCATTATAAGTCTGGCTGCTGTATTGAGACATGCTTTTAGGGGGGCTGTAGAGATCTTAGGGAGCACTGAGAGGGTCGCGCATCCGTACTCAATTCTTGATATGACCAGTGCCTGGACTGCCATTTTGAGATCATCTGATTCGATGAACGGCTTCAATTTTTTGAGGTAGCTCAGATGGAAACGAGCAGATTTTGCCATAGTGTTGATGTGGGTTCGCATGTTTAGTTCTTTATCCAGAGTGATTCCAAGAGATTTGGTAGAGTCTACTAGAATTGGGGAGCCGTTAAGCGCAGTGATCATCTTGGTCCATTCCTTAGTCCTGGTTGCGTTTATAAGGCAGGGAGATCAAGAGGAATTCTGTTTTCTTTGCGTTGAGCTTCAGATGGTTGTCACCTAGCCATTCAACAGTTCTAATTAGTGCTTGGTTCATTATGATGATCTCTTCTGGTGATGTGAGCTTCATATACAGTTGGGTGTCGTCTGCATACATGTGGAAGGAGATGTTAGCCTGCTGTAGTACATCTGTTAGTGGTTCAATGTACAGGTTGAATAGTGAAGGGGATAGAGATGATCCTTGTGGGACCCCAATCTGAACTGGGGATGGAAGGGAAAGCTCCTTGTTCACTAGGAATCTTTGCGATCTGTTCTCTAGGAAGGAATAGAACCATTTCAAGACTGTTCCTGATAAGCCCATCCTATTTTCGAGACGGTCTAATAGTTTGGGATGGTTTACGGTGTCAAATGCGGATGATAAGTCAAGAAGGACCAAGAGACAGGTTTCATTACGGTCTAGAGCAAGCAGAGCGTCATCTACTATTTGTAGGATTGCTGTTTCCGTACTGTGGTCTGATCTGAACCCTGATTGGTAGTCATTCAGTAGCTTAAATTTGGTAATGTGTTGATTCAGTTGTTGTTGAGCACATTTTTCTAGAACTTTGACTAGTAAGGGGATGGTTGTCACCGGCCTATAGTTGTTTGGATCCAAAGGGTTCTCCATAGGTTTTTTTTAAAAGAGGGATGACCTGTCCTGTTTTAAGACAATTCGGGAAAGATCCTTGGGCTAGTGATTCATTAATTATCTTGGTCCAGTAGGGGATGACCATGTGGTTGAACGAGGACCAGCATTTAGCAGGAAGAGGGTCATTGTAGTGGTTATTGGGTTTCAGGGATAGTAAGGTTTTGGTAAAGTCATGTTGGTCGTATAGTTTGAAATCTGACCAGTGAGCATTGTTTTTGGGTGTTGCTTGTGCAGGTGTGTCTGTATTCTCCCATTGGATATTCCTTATATTCAAAGCTTTGTCAGCGGTATTCTTGAGTTCTATCTCCAGTGAGCTGGCTTTGGTGGTAAAGAAAGTTGAGAAGTCTTCACAGTTCAAATCCGATTTAGCCGTTTCTTAGTGAGGATTTGGCTAATTTGTTCGATTGATCTTTTAGTAGATCGAAGAGTTTTCTCTGCCTGTTTTTTGCGTTATCAAGCTCATTTCTAAAAAATTCTTTTTTTGATTTAAGTACGCTTTTATTGTAGGTTTTTCGGGACTTTCTTAATTGTTTTAGTTGGAGGGATGATGGAATTTGTCTCCAAATCCGTTCCGTAAGTTTGTGTTTTTATCTTTCCTCATTCAGTGCACTATTGAACCATGGGTTATTATCCTTGACTTGAATTCTTTTCAATTTAAGAGGGGCTATATTGTCCAATATTTTTGAAATCGTATGATTGTAGTGATTTGTCAGCTCGCTGACATCCGTCAGTTCAGAGGGGGGTTGAAGTTCATTCTTGCATTGTAAAGCTAAACTGTCAGGGTTTAGACCTTTTGTGTCTCTAACCCAATGCTTGGGTTTAACTGTTTGTGTGTTTGATGTATTTTTAGTGGATGGAACTTGGAACGTGATGATGTGGTGATCAGACCAGTCACAAGGGACGATTGAGACAGAGTGGACCATGTTTTCTTTGGATATGATCCAATCTAAAGTAGCCCCTTTGGAGTGGGTTGGCAGGGTACAGGCATGCACTAGCGCGTGGTCGGTGAGGAATTCTTTAAGAATATTGATTTGATTATCATTGCTGTCGTTCCAGTCAAGTGCTTCTCCCACTCTGTCTTATAACACTTAATAGTATCTGTAATGCCTCCATGACTAAACTTGGGTGTTATTTGAAGGGTGTTCCCATGTCGTTAAAGTCTGAATTTTTGTTACTTTCTAATGGAAGCTACTTAATTTTAAATGATCAGAATTGCTGGGGGATGAAAACAGGAGTCCCTTATGTAATCACCGTTTCCAAGGTTGTGGCTTGCTGCATGAATGTCTTATATTCTCATACCCATTCTCTTGGGGAAATTACTTTGTGGCCAAAGGTCCCGCTTCCACAAATTACCTTTGAGCAGACTGAAAGACTTATCATTTCAAAAAGATGTGGCACTAACATCTGCCCGAGAAACTTTTGATAACCAAGTAGCCCGTTCCTCGGCTGCCGTACAATCTCTGTTGCACTATCAATTGCCACAGCATTTTGGTGAGCTAATACACCATATTTCTAATGCTTCTAACACCGCTGGAGTGGCACACTTTTTAAAAAATGATCAGGTCTGGATTGGTTTACACATTTTAGACTATGCTTGGAGTTATTCCATCTTTTATAGATTCGTTACTTTCAAACATTTTTGAAGGCATTCCAACTGTGCTGTTTCTTCTGGTCGCTATTTTGGCTCTATTTTTGTTGCTCCGCATGGCTGTCCAACAAGACCTGATGGTAATGGAACTCCCACACGTCCTTCTGTGTCGTGGATGAATGATACAGTATTTCGGTGTCCTTGTTGGAATTGAACGAGAACCGGTTTCTATCCTTCTGGTCCGAGTAGTTTCAGAGTGTGCAGCCCATGTTTCATAGTCTGTGGTGCTTTTTCAAGTGTGCAATAGACCCAGTTTACAGACATAAATCCGCTTGTGTGTCCTTCGCAATTGCACCTGTTGTGTTGTCCTATGATTCTGCTCCCTTTGCTGCAATATGCCTATTATGAGCTGCGTACTCCGGATGCTTGTGTGACTTCTTGTTGCTCTTCGGAGGCTGCACTCCTACAACAGTTACCCGTGACTTCTGTTGAATGCGCAGGTGATGACTTTCTTTGCCACCTGGATCTTCCTCTTCCGGACTCTGTTGATGTGGTCTATGCGGATGTGGGTTTCGTCCTGTGCCCCAACAACATTCTGGATTAGGGTGTCCTGGACTTGTTAGAGATGCTGCATTTCAATTTGGAAGCCTCTTAGACTTTTTGATTGACTTTTTCTTTCAATTAAATTCTTTACTTTATTTTTTATTAATTTGCATGGCTATTAATTGGTCTTTTTTTAATAGCTTTTAGCATTTGCTTTTTGTGTTAAAGTTTTTATGTGAAACGCAAGGCATTTTTAAATGCATAACACACTGTATATATATATATATATATATATATATATATATATATTTGCTGTTATTGTTTATTATTCTTTGAGTCGTCTCTGCTCCCAACCAAGTGGAGGGTGTTATGAGGCTTGCATTTAGTGCATTTCTAATGGTGGTTTGCAGATGTTTTCGTATTGCAAAAATGTCCTTTGCACGCATTTATTCCTGATAGGGGCACTGTCGCCCTGTAGTCTGCACATTTAGTTTCAGGGTTGCACAAATTCAGAATATGAGGTGTTTTATTTTCTGTGCTCATAAGGAGACAACTCTTCTGTTTTAGTCTATTTAAAATTCTGTACAATAAGGAAGGAGCGTTCAATATATATACAATTAATCTGGGAATTCTAATTTTCCTTTTTCCACAGTTCAAAACAAATGTTCCAACAGAAAAATCCTCGTAAGGTATACTTCTTGTATAATGTTCTTTATTTCACATCAAATCAATGTAATCCAACTTGAATATAGTTATTGTAAAACACAGCCAACGCGCTTCGCCCCCTCAGGGACATCATCAGGCTTTTTCATCTATTCATCCAAATTATGTACTCCAAAATTAAACTCGCTCATCAATCCATATAACTTCCCAGAAGAGAAATTCTTTTCTTCTTCTTCTTATTCTCCTGGATCCCTTTGAATATCTAAATCTAAATCTTCAAAATCAAATTGGTTTCATCTAGTATCTCCATCGGCCCGATAAATCCGGAATATTCCGGATTTATCGGGCCGGATGGAGGACGCTTGGAATGAAACCAATTTGATTTTGAAGATTTAGATATTCAAAGGGATCCAGGAGAATAAGAAGAAAAAGAATTTCTCTTCTGGGAAGTTATATGGATTGATGAACGAGTTTAATTTTTGGAGTACATAATTTGGATGAATAGATGAAAAAGCCCTGATGATGTCCCGGAGTGGGACGAAACGCGTTAGCTGTGTTTTACAATAACTATATTCAAGTTGGATTACATTGATTTGATGTGAAATAAAGAACATTATACAAGAAGTATACCTTACGAGGATTTTTCTGTTGGGACGACTGTATTGAACTGTGGAAAAAGGGAAAATTAGAATTCCCAGATTAATTGTATATATATTGAACGCTCCTTCCTTATTGTACAATTTTGTGTTAATGGTGCCTGGGACGGTGGGCCATGAGAAGTTGAGCGTTGTGGATTAACTACTAGGAAGATACTTTTGGGTGATTTACCTTCAGTGCACACAGGTTTTACCCTCGCCGTCTTGCTTAGTTAAACTATTTAAAATTCTGTCCTGCACCTTTGACACAGTGCGATTAGCGTGCCAGTTTATTATTTAAACTACGTCCGTGCTGAAGTCGGTGAGAGGTTCACTTCCACCGGAATCATCGTGGAACACTGCTGTAATACAGTCCCGCTATCCCTGACCTTCATCCTGAGAAGGAAGATAGCTGTACACTCAGAGGGTATTCGCGGATGCACTGAGCCAGACTTCCGGAAACAGTACCGCGGTATGGTGTTAGGTCATTCCAACAGGCCTGGCAGACGGGTTCTCCCAATATGCTCTTTAGCATAGAGGCTAGTAATAGACAGGAGTAGCTTTAGCAACGTTATGAAGGATTATCATGATTGAATTGTTTGTGTTTTTCACTATTTTAGTAATGCTTATTACAATAATGTTTCATCTTTCGTACAATAGCAGTTCATGTTTTATTTACGAAGGTTGGAGCTTTTCAGTAAATGCTTGAAAATGCAATATTGTATCTTTTTCTTAGCTCTTTGGGCATACAAAAGTGACAAAGGAAAGGGTTAGCTAAATTGCCACAAATTCCTTGGTAAACAGTCATGTTCTAGGCTACTGACAGCATCTATAACTCTGTGGGTTTAGGAGTTTAGATACAGTACTGTGAGCAAGCCAAAAAAAGACCAACATTTACTGATTATATAAAAAGACAGCCTCTGTATGAGTTTTGTTCTTCTACATACGCAGTCCTACTAGATTCGTAGGAACTGTATAACAAGACTAAAACAACAGTAAACCAACTAGAGCTGTGGGAACTTCTTGGGCTGAGATTCAGGAGTGACCTCATTGAATATCTGTTTGTCAGTCACATGGACATCCCCTCAGATCTCATCAACCATTGTCATCTTCAGAATTTAGGTTTTGAAACTTACTCTTTTGGATAGGGAATTTTCTATTCTATCTTAATTTGTTTTGTGTATTCCTATTCTTTTTTTGTTTCTCGCCACTAATAGACTTGGTTGCGTTAACAGTATTAATATCCTCTATTTCCTTCTTTTCTTGCATTCACAAGCTACTGCAGTTTTGGTAGGTAAAAGTAATTACTAGGGAAAGAGATGTAGGGATAATACTTCAATCACTTACCAGTAACAGGCCTCGAAAAATATACTCGAGCACTTGCTATGTCAAGTCAGATTTTATCAAGTCAAGCTATTTATAGGACCTACTAGTCCGCTCTGGGGAGTGAACTTAAACTGGAAAGGAACAGATGTTCTGTTCATTCAAAAAGTGAATGAGCAATAAAGACACCTTTAAATCTTGTTTTTATCTCGAACCATTTGCTGTCTGTTCAAGGGCAGAGGTCAAATGCCAGTCTGTCTTTTTACCAATTGCTGCTCATCTTATCCTAGAAATTGTGTTCACTCTTCTTTTTCTTATTACAGTTAGAGGTTTTAATCAAGTGATTTTTTTTCTAACACACAACATTTAAACAGCTTGTATATGAATAGTACAAATATTTCAAAATATATTAGGAATTATGAAAGCACTTTTTTTTGTAATTCAGAAGTGTGATGCAAACAAAGATTTAAATAGGAGCAAAACAAATTAGAACACTTTACTTGGTCATGTGCAAATGACAAATATTTTCAGAAACTCAATTTCTAAACATTCTACAGAATGGGGCCGATTACGATGTCGGTCAGAAAGGCTCCGAACGGCATTCAGTTTGTCCGAATCAGATTCGGAACCCGCGTTTCCGACCGACTCGGAAACACATCTGACCGATCGATTACGATAGTCGGAAACCATTCGGTCATTCCGACTCGGTTTCGATCGGCATTCGGAGGAATCGAGTCGGTCGGAGCCGAATGGTACAGGTCTATGGACCACGTTTCAGACCCATGCATTACGATGTCGGATTAGGACAGCCTTTCCCAATCGGTTTGTCCGACACGGATCGGCTGTCGGAATCTGATTTTGAGGGCCCGTAGCAGGCCCCCCTTCACCCAGAGACCTCCGGTTGGGGCCCATGGGGGTACCTATAGGTCCCCTCTTTCCAACCATGCACTGTTTGGCAGTCACCAAGGGGTGCTCGTCACAGGGTGCAAGGTTTTCCGCGACCATCCCATTTTTCAATGGGAGCCTGTGTTGTCGGTCGGAACACAGGCTCCCATTTAAGTCAATGGGAGTCCGACAGAACGTTGTTCAGAAACATCGTATTAGGCCAGTCAGTTGGACTCCCCGAATCCGATTAGGTCAGAAACCATTCCAACACAGAGTCGGTCGGAATGCTTTTCGACCGACATCGTAATGAGGCCCTACATAGTTTTATCAGTAAAACCGCATGTCAGTGGGAAATTATGTGGCCATTTCAATGGAAAATCTGTTAATTGCAAATGAGTGTGCTACCACTTCATGCTTTAGGTATGTATTTATTAAAAGTGATCGTTTTTAAACATGATTTGAGAAACATTCCTTACCCAGCCCTGATGACAATGCGGTTAATGAAGTAAGAGTCAAGTCAGCGGTCATGTGTGTCCTATATGTGGCTAGATTTGCATTATATATGGAGCAAAAGTATAATCTATTAAATCAAACAAAAGTGTTTTTATACAGCAGACAGAACCTGCACGTTTGAAGGTGCTCTCATATGTGATTAAGAAGAAAATGGTGGCTCAGTGAATTAAAACATGTGCCCAGTATCACTTAATTTGAAACCAGTTTATGGGTCAAGAACATTATAATTAGGTCAAGTAGATTATTAAGTCACTAGACCTGCAGGCTTAGTAACATTTTTATGATTTTTTGAGGCCTGAGTAATTTTCATTATCCTCAATCCTACTCAGCACAGTCATTATGACTGACTACTGGCCCTTAATGTGGTTTGTTAGGTGCAAAGTGCCAGCTAAGCTATCTTTAAATAGTACCCGAATGGTGGTTAGGGCTTTGTTTGCAGCTCTAGCTCTTTTTCTCCTGTCTTGAGAATTGAACAACTGAAAAGTAATTACAAGGAAACAAAAGTAAGATTAAGGATAATAAAGATTATCAGTAACAGACAAGACACAAAAACATTTTTTTTAAATGCTTTATTTGCTATTTTATGGCAATTTTGAAGACAAAAAAGCCCTGGTTCCTAAACCAAATATCCTATACCTTTGCCTCAATCAGGCACGCAACGCCCATTGGGCTGAAAGGGCTTCAGACACCCCTCCCCCGTGTGTCTCAGCCCGGGCTCCTGGGGGCTCGGCTGGGCAGTGTCTGGAGTCTTATCTCTGGCACGCCCGAGTTTTTCACAGGTCTTTAAAGACCATTTGCATATTTACATACCTTTGTAAACTGGTTACTGAGGCTTGGTTTCTTTTCTGGTTCCAGTACCCCCTGGGCCCCCACTCTGCCTATTCCTTTGCTGAAGTGTGAGAATGCATTTCGTGAAAAGGAATATAAAGTAGGGTTGCCAAAAGGAAAATGCCAGCCATGTGTTGTTTAAAGAGCCTGCAAAGATCTCGTCTTGACTAAATAGGGTTTAAATAAAAAAGTATGTATTCATTTGTAATGTGACTTTTCTGTCTTTGTTCCCTTTAATTATCAGTCATGGATCATTCAGGTAGTCCTAGAACACAATTAAAAGTGCCTTTTACTTATAGTTGTTTTTCGAAGTATGCACAGATAAGTGCTGAAAATGACTGTTCATTTTTGTACTGTCTGGGACATCAAAATAATGAGCCAGCAACCCTAATCATAAGACTGGAAGTTTGTTGCAGGATCAGCACATTATTTATTTCCTCCACCTCGATCCCTGATTAATGCCATAATAGCAATAGTCTAACTTGTATCTTAAACCCTACGCCGCCGTCAATAACATGCTGAATTACTTCAAGTGTTGTCTCAATGCAGGGTGCATTCCCAGACACACTCCTCATTCTCGCCCTTCACTTTCACACTTACCCTGCACTCACAGCGATCACAATGCACTCCCACTAATCACCATGCACTCGCACCCTTCACCCGCTCACCCTGCACTTACAGTGATCACTCTGCACTCACAATGCACTTGCGCTGTTCACCCTGTACCTCACCCTGCAGTCACACGAGTACACTAATCACCCTGCACTCGTGACACTTCACTCACCTGTCCCCCCTCACTGCTCAATCTGCAATCTCACTCAAACAAGCCCATCACTAACCATGCATTAATTCGTCCCACTCTGCACTTGCATCCGCACCCAAATTCATATGGTCACCTCACTCACTCCTCTTACCCTACTCTCACACTGTCGCATCGCTCACCGTGCACTCACATGGGCACTCCTGCCACCCACACAGCGCAGAGGGTTAATGTGCCTGCTGTAAAGAATGTGTACCATACAGATCACAGAACTGAGTGTGAGTAAACTATGAGTAGCGCTATAAAAAATGAAAAGTTTGTCAGAAAGGTCCTATAGAGAGATGAGGTGCATTGTTGGTAAATGGTAGTGAGGGAATTTATGGATAAGGAGGAAATGGGGAGGGGGTGCCAAAAAAGACAGTTGCACCTTGTGCGACCAGTGCTAGGACCAGCACTGGCTGGGAGTGTTAGCCCCAGTGGCGGCTCCTCCGCTATGGCGGAGGAGCATCGCCCCACTGCTTTCGAGCAGTGGAAAAGAAATATAAAATAATAATAACTAAGTTATTATCATTTTATGTTTCCTTTGCGGGCGAGGCTGCTCTGCTCAGGGAGCAGGGGAGGAGTAGTATGCCCACTCCCAAGTGCGCAATGACTTTGGTCGGCCCTCTCGGGCCGCCCAAACAGTCATGCGCACTCTCCCCTTCTCCATGCAGGCAGCATTACAGCCTGCGTGGAGAACAGGTATACCCCTACAGCCCCTGGCTGAGCGCCATGTCTCGGCGCTCGGATCAATCACAACACTGCATTTCAGCGTTGTGATTGGCTTAGAGGAGGGAGCCTGGCTGCCTGCTTCCTATTCCTGAAATCGGAAGCAGAAGAGCAGAAGCAGCACCAGAGACGCGGGACCCGGCCGGCGGGAAGGGACGTAGTTTTTTCCCCTCACCTGACCCACCCCACGCAACACCCCCGCAATGCCTAGCCCCCGCGATCCCACCCGGGAGCCATGCCGGCCACCCGTTAGCCCCCCCCCCCCGAAGTTCAGGGCTAGTTGAACCCCTGGCCTCAATCACACAATGAGTACTTGCAGCCATGAACAACTTGCTGCAAATAAGACATTCACGTCAGAGGCTGGTGTCAACATTTAAAAAAAACAACAAAAACAGCATATGCGTAGCTCCTTACCCATTCATTTTACCTAAAGAGCAAACGTTTTTTTTAAAATTTAGTTTGCTTGCATTCATTGGGCCTGATTCACAAGGTAAACTGAGATGAAAGTCTAACTTTACGACTTTCGGTATTCACAAAGGGCATTTACGAGTAGTAAAGTTAAACTTTTGTTTGTTTGGTCATTTTAAAAATACTTGTGTGCAGGCAGACAACCGCAGAGATCAGTAAGGTTCTCAGCACCGCCCCCTCAGACGCATCCTGTTCTTTTCCTTCCGAGTTGTAATCTGCTCATGTGATGAGCCCCAGTTGGCACTCTGTGTGATCTTTGGCACGCATAGTGCTTAGAAGAGAATACCTTAGTAAATGAACATATGCACATACTCTACGTCATCAGGCAAATGAACTTTTCCGTTCTCCCGCTTGCAAGGTCACCACTATTAGGAATTCAGCACCCTGCCCTTGTTTTGAATCTGTTCCCTCAACAGAGACATGCTCTTGAGACAGTGCTGCACTTGCCGATATTCATTCCGTCTCACCTACGAGACCGTGCACGAGCTGTCTGTTGGGAGACCTATAGTGGCCTCTCCAAGACCGTACAGGCACTTAGATCCCGCCAAGTGCTCACCATTGGGTGGCCGTCTTGTCACTCACTTGCCTGCTTAATATCCTTGTCCCAGCCAGTCAGTCAGTCTTGTGTTTCTCTCGCCCATGGAGCATAGCTTCTTCACCGTCTCTTTTGATTGGCTGTCTTCTATGCTTCTAATGCTTGCTTTACAAGCACACCTTTTTTCTTTTGGGTTAAGCACTCCATTCGAGTGCTTGTGTTTCCAGATCCCTTCCTTGTGCACTTCTCTCCCCTCAACTGTGTTGCTCTGTCGCCTTTGTGCTTCTCCCTGTCCCCCTCTGCGTTGCTCTCTGCCTCGTGTGCTCCCCTGTTGCATTCTCCCACCTGCTCCGCGTCACTCTTTTTTCCAGTTTGCTCCCCTCTGTGTTTTTCCGGTCTGTCTGCTTCCCCCACCTGCAACCGTGTTGCTTCCTGCCCCGACTCCTTATTGCTTTCCCTTCATCCTCTTAAAAATAAAAAAATAAATCCTTTGCATTTTATTCCAGTTTTAGTTATCGATCAAACATTAATCGGTAACTACAAAGAAAAGAAGCATCCGCATCGGGGATGCTGTGCCAGCATGGCTAAAACATCGACAAAGCGAATAAGTCCCAAAGGCGAGACCTATTGGCTTTGCCAATGCTTGTCTTGCTCTGTCTTGTGTGCTGATTCCCACCCCCCTAAAAACTCTCCATGCTTCTCCCCGCTCATCTGTTGCTTTTCCCACCCCTCCCCGTCACACTTGGAATACTTGATTTAAAAAAAATATATATATACTCCCCATCCAGCTCCTTTGTTGCCTCACCCCACTGCTACAGCTGCTCTCTAGACTCACACTCGCTCCACTGTTGATCCCCTCTCAGTCTGTTTTTTAAGTATTCCTGCTTTTTGGAGGGCCCAATAGATACAATTTACTGCCAACCCACTACTTTCTATATAAAAAGGCATTTTTTAATTTACTGCTCCTAGATGTGTCTGCTATCTTGGAATGGGGGTTGGGTGAGGCTGGGTGCATTTGCATGTACTTGTGATGCTTGGGCAGCGATTACATCATGACGCCTACGCACAGATGTGTGACGAGATACACATGCATATCTATGCTTTTCCTAGTTTTGGCCAATTCTGTTCAGCATCAGCAGTCACCATCGTTTTGCTTACGCAGAAGAAAAATAAAAACATTGACAAAGCCAGCAGCACTAGCAAGGCCAAAAAGGAAAGGCCTATTGGCTTTGCAAAAGCTTTTTTTCTAACCAGGCACTCATTAGGCTTTTTATTTCCACCTAGTACAAGAAAATGCATATCGGGATTAGTTTCTGCAAAAAGCAAATTGATGAGAGCCGATTCCCCTTTGATCGCTAGATAAATCCTTACTGTAACAATCTTAATTTAATCTGAACCAAATTCAGCACAGATATCCATTCTGAACATCTCTCTCTCGCCCCAGTCACCTTCCCGAACTCCTGCCAACACAACACAATCCCATCTCTCTCCCTGAAGAAACCTTTGGTGGACCCCAGGACACTGGCCACCTACTGACTGATCGCCTCCTCCCCTACCCAACCAAGCGTCTAGAAACTCATCTACACCAAACTAGCCCACCACCTAACTGGCCCTGTCCCAATCCAGATCCAGATTTAGATCCAACCGCAGCACAGAGATTGCCCTAATCAAAGCCACTGATGACATCCGCTGCATCATGGAGAAGCAGAACACGGCTGCACTGATCCTACCCAACCTATTGGCAATGTTCAACAATCTCCCACCCCATCCTCTTCCAACACCTCCTCATGATCGGAATCCATGGCCCAGCACCTCAATGGATCAGCTACGTCCTTTTTTTTATTTATTTTTTAATATTTTTATTTTTGCAAAGGATTCAAACAAGATATACAAACAAAAAAAGATAACCTGTTACATACTCTTTCGTGTACATTTCATTTTCTAGGGGGATAATATTAATACAGTAAAAAACAAGAAAAATAGAATAATAAGAAAAAATGACTAAATGATAGACAGTGAGAAACAAGACAGAAGAATAGTTAGCACATTAATCCTGAATCATACCATGCCAGATCGCATTAAATTTCCGTAGTGCCTTAAGACCTCCGACCTTAGACAAAGCTTTTTCTCGCTCAAAAATTTCAAAAATACTCCAACACTCCATTACATTACATGGCTTTGGAGAGATCCATGCCCGGGCTATAGCCAATCTAGCAGTGACTATCACTATAGTTATTAATGCCTTCTGCGCTCTATTGGCATTGTCGCTGTAGCCCAGCATTATCTCAGTTTTAGTAAGAGCCATATCCAATCCAAGTCAATTTCTTAATGCATTCAGGACCTCTTGCCAAAAGACCGTTAGCATAGGGCACATAGCAAACAAATGAACAATATTTACTCCATATTCCCCACATTTAGGACAGCGCATCCTATTGCTTAAATGCTGAATCGTTGTTTGCCCCCATCTAGCAACCTCGTCAGGTGTGTAGTACAACATACATATGGTTTTAAATTGTTGAAGCCTTAAATTAATAGACCATACTGCGTCTTTTACTGTAGTGAATGCAGCCTCTAGGGTTGTAACAGATATTTCCTCAGCAAGCGTTACGCTCCATTTCTCAGCTAAGAGGCCAATAGGATTCAATCTTTCCTGACTAAATAGTTGATACGCAGCACAGATTAATTTTCCCTGAAAAGGTTCATGAAAAAAGGTCAATAACTGATGGGGTTCCACCACCTTGAGTCCTTGTGATCTCAGAAAATAATCCCCAAGTTGAAAATACTTATAATAGTGCTGGCATGGTATAAAAAAAAGAATCTTTCGAACGAGTGGTGTACCAGAGGGTGCCCTCGGAAATGGGATAGAATCTGGGCGGCCTGGAGGGCATATAGGGGGGCTTCTTTGTCCGATTGAAGGGAAGGACTAGTACTTTGGGTGGGACCCGGGTGGGATAGGGGGTGGTATGGGCAACCAAGGGAATATGCATTGTGATTCATTCTTGTACCAGGAAAGTTTGAACCGCTGCTTAATATTGGATAATTGAAATGGAAAGCATTGCTGTTGTTGTTTACAATAAAAAGATGTTTTAAAAATAAAAAAAGAATCTTTCAGATCTTGGAAAGTACAAAAACCATCGCCATCATAAAAATCTTCCAGTTTATCTACCCCAAGACTGGCCCAATGTTTAGCTATACTATCCTGGAATATGTCTGGAAGAAGTGGATTATCCCACAGCGGAAACTTGGTAAAATAAGTCGGCAAATAATACGTGGTAGATATTTCTCGCCAAACAATAGCTAAGCCCCTCAGGGTCTTGAAACGTACCCTCTTAAAGTATTAGGATCATGTGTTCGGTAAAGAAACCTACTACTATCCTGGTTTAGCAAAAGCCTATGGCTAAAATCTTGGTCCTTATTGGAAAGAAGGCTACGGAGTCTGCTCGTAAATGAGGCCCAATAGTACAATTTAAAGTCAGGAAGTGCAAGACCGCCTTGGCTGAATGGGTATTTTAAAAACTTAATAGCCCGACGTGCACACCTGTACCCCCAAATAAAACTGCCCACTATCCCGTCTAATTTCTTAAAAACAAATTCGGCAGTTTCAAAGGAATAGACCTAAATAAATAAAGAAACCTAGGAAGAATTGTCATTTTAACAATATTACATCGTCCGATGATACTGATAGGAATCTTGTGCCAATTCTTAAGTTTCCTAGTGGTGTCAATCAATAATATTTTGAATCTGAGAAGTGACATGAACGCCAAGATATGTAGTTTCTGGACAATGGCCCATTATGGGGGTTTCTGGTGTATAATTCAACAAAATCGGAGTCTTATCAATATTCAATTTGTATCCAGAGAAGGTACCAAATCTATTAGCCTCTTGATTAATTAATTCTAAAGACCGGGCTGGATCTATTGTAAAGATTGCGATATCATCCGCATAGGCATTAAGTTTTAGCTCGTTAGGTCCATAAGATAATGGCCGAATGCCCTCATTCATCATAAGTATTCGAATAAAAGGTTCAAGATATAGGGCAAACAGGGGGGATAAAGGGCACCCCTGTCGTGTACCCCTATTTATCCGAAAAGCCCTAGACTGTAAACCCTCATAACTTAGTTTAGCCTGGGGTGAGCGATAAAGCGCCTTTACCCATATCAACAAGCGATCAGAGATTCCCATTGCTGAAAGGGTGTGCCATAGATAGGCCCAGGCCACCTGATCGAACGCTTTTTCCGCGTCCAGAAGTATCATTCCTAGTTTAACATTAATTTGCTCAGCCAGATCGAATGCCATAATGGCAGTATTAATGTGAGTGGACATATCTCTTCCCTTAATAAAACCATGCTGTTGCCCCGGAACCAATTTTACCATAAATGGAGAGAGGCGATTGGCCAAAATCTTTGCAAACCATTTGGCATCAGTATTGATAAGTGAAATCGGGCGGTATGATCCACAAACTGATGATGGCTTGTTCTTCTTTAAAAAGAAAACCATATTTGTGTGATCCCAGGATGGCGGAACCGCGCCTGATTCCCCTATTTCCTTAATAACTCTAACAAACAATGGGGTTAGGATATATTTAAAAACTTTATAGAATTTGATCGGAATCAGGTCTTCACCCGCAGCCTTACCCAAGGGGAGAGATGCCAAAGCCGACCAAATATCCTCTACCAATATATCTCGTTCCAATTGGGCAGCCTTCTGAGCTGTTAGCAGTGATATTCGAGCTTTGTCTAAGTATCGAGAAACCTCCCCTAGTTCTACCGGGTTTGAAGGAGCATATAGATCTTCGTAAAAAAGAGCAAATTGCTCCAAGATCGCCCTAGCTCCAGTGTGTATAACATTATCCGCTCCTTTAATCTCAACAATCTTGCTTTTAGACTTTTTATCAGCAATTTTATAGGCTAGTACTCTCCCTACTTGTTCACTGTATTCGTACTGTTCAGAGCGAAATTTATTAAAGACAACTGTCGCTCTTTCCTTAATGATCCCTAATGCCTTTTCCTTCGCTTCTACTAGTTTAAAATAAATTGATAATTGGTCCTCATCCTGTCCTCTAACAGATTGTGCATGAGAAAGCTCTAGAGTCTAGACTAGTTAAAGTCCTGAGGGCCGCTTTAACAACAGCCTCCTTAGCTTTGTTCTTAGATAGTATAAATTGCTGAGTAATGCCTCTGATGAATGCCTTCATAGAATCCCAGATCATATAAGGAGAAGCAGTGCCAATATTAAAATTCAGCCAAGTTTCCCCACATGCAAAGTATACTCATCAGCAAATAGCGTGGAAAATAAAAAGGCCGACCTGTCTTTACAGCAAATGTCGGTTGGATTATTAATAAAATTGGATTGTGATCTGAAGTGATCTTAGGACAAATCTCCATCTTAGCTGTATTCCTGACTGTATTACTGACCCAAGCCATATCCAGCCTCGAATATTGCCTATGTGGACAAGAGTAAAACATAAAGCCCGGAGAATCTGGATACAAAACTCGCCAAGCATCTTGAATATCATGCAACCTTGCAAGTTACATTATTGAATTCCGTACTTTCGATATCCTTGCCAAAGGGCGTCGAGAAGTTGTCTAAAGTTTGATTCATAATGCAATTGAAGTCTCCCATGACTATTAGAGTTCCCTGGAATTCAAGTAAATTAAGCATAAGCATATTAAAGACCGCAGGGTCGTCTATATTGGGCCCATAGATCACCGCTAAAACATATTTAGTACCATGAATCACCAGTTGAGCAATAGCCCATCTTCCCCTCATATCAGCCATAACCCGATCAATTTTATACTCCAGAAATTTGCTAGCTAGTATAGCCACACCTTATTGAAACTGTTTGAGATGAACAGGCGACAGTGTTATACCCTAGCTGATTAAGTAATGTCCGATCCTTGAACGCTATATGAGTTTCCGTTACCAAGACGAAATGAGAGCGATACATCTTTAACTCTTCACGAACGAGTTGGAGTTTACGAGTGGCATTCAACCCAGATACATTCCAGCATAAAAATGTGATCACTGCCATTTTATAACAAATACCTCATTTAGAACAAATTTTCTTAAAGCCCGTCCAAGAACCACCCCCCCAAAAAATGTCATGTTTAAATCCCTTGCGTTTGCCCTACAACCAACAAACCATCCCCCTTCTCGCCCACCCAGTGTCTTGAAAAAGGAATCACCCCCCTTATTACTGTCTACAAGACAGCATTTGAGAAAGTTCAGATGCAGAGTGCCCCCAATAGAAGAAGAAGAAAAAAAAAGAATTTTTTCAAAGGCATGTAGAAAGAAGAAAGTATGCGAAGCAGAAATTGCAGACTCCGATTAACTACGCCAAAGAGGAGAGAGAGAAAGAAAAAAAAAAGCATTGGCACAGCCAATAGGTCTCGCCTTTGGGACCTTAGAAGTGTTTAGTTATCCAGCACAATATCCTTGGTGCAAGAACATCAACTGTTGCATGGCTAAACACTTATAAGGTCCCAAAGGCGAGACCTATTGGCTATGCCAATGCTTGTTGTATTTGCTGTCCAAGTGGCTTGCAGTTCTTAGGTCAGAAATCAAGCAAGACCAGAGCACCCAAAGTGTGGTCCCCTCCTCCTCGTGCAGATCGCAGATTCAGGCTCAAGTACCTCACAACCTGAGATAAATAAACAAGCATTGGTAAATGCAATAGTTTTTTTGCCTCTGTGATTAATATAAATTGCATTTTTTTGTAGGTTTTAGCTTGGTGAGCAGTTGTGCGATGTAAGTTAAAGAAACTCCTAACAGTGTTATTACTTGTTTTTTGTGAAAGGCAATATATTGCGCAGTACCTGGTGATAATATAAAGCGCTCCTGTACCTACTCGTGATGTTGGCGCTACAGAAAAGCTCCCCAAAATAAATTAAATAAAAACATGCTACATAGCAGCGCTGTTTTTTATTTAATTAATTGTAATTAATGTTTTCTCTCTGACTAAGGAATTGCAAAGGGTTCTGGTCGTGTTGTAGGTTGCACTACAGTTTAGTACTTTATATGCATAGTACTGATTGCTTTTCCTATTGTTTATACTATTAATATCTTTTTTGCCAGGAATGGTGGATGTTCTGCTGGATTTAGAATACTGAATGTGATCTAGTGTATGCAAAGGATAAATGCAATTAATGTACTGGGTAATGTTTTCTAGAATTAAAAGAAAATATAATAAAAATGTAAACAAAAAAAAAAAAATGCGTCCACCTTGTATGTAGCTGTTTCTCTATGTATGAAGTAGTATGTCTCTGTAAGTTGGATGTCTCTGTACATATGGGGTAAAGGGCCCAGCAACTTTCTTCTGGCGGCACTAGGTATGGCCTGGGGCAGGGGAGTCACAGTCGAAGCACTGTAAAACACTTTATAAC
Source organism: Calotriton arnoldi (assembly GCA_963921515.1). Lineage (NCBI taxonomy): Eukaryota > Metazoa > Chordata > Amphibia > Caudata > Salamandridae > Calotriton > Calotriton arnoldi. The sequence goes on from CAWUFW010000023.1 coordinate 7,122,718, forward strand.
TAGTAAGGGCCAACATTATATTTTTGTGCATTAGTTTACATAAGGTAGTTGTATTAGGGTGCGCAGCACTTTAACCTCTCAGTAAGGGCTCCACGCAAGTCTTTTAGAAAATGTTATTGAGGCAAAATAATTATGTGGGAAAAATAAATAAAGGAAATACTTTTAAGAGCATCTATCGTCAAGTGAAGACCCTCACTCGTGTAAGGATGGAGACGTGGAAGTCCAGTGTTGATGTAATGAGCATTACTGGTAAGTCATATAGCCACATGCACCAGGTTGGCACATGTTAAAAGGTCATGCATGATAGCCTTCCAAGTCCCTAATATAGTTACACTTCACACACTGTACTTTTTTTTTCTCTCTAAAAGTGAAATCTCATGTATAGTCAAAGATTCACAATTTTAGAAAAAAAGGGATACAGAGATATCTTGGGTGAATGATGTGGTTTATATTGCAGCAAGCACTCTTTAATAGCTCCGCTACGTATTGGGATAGTTTCTTACTTTATTGTAGGCATATGATCATTGGCCTATCTTTGTAACTCCGTAGTGTGGCAGGAGGCCAACAACAAATGTAGACCATATTTAAAGTTCTCCCTCCAGCGTTGAGCGGTTTCTCTGTTTTGTTTCTATACTATGCTCCATTAGTGGTGCTGCTCAGGCAGGAGCTGTCTGAACATCCTTAAATCATACAGACTTGCACCAGAGTAAACAGGCGCGAGGTGTATGTCACAGGCACCGGATGTCTTTGGGAATAAACCAAGCTTACAGGGGGGGGGGGGGGGGTCAGGGTCACCAAGAGTTTGATGAGGCTTTTTCCATGGAAAAGATTAAACCAGATAAACGCGCGACCAGCAGTTTTTACGCGCCGTTTGCCCAGACTGGCGACGTTTTCATTGACAATCTGTTTTCCTTAAATGCCCTCTTTGCATACAGGCTGTTCTAACAAAAGCAACAAACACGCATGAAGCTTTTATAACTGTAGCATGCCTTGTATTTTCAGCTCCCTGAAAGAATGCACTGCACCCAAATGTCAGAATAATAACAAGATATAATCTAGAGCCATACAATACTTACTAAAATGAAGTCATCATTGTAATTGCATTTATACAGTGCTTACTACCCCTGACGAGGCTTCGAAGCGCTTTCCGGTGAGTAGCACGCAACTCTGGAACCCAAAAAGCATTAGTTGTAATCATGAAGTTAAGTTGAGCTGAAAAAGGAGAGACTGACAAAGATAAAAACTATATATTGGATTGACACGTTTGGATAGATATATGTTTGGATAGATGAACGAAAAGGAAGGAGGAACACACAGCTGGAGCAGCAGACAGTTACAAGACAGAAAGACCAGCAAAACAACAGGTATACAAACCAACAGAAGAAAACTGCACAGCTAGCAAGATCGATGGATAGAGATGTGACAGATAGATTGATAGAAAAATGGGAAGATTATGAGACAGTGGAAGAGATTACTAGATGGTCCTCTAAACCAGTAACCTCACGCACACATTATTTCCACGCCCCTCCTATACCTGGCACCAACTGCTCTCTTGTATATGTTAAACAATGCCATTCTTCAATTGCTAAAGCAGCCACTTGCAGGTGAACCCTTCCATTTCAATTTCTGGGAATGTAACCACCTACACACCTAGAGCAAAACAAACTACTTTATCCTTGCAGAAATGGCGCCTTCTAAATATGTTGCCAGGACCGCTTGGACGGTGCTCCACAGTAATAACACGTGTATTTACCAAGGTATAGTTGCTTTGTGTACGCTTATGTGCACTGGGAAGCCTTCGATGACCTAAGCATCTCATGAAGACAATGTCCTGCGCAGTATCATCGTTGCAAAAGAGCAACAGCGCAGTACGTTATTATACTTCATGTGAGTGCATAGAAATGTTATATAAACGTTACCGGGATTAACTTCACAGCTAGCCCGATCCACTGTGTGGAGTGCAGCCTTCAAACAATATTGAGAATGACATCCTTTGGAGCCGGTTCATGTTTGCTTCTGAGTATCAATAACAAACCAGCAAACGGGAAAACAGCAACATGCAAATCCACCGCAATCAGGGTGAAATAATGGGGACCTGCTGTTTTCCAGGCAGTATGGTGTGCGCTTTGCATGTTGGTAGTTGTAGTTCACTACCAACATGCAAAGCGCACACTTGACGATTCAATCGCCACGGCAAAAGCGATTAGTAACGCCTGGGGAGCAACGGCGGGTGCTTCCTCATTGCAGAGATGCCGAAGAGATTAGCCCGGGAGTGCAGGCAGAGGCTTACATCAGCATTCAGGCAAGTGATGCCACACGCAAGCAGCATCGCGATCGGCAGTCTTCACTTTTCAAGCACTCGTGCTTGTGGCGGCATCCACCTTGCGGGAGCGAGCAGCGGCCATATGTTTGTAATTAACGTGGCCGCGCTGCTGCTCGCTCCCGCAAGGTGGATGCCGCCACAAGCACGAGTGCAGTTCTTGAAAAGTGAAGACCGATGGCTAAAGACCCTCCTAGAGCAGCGCATGCGCGCTGCCTAGGCGAGACCTAAAAAGGGAGGAGGAAGAAAAATACACAAAAGCATTCAGATTATTTCCCAGGCTCCTGTCTCCAAGAGTTCAAAACTTCCAGAGCCTCCTGCTCTGAAAATGCCAGCTTAGAGAAGCCATCCTTTATTATTATTAAACGCCCAGGCTCCTGAAGATACACCTGCGCCCCAGTAGCCTTCAGGGGATCAATAAGTTGCCGAAGTTTCCAACGCCGATCCATAGTGTCCTTACAGAAATCTGATCTGACATTGAAAAACATTCTGTACGTACTGGAGTAGTGGGCCTGGCTTTGATGGAGATCGCTTGCCGTAATAAAAAATTACCTAGACAGATTAGAATGGGTCTAGGAAAGCGACCAGGGGGTTTATTGCTAATCAATGGTAATCTATGAGCCCGTTGGATTTGGCTATGCCAAGCCCAGATCTGGAAAAGATTTCTGAAATAGATTAACCATGTAAGTTTGGCAGTCCGTTCCTTCCGATCCTTCTGGTACCCCAAACACTCGCAAATTGTTGCGTCGTTGTCAATTTTCCAAATCTTCGACCTTCATCTGCATAGATCTTATTTGGGTTTCGTGTGTATCCGTGCGTTTCGATGTTTGGCTCATATGATCTTCGGTATCAGCTACCGCCTGCTGAAGCTCAGTGATATCAGAAGTAATAGAAGCCATCTGATTTTTCACCTCTGACGAAGTGAGCCTAATAGCAGAACTATCAGCTCTAGCCTGAGCGTAATACGCCCGAGCTTCTGCTCTCTGCGTTTGTAGTGCCTTAAGGATTTCTTGCAGCGAGGTTTGTTCAGATGGCTGGCTAGAAACATCCGTCTGATCTGTCTGACCCCCTTGATTTGCTATAGTAGCCGGTGAGGGTATTGAAGAAGGGAGCGTCAAAGATGGTCTCTGACTGCTAATATCCCTGGTATCCTTACTGCTAGCACTAATACAGTTGTTACCTTGCCCCCTATCTACTACTGGGGGAGCGGAGAGAGCCTGGGTAGTTTGAGAAAGCAGCTCGGGCTTGAGCCAGAGAGACGCAAAATCATTCTCTTCACCTCGCCCTTCTTCGTAACCCACTTTCGAAGTGGGCTACTAGTTGTCGCAGATTTGGCAGATTTAAGAGAAATATCGCATTGTTTATCAAGAGCCTTCTTTTTGTTCTGTCTCTGAGCTCTTGGTTTGGCAGTCCCTTTATTCTGTTTGTTCATCAGAGTTCCCTCTTCACCATACTCCATAATGGATTCTTCACAGCTAACTGTAATCCATTCGTTACTAGTAGGAATTATGTCGTGAGAACCTTTCTGGATCCCAGAGTTGATTTCTAGAGTATCCACACCTCCAACGTGTATAGGGCTGACACTATGTCCTTGGTTTTGCAGGGCAGCTATCTTATTATCCTTACTAAATTTAGCAACACCGGGATCCCTGCCCTCGGATATTTCTTCCTGTTTTTCAAGATCTTCACAGTAGCCATCAGCGAAAAGAGATGTTGTAGCAAGTTGATTCTGTGAAAGCTGCGAAAGCTGTAGAGGCTGTGGCAATTGATCAACATGAGAGACCTCAGAGATTGAAGTGGAGAAATGTGGAGCAGGCACAGTCAGATTCCCCCTGGAGGCTATTGTTACAGTTTCTTCCAGAGGATTAGATACACTTGTATCCTTCTGTATCTTTTCCCCCCCAAATGGTGACACTGCCTCGATTAGTGCACTCACCATATCCGATTCTGCAGGATAAGTAGCTGTACCCCCTGGGTTAATTACAGAGGAAGCTTTTCCAGATTGTAATACTTTTAAAATAGGGCGACCTAACCGTGAGGCAGAGTGCGTTGAATCCGTTTTTTTCTCCCTTCTCCTCTCCTCCCTCAGTAGCGTTCGACAGCCCCTGTGTTAGCCAATACTGCTGCCACGCGGGCACCAGCGCACCCTCCCTTCGAGAGGTTCGCTTTTGGTGGCCCCATTATCTGTAGCTTGTTGCAGTAGAGGAGACCAGCAAGCGGATTGCAGTGCAGCTGGGAGGGAAGCCGGTAGGAACACCCGGGACAGTCAGCCGCAAACAGCAAAACCCGGAGTGGAACCAGGTCAGCCAACAGGATCATGCGGGCTGTCCACAATATCCTCAAAAATAGATACAAATGTAAAGACGGATCACACGTCTCGTTTTATCCAACTATGTCCAACAGTATCGATATCCTGGAGTGCGTAATCATCCAAATCGGTCAAGAGTCCAAAAGACCGCCAGCCCGCTGAATCGATCGGCTTCTCCCTTAGATCGCGGGAAAAGGTCAACGCGGAGCGGAGCAAAGCAGGAGGACTAGTAGCAGGTAAAGAAAAAGCGTCTCTTTTCTTGGGCTTGACCGGTTGCAAACTCCTCGGTTAATTACTCGCATTTCCCATTTAGTAAGATGTTTTCACGACTCATCACCATCGTCTGCATGCCTTAAACCGATACGTTTCTCAGGACAGCTCTGCAACGACTTCCCAGCGGCGGCATCAGTCCGCCAACTTCCTTTTGCTCTCAGCTACTTCCTCTGTAGATGCACTTAGTCTTGTTCAGTTTACATTTCCCACCTCCAGCTTGATCTGTGGCATCCCTTAAGGCTCCTCGCTGAGCCCCACAATAGCAAACATCATCCGTGCTCACAGGCTCAGCACCATCTCATACGCCGAGGACAGCCAGCTTATCCTCTCCCTTACAGACGACATCTCGAACACCCAAGCGAACTTCTTCCGCTGCATGTCCAAGGTTACAGACTGGATGAGGACCAAATGCTTATAACAGCAACAAGACAGCAGGGGGTCATTTTCGGAATGCCCCCCCTCCCCCATCATCACAACCCCCCCAGCCCATCCATCCATCTAAGCCTGGAATTTAGACATTGTGACCGACAACAAACTCTCAATGACCAAGTAAACTCAGTTGCCTTCACCTGCTTCTACACACTCATGCTCCAAGAAATTCTTCACATGATGCCTGCTGGACACCCGTATGTCTGTCATGCAAGCTTTGGTTACCAGCCGACGCTCCCTACATCGGCATCAACTCAACTCACCAGGAGGCTCGGAGTCATATGGAACACAGTCACAAGACTCACTCTCGAACTACCACACTCACATCCAAATACCTGACGGACCTATATTGGCTCCTGATGTAATCTACTGTTGAGTATAAAGCATCCTCCCCATTGATGTTCTCTTCCCTGCTGCTCAGCCAGTCTGTGAGGTCATTAGAATGTTGAGTGTTTGTGTTTGGATGAGTTCAGTTGGAGTGAATGGGCTAGCAGCTTGGGTGATGCTCATGGTGGGGCTTTACCTGTATCCAAGTTAAATAAACCTATATTCATAATCTACTAGGATTCATCTTCATTGCAATAGCTCACAAACCACAAATGCGCCCTTTTCGAGCTCCTCACACATGTACCTACAAAGCACTACACAAGCAAGGACAAACTTATCTTAGTGGCCACATCCAGCTCCACACACTTGTCAGACATCTATGCTCAGCCAACCTCCTTCTTACCCCAGCCCCACACATTCACTGAGCCAGAATCAGAGGACATGACTTCTCTTACCTTGCCCCCAAAGCCTCGAACGATCTCCCCTTCCACGTCCGAGCTGCCAGCTCCATCTTAAGAGCTCTGCAAGAAACTGAAAACCTGGCTCATCCAATAGGTCCCAGACTCGCTTGCACCAACTTCTTATCCACCAGGATACCCTCCTGGTTGACATGCACACCATACAAACTAGCATTACATAAACAAAACATAGGTGCTTTCCGCGTTTCCCAGGCAGTAAAGTACAGAATTAATTTAAATAAATAAAAAAACATTTCAAGTAAATATATTACTCAGTGGTGGTTGCCATTGTGTATACTTAGGTCAGAGATTACAGAAGAAAGGCATTGTGTTTCTTTAGCAACTTTGACACAGTTTGATGACGCTGCATGAAAATTTCCCCCAAAAAGTTCATCCTTCATGGAAAGTTGTGCCAATCTGTCAAGCAGGAGGTCCCAAAAGTTTCAATTTCTCATGCTAATTCTCAAAGCAAAGTTTGCTCTCCTAAACAAAAAAGAAATACACCGAATGTGACAAATTTTGTAAACATTTTTTTTTTAAATTTAAAAAAAATAAAAAGTGTGCCTTTTTAGGTCTTGCCTAGGCAGCGAATGCATTCTCTTCAAGACATGATGCATCTACTCTGTGGGCTTAGAGCACACTCATCACTTTTCATTCGTTCGTGTGGCCATCGAAAATCATTGCTTTTCTATTGTGAATCGGTTATATATGTCCCTCCTTTTGCTGTGTTGATCTGGCCCATGGAGCCTGGCCCTATTACATGAAGCATTTCCCTTCTGGCCATTCATGCTCGTTTCAGCACACTAGTTTTTTCTTTTTCCTTGGCTCAGATTTTAGGATTGTGTTTTTTGGCTTTCCAAACAAAACATGCTCAGCCGACAGCATTTTTAGTGTTGCAAATATGCAGCTAATGCATATGGCAATCTGCAGGCCATTAGTCTCTTGTCCTCATGGCCTGCGGATCGCCATGAATGTTAGCTGCATGGTCGGTGCGATCCTATCTAGGCCGGTAGGAGCTCAGGTGAGTACCGCAGCAAAGAGTGGAAGGAGAGTTTGCCATTTACAATAGTAGACCCTTGGCTCTCCATCACCACACCTGACCCAGGTAACATTTGAAATACTTCCAAGACTATTGGCTAGTTTGACCAAGCGTCATGTGTGTTAACTTGGTGCTACTGAAGAAGAGATGTAGAATCGTTTTGTTCCCGTTTTAATATTAACTTAATCTCCGGGGGGGACAATCTACGTGCGCTGTTGTAATTAAAAAAAGACTGTAGAGATTTAACATGCCTGACAGTAACTTAATTGCTAAAAAGTCTAAGGATTCGGATTACATTTTTTTGTTGAAAAACCAAAGTCATACTGTTTCTGTCACGATTACAGGGCATTTGGGTGAGTGCCAGATCCGGTTTATGGTTCCGTTGGTCAGCGCATGTTTTACTAGCCACTCTCTGCCCGATAGTTCTCACCGGCGACCCACTTCATAATTAACTACAGGCCATAAAAACAAGAAACTAAAGGTACTTGAGCTGTGTGTACAGCTTTTAACGTTTACATTTAGTTTTCATGTGCTGTTGAAGCTATATGGCTCCCCATCCCCTTCGTGATGCACTCACCCTTGTTTTCGTTGGCTGGCATGCATTGTAAAAAATCCTTTGCGCATTTTGAATCTCATGATGCTTGATCCATTAGCAGAACCAGAGCAGAGCGCCTGAGAGGATCGTTCACAGGAAGGGGCGGGGCTAACACCTGGCACACTGCACATACTCTCTGTGTGTGCCTCGTTACTTTAGCAGGCGATAGACAGTTCCTGTAACGGACAGTGGAAAGCTTGAACATTAAGACTGCCTCAGCCACCAGTACTTCTAAAGCAGAGTGCTGCACGCAAGTCAGTTTATTCTGCTTAAAAAAAACAGTGGTGAGGCATGATAAATGTCCCTGTTTTTTCAACCCTTGGTCTTATTCCCACCCCCTCAAGTTTCTTCACTACCCCGGTTAGCCACCCCCACCAGATTGACAGAGCCAATAGGTCACCCATCAGGAAGACTGTTGTGATTTGATGCCAATCTGGGCACCATCTTCGAGAAAGAAAATAGAGGTGAAGGAGGTGCTTAGACCGGGCAAGAAGGGGTTACCCCTCAGAAAAAGTTAGATATATCTGGATGGTTGGTCTCTCGGGAGTAGCTTGGTATCAAAACAACAACAAAAAAAACCTTATTGGCCAAGGGAGCATTTACGCCTGGTGGACATCTTATTACAGGTATTACGGTGCCAAAATGATCCGATTGGCTGGCTACAGCAGGGAAGAAAATGTTGAAGACACCACTATAGGACTGTCTGACTCGATGCCCCTCCTACCCCCCCGTTCTAGAAAACCTTTCGCAGAGAGTACATTAGGGAACAGTGTGGCCTGACTACCATGGCCATGCGGGGACCAAAGGAACATTGCAGAAGTCAAAAATATGGTTTTGAAAGAAACAAATTATTTAAGGTCGCTGGATATTGTGGGACCCAGCTAGGCTACCCATGTGGTACGGGTGAACCAAAAAAAACATTTAATTAAGAAATAAATACCTAAATAATAGGGTCTGGTTGTATACAAGATCCTGCAGCTACCCACCATGGTGCACCATAGGTTGTGCAAAGTGGGGGCTGGCCATAAGGCCAACTGCCTGTAGCACACAGCCGAAGTCTGTGAGCAGGGGGGGGGGTTCGGTTTAGGTGAGAGGTGGGGGTTGGGTGTAGGTGAGAGGCAGGGGGGTTTAGGTAGTTCTGATGCAGACCCTGCAGCCAACCCTAACCCCTCCCTGCAGTGAGATCACAAGCAGTGCATGACAGGGGAACAAGATATAGTTAGTTCGCTAAACTATAGCTGGTGAATTTCAGTGGCTTTTGGTTTTTAAATGTTAATTCTAATCTCGTTACTTTAACCTTTCTTTTGCTTTCGGGGGGTGATATATATATAGATTTATGAATATATGATCAGGTCTCATCCAGAATTTCTTCTAAATAGCAAAGCTTTAACTTCCAGGTGCATTAGAACGTGGCTTTTCACTCTGGTTTTTAGCAATTTTCTTCAACTTAAGCACCGCATTTCAGGCCCATGAATACCAGTTTCCTGAGGTGATCTGGAATATAATGCTATAATATCAGCAAAAAATAGCTCTTCAGAAAAAAAGTCACTAAACAAGGGATTACCCTTTTGGCACTGACATTCAATAGGGAAGCCACATAATAAAGCAAACTATTTCTGTACAGCGGGAAAACCTGATTGCACGGACCACTGCTGTAAAACAAAATTTGCAACAACTTTTGCACATTTAGATGGAAGAGAAAAAAAAAAAAAAAAGCCCTTGTTCTGGAGTAACATGCAACAATTTCTTATAAAGTGTATAATTGAATATCGATGCAAAGATAAAAAGTGTACTTCTCATATACATGATGCTATAATACAGATCTTACATCCACCAACACAAATAAAATCGGACACTCTCCAGAACAAAATGAAAACTCAATGGCTCGCCATTGGCTCTTCAATAGGAGAGCGAATATTTACTGTCAGTCTTTCAGACAAGCGATATGAAAGGTTCGCAGAAGACTGAGCTCAACACACAAGACAAAAAACTTTGATGGGACATTTTCGTCTCATTATTCTTTACCAATATCCAAAGTGAAACTGTTGAAGAGTGCTGCCTTCAAGGAGGACTCTGTTAGTGCTACATAACAGCCAATTAAAACAAAACACATAGTATCTTAAAGAACCAGTGTTAATCAGATAAGCAATTTCCAGTTGCCTTTCACTCCTACCACACAGCTGGAGGATTAGCGTCATCAAACACTGAATTTCTACCTAAATACCTACAAGTTGTCATTCACTGCTGTATTCGCAGTCACACAGTTAAATAAAATAAATAAACTGTACAAAACTTGGAATGTAGATAAGCAGAGGCACAATCTCCGGAAAGGGAATAAATAATTCAAAAATCAAACCACGCCCTCTAAATACAAACCTCTGTTGTTTTAATAACTTAGTTCAGGCTCTGCTGTCAGGGGTTGCAAAAAGGGCTTTTTGTTAAAATACAGGTCATATGCTCCATTACAACAGTAAAAGGGTGCCAGTGGAAAATACCATGCTCTACCAGGCTGACCAATCCCCTCACAGCAACAGAGGCAGATCGTGATAGCCAAGGCTGGATTTGTGGCAAGACCATTCCAACTTGAACAGGTTAGGGTGATCCTTCACTGAAACTGCTGAAGAATTGGTTCTAATCTTTCAATATATTTTTAGGAAGACACCAGAAAGTCAGTTTTCTGAAACTAATTAAAGCTTCACTAACACACAACAGTTTGCACCTAACAGAGCACGTTAGAAGTATCTTTAAGCACTGCAATGAATAATTCACACATTTTAATCTTCACTTTTAGAATGTTTTTTGGTATAGTACATAAGCCTAAATAGACTATTAGGCTGGTGTAGGGCCTGTCAACGCAAATGCTTATGTGCACCCCAACATGGGTGCACTTTAAATAGGAGTTCATCCGGATAAATCAATGAAATGCATCTGAATGCTTAAGTCCTGTTCTGTAGTAAAAATCTCTCAGTCACAGACTGATTAAATGATGAATACTGTGCAGCAGTTAGAAATCGGTCAGCGTCCAGTCTGCACACGCAGTTCGGCTCATGTTCACTTAGATTCCTCAATTGTCCCTTTGCTGAGGTCTGTCATTTTGGGATATTTTACTTTCTTCTGGTCCAGTTCATTCTGCGCCCAAAGAAGCAGTTTCAGCAGCTTAGCCAGCTTGGGAGTGGACTCGCGATTTTCATAATCCAGTACAGCTTGGTTGACTTCACTCCATACCTGACAGGAAACCAAACAGGTTTGTCAATCAGTGGCAGAGCAATAAAACAGAATGTACGTTTTCAATGGAAAACTTGCAAATAAAACCATTTCACTCCTCTCACAACATTCAGCCCTAGGACAAAGAGGCATGGAACCAGAGGGTTATCTTTGTTTCATTCCGTATCCAAGATTGGCACCTGAATTCCTCAGCTGTCAAAGGAACGTAGTGGAAAGTATTTCAAGCAAATCTACATATCAATCTGTAAACAAACATTTTGCTCTCTACTTGCACTGTGGAATGAAACTGAAACTTGTCGCCTTATGCTGAGACAGCAGCAAATTGTGGGACTACGCTGATATTTTACAGGTGGAGATGGATCAATTAATATCAGGTGGCAAAATACTGGGACAGAACGTGAGAGAGGGATACAATAATACTCATACAGGAGAGTGGAGCAACTAGGGTCAGCAAAGCGTAGGGAATGCATTAGTGACAAACATACAAAGTCTGAAGAAATATAGAGGCAGTAGGAGAAAAGAGAATGGCAATGCCAAGTATGGTGGGTATGCAGTCTTTATCCAGGGGCTTGACCCTGCAAGACTGCAGGTAAGAACCACACAGGCACCTTTTTGGTACTTTACATCGCAGTGAATTACCACGCAGGTAAAGTATTTTTTTAATGTCCTAATCATGTCATTAAAAACAAAAGGGGGGGGGCGCCTTAAGGAATATGGGATGGGTAAGGGAGGGTCAAGGAAGGCAAGTTGTTTTTAGGTTTCAGGGGCGGTATGCAGTAAAGGAAAGTAGTGGTATTTTAGGGTTCTGGGGAAGGTAGGTGTAAGTTTTATAGGGTTGGTTCTGGGGCGGGTAGAGGGAAAGGGAAGTAAGGGGATTTTGGGTTCAGAGGGAGGTTTTTCGAGGTCAGGGATGGGTAGAGGTAATATGAGGTAGTGGGGTTTTAGGGTTCAGGAGAAAGGGAGAGGTGTAAAGGAAGGTTTGAGTTAATAAAAAAAAAGTGGTGTTTGGAGGGCTACCCTCCCAAAAAATTAGAGAGAGATATATATATATATATATATATATATATATATATATATAGATAGGATAGATATATCTATCACACAATAAAACTGCAATGCGGCGTAAAGCCCTGCATTGTAAAGTCTGATATACGAACGGTGGGCAAGAGAAGTGCCCGTTCCCAAGGTGCAAATGCAGTTATAACAATCAATGAAACAATGTTCCTTGGAGTGGCACAGTTAACTAAACCAAATTCTATAGCAGGACAGGAGGAGAGAATTAGGCTTTCCTTACTGCAAACAAGTGGCAGTAATCATCATTATACACATTTCCCAGCAACACCTGGGAATGAAACTGCACATGACACAGTAACTATGTTCATGAAACCACCAGATGTCGAACTCCGCTACGGAGGCACTAAATAAGTGTCAATTTTAGTTATCATGCTCAGAAATTTATTGCAGATATTTGTGGTTTATAATATGTTTGTTTGCATTCCTTCCCAGCTGGCGTGTAGAGTTTCATAAATGCACTATCCTGTAGCGCATCCGGCTGACACAGACACTAGAGCCATTGTTTGAAGTTATCACTGGCGAAGGCATCTCTCTGCATGTCATCCAGAAAAGAAATGCAGTGACTGAATTGCTCGGTTTTGAAAGTAAACCCAGGGGGTACAGCGAAGAAAATGCAAACTTAGTCCTAGTTCTATTCATGAGGACTAGGGTGGACATCTACTAAACTGAAGGCTTGATGGTCCTCCTTCAGCAGAGGACCTCAGTCACCATCGTAGAATACCCCCAGTGTAGTAGTCTATTACATATAAGCAAGCCCCAAATAGGGAGGTTAGGAATTGACAGTGTCCCTGGCACAAGATGGGGAGAGGGGGGGCAAAAGTTTCCTTCAGCCTAAAACGGACACCAAGATGGTCATGTTTATAAGCAAAAATAATTAATATAAGGACTCAAGAAAAGGCATAGATTGCTCCTGCAAGAGTGTCAGGACAAACTCTTAGATATAGCTAGCCTTTCGGCAAAAATCATGTAGATGGCTACAAAAGATCATTCCCTTATTCACCCCGATGTGCTTTCAGGCTAGACCCAATACAACCTTGTGTCTCCTGGGAGAATGTAAACTTTCATAAAAAAATCAAAGTAAAATTGGGATCATATGTTCTGGAGGAATCCCCTTTGGAAAAATCTGTGGGACCCTCAACAGTTATTTTCAGTCAGTGGTATATGCTTTACCACTGACATACTAGTAGCTGGTAGCATCAAAGGGTACTTTTAGCCTCTACCAGGAGGTAATCTCTCTGATCGAAGAGATTAGTTGACAAGCTGTGGCTTCATATCAACTGGCTGGAGCTCCTGGCCCCAGATCATGTTTGATTCAATGCCTGTCTTTGGACCAGGTCCACTCTTGTGTTCTCTTGAGGATGGACAACATAGCAGAGGTTCAGTACATCAACTGATTGGAAGGCACGAAATCCAGGATGCTAGTACATTTGGCCAAGAAGTTTACAATGTATTGCCTCCTGGACAATTTCAGTAACTGCTATGAAAAGCGAACATGGTGGCAGATTAGAACTTGTGGTTCCTTAGAGACTCCGGTGACTACATTTTGGATCAGCTTTATTCTCAGTATTCCAGTAATAGTGAGGGGCCTTTTTCTCAGGATCAGTTTGCTTTAAGACTGAATGTTAAGCTTCCAGGTTTTTCAATTCGAGGCTGCGCCTGGAAGTGGCAGCAACAGATACATTCTTGCAGGCTTCGGGGACAGGGATGGATGAATGATGCCTTTCCTCCATGATCAGTGAATGTCAATATGGTTTCTTGCCTAATGTGCTTGAAGGAGTCAGTGGCAATTCTTTTGGAGATATCCAGAGTCCATGGCAGGGGGTAATGATTTCATGATGCTTCCCCAGGAAGGAACTTCGACAAGTGGCCCCATGGCACTCTGAGAGCCCATTTATCTGAGAAAACGGGTCAATATTTTGCAATGAGAGAATTACATATATTATCACAATATATCTGCAGGTTAAAAACAGGTCTCACTAGTGCATCATAATATTCATGGTAGATTAGGTCAGTCGCTACCAGTCCTGAAGAATTGCCACGGACTGATCCAAGCACATTAAGCAAGAAACATGTTGACCTTCTCACTGCTCTTAGGGTTCATTATTAACTCTACCGGTACGCAGATTAAAAAAAACTTCTGGCACGAGTTTCCTGTAGCATTAAAGATTCGACATTAGGTACCCCATAGCCAATGTTAACCTTACCATACCCTATCCAGAGCACAGTGAAGGGCATCACTCCACTGTCTGGCTAACATCGGACAGAGGTAATAAAAGAACTCCGGCAAAGAACCCCCAAGAGTGGCCCACTGAACATTGCAGCACCAGCCCAGCGAGAAGCACGGTCCAATGATCAAGCCTGTGTTCTTTATGGAACAGGAGTGGTGCCAGGAACATACAAAAGGCTTCATTCCACTTAGATGGAGTAGTTGGTGAGCTGAGAGCAGCGTTGATCCTCCAGGATTAGTAATTTGACATTCTGAACTTTGTCAGAGTTGGCCGAAAAAGGCACAGGAACAAGATCTATTGTACAGTGAACTAGTTCAAATTGGCCACTCAGGATGTCATACTGCAGTTGAAAGGATGAAATCCCAACGAGTACACACTCCTAGAATGGAGAAGATTAGCTAAGCCTTGCCATTGTAAGTATTAGCAACTGAGGAACCTTAAAATGGTCATATCTTCTTTTCCAAGTTGGCATGACAATGAACTGCTGGTTCAAAAATAATGTTTTGCTAACCACACTATTTGTTGTGCTTCATAGGGTATCGGAGTGTCTCGTGTTCAGGCACTGGATATGGACTGGAAGGATTTTTACCCCGGATTCGGCAACAATCACCCTTTGAAGAAAGACAAAGTCCAATACTCCGATCACCTGTACCACATTCCCGGAGCACCTCAGGTTGTCCTTCGTCAGACCCTTGAAGCAGTAGCTGTATAATTATCTCCTATTAAGAGCGGGGTAGCTTTCTAACTTTCTTTCTGAAAGTCGTTTAAGCCAATTTTCTCACCAACTCTGTCCCATTTGGGCGGCTGTACTCTGCAGGAGATAGGGAAGGGTACAGTCTGATTTAATGCACTCTTCCAAATGCGCTATGCCACCCCCCCCCCCCCCCAACCGCTTAATTCTAGTGGTAATGTTGGAGGCTGTTACAAATGCAGCAGATTGGCCAGCCGAGTACACATTAAGAGCTTTTGCTTCAATAAATTGGTAGTGGATATTGCATCAATAACGGTAAGCTAAAAAAAAAAAAAAATCCTAACCTCTTGTCCTGCCACAGAATGCAACATTTCCCGGCTAGCACAGAGAAAATTCACTTCCAAATCACAATTACAGCATAACACTGAAACCACTATGGTGTTAATCATGGAAGAGATTACTTTTCATTGCATTCAGGGTCATGACAGGTGTTAGCAGTGAATCCGGTTACCAATCAAGTTTTCCTTCAATAAAAACTGACAAATGGAGTATTAATCTGTGCATGGTGACAAACTTAAGTCTATGATACCTTAGAAGGTGACTCATTCATTTGGGTACTGGTACAATATCAGATTAACATTCCGCATTGGCCCAGTTCATACACATTGGACACCCTGGGTTCAAATTATTTTTGAACTAAGTAATTGAAGGTAGGTAACTGAAGTCCTAGGCTGAAGCTGAACAGTAGTGTAGCAGCTACTAATGTGATTACGTACATCAGTCTTGTTGCAGCATGCAAAATCGTACATTGTTTACCTCCTAAACATCAAAGTTTGAATAAACAATTTCACGTAACTGGTAAACCGTTTGTTCATTTGATAAGGGAGTCATTCACAATTAGAGATATTTAACTGGCAATGGACATTCCAAAAAGAGATTTCACCATGCAGATACATCAATGTTTTTGTTTTAAACCAGAGATCTACGTGTGCGAGCTTTCAGAAGCATGCACTATGTCAAAACACTGATAGAATGAGTAGGTTAGTGGAGAAAAGTGCAGAATATTCACATAACAAATCTACGGACTGCAGATTTCCCTGATAAAAATATACTTTGAGCACTGCGTTTGACTAACTTGCACATTGGGACCCAGGTTAATTTTTACTGATTATTCTTAATTAAAAAAATATATATATTAGTAATAAAACACAACATATTGTGATTAAGAGAAGGAGTCTCAAGGCTCTTCCTCAACGGGTATGAAGGTACTCCAGTTTCAAAATCTGTAAAAGTTTCCAAATATTGACTTCATAAAGTAACGGAAAAATGGTAGTACTGAACACAGAGGAGCAAAAGGCATAAATAACAAATCGTGTCTGAATGCAAGGTCTAAACAATATCGCTTTCTGCCTAGAGACCACGATTTTAGATTAAATCTAACTTTAGGCAGCTTCGCTGGAGCTTGCGAGCTGAGACTTAGGGCCCGATTCTGATGCGGGTTGGAAAAGCTTCCCGACCGAGGGCCTGATTCTGATGCGGTTAGGAAGGCCTCCTAACGGCATTTGCTCCTTCCAAATCGGATACGTGTCTTCCCGACTGAGGGCCCAATTCTGATGCGGTTAGGAACAAATGTTCCCATTGAAGTCAATGGGAGTTCAACCAAATCGTATCTGGAAGCATCCGGATGCATCCTACTCCGCCGGTCGGACTTTCCCGATCCGAGTGGGTCGGACACCATTTCCCAACCGATTCGGTCGGGAAGCTTTTCCAACCCGCATCAGAATCGGCCCCCAAGTTGTGAATGCCACCCTGCAACTGCCACACCAATCCAAAGAGCAGGAAAGGACACACGATAGGATACACAAAGCTGATTCCTAAGCATTACCTTTTGCCTCTGCATCATGTTCAGCAGGTCTCCAAACGGCGACTCTTCTGGGTTATCAAAAGCAAGCAAGGCCAAGGTACGTTCCATCTCTGTCAGACACTCTCTGCTCTCCTCTCCCTGCTCCGCTAACTGTGTCTGGGCAAACTCCAAGGCTGCTTCAGTCTCTCGTTGGCGAATCAATTCAATCAAATGCTGTTGCTGTACAAGAAAAATTAGAAGGTGGAAACCAACAATTTTTCACAAAGTAAGTTGCACTGTTCATCGAAGCAAAGGTTCACATCAACTTTTGGTGCAAACTGGGATCCCACACAGCTTTTTAAAGCAGCAAAGATGAAATGAGCTAGACAATTACTAGTGGGTGGAGGAAAGGATTGTGGCTGATCTTAACATATGGCACATTTGGTCTCTCCAATTCAGTTGTTCCTTTAGCCAGCAGAAAGCCAACCTCCGTCTTGAAACTGGCATGGTGGAAGAAGATGGAATGTAACAGTCCACATTTCAATGTCTTGGCTCCTTTAAAACACTAGCATGTACAAAGCTACATATAATACACTATCTACACACCATTTCCCTGTTGCTCAAATCCAGCTAACAGCCCCATTTCCTCTCAGCCGAGAGCAATAAACAAGACATTTTGAAGAGCAAATGACAGTCAAATTTTAGCAGCCCCCCCCCATGCCATCTTAACAAAGTGTACCAATTGCAGCGCAATAACTTGAAATGCTCAGCTTACATAAATAACTCCCATATGAACCTAATTATGACTTGAGATTTACTCATTTACCACAACTGCCCAGAAACCAACCAGCCTCACATCAGTGTATTTACTTTGATGATTCACAGACCAAAGATCACATGAATGTATGCTTAGTCGTATGCAGCAGACCTGTACACAGAACTTGACCGTTTGTGACCTCTCCAGGTGGAGGTGATTAACTACACTACAAAGGATTCTGGACCCACCCAGCAAAAAAGTACCTCTCAGTGAGTACATCTTGATGCACAATACTCACACTAGACACACCGCAAGCTAAGTGTCCCAGAACATCATCAAGCCACTGTTACGCATGTTCATGAAACACCTAAATAAAGTGAGGCCTTCAGCTTCAAAATACAAAAACAGAAACACAGCGAGTTACCAGACAACCCTTATGTGACAGTGCTGCAACTACTTTTGCTTAATATGATTGAATGTCAAGAAAAAAATGGTTTTATTCAAATAAATACACAAGTTAAAATATAAGTGATTGGCTACTGGTTTGAAACATTTTTCCTTCACAGGTGTTCAATAAAAATACATAAACTAAGCCATTTATACCTGCGGCTGATAAGTTGATCGAAGGTAAGCATACAGAGCAGGGGGTATTTAAAAAAAAAAAAATACACAAAAGAGAAGGGGTGAGGGCAACGGACTCCTCTACTCCGGACCCCCAGACTAAACTGTAAACACACCAAAAGGAGTAGGAAGTGGTAAAATTATCTCTGTCAGTGGTGGTGGCATGTGACGTGTCTAAATACTGCCCTCACTCACACCGTAGTGTGACATGCTTCATCATAGGGCTGCTACTATACACCCCTGTGTATCCCACGCTAAGGGTGGAGCAAAAGGAGGGGGAAGAAAAACAAAATACGTAAAAAAACAGAAACAAATAGTTTCAACAAGTGACTGGGACACCGGAAGTGAAAGTGCAGTGTGGATTAAAACTAGCTCGGAGGTGTCGAAAATACCAAAATTTATTCCTAGACCCTCCGGCCAGGGTTAAAAGAAGTTAAGGATGGTGGTGATTGGGAGATATAATGTGCTCCTTACACCCCTCCTTACTGCCATAGTGCCTATGAAGCATGTCACACTACGGTGTGAGTGAGGACAGTATTTAGACACGTCACATGCCACCACCACTGACAGATAATTTTATCACTTCCTACTCCTTTTGGTGTGTATACAGATATTTATTTAAAGACATATTAAATTAATGAAATCACAACAAAATGAAAAATGTTGCATCAAATTAATAAACCTCTGTTATTCAGAGTTTAAGAAGAATGTTACAGAAGAGCAGAGCGGGTAGCAAAATGGCTGCCTGAAACCAAGCTCCAACTCGCACGGCACCTAAATACTCAAACAACCTGTACATGAGAAGCCCTATGAGCACACCGGCCTGATCCCGGAGAAAGTAACAGATTCAGTGCCAGTAGACAAGGCACAGGTATCAACAGTGCTGTGCTGCCTTCACTGCAGGGTTTAAAACAGAACTGTGTGTACGAATCTTACTGCATAGTGTGTGCAGGTGAGAAATTACCTCACTCTCAATACTCAGACACAATAATAAGAAGGACTGTTGTCAACCAACACAAACCGGCAAAAAGCGCATCATGGGGCAAAACAGAGGAGCGAGATAGTGCCCAAACAATTTGCAAAAGAATACTTTTAAACGCTCTTCACACAAGATTAACCTCAGACCTCTTAATGCTGAAGTGAAAGGCAACCGTCCGGCTCCACTATTATTGAATCTACACTCAAGGAAGTTCGAAAAGCTGTGGATGGTACCAGGTCGATTCTGGAACACAAAATTGATCAATGAATGTGGATTTAAATTGTCGACAGAAGGATGTCAAGAAAATAAGAAAAAGGGGGGGCAACAGAACATGGCCTAAAAGTAATAACTATCATCATAAAGCAGTTGGAAAACAGGTCTCAACATTTACATATGATAAATAATACAAGTTTCAGAGAGCCGAAAAAACGGAGGGGCATTCTCATAAAAATAAGGTTCAATTTGTTGGATTTCCTGAGCAGACAAAAGGCCAGAGTGTGGAACTGTTCGTTAAAAGTTGAATTCAGGAAGTAATGCGTCTTCAGGGGCTTTTGACTTTTTTTCTTCTAGTTGAGAGGACTCATGTTGTCCACAGACATTGATCACCACCACCACCCGGAGACTCCACCAACGACAAGAAATGTTTAACTATAGAAACAAGGATGCTATCCTGCAATGTGCAAGATAATCTGGACCAAATGCATGAGAACACCTTGATGCTGCTGTTACCAGATTTCAAAGAGGCAGTATAGCAGCAGAGACGTTTCAATGCCACCAAAAAGAAATTGAGTAGGGACTAAAATACGTGATGAGGTTTCCAGAGAAGCTCAAAATTTTAAGGAAGGGAAAACTAAATATTTTCAGAATGTTCAAGAGGTATGCAAGTGTCATGGTGTAGCAAATTCAGGGACATCCGAAGAAATGACTGAGTAATCAATCCTGCATCTTAACATCGAAAGGTCAACAACAGCCTAAACTGATATAGATCACGTTTGATCTCAGCTTACACAGAGTGAGAGACAAGCCTCTTCCTTCTTGAGAAAGGTATTATCTTGGAATAGCAATGGATTAAGAGAAAAAATGAAATGGGAAACATTTATCCAATGTTTGCACAGACACACACCCGATTGGGTACTAGTTAAAGAAGACCATTAAATAGATATGGAATGTCACTGATTGACAATACAGATACATTCTACTCACTCATGCCAGCTATTCCAGAGGTTCAATGAGAGTGGTCATTTACACATGAAACTCAATCCCATTTAAGGTAACCAGTAGTTGCTTGGACACAAAGGGGTGCTATGCCACGGTGCCTGGTTAATGGTACATCAGACCACTCCACAAAAGTATTATGTTTTTGCGATGGTAAAAAAAGATACATAAGACATTTGAAAATTAGATGCAAGGGTCCTGGGAGGCAGGTCCACTGTTAAGCAAATAGGACGACCAACCCAAACTTTGAGGATAATAGAGGGTCAGTCTTCAAGGTTGTGATTCTGCTCCAGGCGATGTACTCATTGTCATATAAAAAGATAAGAAAATTAAATAAAAATAAGAGACCAGCCAAGTAAGGAGCTAGAAACGGGGATTATCTCAACTAACAGAACTCTTGGAATACTCAACCTGAGTACTTACAGAAAATTACAACATCTGCATGAAGAATACAAAAAAAAAAAACTATAAGAGACAGCAAGGAGTCGGCACTGGGAGATCACGAAAAGGATTATTAATCTGGCAATAAAGCAGGGAAGCCATAAGCATGGCTTAGAAAGCAGGAGAAGGTGGTAAAATAGATGGGTCCAATTATTAATGAAAAACGGAAGTGGATCTCTAATGATAGGTAGAAGGCTAAGGTGTTAAGAGTTTAGATACTATTATGAAGCCTTGTATCATTCCCATACACAGATTGCAGACAAAAAAAATACAGGATTTCTGTCATAGGATAAAACATTGCAACTAAAGCAAGATTGGACTACTTAAGAAACAGAGTCAGTGGTGTGTAAACTGAAATCAAGAAAGGCCATAAGCCAGAATGGTTTGCCTGGAGAGGTATGCAGGCAACTTTCGAGCACAATGTGCCAGGAGCTTCATCACTTACTTGGAACTACGACAAAAGAATGCATTAAGTCACCAGACTTGTGTCATACCATTGTTGTGGTAATGTACCATGAGAGAAAACCAAAAGTCAAATATTCTTCTATACGGTCAATTTTGCTTCTTGAGGGAAAAACAAAAAAAGTTCTTGGCAACAGTGCTTGCAAACTACCTAATTCAGCCCTACTGCCTGTACTTATACACCAGAGCAGACAGGTTTCACACAACATGGATCAACCAGGAGTAACCTACGATGCTTACATAATAGTATGGACTAGACCAAGATGCTAGGCGGACCATTGGTAATTTGGTCATTGGATGCCAAGAGAGTGTTTGATGCCACCAAGTGGCGCTTTTGAGTTTTAAGAGCGATTGTCCAGGGCCCAATATTCCTATTGTGGATCTCTTTGTTAATTATGATTAAGGCTCCCTGCTTTATGTCTTTTTTTTTTTTTTTTACATTTCCATCTGTATTTATCCATATTTATTTTTGGACAATCTTATTGCCATTTATCCATATTTATTTTGTGTTTTAAGAATAAACAGTCGCAAAATGGTATATATCCACATTTAAAATGATAAACATGCATTCATACTTTGATGCCCGTCAAGTTTTAGCAAACAAAGCAACCAAATATAACAAAACCCTACACCCACACGTAAATATAGCATTGTATAAAAATCTATGTTAACTAATGCCTGTATTTAAGGAAATCTCATGCTGTTTTTTTTTTTTTTTTAGCTCCCCAAGCTTTCTATCTGCTCAGCTGTTGACCTGGAATTCATTATGGACAGCATGGAGAGTCACTCACAAGGAGCACAATTTTCTGTATTTTTCCGCTTCTAAAAATAAATACAGACAGAAAACATTGTTTTCTGTCTGTATTTATCTGTAACAATTAGTAAAAACTCAAAACTGGGAGCCTTAATTATAATTAGGGCTCCCGGTTTTATGGTATTTATTTTTTGCCATTTCCGTCTGTATTTATCCATATTTATTTTTTGGGCATTTTTTCTGTATTTATCCACATTTATTTTTGCCACAAGCAAAAGACGACGCTACATCTAGTATTTTTCCACATTTATTTAAATTGCCAATGCATACATATTGGTCAACACTCTACATTCATCTGAAAACTTTGCCATTTGCAGAACGTCCCAAATATGCTTAAAAGTGCTATCACAAGCCATTTGTCTCAGAGCCTTGCAGTTTCTGTCATCTGCAGAGTGCCACATCCTCTCCCCCACTGAACACCATACTGCCCCACTGAGAGAAACTCACACTGCCTTCAGCTGCAACCCAATTGTGCCCCGCTATAAACACCTGGAAACAATTCAATTCAAATTATGCACTAGACTACAGTAATATGCTGCCTGAAAAAAATAACATACTGGAAAAAAGCAAACACTCATAGGGAACACAACTTAAAGCTTTTACACTCATTATTCAGAAATCAATGAGCGTTTTGCTTGAAAAGCTAACATGAAAAGAAAAGTAGCGCTTCACTGGCAAACTCTGTAAGGTGGCGCTAATTTGTTTGAGTGTAAATAACACCAATCTGGCCACTTTGTGTTAGCTGTGGACGGCCCTGTAATAGACGAGTGAGGCTACTGTTCATACCCACAGTGGGAAGGGCACAGACCGAGGCACAGGCAGGTGTTGTTAATACTTTTACTCAGATACACTCACTGACGGCCCATGGCCTGTGGCGAGCTGCTGCCCTCCTACTCAGTTATGCAACCTCCAATGGGACCTTCCCCTGCTTGTCTCTGACACAGCGACCTTTCCACCCTAACCTGTTGGGCTACTACTACCTGCACAACAAACGCGCTCTTCAGATAACAGAGGCTGCAAGTGCCCCCTCAGTGCCAGACAGTGTTTAATTTAATAGGCTTTGCCGTCCCACGGGGTGCTGGCATTCGATTCCTGCTTTTGCCGCCCCAAAACTGCATACGCCACTGACTCCAGCCCCCACCCCTTCCCCGAGGGCACCTACTTTTGTTTTGAAATGGCTGCATACGCTGCAATTAGGCAGGTCTGGGGTCAGACCGTCAGCCTCTTGGCCACTCTGGGCGGCTTCTTTCTATTCCTGGAGGAGTGAAAGAACAAAGCCTCGTTACCAAGTAAATGGTCTTTCAAAGACCTGTGAAGTACTCGGGTGCGGCTGTGTGTGCGCCCGGGAAGGCTGACACCTCTTAACCCTCTAAGGAGGGGAGACACCAGATGGTTGGGGGTGTGATTCTATTGATGCCAATGAAGACCTCACTCGAGGGGCAGAGCTGAGCCCCCAGAAATGGCTGAGGCATCAATAAAAGCGTTTGTTACTGTAGGCAGGTCTGCTGGTGCACGGCAAAATGTACTAGTATTTTCCCGTTTTTATATATAAATACAGATAAAGGAAAACTAGTTTTCCGTCTGCATTTATATGTAAAAATCCGTTTAAACGGAAAACCGGGAGCCCTAATTATAATTTAGGATACCAAAACACCTTCTATACCAGTCTTCTACAACAAGTAGTTTGTGAGCTACTGGTACCGCTCTAGCTACCTGAAAGTAGCTCTATCGCGTGCAGCCCAGCCTACTAATATAAAAGCCTTTTCTTGGTTGAATTCATACATGTATACCAAAATTGAAAAGCATGTATTGGAGATGAAAATGTATGTCTTTTCAGAATTCATAAGAGTATGTTTGCAGAAAAATGGTTGAAATATATTCTAAAACTTATATTAGCGTGAAAACATGCTGCAATAGGATGACTTATTACTCAGATTATTACTACGTGGTGTTGGGGGCATTGCGGCTATGGCAGTTATATATTATCCACATCCTGGGAAGCCAGCTTGATGAACTGAGCTAATCACTACTGACAATCTTGCATTGAGTGGCCACTAATGTAATCTTGACATTATCTAAAAAGTGTTCCTAAGGCAATCAATTGTAAGCAAATAGCAATTACTTAGAAAAGAGCTTTCTACTCACAAGGAAAGTGATAGAAGTAGAAAAGGCAATAACAATTCAGGGTTAGTGGTGGGAATTATGTTCAAGAATCCTCATATGACAATCTCAATAGAGTACATAGGTGCTGCAGGTGGCGACAGTGCAAAAGTGACCAAGATAATGTGGAGGAATATATATACAGTGCACAACACTCAAAAGGAACATACAATATCCAAAAAGGCAAATCAACCAACAGGACATAGATCTAGGAACTGAGCATATGCAAAAGCAAAGTCACAATATTGGGGGGTCCTTCCAATGTATGAACAAGTGGTTAATATCAAGTCAACATTTCGATCCTAGGACTAAGATTTTGAAAGGGTCTTCATCAGGATAAAAGTAGCTACCTGGCCTAATTAGGTGTAATAACCCTCCGCAGAGAAGATTTGAGGTGAGTAGTAGGACCATCAGGATCAATCAATCAAGGTGTCGGTATGAAGCAGATTCACAGAATATACAGAAAGCGATGCTGCTAGCCTTAATTAATTTATAACAAATACCTGCAATCAATATATGTGGCACTAGGGAGTGAATCCAAATGTCCAAAGTTGCGGAAACCAAAGCCACTTACCTTTCGAGTGCCCACAGCCCGCTGTGAAGGCAGAGAAGATACTGGGACACGGGACTCTTTTCTACATAGTTGTTGTTTACAATTGATTGCCTTAGAAACACTATTTTGATAATGTCGGATTAAGCTAGTACCTTGGGTTTACAAGGTTTACCCTTTTTTGTTTACTGCACTAATGTAATCTTGTCTGATGTGGTCACTATTATCGTACCAATAATATTAGTAGCTCGGGATGATTTTCATAGAACGTAAGTAGCTTTTATTACAGAAAAGGTTGGCGATCCCGGTCTTATACGAAATAATTGTGTCATTGCTTTGTAAACAAGGGGAAATATGTATAAAGATTATCCTGTGGTGATTTAAGTCTATGCAAATACCAGTTCTTCAGTATTTTGTAACAAGTGCTTTCAGTGATAATAAAATATTTAAAAAGTAATAAAAATGAGCAATGCTATGAAACTGGGCCTTACCTGCAGATGAAAGTACAAGTATCTATTTGTGTCTAGCAGCTCCGGGTGAAGGCTATTGATTAGTGCAATAGCTTCTTGGATCTGGCCTTTGAGGATCATCTCTCGAATCTTTATTCTTTCATCGAGTGTCTCCAAATCAACACTGGGCTCAATGCCAGACTCCATGCGGAATTTCTCTGCAGCCTCTTTAAAGCCCTCTACAAGAAAAATTTCACAAAGGGGTAATGACAAATTGTTGTGATGCCAAATCATATGACTTAACTTCATACACTTAATCCTGGCCTACCTTTTAATTTACTGGTATCGCGGAACACTCAAGATCCTAATGACTAAATCTGAAAATGTCAGCACATTCCAAACCGGTTACGGAAAATCTACACCTTCAAACCTGCAATTAGCATTTTTGACATAGGTGCCAAGTGACAGCATGAATCATAGAGCTACTGGAGTCACAAGGTAGGACCTTGCTATTTAGGCCAAGTTTCAAATGAAACAATTTTCAGCTATAGCAAAGGTGTTAACAAAGCACAGAGGATGAATGGGAGCTCCATTTATGAAAGTTGACCGACTGCAAGCAATGAAGATATATTCACAAACAAAAAACTGAACTTTCAAAACTTTTAAATGAAGTGTTGTGAGGCACTAGAAGAACGGAAATGACTAAGTTCTAACAACAATTTGAAACGTACTTCGTCTCCAACTCTGAGAACATTTATTTTCTTACAAGCTCAGACTGATGAGCACAGGAAAGTCCCATTCCGAATCATCCACAAATCGAGATATCAATCATCAGAGTCGCTGGCCCTTTCACTTATGGATTAAACATATTTAAGCCAGCAGTACAACTACTCCCCAGCCCTGCCTCTATGTGCGAGTCAAAGCGAGGAAGAAAGACTGAACAAAATGTCAGCCAAGCGATGGCTCAAAAATAACATACGAGTACCAAATGTGCCATGGGACCCTTCCTCAAATATTCCTATTGTTATGTTAATCTTACCGAATATCTTGGCACTCAGCCAGTGCAAGCAAGAAAACCAACGGCTAAAAGAGACGTTTTCTGCATTTTCTTAAATCTAGTGAAGTCTGCTCAACGGCGCAGATGGAGAGGCAGTTGCTCCCAGGCAGTGGGGCCGTAAAGGAGAAGGCTCTACCACTGTATCTCACAGTGCAAACACTGGGGTAATAAACTTCTTGGTCGCTAGATCTCAAGGTGCAGGAAGGCAGATGACGATGTAGTTTATCCTTTAAATAGAGAGGGGCATTGCCCATCAGGGGCTTATGGGTGAGAACACAGATCTTAAACAGAATGCGCTTGCGGATAGGGAGCCAATAGAGATCTCTCAGAATAGGAGCAGAGGAGGAGCCTGACAGGACATTACACACCAAGCGGGCAGCCGTATTTTGTACCACGTGGAGTTTAGACAGTAAAGGGTTGTTGACTGCCATGAACAGTGCATTAATGTAGTCTAAGTGGCTTATAACCAGAGTCTGAGCCAGTGTTTTCCTGACAGAGGAGGTTAGCCAAGAAAAGACCTTCTTCAGAAGTCTCAGTGGCAAAGCAGGTGCCACAAGTAGAAAAAATATGGTTCTTCATGGAAAGTTCCTGGTCCATTTTTGACGCCCAGATTTTTATGGTGTGAAATTACAAAGGTGCTGCACCCAATTCCGCCGGCCACCATCCAGAGGTACATGAGCTTTTCCGAACAGTAAGATCTCGGTTTTTGAACTATTCAGCTGGAGACAATTTGCAGACACCCAGTCATTTCCTGTGTTGTTTTTCTAATCTCATTTAAGTGCTTCAAGAGTAACAGTAAGTAACTACTCCCTAAAGTTCGGATTACTGACTAAAAAGGGAAAAAATACAGTGCTAGCATGCTGTTTACTGCTCCATGTTTGAAATGGTGTTGGGTGTCCCTGAAAAACATTCATAAAAGGCTATTTTATAAACTGAAGTAAAAAAAGAAAGTAAAGGGTTGCTTGGGAAAAGCAAAACAGGATTAGGAGTTTAGAGCATGTGGAGTCTGAAGCATGAATATCAGAGCGAAAAGCGTCCCAAAGCTTTGAGTAAGGCTACTCTTACCAATCTATGCTGCTGTTTATAACTCAATTTTCAAATATCACTATCCATATTATCACAATATTCTTAAGCCAAAAACCAACCACTTTAGAAAACTGCATCTTGAACTTTGTTTTCAATTCCACTGCCTACAAGCTTGAGATCATACACTACTGATTCCACAATACAGTACTGTCCAGTGTAACTGGTACAACCTGGAGTTCAAGTCATTTCAGAACCATAAAGTGGAAAGGTGTGGTGCAGCGGCCAGGGCAGCTGACTTCGGAGCACAGGGCTCACGGTTCGATCCCCGGCTCCGGCGGCAGCTCAGCTCAGCACCATGTGACTCTGGGCAATAGCTCACTTAATTTCCACGACGGCCCCCAGCGCCTTGAGACCCGTAAGGGTGAGTAGTTCGCGCTTTACAAACACAGATTTAGATATAAAGGCCACACATTTTTGAGTAAACGAAAAGCGTTTTCACTACAGCTTTGCGTTTCATGATGCTGCAGGTACGAGTGTTGGAAACAACAAACACGGTATCCAGGGAAATTATTCAATTTTAAGTCGCAATAAACCTTAGACCCTTGATTCTAAAGTTTATAAGCTTTATTCAATATTTTCAAAAGGACATTCAAAAATCAATTAAACATGTCTTTTGAAAGGAATAACATTAATAAATCATGCAGTAAAACGTGACTTGAAGACAATTTAACAAATACATCTGACAAAAAACGTTTTTTTTTGTAAGAAAAAATACAGCACATAGATAGTGAAAAACATACATCAACATGACACGTGTTCAAAATGAAGTTAGTGTCCGCCTAGTGCATCACTTTAAACTTAGGACTGGTCGAATACCAGGCTTGTACATAGGAGTTATTGATGTATGTTTTTCACTATCTATGTGCTGTATTTTTTCTTACAAAAAAAAAAAAACGTTTTTTGTCAGATGTATTTATGTTAAATTATGTCTTCAAGTCACGTTTTACTGCATGATTAATGTGTTATTCCTTTCAAAAGACATGTTTAATTGATTTTTGAATGTCCTTTTGAAAATATTGAATGAAGCTGAATAAAGCTTATAAACTTTAGAATTAAGGGTCTAAGGTTTATTGCGACTTCAAATTGAATAATTTCCCTGGATACCGTGTTTGTTGTTTCCATATATGGGTGGTCCAGTCCAGGGAATTATGGACCCAAGCCTTGCTTGATCACGCAGGTACGAGTGTCACTGTCCAACCCAATGTATTGCAACTGATCATGGAAAAAGGCAAGCATTAATCCTGCCATAAACTAAGTGATCACCTTCATGGAAAGTTTATTAGCTCACTGAATTATTCAAGCAGCTAAACAAAGTGGTAAGAATGCATTACTCACCCATACCTGTAACAAGATAGTTCATGATGAGTCGGTTCATGTCTGCTCTCTGGATGTGCAAGTTGTTCAGTTTCTCCATCCATTCATCTTTAGTGATCTCATCAGGCTTTTCTGCATAACTCATTATGAATCGTCTGTACAAAACCAAAGGAAAGTAAAGGGCAATGGCACAGTGTACGTCAACAAAAAAAAAGTGCAACTGCACTTTATAACATTTTACATCAGAATGCATCATGTCCGTGACCCCCAAATGCAAAATTTGTTTTACTTGGATATATTAATTATGGGGTAAAAGAGAAAACCTGTCAAAAAATGCTGCAGTCTTAATTTCTTAAAATTCTAAAATGGGACTAGTTGCAAAAAAAAATAAAAAACTCATCACTGGAAAACTACAGGGAGTATAGGCACTTGAGGAACACTGATCAACACCAACTTGCAGGCTATTATGGTCTTCCAAGACGTTCAAGATGGTACTTGCGCTACTTATCATAGACTTGCCACTGTTTAAACTATTCTGAACTAGAAGTAAAACCAGTCTTGTCTTCTGGATTACAGATCCTACCACAGACTGCAACTAAAGAAACAATAGTGTGAATTTCAAAGTAGTAAACAAGTCCTCAGGGGTGCCCCCCCCGAATTGCGAGAAAACTGGGCCACTGTAAGAGAACAATAGTTTCAATCAGTTTTGTTTTTTTGCTTGTTATTTACGGGCTCCTATTGTCCGTTAACTCGATCAAATGATGTGTTTTTTAGAAGCATGTAAGACACCCATCGACTTTGAGATAACAAGAAATATGCTGAATAAAATACTACTTGAACGTGACAGGAATCCTCAGGAACAGAAAGCATGACAGACCTGAGACTCTCCAAAGTACAAGTTGCCGGGATACTATGAACCGCTGCCTAGAACGGTCACATCAAAAACACTGGCTGTAATCGACCTGTCAAGTGGATACGTTCAGGCTGGCAACAACACTTAAAATAGGTGCAGCGCTGCAGAGGCCGTGATGCATGCTTTTCATTTTAATCAAAAAGCAGCCACTAAGAAATGCACTCTGGGATGTAACTACTGTACAAATAATTTAATAACACTCATCACTAATAAAATGTTCGATAAAGACTGTGCAGGTGGAACAGCCGCCGACAATGGTTAAAGTTATCTTTAAGGTAACCCTTGCACCTAGCCCATAGTCCCTTCTATTAGCAGTATGTGGGCGGGTAACACGTACAACCTACATGCACCAATGCAATATTAAAAAGGAACAAATGAGCGATATCGTATTCGCCAATCTATGAAAGGGGAAAAAATCGTTAGACACCCATGTGGCAGGTCCCACTTGACCATTCCATATTAACTGAAAGTTTGTGGGGTAGGTAAAATATTACCCATACGAGTGCATGTTAACCTTTTTACGTTAACATGTGCTGTAAGTACATCGGCTTGATGCATTGTTATGGGGGAGGGGTTAGGTACTTTGTGCAAAGCCCGCTACAGCTCACTGCAGGTGACTTGGTTGCGTAGGTGAAGGCCAACCAGAAATCCTGAGACACCCCCTCTCAAAGGCGGCCACTGACTTGCGATTGACGTTTCATGGAGTTAGTGATCGATTAATAGCGTGCATTCAATATTTGGTTAAGAAATGGTTTGTTTTGTATTAGGATGAAGGAGAGTTATACTCGAGATCTTTTAATTATTTATGTAGGAGTGCGGTATGCCAAAATAATTATGTTTGACCTGAACTGAGTGGCCGTTTTTCGATTGTTAATATCTTTTCCATCTATGAAACACAGTACTGTTATGTAATCAGTACGAGTTCTAGTGCGCTGGAGAGGGTGGCGTGTTTATAGTAAATGTGTAACTTCAAAGCACCTCCAAGTCAGCCATAAGGGCTCACCACGATAATACTCGTAACAGTACATAATAGCTTGCACCCTTGAATTACATTGAAATACCGTACTTCACGAATGAACACTTTGTTCAAGCTCCTACTACATCACGGAAACAGCAGGGCTGGGAAACTGTGTTGTTTTACGTGTGTACAATATCCCTGCCGAAGCTAGACTTTACTACCAAGGGGGTTTTCATTTTAGTGTAAACACCTAAAATCATAAACGTGTAGTAAACACTACAAATTCCATAACCTCTACCCGTGCTTTCGCAAATTAAACTGCGGCGTTCTCAAAACGACGGCGCTAAAGTCCAGGGCTAACAGATTAAAGGCTTGCTGCATGGGCGTTCATCAATACAAATGCCGACATGGCCAACTCAAGGTACCGTCCTCCCGATGTCGGTTAAATACTACTAAACCGAGAATACAAAAAAGTCCGTTATCGGCTGCGCTTATAAACGATCAACACAGAACTAGGAAAAAGCGATATATGAAAAAAAGTATTTATCTCAAACCACAGGTTAGAGCGACTCAGTGCGTGCTTAAATGAAGCAGTCGCGCTCCAGCCCCGAGCTGCTTGGTGTGAGGAGCGCGAGATGTAGCTCCCAGACAGCAGCTGAGTCGCACTGCACTCGTAGCCTCACCGATAGGCAGCGAAGGCCTAGAGAGAAATTGCACCGCCGAGCTGGGCCGTTCAGGCGGTGGAGGCCTGCAAACACAGAAGTACTTACAACAGCGTCGGCGACTACAGAGGGCGGGGCGGGAGCAGCAGAGCGGAAGAG
Organism: Calotriton arnoldi; assembly: GCA_963921515.1. NCBI lineage: Eukaryota > Metazoa > Chordata > Amphibia > Caudata > Salamandridae > Calotriton > Calotriton arnoldi. Next base: position 7,154,125 of record CAWUFW010000023.1, read on the forward strand.
AACCTAGCACCGGGCGAAGAGTCGCAAAGGCCGGGACGCGCCGGAAACAGCGCAGGAAATGACGCGCACGTCAAACTAGTACAGACCGAGTGGCGCAGACGCGGCGGATGGTGCCACAGAACCTGCAGCTCTGTTGACTTGGACTGAAGCAACGTCAATGACGAGCCTACGTACATGCGCAGCTCTATTCATGCGCGTCACCTGCGGAGCGGTCCTGTGCTCTTTTTAGACCCTCTTATTTACAGCAGATGGAATTGTGCGGGAAGCCGGGAACTACCAGTACAACTAATTTCTCAGCATGCTGTTTAGCAGGAAGGAAGAGGGAATAATCCCCCCCTCCAAGCATATTAGGTGTATGTAATTGTATTTATATAGCGCCTACTACTCCTGAGAGGCGTCGAACCGCTTTTCAGCGAGTAGCACGCTACTCTGAAACCCAAAAGGATAAGGGTTGAATTAGTATATGGAAATATGAGTAGTGGACATGAGTCCGTTAGTTGGATTGAGAGGATAATGGAGGGATAGAAGAGGGAAGAGTCTAGAAAGTGTTTATTGGGGGGATCGTAGTAGTAGGTTTGGGATGAGTAAAGGAGAAATGGAGGAGTCTCTAGAAATGGTTTAGGGAGATCATAGAAACGAGTCTAAGGAGGGCTACACGAGAGAACAATTTAAAAAGGGTTATTTGGGAGATTTTAGTAGTAAAATGAGGTTTGGGGTGATGCAAGGAGGTATAGAGGAGGAAAGAGCCTAGAAATGGTTATTTTCAGGACTTAAAGTGGAAAAAAACTGGGGGAGGGGGGTGCTCTAAAAGGGGCATGGCACACTTCTTAAAGGGGTGTGGCCTATCTAATTAGGGACGTGGTCTAAATCATGATAACTTATATTGTGTGCTTAAGAAAATCATAAAGTCGCATTCAGCAAAGGATAATAAAATAGGCAAAAAGGTATATTTATGAAGTATAAGAAATAAAAATAACAAACACTTTAAAAAACATGTAAAAATTATTTACATTACTTAGAAATCTATTGCAGAATTTCTCAAAACCCTTGAAGATAATTCAATGTGTCTATTTTGCTGGGTTTTCTCACAACAATTTTCTTCAGCAGATCTTCTACCTTTTGCCAGCCAACATTATGGAATGAGCCCCTCTAACTTCAAAAAAACACACAGATACACACACAGACACACACACTCTAACCACCCAGCCAGGCCACACAACTGAATGTACTCCCTGAGTAGCCCACATAGCCACTTCCAAAAACACGCATATTATTGCTGTCTTCCTCTTGCACTGAAACACACTCTGCTGCCACGCACAACTGAGAGCAATCCCTGCAACACAACACACGCACTCCCTGAACTGTCTAAACACACATACACTTCTGCACAAACACATTTTATTATTTCTATTTTTCTAGTAGTATACGAACCAATTCAAGTGAACCCCAGATCGTACTCTCGGCATGAACAATAGTAGGCACGCAGTGAGGAAGTTAGTCCGTGCATTTCTTTGTGTGCATTTAATTTAGTAAAATTGTTAAAGTTTTAAATACAAACTGTTAAAATATCCTCTGAATATTACATTTTACAGTTTTTGTTTCATGAATTACTGGCGAGTTTGAATCTAACGTGTAACGCTTGCTTTCTCCCTTACTGAACCCACACTTTTTACTCATCCGCACGCACACACACTTATTACAGATGGTCACTGAATAGTCCACACATGAGAAGCAAATTGTTATTTGCTGCCTTCCTCCCTGCTCGATTCCTTCTGCTGCATGCACACACACACAGGTAGTATATACACCCTGTTCACACACTACAAACATTTCTGAAAGTCTGCAAAATTCAAACACATGGTGTTAGCCCTCTTCCCCTCTGCGCACAGTTTTTCTGCTTTTGTACATACAAATCTGTATGTACTCTACTCCTGTCTATTTCATCCTGATTTTCATACACGGTGCTTTAACGCTGTCTCACACACGGATACCGGTACACACTGCCTGCACACTACTCTCACACACACACACTCACACACACACACTACCTGATAAGGCTCCATGTACACACTGGTGACACGTGTACACGTCTTGCACGCATACACCCTCCCTTGTGAGCACACCAGAAACTTTCCCTGCCTCACAAATATATAATCAGTTCCATGTATACCATGCCTGCACACTAATCACACACATTTACATGATGCACGTGCACACACAGCCTTCCTCCTGGACACACCAGACTGCTTCTTTATACCTGACATGTATATCGGCAGCTCCCTTGTCACACTGCCTGCAGGCTTCTCAAAGGCTGGCACCACGACGATGTTGCTCTTGCGTCGCAAAAAGAGAAGGGAAATCCTGAGAGAAAATGGCTCTCTTCAGAGGATTTCCCTTCCTCCTACAACGCACACCTGACATGACGTCATGCGTGACCTCCACTAGTCAGAAGTGAGCAAAATGAGCATGCGCACATCTATGTGCATGCTCTCACTGAAGTCTGGAAAAAAAACGGACTGCGTGTGCGAGGCCAGAAAATAGAGCCCGATAGGGACCTGTTTCGAGGCCCCCTTTTAAGACTGCCAGTGCTCAGCACCGGCGAGACCCGACCCACTTAAAGCCCTGGTTATTTTGGAGATCATGGTAGTAGAATGAGATTTGGGATGAGCCAGAGAGTGGAGGTAGAGGATATATTGCGAGAGGTATAGAGTGAAACATGGTTGTGCACTGGAGAGACATTTTTTTTACAGTTAGAATAAAGTAATAAATATATAGATACATAAGTACATGGATGGTATACATGTATATGGAAAGTCATATATCAATGTGTAAGTTGTGTTTAATAAACTCAGTTTTTCAAGTGTTGCTGTACTTTAAGTTAATTTATTTGTGGGGTTTTTATTTTATTTATTTATTTATTTAATTACATATTTTTCCAGTTATTTAATAGTGAAGGATTTGTAGAAAAATGGTGATGATAAAATGTACATATCGTGATAGATATACGAACCATAAGCATCCAATCAAATAACATAAGAAAACTGTGCAGTGACCTATGTACATTAAACATAGAATGTACATATATTTTAGCCATAAATAATATGTACATTTCTTAAGCAGACCTAAAGATTATCTATATATTTGTCAATCGGCTGCTTTCAGTATGTCCTCCAATCTAGAATCCAATGCAAAAGTCTTGGAAGCCATTGCTCCTCGTGCTGAATTGCTCCAAACTGAGAAATAGTTATGCAAGCTGCCGACATCAACCATCGGATCCACTGGGCCAAGGTGGTGAAAGCAACAAAAACAATTGGTGGCCATGCCACAACAAAATTGCACATCTAAATAATATAGTCAGGGATGAAATCATTGCACATTGGTACTAGTCTAAACTGCAGGTGCTATCGTGGCACGGGCCACCCAGTCACCTAGGGTGAGCATATGCCTAAAGCAAAGCCCTTGGCGCAAATTATACAACAATTGGTTTGCCTGTATTCAGGGACATTTCTTCATAGAGACGGATGTGTTTCTATGGCCAGCTAAATAAAATAGTTTCTTTCTTGGGTCACAACACAGAAAGTGCTCCTAAGTTTTTCTGCTATATTCCGACAAGACTTTTAGCCTTGATAAAGTCCAGACGGACGAAACAGATGTCGGCGGCATCTGTATCTGCATATATCAAGATTTGATAAAGACTGTAATTATATCATGTTTGAAAAAAGGAGAATGTTATGGACCTCACAAGTTTATTTACCTTGGAATACTTATACTAATTGTTCCTTACTTTATGGACTTCTTGTGTGAGCTTCGGTAACAATTGTTACCAGCAGATCTAATCCAGCTGTCAAAGTTGTCTGCCGCCCTATTATTATCTAAAGCTGGGCTGGGAGGGCCAGTCCCAAGAGCTTCCTCAAGGTTAGTTTTAGTAATTTTATGCCAGGCTCGAGACTTCACCATTTTAGTTCTGTCACGGGGCATAATTTCTCTAACTGGACAAAGGAGTGTGAAAAACACCGCCTTGTGATATGTCCATGTGAGTAGGAGAGTTTTGTCAAATCCAATAAGGGGGTTGTTCGTGAAAATGCCGTCCAGATTATGACCGGCATCATGGGTGGGGCCAGTGACTATCTGGGACAGACCAAGGCTTTCCATATTATCTAGCAGGGTGAAAGTATCTCCACTGTCCACACATTCCAAATGAAAATTAAAGTCCCCAAGGGCTGTAAAACTTTGGAACTCAAAGCTAGATTCCATGAAAGTATGTAGTGCCTGCACGAAAGACGCACGCGGCCCTGGTGACCGGTATAGAAGCAGACCTGGGAAACTCTCTCAAATTCAATACCAGTCTGTACCCCTCCACCTTCTTCTGTACCAGAAATATGTTGCATACTAACCAGCTCTGAGACACAAATTGCTTCTTTGGCTATCAACTCTGCAATATCTGCCTCTGTGAAAGCATGCTCTTGTAGGGAAAAACATCGTTGTCTGTGTTTTGTAACTTGATTAGGTGTGCCGTAAAATTCCAATTTGAAACCTCAATGTTTTTAACACCCATGCATCCCTTGTGATCATTTCCCAATTGCTCATAAAGTGATATATTCTGCTCCCTAGTGTAACATGTGATTCTTGAAGCAGTATTACCTTAATATTCTGCAGTGGAACCTCCTTCTGTTTTCGCTTCTCTATAACCACCTCTGTGGTACCAGCTTTGCCACCTTCAGAACTTGAGGGAAAAAGGTATGACCCTTCACACCTTGTTGCCATGCACCACTTCTATTGGACGAATAGCCTCACATAGCGTCTCGTGTAAGAACAGCCTGGTGATCTGCTCTTATATTGCCCATCATCCAACCCAAAAAGGGCTTGGCTGGAACATCTTCAACAGTATCTGGGCCTTGTCTAGGGCAGCGAAGGCTGTTGCAAATTTCACTAAATCTTTATTTAATGAACGGATCGCCAAAGAGTAGTCCATTCACAACTGGACCCGCTTTAGCTAGTGCTAGTTCCTCCAACTTCAGATCAATGCGGAGGATGATGGAATTCCTTCTTTCCGCCGAAATGGGCCGATTAGCATTGCCAAGTTGACAAATGTCTCTTTGCGCCCAATCAAAAAGCATGTCTGTATCAATAGCATCTTCGGACTCCGAAGTCCTGGAAAAGGTCATCAACCGACAGCTCACCGAACACTTGGAGAACAACAATCTGTTGGATACCTCCCAGATTGGCTTCCACGCAAACCACAGCACCGAAACCGCCCTGATCCCTGCCACCGACGACATCAGAACCCTCCTCGACCAAGAAGAGACAACGGCCTTGATCTTCCTCTACCTCTCAGCAGCATTTAACACGGTATCCTACCATACCTTCATCAAGAGACTCCACCACGTCGGGATCTAGGGAGACGCCCTCAACTGGATCGTATCCTTTCTCACAGGACGAACACAGAGAATCCGCCTTCCTCTCTTCACGTCCGAACCCAAGAGCATCATCTGTGGCGTCCCGCAAGGTTCATCTCTCAGCCCTACCTTGATCAACACCTACGTGATACCCCAAGCCAACACTGTCAGAACCCACGGCCTCAACATCATTTCCTACACAGACGACACCCAGTGCACCCTCTTGCTCCCAGAAGACGCCGTGACCACCAGAACCAACTTCCACAATTGCATGACAAGCATCACCAACTGGATGAAGACCAACTGCCTGAAGCACAACACAGACAAGACTGAGTTGCTGATCTTTGGAAACAACACTTCACTGTGGAGCGACACCTCGTGGCCGGTTGAACTTGGATCCACACCGACAGACCACGCCTGCTGTCAAGGATCTCACCTGGATTTTCAGTGGGAGCGGGAGGAGGTCACAATGTAAGGTCCAAACTCCCCTATCGAAAGAGAGGGCCCAACAAAGTCAAAGCCTATCCCGACCGACGGGGAAGAGGGGAAGGCAAGAGAAAACTGGTGGCGTCCACAGATGACGGTGCTGCAGGAGATGCGTCTATCTGAACCCGTCTATGTGTCTCTTCCTATAAACAAGATAAGCAACATATGATCAGATTAATACATAGATGTATACTCCTTAGCTTCTTCCTAAATGCACATGGCTCTTAGTAATTATGCGTACTTATTATTCCCCCTCTCACGTCTAATGTGGTGTAGGGAGATCAAATGGTACTGCCCCATATCTGTAGGTGAAAGAAAGAACAATGGATGGATTGGGAATAAGCATAGAAAATAGTGGCTACTGACATATAATATATTTTACTGAGGCCTACCTTATACTACCTCAATGCTTCTTATACATCTGGTTCATAACAGGATTTCAGAGTAAAACAGAAATAAACAAGGAGAACAAAATAATACATTCAAGTAAAGTGCATTAGATCATGCATATACTTTTAAGCAATCATAACTCATGACCTTTGTCATGTTATCCAAGTAACTAGCCTTATATTTGTTTTAGGCACACAGTGAGCCCTGAAATGAATGGCTAAATGCCCAGTGCTTAAACATAGAAGGTATTGGCATATGTCATTTGTGTCCCCACAGATAAAGAACAGTCTCAGAATAGCTCCAACACACAGGAGAGCGGCAGGGGTTGCACAAGTCAGGTAAGTAAATTTGGTTACTGGTTAAAATATATGTATGCGCACAAAGTGCTTTACCCAACAAGGTTCATGTGCAGAGTTGGTTCTTTCTTGTTTGTTGTGCAGATTTGCTGGCAAAGAATTCCCCCCAGGACCATGAAGGAGAGCGGAGGAGCCGGACCAGGAACTCGACAGCCAACACCTCCAGGCAACAACGGGCAACAACCTGATTGGTGCTCTGCCATTCACACACAACTCGCTCAGTGAATCCTTTCAGCAGGGCTCCTCACTGGACCTCGCTCCCTCCAACAATCTCTTCCTCACAGGGCACACTGGTCTCGGCAAACAGACAGGTGCTGGTGCTCCAGGCTCCAGGGCAGGTGGTCTTGGTTTTCTTGGGTGCTGTCCCCTCACCCAGTAGGGAGACTAACAGACCTTTGTCCCCAGTCCTGGTCAGAGGCAGAAGTCTTGCAGAGCTTCCCCTTTTCACACAGCCTGTCCGGCTGCTTGGCAGATGACAGATTTGGGTCTCAACCTCCCTTTCTCACAGTCCATTTCCAGACACCAAAATATGAATTAGGGTTTGAGCCTTTGAAGTTTTATTTTAATGTTCTGCTTCTTTGAAGTGTCCACTTCTCTTTTTCTTCTTTCCCCTTGTAAGGATGTATGTCACAGCAGGCAAGACTCCGAAGTGGATTGACCCGCAACACAATTCAAGGGACTGGTCAGAGTTCACACCTGGATGTCAGTGATACGTGATACATGCATCAAAAGGTTAATCCTATGCTCCAATCCCCACTCTTTATGATTCCCTTGTCAGCCCCATCTCCTGCAATACACAAATCTGTCTGGGGTGATTCCTCTAATCAAATGTGGGGGGATATCGTGTGCACCTTAGTTATTTAATGATGTTACCTCTCTGCACAAAAGCGTGCTTCTGCGGGTGTGTGTGTTGTCTAAACTCCACAACCTAAACCTAACAATAAAGCCAAAGGACAAATTCTTTGGACCCCGCGAGCACTGCTGTATGAATATATCAATCAAAATGAAACATTCTCATGAAATGATTAAGACAGACTTGCTTAACATGTTCTGTTATATATATTTCTCAAACCAAAAAATAATGTTCTTTGATAACCTAATACATACACCACTCCTAAATTGACTTATAGGAATTTAGTGATGTCAATATGTGATAATGTTCCATATAACATTACACAATTAATTCCTCTATTGTACAATATTACTGATGACACAAATTCAATAGCCCATAGCCCTATGCATTTCGGGATGCACTCCCTTCTACAGGGGCTGGAGAATCGTAACTGAAAAAATAAATAAATGAAACTACCATCAACAGCTTCCCAAAATTGAACCCAGGGTCCTCCATATAATGTACCAATGCTGGTACACTTAATTAGTGTACATTCACAGCACACTTGTACTGTTACCTCCATGCAATGTGCCGTTACAAATACACATACATTTAGCACTCACATTCAGTCTGAATGCACTGTTCAACACTGTAGCCATGTTATACTGTACCAGGGTGTGCTATTTACAAACACACAAACTGCCAGCACACACACTCACCAGGTGCGCGCTGCACAACAATTCTCCCTTCGTGAATTGTACTGCACGCAAGCACACATATACCCTGCCCATCCTTTCTGTGTGCTCATACTGCACAGCGCTACATCTCTCATGTATTGTATTACCCGCAGGCATACATGTGAGTAGCTGGGTCTGGTGGCTTAGTGGACTAATGCGTCCACTGTAGGAGCTTGCGTTTGACTTCCTGATCACAGGTTCAAATCCCAGCTGAACGCTGATACTCTTACGCGAGGTCTCTCTGCCGATGAAGTCAGTTCCAGGATATGTGGCTGACTGCGATGAATTTTAACTTACATTATTGAACGTTGGAATATGGGTGCTATCAGAAGAAAGGACATACTTTAATTGTAGGTTTACCAACGATTTATCTTGATGCGACTTTCAATTACCTAGTGCTTTCGAAATACTGTTCTTTGCCCTGATGAAGTCCAAGGCGTATAGCCACATGGACGAAACACGTGTTGGCATGGCCTGTGCTTTAAAGTCATTTTGTTAAAGAAGATGGATACCATTGAAAGATATCTTGACAACTTGGAATAAACAAGAAGAATACACCCAGGACTGATATTTGGACTTTATTTTCTACTACTACTTGCATGCTACTTGCTCGGGCTGCCAATTGTTTACTTCAAATCCCAGCTGGTCCACTCAGCCTTTCATCTGTCTGAGGTCAATAAAATGAGTACTATTGAGTTGGGTAACAATAAACATCGGTTGTTTAATGCCAAGATACCCTTCTTGGTGAACGTATGCTTTACAAATACACATGTAATGTTACATGCACCCAGAACATGAACTAAACACACATATACTGCTCTATCCTTGTACTGTACCCTTCCCAGGCACCCAAACGTTTTCAGTTATGGCACGGTGTCTACCAGCCACTGGGAGCAAGATGGCTGCTGTTTGTAAATGGCACTTTGAAATGGAACAAAATTAAAATGAGTCAGCTTTGCATGTCTTTTTTTAACGCATAACAGACAGAAAATCCTTAGTGGCTATTTGCCTTGCTTGGTTAATTAAAAAAAAAGTCACGCAGCCCATTGCGCTGCCTCATGTTACTTTGCTAGTTGCAAGCATACAAGGAGAACACAAGAATCACTAAGGACCTGGGATATTCTTAGAGAGTAGAAGAACAGTCGTCCCAAATACAAGTATCCAAGCAAACTATTATCTAGGCCAAATAGCATTTTAATGTAAAAGTAAATTTAAAAAAGAAATAAATACTACAACTGAACTTAATCGGCGGGTGGATGGGATGCAAGATTTACCAAATGAAGAAGGTTAATGAAAGAAGGATTGTATAAACACGACATACTATGTGGCTGATTCACTGTAACTATATTGTGCTTGATTATGGTCAACTGACTACACCTTGTACTGTGCTATTCTTGTTTTGTTCAAATAAAAAGAATAATACATTTTTTTTTAAAAAAGCAATAAATAACAAAGTGGGTGCCAGTGACAAACGTGCTCAGTGCTCTCTTGTGTGTGATACACACCTGTGATAAAGGTGCATATCAAGTAACAAAGAACAGCAGAGCCCGTTAAATTGAATATACAATGGTATGGGTCTGCATGCAAGTCGACAACCTTTCAACCCTATGGGAAATTGGGGAATGTAGGATCATCATCAGGACTCGTTCATATATGGATCCCGACAGAGCTGTGTAACGACAAGAAGACTAAATAAAAACTGAGACATCAGTGAAAGAAACATAATCAAGTAAGGAGATATAAATGTGTGCTACTCGCTTCCTGAGGTAACTACATTGCGTCAAGGAAGCGTTCCTTGGATGGTGCATGGCCGTTACTGTGCATCCACCCTTGGTTTTTGACACAAATCTGTATCTACAAAGACACATAGATATAGACTTGCACCAAAATGCGGTGCTTGCCTGAGGCTGGCGTAACAGAGAATATTATACTTCTCGTTATTTCCTGTTTGCATGTGTGCTGCTTTTTCAGCACACATACATAGAGGAAAGAGCCTCAAAGGGTAGTTTTTATTCAGGAAGGGGCAGACACCCTTGCAGTATGATGCCAGGGTGCCTGTGTTAGCACAAGGCAGCACACATTGATCCAGTGTCAGGGGAGAGCAGAACTGCACTATTTCTTGGGAAATATATCGCAGTTCTGCTCTCCCCAGGTGACGCAGTGCAGCAACTTTGCCTTCTGCATTTGTCCAGTGAAATATGTTGCAGTATTGCATATGTGGCAAGTTGAAGTAATACTTTGTTTTTTTTGTGTCTTTAGAGAAGTTTTTTAGAGGAGTTCATTGGATCACAAAATTACTTTTACACTTTGTCACAAGACAAACACACATTCGCCCACTGATTTAGGAGGATACCTCTGCCTTCTACGTAGAACAGAGTGTTTCAGAAGGATGGTTTTAGAGAGGTTTTGGACAATCAAGAGAGATAACATCTCGGTGGATGACTGCTGTCTAGGCCCTAACTTGGGTATAAAAGACAGCTCCGAGGCAGAATCAGATACTGAGGCAGCTAGGAAAATGGAGCTAAATCTGGAAGCGATTTTTCAGTTGGTGAAGTTCCATCCGATAACTCCGTCATCCAGTGATTCTAAGGAACATTATCATGGCAGGCGTTATCTCCCTTCACAAGCACAATCTGTGCAGCGGAGAGACAGTTTCAGAGTTGACCAGGGGGGCGTGGCCTGGAGCCACAAGATGGCAGATGCCTAATAACGCCACTCCGGTGGGAGATCCGATACCATCCAGGCCCAGGGTAGTCACCTGGCATCAGCAGTGGTGGCGGAGATTGGGGGATGGGGACCGGAGATAGCGAAGAGGGCTGATCCAGGATGCTGTGGCTCTTTGGGGGCCCGTTACTGTGCTGCAGGCCTTCGGGGGCCTAGTGGCTTGCGGCCTGCGAGGAGTGCCGCCAATCAGACTGTGTGTAGCGGAGTGCTCTTTGTCTTCTCCCCCGTCTCGCGTAGTAGAGGAATGCGGGAGGCCGCCTCGTGAGTGTTGGCAGCGGCGACGGAGAACCAGCAATACGGGGGCTTGGCCTGAGACTCCTGCGGACATTATGACTTTCCTGAGCGGCCCAATGAGGCAGTGTGTCTGTTTCTGATAGGGGTGGGAATGGGGTGATAGTAGCGATATGGCCTCCCCCCTCGATTACAGGTGCCGTATAGACTATGGGGGATTCTGTGCACTCTCCCTCCTCCTGAGCATACAACTGGAGAGTTGTCTCAGGAGGGGACGCTGCTGCTGCGGTGGGTGCACTCTCAAGATTGACCTGTGACCTGTGGAAGGCCGCTCGAAGGCTGTTGTTCGTAGCGGAGTGGGGACTGCTACATCCCAATAAGCAAAGCGAGTGGGTGCTGCTTGTGCCTCCTCAGAGGCCTTAAACTTACACCACAGCCCTGGGGGTAAGGCGGGCCCCCCCCCATACTTTAATGTTCATAACCTAATGGAACTTTCTGAATGTGGGCATTCCCACCCTTCCCAAAAGGAATTGTTTTGCCTGGACGCCGGCTCAGATTGCCCTACGTGCCTGGGGACTATGGCCCCACCTGACCACGGGGACCCCCGAACTAACATGTAGAACCAGCACACTGTCCATCATCCTAAGAGGCAGAGCCAGCTAGCCGTCAGGCCTGAATGTGCCTCACTGGCCTACTGGCTTGAGGGAATGGTGGGTCCTGTCCTTGGCCATCGATGGATTCCCTGGCCTCCTATGTTGGTGGGAATACTTCGATTGACTGCGCGACTTGGTGATGGTGTGATTGATGAATGGCGCACCGCGGGGCGAGTGAAGCTCCCCGTCTGCACTGCAGCCGATCAATCGGATCCGTGGGATGGTGGCCAGGGCCTGATGGGCGGAGATGTCTGGTGGGAGCATGGAAGGAGAGGCGGTGGTTGAGGTATGCAGGTCTGGCATTGTGGAAGGCTTTGTAGGCGTGTATGAGCAGTTTGTAGGAGATCCTTTTGTTGACCAGGAGCAGCGGAGGTCTCTCAGGTGGGCGATGATGTAGCTGCACCGGGGATGTTCAGGATGAGTGTGGCAGAGGCGTTTTGGATGTTTTGCAGCTTCTTTTGAAGTTTTTGGATGGTGCCGGCATAGAGTGCATTGCCGTAGTCGAGTCTGCTGCTGATGAGTGCGTGGGTGACCGTTTTCCTGGACTTGATGGAGAACCACTTGAAGATTTTCTGGAGCAGGCGGAGCGTATGGAAGCAGGAGGACGAGATGGCGTTCATCTGGCGGTTCATTGAGAGCGAGGAGTCCAGGATGATGCCGAGGTTTCGTGCATGGTCCATGGGTGTGGAGGGTTCTGAGCGCTGCGGGCCACAAGGAGTCGTCCAAGGCAGATGGGGTGGAGCCGAGGATGAGGACTTCTGTCTTGTCTGAGTTGAGCTTGAGGCAGCTGTCCTTCATCCAGGTGGCTACTGCCTTCATTCCGCTGTTGAAGTTACTCTTGGCAGCCGTGGGTCAGTCCGTGAGGGAGAGAATCAGCTGGGTGATGTCGGCATAGCAGACGATGTTGAGTCTGTGGTTTCTGACAAGCGGGCCATGCAGATGTTGAAGAGGGTGGGGCTCAGGGAGGAGCCCTGTGGCACTCCGCAGCTGATTTCTGTGGGTTCTGAGAGGAAATGTGGAAGTCTGACTCTCTGTGTTTGGCCAGTGAGGAATGAGTGTGTCCAATCAAGGGCTTTGTCGTAGATGTGGCGTCGTGAAGTCTAGCACATAGGGTGTCGAAGGAGACCGAGAGGTCCAGGAGGATGAAGTCTGCGGTCTCGCCTCTGTCAAGGAGAGTTGTCTCGGTGCTGTGGTTGCTTCTGAATCCAGATTGGGAGTGGTCCAGGATGTTGTTCGCTTCGATGAACTTGGAGAGTTGGGCCTTGATGGCCGTCTATATGACTTTGACTGTGAAGGGAAGCAGGGAGATGGGTCTGTAGTTCTTGAGGTCCATTGGGTCGGCAGAGGGTTTCTTCAGCAGGGGGTTGATCTCTGCATGTTTCCAGTCTTCAGGGAAGGTGGCAGATTTGATGGAGCAGTTGATTGTGCGGCAAGAGTTCGGGTCCGCTGGAGGCGCTGGCTCTGTTGAAGATGTGGTGGGGGCTGGGATGCCAGGGGGCTCAAGAGTGGATGCTCTTCATGATCTTGAGGGTCTCATCAGTGGTGAGGGAAGACCAGTTGAGCAGGGTCTGCTGGGGTCTGGGGCAAATGAGTCCGGTGGTTGCGTGTGAGGTCAGTGGGTCTTGGTTTGTGAAGCTGTCATAGATTGCCTTGATCTTGCGTTGGAAGAAGGTGGCGAGGTTGTTGCAAAGGTCTTCGGGAGGGGGGAATCAAACTTCGTTTCACCAGTCGGGAGCTGCCCCCTGCTCAGGAGGTGGCCATAACGTAGTCCTTTGCAGTACCGTCCATCATCCCCTTTGGTATCGCTTTGTTCGCCCTAAGTTGGCAGGGTATGCCCAGACGTGGGTCCCTTGCTCACTTTGCCACTGGATTCAAGCTAGCCTGGCTGATGACGGCTGAATAGCCAGAAACCGGTCCCAGGATGCTTGTTTCCGGTCCAGGGAAGACATGGCTTGGCAGTTCGGGCTGGACTGTTCCCATGAGGCACAGGGTCAGACTGATTTGCATATGGCCATGTCTGAACTGGGGTGGTGGAGTGAGCTAAAGAATGATGATGGATTAAACCCAGATCAGTTGACTGGGGGTGAGTGTTTGATTAGCTCAAACGTTCCGTCCATCATCCCCTTTGGTATCGCTTTGTTCGCCCTAAGTTGGCAGGGTATGCCCAGACGTGGGTCCCTTGCTCACTTTGCCACTGGATTCAAGCTAGCCTGGCTGATGACGACTGAATAGCCAGAAACCGGTCCCAGGATGCTTGTTTCCGGTCCAGGGAAGACATGACTTGGCAGTTCGGGCTGGACTGTCCCATGAGGCACAGGGTCAGACTGATTTGCATATGGCATGTCTGAACTGGGGTGGTGGAGTGAGCTAAAGAATGATGATGGATTAAACCCAGATCAGTTGACTGGGGGTGAGTGTTTGATTAGCTCAAACGTTCCGTCCATCATCCCCTTTGGTATCGCTTTGCAGTACCTGTCGCAATGGAGGCGAAGCTTGACAAAATACTTGGTGCCATCACCGACACCAGGGGCGAACTTGGTGGAAGACTGAATGCGGTAGCGGTGGAACTGGGGATCTTGAGGTAAGACCAGCGTAAACTCTCTGACAAAGTCTCCAAGACTATATTGACTATACAAGCCCTCCAACCCGCAACTAGGGACCTCGCTAGCTGGATAACGGAGCTTGCCAACACAGTCCACTTCCTGGAGAGCACATTGGAGGATGCAGAATGGAGATCGAGATGCAATAACTTCCGCCTTGTTGGCTTCCCGGCGGGGCTTAGGTGATGGACCCTATTGCTTTCTTTGAGAAATGACTCTCCACCACAGTGGCCTTCATGGAATTGTCTGTCCCCTTTCTTTACAGTGGAGCGGGTCCACTGAGTGCCTGCATGGTGTCCTTTACCTGTACCCCTTTAAGACCGGTGGTGGCAAGGCTTCTAAACTTTAGCGACAAAGGGCCTGATTTAGATCATGGCGGTCGGGTTACTCCGAAATATAAGTCCCATTATATCGGCGGATTTCGGCGGGTGGGATATCCGTCACTGTTGTGACGGAGTAATCCGTCCGCCAATATCTAATTAGGCTCAAAGACACAAAACTCCAGGCTGCTAAGCAATCAGGCCAGCTTGCCTTTGAGAATGCACAAATACTCCTGTTCCTGTACTATACGTTAGCAGTACAATGCAAACTGGCCTCCTTTCTGGAAGTGAACAGAAAGCTAAGGGACACAGGCCTCACATATTTCTTGCTTTTTCCTGCTAAACGTAAAGTGATTGCACATCAAAAAACATACTTTTTTTACAGTCGGATGCCTGCAATTGGGTGGGACAGAGACGTTATGAACGGTCTAAATCAAAGCCCATAACTGATGGACGGCACCTAATGCCCCCCCAGGCCCACACTCAAGAGTCCAAAGCTGCGAAGACGAGCTAAACCAGCTGCAAGTGCCCCAACATCAACTCAGGCTAGGAAGGGACAGATACAGGCAGTGGCTACTGCAGTTGGAGTTTGCGCCCGGGGCATGTCTCATATCACAGATGACTCGGAAGAGGTGCCGTTAGAGCAGGAATCGGACACATTGTGGTCTAGTGTTGCCTCGGTCTTGCTCCCCAGAGTTGCACGACTAATTACATTTTCTGATCATGAATGAGGGCCCTCGCTCTCTTGGCGACTTCTGGAGGGCCCCTCTGCCCCCCTTGTACTGTAGTGTTGTTGCTTTAAGTACTTCAGTGACTGGGTGCCCCTGCATTCGCCTGGATGTTAATACTATCCTCACAATTTGCTCAGCTCTGGGTCTCCCTTTCTTCGCCCAGGTAGTCCGCTTCTACTGTACAGTCGGCCTGCCGATAAGTGTCCCCCCCCCCCACTGTTCGCGTCGGGTGCTCTGGAGCCCTCATGAAGTGCCCGAGTAACCCACATCCGTAGAACATACTGTTCACTGTTTGGGAAGCCAGATGTTACTCTGCCGCCCTGGGAAAGGGAGTTGGGTATTTTTCTCTGTTGTTATTGAGCCTTTCATCTGGTGTACACTGCAGTCTGGGTGGGAACTGTCCATCAGCCTGACCTCTCTGCGATTGATGGCCTTTCCCTTGCAGCGCCCTCCCCATACTTCCCTACCAGTAGTTATTGAATGTCTAGGTTGTCGTTTCTAACCTGGAATGTCCGGGGTATGGGTACAGCCAAAAAGCATAACTGCATTTATCAATACATTAAAAGGCGAGGGACCCATATTGCATTCTTGCAAGAAACCAACGTAGAGAAAGGGGAGGAACCTAGGCTTCAAAGGCTTGGAGGGGTAGATGCTTCTGCACCGCCTATTTGGGCTATGAGAGGGCGTTGCTCATGGGTATGACCCTCAGTCCCCTTTAGGAATGTGGCGGTTGAGGGGACCCAGAGGGTCGTTATGTGTTTGTGGAGGGCCAGCTGGATGGAACATTTGTCCTGCTGGGGAGAGAGTCCTTGCCAAATGCTGATTAGACACAGTTTCTGGTCCATTTGTTGTCCCTTTTGACCAGATGGTCTCACTTACCTGGATTATAGGAGGGAATTTTAATTGGGTATCGAACCCTTTGTTGGATAGATCGTACCCCCTGCTCTGCAACTATGCGTGCTGCGTCCTATTTGTCACAGTGGCTTACTCACTGTTAATTAATTGATAGCTGGGAGGTGCTGTACCCGGGTGCCATGGAATATTCCTACTACTCCCTGCCACATGACCTCCGCCTTGACCGTTTCCTCTGTCACTCCACTATACCACTCAAAGTCAGGGGGCGGAGTACCTGGGGAGAACCCTCACAGATCATAGCCGACTTGCATTACACATTGGGTGTGGGGAGCCTACTACGCCGGCGCTTGCAACCTAATGCCCTAGAGGACTCCATCTTCTGTGAAATGACTCATGAAACATTAGCCAATTATATAGCTGAGAATAGCGGGACAGCCACATCGAGACTAGTAGGATGGGAAACCCTAAAGACTGTGGTGTGGGGCCTGCTTATCTTTGGGACAAGGGGTGCATTCAGCCGGGAGCTTGCCCAGGTGTAATCATCCTTAGGAGGGCTTGAGCAAGCTGCACTGGTGGGCGACACTGCTCGGGAGGAACTGACTGAAACAATGTTGCGAGTTTCCTGTCAGGGGCCTTAAGACTCTGGAAGAAGATGTCTTAGCAGTAGTTATGCGGCATTCATTTAAATATGGTCAGGGCATTATATACATCACCTAGCGCTGCTTAGGTTGTAATTAAGTTGTCCTTTATTAATCACTCGTCACTACTGTACTTTATTCGCTGTATTTTATGTCTATTTTGGTACTTGCCACCTGATTCCCTGTAATGAGTTTTAATTATTTTTGTTAAGTGACTAATTCTAGTATACCTAATACTTGTATGATGGGACCTCTCTTAATGGATATGTGCAATTTCTTTCTTTTAATGTACTGAATTTTTAAAATGTTTTAAAATGTTTTTAACTGTCTGCTTTTATTGGCCGAATAAAGTATTTTGACTTGACTTGACTGAAGCAATAGACCGGCATGCCTGCCTCCTCGAGTCCTTGAAGTGTGTAGATTACAGGGCGTATCAAGCGAAGCAACACAAGGAGAGAGAAAACCAGGTCGCCTTTTGGTGTGGTTTTTGAAGCGGGCATCCGATGTGGAGCCGATAATTGCCATCCGCCTTTTCCCTACATTGGTGGCCACTACTCAGAGTGCAATACATGATGCCTTCTGTGTGCATTACCAGGCCCTGTACAATATTGTAACAGTACGACAGACTAGTAGACAAGATTTTCTTTCTGCAGATATCTTGCCAGTGATTCCCCCTGAGGAGAGGAAGGCACTCAATAGGCCAGTCACAGAGCAGGAGATCCGATGTGCCATACGTGACTGTCACTTGCACAACTCTGGGCCTAGACACCTTACCTGTTGAATTTTATAAGATGTATAAAGCCCTGCTGGTCCCCAAACTGCTTGAGGTCTATACTGCTGGTCTCGCTGCAGGTTAATTACCCCAAACCATGCGCGAGGTGCTTATGGCATTTTTCCCGATGCTGGAATGGGACCTGTTAGAGGTCTCCTAAGAAAGCTGTCCCCGCAGGGGCGGCTCCTCCATGTGGGCGGAGGAGCGTCGCCCCACTGCGTTCTCGCAGTGCGAGAAGCAGAAACATAAAATGGTATTATAAATACCATTTTATGTTTCTGCTTCTCGCACTGCGAGAAAGCAGAAGGGTTTGGTTGGGGGCGGGCGGGTGGGCAGGCCTGCTCGAGGGCAAGGGAGGAGTGGCTAGCCCAATGCTGTGGGCCCTGACTGTTTGGTCTGCCCTCTAGGGCCAGCCAAACCAGTCATGCGTACTCTCCAATTTCTCCATGTAGGCTGCATGCAGCCTACATGCATGCAGCCTACATGGAGAAAATGGCCTCCCCATAGATGCGTGTGCGGTCGGCGTCACAGCCAATCACAACGCTGCCATTGCAGCGTTGTGATTGGCTTAGGGGAGGGGAGGGAAGTTGCCTGCTTCCTGTTGCAGAGGACTGCGCGGTACCGACGACATGGGACCGGGCCGGTGAAGGTACGTTTTCTATTTTAAATTAAACCTCCCACCCGCGCGACCCCTGCTCCCCCACCCATGAGTCATGCCGGCCACGACTGTGTCCCTGATGGGCAGTAATTGCAAGATTTTCAGCAAGGTCCTTGCAACACAACTGGTGCTGGTCCACTCTGACCAAAATAGATTAATACCAGGCAGATCCATGACCCTCAACATCGGTTGGCTGCACAGACTTCTGGCAGATGCCCCGCAGCAGTGGCCCCGTGAGGACTGCCTGGTTTTAGACCTTGAGAAGGAATTTGACGTCTAAGATTAGGACTGTATGTTCACGGCCTTACAATAAATGGGCATTAGGAGCAGGCTGCTGCGGATGATCAAACTGCTCTATATGGCGCCTTCGGTGAGAGTCAAGATAGCCATCACATTTCTGTTCCTCTACCCGTTGGCAGGGGCAATCGTTATGTTTGTCCCCCCGCTTGGTTACTTTTTGCCCTGGCAGAGAAGCCTTTTGCACAGCGGTTTCGGCAATCTGGACAAGACTGGGGCATAACCATAGGCAGCGTGACACACGCCGTCTCTCTGTATGCGGACGAAGACCTTGTATACATCAGGGATATCCATAGTGGCATATGCGATATTCCGCATATACTGAACTTTGGAAGTAAACTGGCATAAGAACTGTCTGTTTTCTTTCTAGCCAGACTACCCTTCACATCCTAGAAAGGTTGGTGCACATGTAATTAAATGGGAACCATACACCTTTAGATACTTGGACATAAATATATATCACATGTCCTAAGACTTGCTAAATGGTAACCTCGCAAAGGCAATTTCCTTGCAAACCCAGATTGCCTTTTGGTGCTCTCTTCCCTGAACGATGCTAGGCTGGGTGGCCCTCTCTCTAAAATGGTAAAGCTGCCAACACTCCTGTATAGTCCTGGCCCCTTGATACACCTCCATAAAAAAATTGTTGTCCAGACATTTTCATTTTTGATTTGTGCTTTTGTATCATTCGAGAAGTAATTTAGCCTGGGTAGACATTGCTAATCTGGGCCAAATTTTTCTGGATGATGTCATTAAAAATGTCAGATGTGTTGCAGTGATGATGTAATATTTCAGGAACCATAAAACCTATATACTTCATTTTGGTGTCAAAACATAGGTTTTGGGTGGCACATATTCTTATAGAGACAGAAAATAACTCCTCAGACCAACCCTTCCGCCATTTTCCAAAATGATCCAATGATGTGTTTTAGCCATCATAACGGTAATTTATTTTAATATTGTTTTTGTTTCAGTTTTTCCGTTGATTCAAATTCGTAAACATGAGTGAAGCAGGTGGTAGGAGAGGATCTTTACCTCCTGACAAAGTGTTGCTAACTACAAAATCTGAGTATTTCTTCAAAAGAAAAATGTGTCATATGCCAAATTAATCTGAAAGAAAAGCTAACATCAACTGCGGCTGGACAGAAGAGAGTTCAAGATGCTGCAGAAGTACAGCAAGACGAAGTTTTCAGAAGATTGAAACTGGAATTTGAAGAGCATCAAATATTTTATCATTGCAACAACAAATGCTACACGTCGTATACAATGGAAAAAAGCCTAGAAATGATTAGTCAAAAAATAGCAGAAACCAGTGAACCACAACACAAATCGGAGTTTTCTGAGAAAGCGACAACAACCAAATCCAATGCCCATCCACTTAGGAGATCGATGGCTACTCCTTGTCCACCTCCAACAACTGATCAGAAAGCAGAGGATCTTATGAGTTATCTGTGGTTTAGCCAGAACAAGGGGGCCAAAGGGATTGATGAAAGAACAAAGTACAGAGTATTTGAGTCTCAAAGGACAAACATGTTTTTATCTGCAGCTAGTTTCTTCCAAAACTAAGTTTTCAGCCAAGTAGCTGATCTAAACAGTGAGGTGAATGTATTGTCAGCTGATTTGTATGCCCACCCGAACTGCATGCGTGCATACATTCGAAAATATGAATGTACAGTGAGCTCCCTGCTGCAACATAATCACCAGCCTTCAGTTAAGTTTCACTCTTTAAAAAAGCAAATTACGTTTTAAAGCCACTCTTGAGTCCTGGCTACGGGTTCACAGAGAAATAATGGTCATCACTGATGAAACTGTATTGATCCATAATAATGAAATTAAGATTTATCTGGTGAGAATGTTCAATGACAGAATTTGTTTTTCTCAATCTAACAAAAAGAATGAGCCCCTTATGGTGTTCTCAGCTGATTCGACTCCTGAACTTGCTGCCAAAATAATATCACAGGATGCAATAAAATCAGCAGTACCCGTTTTAAGAAACATCCTCAAAGATGTAAATTTTTGACCTAATAACAAATTTTGTGATGCCCCAGAGGTCCGAAAATCATGGGAGTTAACAAGAATGCCTGATGTTGTCCTAACATTTTTAGCGAAATAGCAAACACAGCAAGATGATGGACAGAGTGCTGAAATATTTCAATCACTCACCCGCAGTCAAGACATCTGTTTAATCCTTCGTTCTTTTGCTCACTATGCCATTCCCAAGTTTGGACCCAGCCATATGCAAATCAGTCTTGACCCAGCTCCTCATGGGAACAGTCCAGCCCGAAATGCCAGACCAGGTCCTCCCTGGACTGGAAACAAGCATCCTGGGACCGGTTTCGGGGTATCACACCTCATCAGCCAGGCTAGCTTGAATCCAGTGGCACAGCAAGCAAGGGACCCATGTCTGGGCATACCCATGTCCACTTAGAGCGAAAATAGCAAACACAACAAGTTCATGGATGGAGTTCTAAAACTTTTCAACCAGTCACCCCCAGTCAAGAGATCTGGGTTTAATCCATTGTTCTTTTGCTCACAATGCCACCCCAGTTTGGACCCAGCCATATTCAAATCAGTCTTGACCCTGCTCCTCATGGGAAGCCCGAACTGCCAGGCCAAGTCCTCCCTGGACCGGAAACAAGCATTCTAGCACCGGTTTCAGGGTATCACCCCTCATCAGCCAGGCTAGCTTGAATCCAGTGGCACAATGAGCAAGGGACCCACCTCTGGCTGGGTCCAAACTGGGGTGATGCGGCGAGCAAAATAATGATGGCTAAAACCCAGATCTGTGACTGGGTGTGAGTGTTTGAAAAGTTTCAACACTACGTCCATCATTTTATTTTGTGATGTTGTTATGTGCGCCCTAAGTGGGTAAGGGTATGTCCAGATGTGTGTCCCTTGCTGGCCATGCCTCTGGATTCAAGCTAGCCTGGCTGATGGGGGGTGATACCCAGAAACTGGTCCCAGGATGCTTGTTTCTAGTCCAGGGAGGACCTGGCTTGGCAGTTCGGGCTGGACTGTTCAAATCGGGAGCAGGGTCAAGACTGATTTGCATATGGCTGGGTCCAAACTGGGGTGACGTGTCAAGCAAAATAACAATGGATTAAACCCAGATCTGTAACTGGGGGGTGAGTGTTTGAAAAGTTTCAACACTCTGTCCATCATTTTATTTTGTGATGTTGCTGTGTCCAAACATTTTTTACATCATTGTTTAATATCAGCAAAGCAAAACTGTTACAAACTAAAGTACTTGATTTCGGAACAGAAGCCGACAAGATTGATGATGGCTTTAAAGATATAAGCAAAGAAGTGGAGGACAATCACATGTACCCGCTTATGCTGAGCAAATGTACTGTCTTTTCCAATTCATGTTTTATTAATTAAATCACAGCAAAAAGAAAACTCTGCTACACATGATGACTGCCTATGCAATCTATGACAAGTGCAAAAGTAGAGAGCTAATCACTTCAATGAATAGGATTGGTGTATCAACAAGTTATAATGACATAGTACGGAGCAGAAACTTGTTAGCAGCTCATGCTGTAAAATCTTGTGAATCCAACAGCACACCACTTCCATGTCACTTTACCAGGAAATGATTTACAATTGCTGCTCTTGATAATTTTGATTTTGAAGACAGCTTCTTTGTCTGGAACATCTAGCACACATAATACTGCCATGGTGCTTTTTCAAGACTCTACCAATGAAGTAGCTGCTGGAAAACAAGCTGTGTCAGCTGTAGGCATAAACAAACGAAGTTGCAAACTTATAACCTAACTGCCTTGCCAACATGTGCACAATCACTACAAGCCATCAACACGTTCCAATCTACCAGAAAGTTTCAAAGTGGCTGAGGACATGGATCTTCTTCTACCTCATGCTGCGGTCCGCAAAGCTGATTTAACTGAATTTATCATATTGCTTATTCGTTGTGGACTGAAGGATGAAGAAATGCCAGTTTTCATGGGCTAGAATTCATGCTCTGATCTCCCAGAATAGCGTCCTACTGAAGAAGGTTGTGTTTTTACCAGTAACACCATCTCCAGTCACAAACTACGCAACACTATACACAGCTCTAAAAAGTTTCCAAAATTTGCGTGCTCATCATGAAGACAACGTATACTGCCAATTTTCTGTGATGAAGGTGTTTTCCGTATTGTAGCTGACATTTTATTAGCAATCCAGTAGAATTTGATGATCTTTGTCCAATGATGGGCATTTTCCACACGAAATAAGTTGCGTTGCGGTGTGCAGGAAGTTATGGATCGAAACTACACGCCTAACTGAAGCAGGAGAGATTTGTATTGAAAGAGAAAGAGCTGTTTAACATAATCATTAAAGTTAAACTGCCACACTTTAATTGTCATAGTAAGAGTTTCGTCCAACCAGCCACTACAAAACAGGTTACAAAAAAACAAAATTTTCACCAGCACATAGATAGATGGATGTAGCAAAAGAAAGGGGTGAATTTATCAAGTACATTCTGCCGCATGATCTTATTCCAACAAACGCATTATTTGATGGAGATGCTGCAACCAAACCGGTGAAGCACATGCTCGAAGAAAAACTTTCACCTGAAGAATTTCAATTTGAAAAGGTGTCCGCATTGAAAACTGCTGTTGTTGTGGACTCTATGTCACAATTGCGAATGGTCAAGATTTCATCCATGCAAATCTTCTGAGAGGTCGTTCAGACTGTTCTACAGATATCAAAGTCAGTGTGCACCTTGCAAGAACTGCACATTGTCTTTGACAGTTATCTTGAACTATCTGTTACAGAATGTGAGAGAATCAGACGAATGTCGACAAGTGGACAATTGACCTTGCCTGCATAAAAGATTCGACACCTATACCTATTCAACTTGATAAATTCTGGTCATCAGCATTGAACAAGATGAACTTGGAGATGTTAACTCACCAAAACATAGCTGATGCTTCAGTGAACACTGAATTTCCAATTATTGCAAGTGGAATGATTCTCAATGAGGAGTTGGTGCCTGCAGAGATATATTCAAAAGGTACGGGCCATATTGTTCAAGAACTTAATAGCAAATGGAGGAAGCTGACCTTCGTGGTATTCCAAATGTTGAGTGGGCTGTTCGAAATGGTTCCAATTGAGTCATTGTACTGTCAATGACACAGATGTTATTATTGTGCTACTTAGATTTGTTGCAATGTTCAGAAGTCAAGGATTGTCAGAGTTATGGATACATTAAGGAACAGGCGATAAAAGACACTTAATCCCGCTTCATATTCTGTACAGGAAACTTGACCCAGAGATGTCCAGTGTTCTTATCAAGGCACATATTCTTACAGGTGATGAAACTATGAGCAAAATTGGAACAAAGCTTGGAGCTTTAACTGCTGAACCTGTGAGGTTTCTAAAAGGATTTGCTCAGACAAAAGAAGAATGTGACTTTAAAGATGTAGAAAAATACCTTGTGCGGGTGTGGAAAACGAGTTTAGACTGTCACACATTTGACAATCTTCAGTACAGTGAGTTCAAGAGATCAGTCCTGCTAAGTGAGCTTCTACCAACATCATATTCTGTGCATGGACACATTAAAAGAGCATTCTACTTAATCAGAAGATGTGTACATGTTTTGGATCATGCATATGTAGAGAAAGATCTGCATGAATTTGGTTGGTAAGATATTGATGGGGTGCTAAAACCTACGAAAGTTCTGAAGCCTCTACCCACAGAACTTACACGTACATGTACTTGCAAAACCTGTGCTACAAAAAGATGTCCCTGTCGATATGCACTTCGCAAATGTTCAACATTCTGCAAATGTACCTCGAGCGATTGCCGAAACAAATAAATAAAGTGAACTATGAAAATGTGTTTAAAACAGGAGTTATAAACATTTTTTTTTCATATTCAGATCATAAACATTGTTTGGTGTATACATAAAAGGATTAAAACTCATTATTATTTGTTTAATTTCTATATATGTCTCTTCTTCCTCTATTATAGCTGCCATTTTGGAAAATGGCAGAAGGGTTGCTCTGAGGAGTTATTTATGTCTCTATAAGACTACTTGACTCCCCAATTCTATGTTTTGACTCCAGAATGAAGTATATAGGTCTCATGGTTCCTGAAATATTACATCATCACTGCAACACATCCGCCATTCTTAAAAATGTCGTCCAAAAAAATTCGGCCCGGATCAGCAATGTCTACTCAAGTTAAATTGCTTCTCTAATGATCCAAAAACACAAATCAAAAATGAAAATCTCTGGACAATAATTGTTTTACAGAGGTATATCAGGGGGACGGGATTATGCATTATTTCACCAAACTGCTGATCCTTATTCCTCGCAGCACGTTTCAGATGTTAATGTAGTGTTGGGTGGCCTCATGTGTAATAAGGAGAGACGCAGAGTGGCGCTGCCCAAGCTGTTAACAGAGCATGGAGGACTGGGAGCTCTGGTGTTCGAATACTACTATCTAGCGGCACAGCTCCAATGGCCAGCTTGTTGGTTGGTGGGGCATCATTTGCTGGAAGTGTGTCTGGGATTGGGGACAAGGGCATTGATGCTTGTGCAGGAATTGTTTCAACCTGGATCGGCACTGCCTGTACCCTCAAACGCCCTCCTTCAAGTGGTGTATGAGTGTGATCATAGAGAGCTGAAAGTCGCACCTTGGTTGCCGTTGTATGCTCCAGAGATCCCCCTGGGCTCTGTCCGCTCTTTCCGGGTAAGGGTAGGGAGTGAATGGCGCTTTGGGAATCAGCAGGGGTGGTACATTGGGAGACTTGTTCCATGATGAAGTCCTTGTCTCCTTTGACCTCCTAACAGACAAACAGGTCTTCCGGTAGGTCAATTTTTAATGCGTAGGCGTCTCAGGTGGAACTAGAGCACATGTGGGACATTACCGATAGGGACCCGGCGGCACACCAACTGACAAAGATACTCTACACCACGGGCAATGGATGGAGATTGATTACGTGGCTCACTAAAGCCATCCCTTATATCACTCAAGACCCATTGAGAGCCCTTCGGCAAGCCTGGGAGCGAGACATAGGCCGTGCATTGACCCGGAAGGAATGGGACAGAGTGTTGATATACCAGAAAAAGGTCTCATGCAACGACCGTTTTCAATATATACAATATAACGTATTGCATAGAGCTTACTTAACACCGGCTAAGATACACAAGATATACCCTACCATGTCTCCAGAATGCCCTCGCTGCTGGGCCCCCGAGGCAGACATGGTACATATATTTTGAAGCTGTGGGTGGAGGTCTGCAACACACTTGTGTGCCACAGGCCGTGGGGATTTGGATTGCATGACTGGCTGTTTGCTGGGCCTCTCCAGATGACGTGGAGCGGGTGGAACCACCAACCCATTCATTGACCTGGCGCTAATGCTTGTCAAGCGGACAATTGTTTTGCACTGGAAGCTCCCAACGCTGCTCAGTGTGACACACTGATGGACCGTGGTCGTCCAGTGGGGTACGGTGGAGGCAGCTATGCCGCAAAGAATACGGAGATTACGAAGGCGTCCCATCGTGGCCGAGTGGGACGGGTTGCTTATTACTATAGGCTCACATACGGGTTTGTGTTATAATAGTTGTATACTGTCCTGCCATCGTAGGAATTGGGTACACTGGATAAGGCTGAAACTCAGCATGCCAGCAGTGACTTCTTGGATTATTGATGATTCCTGTCATGCTTGTTGCAGTGTATTTTGTCAAAACTCAATAAAGCTAGTTTAAAAAAAAATCAGGGTAGACCAACTCAGAGAGCAGGCATGTGCAGTGGCAGGCACAGACGAAGGGCTCTTTTGGCAGCCCCCAATGTAGTACACAGCCCCAAATTCCCCTGTTCACTGCAGAGGCTGGATTTAAGTCAATATTGTAGTTATTTTACCAATTGACAACGTCTATCTCTTTTTGGACGTTGTCTTCCTTGAGGAAACTGCACGAAACAACGTTGCATGCTGAACAGTTTCTGAAGGAGAATGGAAACACTCTTGGTCACTCTAGCACGCAATGGTAGACTCCCACTTCACTTGGGAAGTTGAAGAAATGTCTTGGCCATACGCTCATTATGGGGATGGTGCACAAACCATGAGCACAGTCCTACTGGTCTACTCGCCTGATTTAGGTAACACCCAGCTTTGCACCGGTCATGGGTAGAGATTGTTTTTTGCTATTGCAGTGTATTCTGCATTTCAATGATAATTCTGCTGCATTGCCCCGGACCATTCAGACAATGACAGGTTGTTCAAAATTTTGCCTGTTGTGGAACATTTGTCTGCCAGGTTTCTAGAGATTTATACTCCTGGAAAGAATATAGCCAGTGATGTTTCCTTAATCCTGTACAAAGGGCAGCTGCTTTTCAGGCAGTATGTCATGAGCAGAAAAGCTTGCTATGGCATCAAGATGCAAATGTTGCATGAGAGCTTTACTGGTTACGTATACAGTCTGAGAGAGTATAAAGGGAATGACTTTGCTCTAAATTCTCTAAGTTGCCTTCCACACTAGGAATCACGGCAAAGATCTTATGGGAGCTTGTCCATCTACTCCTTCATAAAGGTTATAACCCAGGCTTCTCTAATGAGAAGCTTGTGAGATAGTAGCTCTCCAGCTACCTGTAGGTAGCTCTCCTGTGTGCAGCCCAGCCTAATAAATTAGAAGCTTTTGACTTGTCGATTTAATATGGATATACCAAAACTGAAAAGTGTGCATTTGAGACGAAAATGTGTGTATTTTTCGAACTCATGAGCTGATGTTTGGAGAAAAATGGTTGAATTTCCAGCTGAATTTCCAATACAGCCATAGCAACCACTGAGCTGGGTAACAATAAACACATGTTATTTCAACATCAAGATACCCTTCAGAGTGTACATGCGCTTTAGAAGTACGTTATGTTCTGTTGTATAAAATCATGCGGTGTGGGGGAGACTTATTATTACCTTGGCACACTGCAACTCAGGATGTTATGTATCAACTATTTAGAGGTATTCCAAATTGATAAAGTCTTTTTTACATCACCGCTAGAAACTCTGCCTGATGTACAGGGGTGATCGATGGTGATGATAATTTTGCATGTGATGTCCACTAATGTCATCTTGTCTGATGTGGTCACTATTAAAACACTAATAATATGAATAGCTCGGGATCATAAATACCTATAAACAACGCGCCTGAGCGAGCGCGCACACCTAGGTATCCCTCCATGCACAGACCTACAATCAGCGCGCACTACAAAGAATTCCATTAAATGCTTCTGATGGCGATTGAAGTATCCTTTGAAGTGCTTGCTGCTGATGGCAATTTATCTGCGCTGCTAAATGCATTTTTAAAGACAGTGTGTTTGTCTTTAAAAATGCTAATAGGGGGCAGTCCTGAAGCAGCAGGAAAGAATCACCAAAACGTTCCCTGCAGCCTGAGGCCAGTCTGCCACATCTCTCTGCTCACCCCCAGAAAATAACCTTGCATAATGTTGCGATTTCATCCCCCACTTAGATTTTGTTTTGTAGTGCCTGCCTAGGCCTCGGCTTTATGTTTTCTTTTTGGACTGTAGGGTGTGTAATATGTGAGTTCAGTGTGCACCAAGTTTGAGGCCATAGAGAGTAGCATTACAAGTTACCTCTATATGAATTTCCACATTCTCCCTTGTGTCACGATAAACTGAGACATGGGAGTTTTCTGCGTTTCTTAATTTGATTTAACTTGATTTCTGTGTTGCTCATGCATCATGTTAGATAAAAAATTGATGATTAGCCTCTCCAGCAGCAGGTGCTTCTGATGATAGTAATAGGGTGCACTTTAAGTGGCGACTGAAAATACATGCCCAGAGACTTATTATTTAAAAGCTCATCAGGACTGTAGACTCTGAAAACTTACAATGATGCAGAGGAACAAATACACATATAATTCTACGAGGAAAAAACAAATTAGTCCCTATCTATGAATCCTCAATCTCTACACTTATTTCCTTTATACTAATCCAATACACACTCCAAAAATAGTTATTAAAGAGTATATTTTATCTGTTTTATACCACAAAACACACACGAAAATACATTAAAAAATCATATGTACATAAATAAATACATACATATACAAATAACCAATCCTTCCTACCCGTTGTCATTACAAACAGATGCTGAAAATAAACAGAAAACGTAATTCAAGAAAAGCAATCCTAAAAAAGAAAGAGGTAGTCCATTACACACTCGAGGGGGTAAATCAACCCTCCACTTGGTACAAGGAACGTGTAATCAAAATCTTTTATGCATTATTCATAATCTGTCGGACTCCTCCATGATGTAAGGTCGACGCGTTTCGGCCCATTCATTCGGGCCTCGTCAGGACAGGGGAGCCAGAAATGGCAATGCCAGGGTACTAACCGAGGAAGAATCAATAAACGAGTACTGCCGAACTCCAGGGGTTTTCGATATGTACAAAATGCAGTGGGTGCTCCTCTAAAAGACTTTCGTATTGTCACTGAAAATATAATCGTGGCGGTCCCTGCACAATAAATGAAAAAGGTCCACTTCTGTTGGGCAAATGTCCCGTATGTTCTAGTTGGGAGCTCAAGAAGTTTCTCAAAGACGCTCATCCTCCACCGCGTTACCGCTAATTAAAATGAACGGTGGGTGGCTGCTCGAATTCGTGGGTGCTCTCGGCGTTATTCTCCATGTCGGAATTCCGATCACATGGACATCAGGACTGTAGAGGCATTTCAGGAGTTATTGAAAAATATTAATTATATGATTATAAAAATAATGTTGCATGTACCTTGTAACGTGAGCCAGAAAGCTGATTCCCCACCCTTTAAAATATTCTTACGCTAGTCGACGATGGACATTAAGAGCTAAAGCTAAATACATACTATATTCACCCTTTCCATTAGAAACTTTGTAAATCAAAATAGTTTGAATAATCGTCATTTTTATGTAGTAACATGTTTTGAATGAATGAAATAGTGAGTATGCAAGTTAAACAGTGAGTGGGCGAAATAGAGAGAAATGGAATGAATGAATGAGTGAGTGAATGGGCAAGTGAAAATATGTGTGGGTTTTTGAATGATCATGTGACTGTCTAAGTGAGTATGGGAATGAACAAATGAGTAGGTAAGTGAAACTGTGGTTGAGTGGGTTAATGAGTGAGGAGTGAATGTCTACATGATTAAGCAAGTGAGCGGGTAAGCAGTTGAATGTGAGAATGAGTAAGTATATGAATGAAACAGTCAGTGATTGGATGGCAAGTGTGTAAATTAGTGAGTGAACAAGCAAAGAATAATCAGTGAAAGGGTGAGCAGCAAGTACTTGAGTGGTAGGAAAGCAAGAGAAAATGTCAGTAAGTGATTGATCTATTATGAAAGTGATTGAGGCGAGTGAAGGAGTGAGTAAATGAATAATTAGTGACTGAGTACATGATAGTTGTTTGGTGAGTGTGAGTTTACAAGTGTGTGAATCAATGAGTGAGTGAAGCATGTAGTGAGTAAACAAATGATGACCAAGTGTTTTAAGTGGTGACTGAGAAAATGAGTGTGTCAGTGAGCAAGTAAGAGAATGAGAAGGTAAGTGCATTAGTGCAGAAGTGTTTGAGTGATTCATAAAATCAGCGAATGACAATAAAGCATACTGCAGAAGGGCACCTAAGCAGTGTAAGTCTTTTAGCCAGACTGTCTCTACCTCTCCCCCACCAATGAAATATGATTTAGCATATTCTTCTGAGAAGAATAAAACATAATTGTCTAGAAATATTCTAATCATTTAATCATTATTTGACAGCATCTTTTGGATTGGGAATGTTGGCTTAATATACTCTGCCGAAAACTTCCTAGCCACCCTAAAAACTGAATACAAAAGCATGCCATACTAAAACATAATGCAAGCAAATTTAAGGGTGTGCAGGTTCACATACCTACTCAAAATATGGGGAAAATAATGCAGAATGAATGCGTAAATACACAAAATGCAAATCCAGCATTTATTTAGACAACTATAATTTTGTACATAGTTGAAATTGTATTACAATATACCTGATGGTTGCCTTGTAGGAATGCTTATACTCAATAAAGTTGGCCTGACTTGATTACGGTGACGAGTCAATGACAAATGCTATGAACCTCATTGGTTCATAGGGAAGAGTTATTTCAGATGCCATAGGTCTGATTTGTCTCATATGAAAAGTTCTGACAAAGTTAGTAGACCTGATTTATTCATTATGAAACTCCTGTTAACGCCAATGGGCCTTTATGGATGGATTGTTATTGCACCCTGTTAAACCCTGCAGATGTATCTCACACATTACAGATTTTGGGAGTTTGGTATCAAATAAACCTTTTAATCAACCAAAGGGGTTCGTGTTCTTATAAAAAAAATGAATAATTAAAAAATAAGTATATATATATATATATATATATATATATATATATATATATATATATATATATATCAAAACAAAACCCTTTCAGGCATAGAGTGACGAATAAATTATGCAAAAACAGAAGCAGAGAACTCTGGGTAGTTCTCAAGTTTAGGTGGAAAGCAGCTCCAGTAAGAGCACTCTCAACACCAGCGACACTCTAAATTTGCTCACCTCAAATGTCTGCTTTTCTATCAAAGTTTTTAAGCATAGGATTAGTGCAGTGCTATCCACGCCGAGATAGAAAGGGACAAAGTCTTTTGCCATTTTTACAGCAAAGTCTTTAAGCATAGTATTAGCACAGTGCTATCCCTGCCGAGCTGTAAAATGGCCAAAGCCTTTTACCACTCCAGGCACAGTATTACAGCTTTGAATTGGTAAAATACCATCCAAGCCAACCTGAAATGAATAAAAGCAACCCCTGACACATGTTTCGCTCTCGTTAGAGCTCTTCAGAGAGGTATAGTTTTGTCCAGACACAAGGGAGCACCCTGTATAAGTCAAAACAAAACCCTTTCAGGCATAGAGTGACGAATAAATTATGCAAAAACAGAAGCAGAGAACTCTGGGTAGTTCTCAAGTTTAGGTGGAAAGCAGCTCCAGTAAGAGCACTCTCAACACCAGCGACACTCTAAATTTGCTCACCTCAAATGTCTGCTTTTCTATCAAAGTTTTTAAGCATAGGATTAGTGCAGTGCTATCCACGCCGAGATAGAAAGGGACAAAGTCTTTTGCCATTTTTACAGCAAAGTCTTTAAGCATAGTATTAGCACAGTGCTATCCCTGCCGAGCTGTAAAATGGCCAAAGCCTTTTACCACTCCAGGCACAGTATTACAGCTTTGGATTGGTAAAATACCATCCAAGCCAACCTGAAATGAATAAAAGCAACCCCTGACACATGTTTCGCTCTCGTTAGAGCTCTTCAGAGAGGTATAGCTTTGTCCAGACACAAGGGAGCACCCAGTATAAGTCAAAACAAAACCCTTTCAGGCATAGAGTGACGAATAAATTATGCAAAAACAGAAGCAGAGAACTCTGGGTAGTTCTCAAGTTTAGGTGGAAAGCAGCTCCAGTAAGAGCACTCTCAACACCAGCGACACTCTAAATTTGCTCACCTCAAATGTCTGCTTTTCTTTCAAAGTTTTTAAGCATAGGATTAGTGCAGTGCTATCCACGCCGAGATAGAAAGGGACAAAGTATTTTGCCATTTTTACAGCAAAGTCTTTAAGCATAGTATTAGCACAGTGCTATCCCTGCCGAGCTGTAAAATGGCCAAAGCCTTTTACCACTCCAGGCACAGTATTACAGCTTTGGATTGGTAAAATACCATCCAAGCCAACCTGAAATGAATAACAGCAACCCCTGACACATGTTTCGCTCTCGTTAGAGCTCTTCAGAGAGGTATAGCTTTGTCCAGACACAAGGGAGCACCCAGTATAAGTCAAAACAAAACCCTTTCAGGCATAGAGTGACAAATAAATTATGCAAAAACAGAAGCAGAGAACTCTGGGTAGTTCTCAAGTTTAGGTGGAAAGTCTTTTGCCATTTTTCTATCTCGGCGTGGATAGCACTGCACTAATCCTATGCTTAAAAACTTTGATAGAAAAGCAGACATTTGAGGTGAGCAAATTTAGAGTGTCGCTGGTGTTGAGAGTGCTCTTACTGGAGCTGCTTTCCACCTAAACTTGAGAACTACCCAGAGTTCTCTGCTTCTGTTTTTGCATATATATATATATATATATATCCACATGCGATCCCAAAGTTGTTCCAGCCGGAACGGCGCAACACCAGGGCACAGACTCCAAAGGCAAAATTGCAGGTAGTTTAATCTTTTGTTTTCACATCAAGGTCCAAATGACATGTTTCGGCCGCCAGACATGCGGCCTTGATCACATAGCGCGCTGTAGGATACATAGGTGCTATATATACAAGTGGTAGTAGTGGTAGTGTTTTTACTATGTTTACTGTGATGATTAGGCATTTTACTACGTTTGGCAATTATTTACAGAAGCCTTGCTTTACTGCTGTGAGTTATAGCAACGTCATGGTCTACTTTACTGCAAGTGACCTGATAAACAGACTTGTGTCTGGGTAATAGACACAGAAGATAAACTATTCACAACTTCACAAATTAAATCATCTCAAATGTGACTGAAATTGATGGGATTATATATTCAAGAAACAGGAAGCCACGACCGCTGCTCCGTCTCGTCCCGGGTGCTCACTTCTGCGGTGGTGAGCCGCTACAATTGCAAAGACCAGGCGAACTCTTCTGACGCCAAATGGAAAGCACTCACGAGAGAAATTTGAAGCAAAGTGCTTTATTGTGGCAGTGCAGGGGGGTCTGCACAATAAAGCACTTTGCTTCAAATATCTCTCGTGAGTGCTTTCCATTTGAAAATAAGTGTGCTTCAATATCTAAGCTGGTAGGCCAGTTTTTTTAATTTCTATTTTCTACTTATAGTGCCTTTTTCCCTTCTCTTTTTAGTTTCATTTTTAAAGCATGCTACTGCCCAAAAGACAGGCTACTTGCTCTATGCTCCCTTCATCTGCAGTCAATTAAACCTACACAGCCGCTGCATCTAAATTAGCTGACCTTCATGGAATGATATTATACATAGTGTATCATTGTTTTTACAATTGCAGTATAACCTGCATGGTTCTAACATGGAGTCAGCCAAAACTATACACAATTTACAATACCATTACAAGACATTCACCACTATGTTCAATACCTTTGCAAGACTTCCACCTGTTGCTCTGTTTAATTTTGTTGTTGCAAGCATACATCTGCCATTTTTAGACAATAGCATGTTTTCTTTTTACTACTTTTATTCTTGTAATTTATCTTGCATGTTTGGCTGAATTTGTGTATGCGTTGTATTGTGGCTGTGTAAGTGGGTGAATGCAATAATGAATACCTGATTAATGGATGCACAAGGGCAAGGTAGAGTGACATGGTGCATGTATGATGACTTATTCAGTGCCTAAACCAATCATTGACTAAGGAGTAAACCTAATTTAAAAGCCAAACCCATTGGCATTGCTAGTGCTTGTTATCTACCCTTAAGTGGTAGTTGGTCGATCTGCCTAGTTGCACATCTCATCACTTGGTTGCACACACAAGCAAGAAAAGTGTGCACTCAAATATTCTATTGCCGCACAACAATAGGACTAATAGAGGAAACATTGCTCGGAATGATTTTCATTAAATATAAATAGATCTTATTACAGAAAGGTTGGATACCACTGTTATACCCTTCATATGGACAACCTCTATATGAGAGTAGAGTTCGGCAAGCTATACAAAGTTGAGACTGTGGCATGTGGTACAGTTTGATGTCCCCACAAACGATTCCCTCAGGAACGTGTTTGTAAGAAGCTCCAAAACTCCCATAGCACTGCATTGCAGTTCTCCGATAGGCGGGATGTGTATGCGCTCACCACAATCCATTTTGAGAGTACTTCCCCAGTTACGGTTTGGAGTCAGTTGGCCAAACTTCACAAGCTCACCTTTATACTTGTTTACAAGTACATGGGTTGAGTGGATACGGATGACCAGGTACTTTAGACATACAACGTGAATCGTAAAGCTCACATATTGTGTAAGAAGCTGTTTACCCACCTGATCCAGTAGGCAACATACTTTGCGTATGTTGTAGACAATCAGACCGCCACAGGAAGATCGATGTCTTTCCTAGACTTTCCGTTGACCGTCATTGAAAGTCTTACAGCTGCAGAAGCCGTAGCCTCCACTTCATCTGCTGTGGTGGACGTGGCGAGGCTTCAGGATCTCCACTTTGCCGAACGCATTCCTGCAACAGCGAGAAAGACTCGACCATGTTGTTGTTGCACAGTCTGCTGAATGCAAGTAAAGAGGCAGGAGACTTGTTACTGTCCCCAGTATTCATCTCAGCCAGGCCTATCTAACTTGCTTTACATTGTACCTTACAAAAGTGAATTATTGGGAAACTGACTGAGAACGGGCTGTCCTAGTATGTACCTTTCAATGGTAGGTCATGAATACATACCTTCCACGGGACACTACTTCACTAAGCAATCAGTCTTTCAAATTGTTTCCTCTAGTTGATAAAACCTTGGACTTGCTTATGGCCTGTGTGACACCTTTATTTACTGTCGGAATGAGATAGATGTTCTGTTTAAGTGCATTACAGTCATGCACTGCTCATAACGATAGACGGAACATAGGCCACATTGTCACAGAGTACCATGTGCTGCAAAACCTAAAGCCTTTAGTAGTTTTTTAAAGTGTTATTTAGGGAACTTAGGGTATACTTCCACAGTATGTTTATTTTAGTTTTAAAGGTAGATAGGCTCCCTTAGTTCGGGGAATCTAGGCCTCGAGGCATTCTTGGACAACCCCCAACTTGCAACCACAACCTGGACAGAGTTCGATTTAGCACACCAAGTGTGCTAAAGGCGCATGAAAGATATGTCTTCTTGAACCTCAGGTGGCTGCCATGGAAGGCATTTATAAAGGTTCACTTGGCAAGTATACAGGATTAGTCAGGACTTTGAAAGAGACAGAGACATGAACAGGTAGGAAAAGCTTAGGCCCAGGGTACTTTCATAGGGATATCACATACGGAGAAGGCAGATATTCAAAGTAGTAGAGCTACACATACTGTCACATTATCTTCACCAAAAGATTCAACCCAATACTTAGTGACTCCCTCATTCAACTAACCAGGTGGCTTCAAACCATACAGAACACAGCAGCCAGGTTCACCCTCAGACTCCCATCACGCACACACATCACCCCGCACTTCAAATAGCTTCACTGGTTCCCCATCCACAAGCGATCTCTCTTCAAACTCCTCATGCATACATTCAAAGTCTTACACAGCACTGGCCCAGCATACCTCAACAACCGTCTCCGATTTCAGAAACCTTCCAGACACCTCCTCTCATCCTGACTCCTACTCGCACACATCCCATGCAAATGCCGCACCAGAACAGGCGGTGGTGCCTTCTCCTACCTTGTTTCAAAACCCTGGAACGACCTGTCTGACACATCAGTGGCGCCTCTTAAATTCTTGAATTCCGCAAGAAGCTGAAGACCTGGCTCTTCAACTAGACGAGCCTATTGATCGGCCCTGACTGCTCCTGTATCGGCTGCAGAATACCCTCCCAGGTGATAGCTCTCTTTACAAATACACATAACATTACACTGAACTCTGCACTCAACAGTACACATATGAGTCATATTTGTGGCCTGCTTTCCATGTTCATCCTCCGTCATAAAGTGGTAGATGTTCTATTCGCTGTATGACAGGTGCATTACAGTCACAGGATTGTAGATAAAGGTGGACAAGACATACACCACATTGTCACAGAGTACCTTGTGCACCAAAAACGAATGTCCTTAGTAGTTTTGGATGTGCTCTTTAAGGAACACAGGGCAGCCTTCCCAGTGGGTTTATCTTAGTTTCAAAGGTAGGTAAGCTCCCTTAGGAAGGAATCTAGGCCTTGTTTCATCTTCTCCCCCTCCCCCCTCACCAACTCACATCCACAATCCGGAAGTAGGTGGTTTTAGCACGGTGAGTATGTTAAAAGCGCATGAAAGACACTTCTTCCTAACCCCAATGTGGCTCTTGTGGGAGGCGCTAGTAAAGGCTCACTTGGTATGCATTCAGTATTGCGAAGAATGTGGAGAGGCACATACTTGACAGATAATAAAAACATAGTCAATAATTTGTGAAATTGTGATGTTTGATGAGGCACCAACCAACAACATGTTTGGCCATATGTGCGTAGAGGTTTGGTTGTGGTCTGTTTGGTTGCAAGTTGGTTGATGACTGGACGAGAGGTGGTGTGAGAAGTGATTCCGTCCTGAGGCGTATATTAATGTGTTGAGCTCTAAAATGGCGGCAGAATGTTGATGTGTTTGTACTGCTGTGTTGGATTGGGGCAATAGCTACACGGAATGAAAGTCTTTGTGTATGGTGTGTGAAAGGCATGTGAATGGACCGTAAAGTGGTTGGTGGCTTGACGCGACTTTACGTCTTACCTAATGTAGTCATTGGTTCAGTATTCTGATACAGTTATTAGTATTTGCTCTTTGAAGATAGCACTTCTTTAGGTGCCAACACCAACCTATGTAAGTGGTGATTTCACTTCAAACGAACAGTAATAACCCCTCACATATTTGAAAACTGAACATGCGTAGGTGTCCAGGGTGGTGTAACTTGGATTGATCCCACTCACTTTCCCACAATTCCCTGCAAACGTCAAACTTTGCATCAGTGACTAAGATCACACATTTATTTACATATGGTGATGGAAATGTTGGGAATCTGTGGTGACCCACAAATTGCCAACCACCCAATGTTCCCATGTCTCAACATAAAAATGGAACCCAATTTTTGTGAATGGACCTAGTGGCCACGATAGATAACCAATCAAAACACAATGTGTATAATCTTTTTTTCCCATTTAAAACCAAGGATTTTTTGTAGTGTGGGTACCTGTGGATATTGAGTCTGTGATCGACCGCTGACCTGGGAAACCGACCAAAATCAGACAAATCTGAAAAATAAACGGCCGGGGGAGTCCAGGGTAGCACGACTTTTGTTAGTTTTGCTGTCTCTTGGCCCACCAACAAGAGGGATATCGTAGTTACTGGGAGGCTTGGAAGAACAAATACTGAGTGGTAGGTAATTTCTGGATCCCTGCAGATTCCAGAACTTTCCTGCACAGAAATGTGAGGAAATGTGTGTTTTTATCTACACTTTGAGGTTTGCAAAGGCTGCAGGGTAAGAAAACCTTGGGATATGCATGCAAACCACACCACCCTGGACTCCCCAGGTTTGGTAGTTTTCCCTAAGTGCAGTGTCAGCTAGTGTCTCAAATCCAGAGGTACCCAAATTGCAAAAAAAAAGGTTTCAGGTGAAAAGCTGATGTGTCCAGGTTGAGTTTTGGGTAATTTCCTGTAGCGGGCACTAGGCCGACCAACACAAATGAGGTACAATTTTTATCAGGACACTTGGGGGAACGCTGGGTGGAAGGAAATTTGTGGATCCCAACCGAGTCCAGAACTTTTTTTCAGAGAACTGTGAGGAAAATGTATGTTTTAGCCAATCTTTGAGGTTTGCAAGGGCTCCTGGGTACAAAAACCTATTGATATCCATTCATGTCATGCCGTTCTGGACTCACCGGGGTGTCCGTCTTACAGAAAAGTGTGGGTTTGGTGGGTTTCCCTTGGTTCCAGATGAGCTAGGGCTTAAAATGCACAGCTAGTGAAGATGCAAAAATGGATCCGTTTTGAGTGGAAATAATGATCTGTCCAGGTTGAGTTTTGGGCCCTTTCCTGTTGAGGTCGTTAGGCCTACCCACATAAGAGAGGTACCATTTTAGCAAAAGAATTGGGGGGATGCTGGCTGGTAGGACATTGGTGGCTCCCTGCTTATTCCAGAACTTTCTATCACAGAAATGTGAGGAAAATGTGTTTTTAGCCAAAGTTTGAAGTTTGCAAGGGCTTCTGGGTAAAAAGATGTTGTTAGTACCACAGAAGTCACACCACCCTGTTCAGCCATGGGTGTCTAGTTTTAAAAAATGTCTGGCTATGGTAGGTGTTCCTGGGTGGCGGCTGTGCTAGGGCCAAAAATCTTCAGCTACCCCAGGTTGTAAAAAAAAAATAATCATGGTTTCTGCTTGGTAAAATATGATGTCTCTATGTCAGGTTTTGGGGTGTATTAGGTCACAGGTGCTTAGTCCATCCAGACAAATGGGGTGCCGTTTTTATCGGGACACATGTAGGAACACAGAATAGTACACAATTTGTTATAACCAATTGGATTTCTCTTCATTTGTGTATCCAAATGTAATCCAATATGTGACATTTTGCAAAATGCCCTCAGAATCACATGCTAGTATGTGTACCCACAAATTCAGACATGTACAAATAACCACTGCTTCTAATCTCAGCATCTGGTGTACATTTCAGAAATACATAGGTTTCTTTAATACCCATTTTTAACTCTTTATATTTTACCATATGAATTGTTCTATACTCGGTACACAATTAAAAACCATTGTAAGGTGCAGCTCAGTTGTTGGCTCCGGATACCTTTGGTTCTTTGAGAACCTACAAACCCTATATATCCCAACAATCAAAAGGGTTGTGTGGATGTATTGCTGTATAGCTTTTGTAAATTGGCCATTATGACAAGAAACTTCAGAGAAAAACGTCACAAACATCTGGTTTTTCCTACTCATTTTCTATATTTTTTATTTCAACAGTTAGTTTCTTTAGGAAAGCCTTGAGGGATCTACACAAATGACTTTTTACTGAATTCAGAATTTTGTCTACTTTTAATAAATGTATAGCTTTCCAGCATCACCAATGGTTTTTTCACACCAGTTTTCACTACAAACGTAAACCATTGTTTTTTTTGTTCCTGAAAGCTGGAACAATGGTGATTTTAGCACTGCAAACCTTTTGTTGATGTAAACAATCAGTGCATTGGTCATGTTCATTTTTGTCTTTTCAGTTTCACACTGTTCTGGAAATTTAATAAATGAATTGCATCAGTAGTCAGTGCTGACTCTTTCCATCAAAATGCCATACTCTGATTACTGCCTTCAAGTCTTCTACCATGGTTTTCAACAACTTTGGTAAATGACCCGGTATATTAGTGGAGAACAGAGGCATATAGGTGGAACCTTTCTTGATTCCTCTCTGATTGCTTGCATTCATTTACTTAGGAACTAAGCCTGTCATCAGTGGAATTGGCCTAAATTGCCAGTGTATGGAGGAGCTCAACTTGAATTTTAAATTTATCGGACTTACTGTTTAAAGCTTTTTTGACTGTCTCCAGTGTGTGACATAAGGTTACCAACAGCTGATTTGGGTGATCCAAATGAATTTCTTGATTCAGATGTGTTGCAACGTGCCCTTGTTTTTATCTATTACTACCTTTTGAGATTTAATTAAACTTATATGATCAGCTGCAGGAAGCCCTGTGGACACAGTAGCTTCATTTTTAGGTCTCGCCTGAGCCAGCGCATGCGCTGCTCTGCGAGACATTTAGTAGGTGGCTTTTCAGAGTGCTACCCACAGGCTTTTGCTGGCCTCCAGCTTGCGTTCACGATCGCGTGCACGTGCACAGCTGCCATCTGGGTTGCTGTAATCAGGCTCCTCTGCTCGCACTCTCCCTCCCTTCTCCCCCCTCCCTTTTCGTCAGCTTCATTTTTTTAGGTCTCGCCTGAGCCAGCGCATGCGCTGCTCTGGCGAGACTTTTAGTAAGTGCGCTTTTGAAAATGCTGCCATGGCCTAGAGCTTGCGATCAGGCGCCATCTGGCTTCCCACCCTTACACTCGCAGCGGCTTTCATGGCTCGCGATTACTTTCACTTTCGCGGCAGTGTCACTTTCACAGCCGCGCAGCCAATGCTTGTTTACATTTCCGAATGAGCCCTCCATACGAGTGCATGTGTTTGTCTTCTCCCTGTACCGTATTGCCATTCAGGAGGCTTTTCTTTGTATTTATTCATTATGTTGGGTCTTTTATGTAGAGCAAACATGAGGCGAGAGTATTGGAGTGCTTTTCACCCACCGATGTTGTTTTGAACGACCTTCCCCTGCTTTTAACCCATCACGTCCTCCTCTAAGCTCCCGCGACTAACCTCATGGCCACCCTCCTCTCTCAAGTCCTTTTCATTTCCATACAGGCACTTTGACTTTTTATCTTCTCACATTTTTTTGCTGAAATTATGTAGCGCAAACTCGATTCCGATGGTATTGGAGTCCTGTGTTTGTTTTCTCCCTGCAGCGTATTGCCATTCAGGAGGCTTTTCTTTGTATTTATTCATTATGTTGGGTCTTTTATGTAGAGCAAACATGAGCCGAGAGTATTGGAGTGCTTTTCACCCACAGATGTTGTTTTGAACGACTTTCCTCCCCCCTGCTTTTAACCCATCACGTCCTCCTCTAAGCTCCCGCAACTAGCCTCATGGCCACCCTCCTCTCTCAAGTCCTTTTCATTTCCATACAGTCACTTTGACTTTTTATTTGCTCACATTTTTTTGCTGCAATTATGTAGCGCAAACTCGATTCCGATGGTATTGGAGTCCTTTACATGAGCACCACTTACCTTACACAGGAACACTTTCATTTTGAAAACATGTTGCACAGCGGCGTTAGCTGCTGTACAAGTTGGCTTACAGTTTAAAAAAAAAAAATGCTGCACCACATTGCCATTCAGGGGCTTTTAGTCGTATTTTTTTAATATGTTGGCGCATTTATGTTGCGCAGACATGACCCGAAGGTATTGAAGTGCTTTACATGAATACCCCTTACAATTCACAGGGACACTCAGCGATTCACCACCCCCTTTGTTGTTTTGAACGACCCCCTCCCTTTTAACCCACTATGTCCTCCTCCCTGCTCTCACAACCTCCCTCGTGACACCCACCCTCCTCCCTTATGGCCTTCCAGACACTTTGATTTTTATTTAATACATTTTTTGCCACATTTTTGTAGCACACCTTCGATCTAAAAGGTATTGGAGTGCTTTACATAAGCACCACTCACATTACACAGGAACACTTTCATTTTTAAAACATGTTGCACAGCGGCGTTATCTGCCGTACATTATGGCTTACAGTTTTTAAAAGAACGCTGCACCCTGCACCACATTGCCATTCAGGGGCTTTTATTCGTATTTATTTATTATGTTGGTGCATTTATGTAGCGCAAACATGACCCGAAGGTATTGGAGAGCTTCACGTGAGCACCACTTACATTTCACAGGGACACTCAGTGACCCACCACCCCCTTCTGTTGTTTTGAATGACCCCTTCCTTTTAACCCACCACATCCTCTTTCTTGCTTTCGCAACCTTCCTCGTCACACCCACTCTCATGTCCTTTCAGGCACTTTGATTTGTATTTAATTACCTTTTTTGCAGCATTTATGTAGGGCAAACTCGATCTTGAAGGTATTGGAGTGCTTTACATAAGCACCACTTAAATTACACAAAGACACATTCATTTTTAAAACATGTTGCACAGTGGTGCTAGCTACTTTACAACATGGATTGCAGTTTACGTCTAAATCTTTTTATTGATAAAAACAAAAATGCAACGAAACAATACAGTGCCATCTGGGGAAAGCCAAGCAAGGTGTGCAAGACAATAAGGCAAAAAACAACAAGCATTGGCATAGCCAATAGGTCTCGCTTTTGGGACCTAACAAGTATTTAGTTATGCAACTGTTGCATGGCTAAACACTTATAAGGTCCCAAAGGCGAGACCTATTGGCTATGCCAATGCTTGTTCCATATGGCTCTAGGCAATTCAACAGGGACTGAGAATATTTGCTTTTTAAAGTTGAAATGCTCTCCGAGGCATGCTGTCCTGTTGAATTCATAGCTTTTTAACTAATGGAAAAAGGGTAGTTATTATAATCATGTTTGATCCACCCCAACTTTTACCTTGGCCGACAGTTGCCTCTTCCTTAACACTCTGTCACTGCTCATTTATCAAAGCTGTTTTCATCTGCCATTGGCTTGTACCTTCGCTTCAACAAATGTACACTTATCTAGAGATTGCTGGCCTTCCCATGTGTTATCTGGTTCGATGTTTCCTTGCTCCCCTGTGGTGTCGGGGGCGCTACACTTTAATTCATGTTTCATTGGCACCAAATCAATCAAAATGGTACTTGTAAAGCGCAACCTGTCACCCCAGGGGGGTATCCAGGCACTGTGCTGCAAGTCTCAGTCGAAGAGCCAGATCTTGAGTTCCTTTCTGAAGTGGTTCAGGGAGTGTGAGGTGCGGAGGGAGGGTGTTCCAGGCTTTGGCAGCGAGGTGAGAGAAGGATCGTCCTCCAGTGCGGCTGCGGCAGATGCGTGCAGTCTGTGCAAGAACGAAGTGTGTGGAGCGAAAGTTTCTGGATGGTTGATGGAAGGTCAGGCGTAGTTCATGTACTGTCGTCCTAGGTTGTGGAGGGCTTTGTAGGTGTGGGTCAAGAGCTTGAACTTGCATCTCTTCTGGACGAGAAGCCAGTGGAGGTCTTTCAGGTGTTGGGTGATGTGTGCCCTCTTGGGCAGGTAGAGGATCAGCCTAGCTGCTGTGTTGTAGATTTTCTGGAGTCTTTGCACGAGTTCGAAGGTTAAGTGGGTATATAGTGTGTTGCCATAGTCGAGTCGGCTGGTGGTGAGGGCCTGCTTTACAGTTTTTCTGGTGCTAATGGAGAGCCACTTGAAAATCTTTCGGAGCATGCATATCATGTGGAAACAGGCTTAGGTGACGGTGTTCACCTGGTGTTTCATAGAGAGTTTGCTGTCTCGTACAATGCCGAGGTTGTGGGTGTAATCTTTCGTTGTAGGGGTGACTGACCGTCGTGAGCCACCAGAAGTTGTTCCAGAGGGCGGTGTGTCTGCCGAAGGTCAGGACTTCTGTCTTGTCCATGTTCAGTTTGAGGCAGTTGTCTCTCATCCATGTCACAAAGTTCTTCCTGCAGTTGTGGAAGTTGGTCTTTGTCTGGGCGGGGTTCACACAGATTGAGAGGATGAGTTGGGTGTCATCATCGTAAGAAATGATGTTGATGTTGTGTGACCTGACGATGTCTGCGAGTGGTGTCATATAGATGTTGAAGAGGGTGGGGCTGAGCCTTGGGGTACTCAACAGATGGTGCACTTGGGTGCGAGGTGAAGACGGGGAGGCAGACTTTCTAGGTGTGTCCTGTGAGGAAAGATGCCATCCATCTGAGCGTATCATCTATAATTCTGATCTGGTGTAGTCAGTGGATGAGTGTGTGGTGGGAGACGGTGTTGAAGGCTGCAGAGAGGTCCAGGAGGATGAGGGTGGCTGTTTCTCCTCTATCAAGTAGGGGTTGGAGGCCATCTGTTGTTGCGATCAGGGCTGTCTTGGTGCTGTGCTTGGCTCTAAAGCCCGA
Source organism: Calotriton arnoldi (assembly GCA_963921515.1). Classification (NCBI taxonomy): domain Eukaryota; kingdom Metazoa; phylum Chordata; class Amphibia; order Caudata; family Salamandridae; genus Calotriton; species Calotriton arnoldi. Next base: position 7,198,102 of record CAWUFW010000023.1, read on the forward strand.
CCGAGATGGATCCAGTAGCTTGTTTCTTTCCAGGTGATCGGTGAGATGGAGGTTGATGGCTTTCTCCAGGACTTTTATGGGGAACAGTAGGAGGGAGATGGGATGGTAATTCTGGAGATCTCTGGGGTCTGCTGGCAGTTTCTTGAGGAGGGCCCTGACCTCCCTGTGTTTCCATGTGTCAGGGTAGATGGATGTGATGATGGAGGCGTTGAGGATGAGGGTAAGCTTGTGGCTGATCTTGTTGCTTCCGAAGTTGAAGAGCTTATGTGGGCAGGGGTTGGTGGGTGCTCCAGAGTGGATGGATTTCATCAGTGTGGTAGTAGTTGGTGTGTTGAATTGTTCCCGTGTGGTGAGCGATTGGTAGATGGTTGTGTTCTATGGGTAGCTGAGCATGTCGGAGGGTTGGGGTTCGAAGTTTGTGTCGACAGTTGCTATCTTGTTGTGGAAGTGGTTGGCAAGGGAGTCACAGAGTTCTCGTGAGGCAGGGATCACGTTTTCTGTGGCAGAGGGCAGCCGCGGCCCGTGAAGGTAAGAGCGGTGGGGGATTTCAACAGACGACGATGAGGGAAAATTAATTATTTATTTAATTTTCTATCGTGGTCGTCTGTCGAATTCCCCCCCAACCTGGCCCCACCGCCATACCCCTCTTACCTGCACGGGCTGCGGCTGGCCGAGGGGCAGGAAAACGCTCCGACGATGATGAAGAGTTCCTAGGTTTGGTTGGGGCTGGTTTCGATGTGGCGTGCGAGGGCCTCCTTTCAGTGGCGTAGCAAGGGCGGGGGGGGGGCCGGAGGGGGCGGTCCGCCCCAGGCGGCATGAGTTTTGGGGGCAGCGGTTTCCTCCCACTCCTACCTGCCGTCTCGGGGCGGCAAACTCCCTCCCTCTACATATTGGCCGTCGCGGGTGGTAATCACCACCGAATCTCGTCTGTACCCCCCCTTTGAGCTGGCTTTGAGCTGGTGGTGGTAGTTGTTGAGGGTTGCTTTGTAGGTGGCTCGGTCGGTGTAGTTCTTGCTGGTTCACCATGTTCTTTCTAGTTGTATGCATTCGTGTTTTGCAGAGTTCTGGTGTCTCGTTTAGGTGGTTAGGTGGGGGCGGCTTAGTTGGGAGTGTTGGTGATCCAGGCGTTGAAGTTCTCTACCGCTTGGTCCAGGTTGGCAGTGATGTTTGACTGGGGAGCGTTGGGGGTGTCTGTCCATTGTTGCTGGGTTACTTTGGTCCAGCTGCGGTGGGGTGAGTTGTCTCGGATGGGGGTAGTGTGCAGGGGTCCGGCGAGGGTGAAGTGTACGATGGTGTGGTTCATCCAGGTGAGTTCTGATGTGTAGCTGTATCTGATTCTATTGTTGGATGTGAAGACGGGGTCTAGAGTGTGTCCTGCTTGGTGTGTGGGGTCAGTGACAATCTGCTTGAGGCCGATGTTGTCTAGTCTTTACAGGAGGTCGGTGGTGTTGGTGAGGTTGTCCAGGTGGGGGTTGAGGTCCCCAAGAAAGACATAGTTTTCGGATTCGACAGCGAGAGGGGCGATGAATTTGGCTTTGGCGTCACTGAAGCCAGTCTGTGGTCCGTATGCGAGGGTGCCTTTGATTGGGGTTTGGCGTCGATATGGAGCTGGAAATTCATGAGTTCCATGGTGGGGGTGGTGTCGTCGTTGGTGATGATGCAGGCGATTGATTCCTTGTGTAGGATGGCTATGCCTCCTCCGTGTCTGTTGGCACGGTCTCAGTGTTTCATCTTGTATCCAGTGGGGGGTGTAGTGGCGATGTCCGGGGCCGATGTGGGTGTGAGCCAGGTCTCAGTGATGAAGGTTACGTCGGGGGCGAAGGTGGAGATGGTATCCCAGACATCGGTGGCGTATTTGCAAAGTGATCTGGCATTGATCAGGAGGCAGTTGAGTTGTCGGCGTCTGTGGTTGGCGTAGTGCCGTTCGACGGGGTGGTGATCATGTTTAAAAGGCAGTGGACACAGGTCAACGGTTCTGCGGTGGTGTATGGTAATGCAAGGCAGCAGTTGTTGCGTGCAGGGTCCAGGGCACGGAGCTCTGCGGCGAGGTACCTGTGGGATTGCTGAGGGCCAGGGTTCCTGGTGCTGGGCACGGTCAATGACGCGGTAGGGTGCAGATGGGCTTGCCTTTGGCGCACCGGCGGAGCCCTGGGAGGGCCTGTCGGGGAGTGGGGAGGGCAGTTGTGTGGGCAAGAACAAATGCGCAGGTGAGACCCGCAAGAACCAGCTATGGCAGCAAACAAGCGGGCGAGTAGTAAAAGAGAAGAAAAACAAACACGGAAAAACGATCAGGTTCCACAAACAAATAAACAGTTATGACCAAACAGAAACACCTGAATTATAATGAACAACAGATAATACCGTTTTAGCAGTAAAATTTGGAAAAACCAACAATTAGGGCTTCACGATACCATCAGTGACAATAAAGGAGAGAAACAATCGCGGAGAAGCGATCCCGTTCAACAAACAGTTATGACCAAAAGAAAACACCTGATTTGTAATAAACAACAGAAAGCACAGTTTTAGCAGTAAATGAGCGAAAAACAATAATTAAGGCTTCACAATACCATCACTGACAATACTGCATTACCGGGGACTTGAACTGGGTGACCAGGTAGGAGGAGTGCTGGGACGGCGCCTCTGAGCTACTCGGTCTGCAGTGGGAGTAGTGAGTAGGACCAGGAGGTATAGGGCTAAATGGAAGGCCAGGTCATGCATCTGCATCACGCTGGGCACCATCAAGCGACTGCTGTGGGACATGCACCACAGCTCTCCACAGGGGCCCCTCGTCATTTGGCACCCTGGGCACACAACACACTAGGATTCTTTGTTTTCCTGCAGATGTTCATTAGTTTTTATTCTCCTGCTCTTCTTTCTCCGCTAGGCTGAGACTGCGAGAGCACTGCTTGGTGTGCCACTTCTAGTCTTGGTTCGGCCTCTCTCATTAGTCCGGTGCACTGTGCCAGTGTTAGAGTTTTGGGCATTTTTTTATTTTTGTGTATTATTAACAATACACGGAACGTGGATTCACTTTCAAATTTACATATACACACTGACGTGGTGCTATTGAATTAGCTATGTCTTCTTAAAGTGTTTTTCTCTGGCTTATTGTAACTGGGCCTCAATTAGGTCCTCAATGCCATCTTGTTCGAAATGGATGTCACCTTCTGTATATTCACTGCTTATTATTTCTGCAGGACACAGTCAAGCACAGTTATACCCGTTTATTTCCCTGGACATTGTCCTTGCTATTCTCAAAGAAAACTTTCCAACACAGACATAGTAATGTTACATTTTCAATGTCTTTCTGCTAGCTCACTGTACTGCATTCATTCACAATATTTTACTGTTCTTGTAAATAGTTTGTCCTGCCATCTCTGGATGATAGTAGCATAGAGTGAGCAGAATCAAAATTTATGTAGTGATATCAGGCTTAAATGGTAAGGCAATATGATGTTTTATAGAACTGTATTATGATTTGCTCAAATTTAACACTCTTACTCACACCATGATGATTCTGCAGAAACTAATGATCTCCTATGCAAGAAAATTGTATATAAACCCCAGATTTTGGGGTGAATCAGAGCTTTTCTGCGATGCTACTAAGGATGCTGGCCTTTTAATTATTAATTTTGCTGCTCATTTGGACTTGGACTTTTTCTGATTTGCACATTACTCTGTATTGTCCTATTTACTGAAAGCCTTTACGGCATTGCTGGCCTGCACCCTTCGATGGTGGACATGCAATCTCAATTGAAGGCTCTCCAGGCGGAGTTAACCACTCAAACAGAGGGGGCCCCTAATAGTTTAAATGGAGGTAGAGGAACATAGGGGAAAGGCAAAAACAATCAAACAACAAATTCCCTACCTGTAATGATCTAAGTATGCAATACGTCAAATATGATTAAAACATATCCAGTGCTAATGAATGAATAAACATGAAAAAGAGGACAATTATCAAAATTAGATTTATTTAATCAATAAATAAGAAAAACATGATGATAAGATCAAAATAGAGAGATCCCACCGCATCACTCACACCAAAGCAAACAATCCTTCACACAAGACCACAAGCATACTATACAAAACATCATACACTCACTCAAATGATCTAACAATTCACATATTTAGATGTACCCCCACATAATGTCCTAAGGGATACATAGGACAAAATCATACTAATACAATAATGATAAGTCGATATAAATCAGATAATGTACAAAATAAATTACTAACAATGGTGATCAAAACAGCATAAGAGATATTGAAAACAAAAGGTCAAATGGTTCTTTTGGGGGAGAGAAATATAATTAACACATTGGCCACAATAGATCGAACAGCGCCGACGCTCAGCCCAATGTACAGCCCAATGCGGGCAAACACCTTCTTCAGGGTCCAAATTGCTGTGGACTCAGGCGGTGGGATAGTTTTGGAAAAATAGACAAATACAACATGATACTCTATGTTTAGACAATGCAAATCAACTCATTATAAACAATAAAATATACACTACATACAATAATATAACCTAGACTTATATTAACATAATGTCCTCATAGCACTGGGACGAAATGAATAAGAACTTCTGGTATAGGGGGGGATCAGGTGCACTAACGAACTAATATAGACAAAGAATATATCTGATCCAACAAAAAGTGTGCTAGATAACATAAATAGAAACAACACATATGCGCAGACATACAAACAAAACTGGTGAAGCTAATGAACTCGTTAAGAAAAAGTGGACCGACTGACAAGCAACTCACCCGAAATAGCAGGTGGCTGGATGAGTATGTCCTAGTTCACCACGGAGTAATCAAACGATGAAAATAAGGAATCACTTAGGAACTCGAGTGCGTTGGTATCGATACAGACAATAAATAAGGCGTCACATATGGGAACAGAATAGTTCCAACAGAAGGGAGATCCTTGGAAAGTCAACGAAAACAAGAAATAAGAAGAAGAATGACTGAAACCCAGCTACGATCCCTAAACCACTGCTGCATGTGTTTAATAGTCTCAAGCGCCATCTAATATTCAAAGTAAGCAAGAGAGATCGTTACGAAAATGCGCGCAGTTTAAAGCTAGCAAGAAAAAAGCTAAGGAAGATGTAGTCTACCTGGCTAACCAAAATCCTGGCAGGGGTGCGGAGGGCTCCTGGAGAGACGATGGATTCAAGTCTAAAAGTGCAGATACTCGGGATGACGGATCTGTGGACGCACGATAAAGAAACCAACATAAAATACCAGGATGAGAACTAAGAGCAGCTAACTCACACCGGCTGAACGGCGGATTCCCGCCGTACGTACATGGGATTACCTAAGAATTTAAAGAGCAGGACATACTGGCGCCATGATAGTCCGCCTGCGTGGGTGAGGCTCTGCGGGGTAGGGGACGCCGGGAAAAAGCCGAGTTTAAAACTCGGGTCGGTCGCCCGCGAGTCCCAATCACAATGCAGCGATGGAACATCTGGTTAAAGGTAGTCAGATGACCATCAGTTTATACGAAAATACGGAATGGACCGAACCGGGACTGATGGAACACAAAAACACAAAAAGGGGAGGGAGGGAAATATGAATCACTCGTGAGAGTCAAATACATAAGATAAATCATTACAAAAACGAGGGGGCTGGATAGGCCGCCGGAAAAATAAAAAAGAACTGGACTAAAACATGTAAGAAAATCATTCGCCACAAAAATGATATAAGAATAGTGTACAGAAATAAACATGCGTGCTCAACTAATACTAACAAGAATTCGAAATAATAATAGAGCCACCCCCGAAGGGAAATAAATCAAGAATAAAAAACAATATTTCCAAAGGACAAGGGAGGGGCATAGGGAGAATGGGCTTAACACCCGATACCAAGGAGGAACATAATACAAAGGTAAAAGACCAGAAGTCACTGTACTCAAACCTTAGAGAAAAGCATTGTCCCACTGGAGGCTTTCATTGAGCCCCTTGTCCTTGGTGTTGAGTAAATACATCCAGAATAGTTCGCGTTTTCGGTGTATGGCAGTCGAGTCCAGGCCTGGACTCGTACGGACTTTTTCTAGAATGGACCATCGCAGATCTTTTTCCGAGTGTCCCTGTGTAGCCCAGTAGTTAACCAGTGGTGCCGAATGTTTCAAGAGCCTAATGTTGGATTTGTGCTCACCAATACTGATTCTGCATTCCCTAGCAGTTTCCCCCACATAAGCCAGGTCACACGGGCAAAGAATAACATAAACGATGTTCATGGAGCGGCAGTTTGTCATTTCCTTCAAGAACACGGTGCGCGAATTAATGCAAATCTGATCACTAACAATCGCATTATGGCAGGCCTGGCAATTGCCACATTTGTGGTTGCCATTGACTGGCTGCCCGCTCGTGATGGAGCTTTGGGTGAAAGAAGATCTATAAGGTTTTTTGGCTCGCACTAACATGTTTCTCAAATTTTTGTTTCTTTTAAAAGCAAAAATGGGTTTGCTGATGGGGGGCACTGATTGGTCCAAATTTAACAGGTGCCATTGAGAGTTAACTATCTGGCGCACTTTGTTATTGAACCACAAATGTTTTGTGACACAAACCAATTGGTTAGGGGGATCTTTTTGTTTCGGCCGAAACATAGAGTCACAATCAAAATATCTCGCTCTCTTGAGGGCACTTTTGACAAGTTTAGATGGATAACCTCTGGCAATAAGCTTGGTCTTCAACGCTTCAGCATGATGCAGGTAGTCTTTGGTGGTAGAACAATTCCTGCGATAACGCAGGAATTGGCTAAATGGAATTCCATCTTTTTGGCATCTGGGGTGGAAACTATTGTAATGCAGGAGGGTGTTTCTCGCGGTCGGTTTGGTGTATAAAGACACCACTAGTTGGGACTCAGAATGCTCTATCCACACATCCAGGAACTCAAGTCTTTGGGTGCTGGTATGTGCCGTAAAGGTCAAGTTGGGATCTGCCGCGTTGATCCAAGATATAAATTCATCAAGTTTTTCCTGGTTCCCGCGCCAGATGAAAAAAATATCATCAATAAAGCGGGACCAGTAATGGACATTCTCGAAAAATGGGGCCACTTCGTTGTAGATGTGATGGCATTCGAAGTGGCCCATGTACAGGCAGGCAACACTCGGGGCACATGCTGCCCCCATGCTGACTCCCTGTATTTGATGAAAAAAGGAATTATCAAATTCAAAAACGTTTTCTGATAACACAATCTCGAGAAGTTGAAGGATGAGAATGGAGTTGGTCAGAGAATCTTCCATTTCACTAATGTCTTGAATGACCCGTAGGGCTTCTACTTGGGGTATGTTTGAATACAGAGACTCTAGGTCCATGGTGACAAGGATCTCGCTTTGGTTGTTATAGGGGAGACCCTCGATGCGTGAGATGAAGTGGCCCGTGTCTTTAATATACGATGGAAGGTTAGAGACCAACGGTTGCAAGAACCGATCCACATATTTAGACAGTGGTTCGGTGGCCGCCCCAACCGTAGAAACAATCGGTCTGAGGGGAGGGTTGGTTTCGTGCTTGTGGGTCTTTGGTACCCCATAAATTATGGGGATACGGGTAAAGGTGGGTGTGAGGAATTCAGCCTCTTGTTGGCAAATCTCACCTCTTTCAATTGCCGCCTCGACCACTTTTAAAATCCAGTTGAGTTTCGGTTCGGGATTGGACATAATCCTTTTATAATGCATAGGGGAACCCAATAGGCAGTCCATTTTTGCTTTATATTTGTCGGAATCAAAAATGACAATTCCTCCCCCCTTATCACAAGGTTTGATCGTAAAGGTAGTATCCTCTTTGAGTTTTATTAGAGCATTATTTTCCTCTCTTGTGGTATTAAAGATGGGTTTAGGAACATATTTGATGGTTTGTTTGATTTTTTTAAGGACCGCCCTCTCAAACATACCAACCTCCTCTCCTACCTGGTCTATTTCGGGGCAGAAGGTGGACGGAGGCTTAAAGCCCGATGAGTTCTCCTCATTGGGAACACCATTTCGATTGAGGAAAAAAAAATGTAAACGAAGTTTACGGAAAAAGGAATGCATATCCTTCATCAGTTCAAATTCGTTAAAATAGGTGGTAGGAACAAACGAGAGTCCTTTTACTAAAAGGGTCTCTGTATGTGGATCCAAAGGACTGGAAGACAAATTAAAAATAGGAATCACATCTAGGTTCGCCAGTACTGATGTTGGCGGGTCTGAATATATTTCTGGGCTGGCTCCTGTTCCTCGAAACGGGTCCTCTGAACTTGTCCCCGGTTGTGGGGAGGGCCCCTCTGTTGTTCTTGGCCCGATTGGTACCCTCTCTGTTGTTGTTGCCCGCGGTACCTGGGGCGAAAATTGCCCCTTCGGTTGCCTAAAAAACGATTTTCAGGGCCTGGCCTATCTGGGTTGTACCTAGGTTGATAGTTTTGGTACGGGGGACCCTCACCGTCAGAGTCGGTGGTGTCTGAGAATGTGGTGATTCGTCGATATCCCCAATTGGCAGAATTATTGCCTGCCGAATTATCACTACTGGGTTGATAAAAGCCCTCAGTAAGGAAAGGATAAGTGCGTTCTTGTGTAAGTAAGCGTATATCCTTTCTCAATTTCTCGGTCTTTCTTTTGAGAAGATATTCGCTAAAGGAATCCAGTTCGTATGTAATTTCCTCTAGTTTCCTCTTTCCCTCTTCAATACTGTGGGACTGTTTCAATTGGTCTTCCAGCTCCTGGATTTCTTTATTTAGTAGTTCCACAACTTCCCGGGCCGTCTCAATAATGAGTATCATCCAGTCCCTGGAGCATCGGTTGGAGATGAGTGCCCACTTCTCCAGGAACTGTCTAATCTCGATGAACAAGCCCGGGATGTTCCGGACTCTAAGCCCGATGGGGATGGTACCTGCTTTGAGATACTCAAGCATGAAATTAGCATGAGACTCAGTGCGTTTAGATTTTTTCCTCAAGTTAAATAGTTTTGTCCATTCCTCATTTAATCCTTTGGACAAAGTAAAAGGTTGATCATTACCCGGGGCCTGGCCTAACAGTCTGGCCAGGTCTTCGTCGGTGAAACCGAAGGTTTTAATACTCTCTGTCAACATGGGGAGGAAGACCAACAAAAATAGAAAAAAAGCAAAGCAAATGTGCACACAAATAACAAACAGTAAAGATAACTCGACCAAAATGCACTGGATATGTTTTAATCATATTTGACGTATTGCATATTTAGATCATTACAGGTAGGGAATTTGTTGTTTGGTTGTTTTTTTCTCCAGGCGGAGTTGACTCTTGCACAGCTGGACGAATGATGCAGAGGGTTGCTCGAGGCGCAACAATGTCTGCATAGTGGGGCTCCCGAAGGGAGCAGAAGGCCCCAATAAGGACCTTTTTCTTGAGGACTGGCTGCTTAATACAGTGCTTGATGGACAGAGGTCTACTTTCTTCTCAGTAGAGTACGCGCACAGAGTCCCCGGTAGGCCGCCTCGCCTCAGCCGGTGGTGGCACGACTCTTTAATTATCGGGACTGCTATCGCATCCTACAGGTTGCGCGCAAGAAGGGTCTCTGGCAGGTGGAGAACAGTCCCGTAAATATACACCCTGACTACACTGATGCACTGATGTGCAGTCTGAGTGTGGATCCTTCATGCCGGTCAAGCAACAGCTTCGTCACATGGGCTTGCACTTCTCCTTGATGTTCCCAGCCAAGCTGCTAGTCATGGATTCTGGAACCACCCGTTTCTTCGCGTCCCCGGCCAAGGCCTGGGAGTGGTTAGAGTCTAACGGATTATCACCACGAAGCAAGCGGATATTGGTGGTCGGTGCCCAGGGGCAGACCTACGGAGGAGCAGGCTGCGAGGGAGCGGGCCCTGGTGGTTGCTGACCTGGAGTCTCACCAAAGCCATGCTAAGGACTCAGCTGCTCGATCTCTGTCCTTGTTGGAGGGGGCGCCGGCACGCGCCTTGGTTGACATTCCTCCTGAGCTGTGGGCTGGCCCTACCCTCACCCCGAAGACCGTGTTGCTTGGGTTCAAATTCCATAATAAAGACAGAAGACAAGAGGCGTTTGGCAAAACAGGAACAGTTTAGTTTAATTAAGCAATGAGGCTGGGAGAACAGTTACAGGCACGAAGTCTGAGGACTGTCTCAATTTACATTGGGTTCGCGTTAGTCTTTTATTAATTTTTACATCAAGCCATAAACTTATCCGGCGTACCATATATGGTGAGGAATGTTGGTTGCTGCCTTGGAGTCATAAATTAATGGTCAAAAGTTTACTGCAGCTGGGTCTCGACCTTGTATGGACACAGTGTGGCCAGTGGTTAATGTGTCTAGATGTTTGCGTAAGTAGCGCGTGATCACTACGTGTGCTAGGTCCTGATTGGCTATGTGTTCCTAACTCATGTGGCATTTGACTTTATGGTGTTTTTCAAAGCGCAAGTACCACCTCGGAACATGTGTGCTTTATTGGGGGGAATCTCCTCTGACCATTGTGATGTCACTGCGCCTATCTGCGAGATTGATTAAGAGTTTCCTGTCCGCTTGTTTGCCTGCACCCTCTTACGTGTGACCCATCCAGCAGTGATTCCAGGTCTAGGTTGCAGGGCCTGCCTGACTACATACTTGTGTGTCGAGGTAGATGTGGTGCTCGGGACAGGGGATTCTATTAATAAGGACGATAGTTCATTTTTGTCAATAAAAGCATCAATATCCATATTAACATTTCCCCCTCTAGTTGATTCTTCAACTACACTATCTAACTCATGCATTTGTACCATTACTTTGTTAGGCTCCAGCTGATCCCTTTGCTCGCTTTTGACCATGACAACCTTTCTAGTTATTTGCATTCTACCTAATTTGAGGACTGAGTTTTTACAGCAGGTGATCCCCAATTGTACACCCCCACAAACTAACAGGAACACAATAACAATTGGCAACAGTGATTTACACAGACCGGAGATTCAATGTGGGAGCCAGGAAAACCAATTCAAAAACCACTCCTGCTCTCCACCTCCTTCTCCATGTATGCTTGTCTGTAGATTATGCAGTGCTTGGATGGCAAGTGTCAAAGTTCCATTGTCCATGTCATTCCCTGGGATGAAAGTACAGCAGGCAGTGCCGATCTTGAAACAGACCCCTTCCTCCATCGCGGTCATTAAGTCCAGCACATACCGATGCTGCATTAGCATGAGGTGGATGGCTCACATTTCTTCCTTGATCGAAGTGAGACCAAGCTCAGTGCTGTTCATCATCTTGAGTATTTCCCACCTGGTTATCAGTAACTAGCGGGCGTTAACTGTTGTATGTAGGGTGAAGAAGAGTTTCGACCCCCTGCCCCCAGCTGTGCCTCTGTGAACAGTTTAAATTCTTCTGGGATGTCCTTAAACTGAGCCAGCCAAAATAGTCCACTGCTCTCTTCTCATGAGCTTGGTGCAGCCAGGTGGTCTTTTTCTTTATCGGTTGCTGGTACAACTCTGTTAGTTCTTCTCCAGGAATGACCAGGGTCGGGGTGTGCACGGTCACCAGGGACACTAGTCCCCACCAATCGAGAACCAGTTGGGTGTTGGCATATTCGCCACACTGCCAATAAAACTCCATATGCGGGAGGTGCCCCATTCCATATCAGGAATGTGCAATATCATGCCGAGGTTGGCATTTGTGCCCATTGGAAGCGTTCCTTTTCCTCTGAAACATACAGGGTAAGTTTCTGTACAATCAGGGGTTGACCTTTCCCCTCTAGCCAAGTGTATCCACCTACTTCAGTGTCCCAGATTTCCTGACATGGGTTAGCCATACTTTCGTTGAACCCTCCCCCATGCTACTCATTCCCCTTTTTATCCCCGAGCTGGATGGCTCTACACAGGAACTCCATGTCGGGTGACCACTTGTTGTGAAAGAAGACTGCCCCAGATAGGCTAAGAGCCATCCTCGGTCCACAGATGGATGCAGGAGAAGACGTGTTGGTGCATTGATTTGGGGGTTTTGCTACCTCCAAGAATCTCTTCTCTGGGAAGTCTCGGGGCCAAACAGTATTCTCCCCTTTGGTGCCCTTTCTACGCATCCTGTCCAGCTCGGTTTGCTTATCATTGGATTCAGTGAAAAGGTATAACACTGTTGGGTTGGTGTCATATTGGGTCAGGTTTACAACTTCCCTGTGAGGTTCTATCTTGTTGGGCTGGATCTTTGCCCTCATCCTACATAAGTTAAGGTGAATAAGGCATTTGGATTTTTCAGGGGCTACCTCTTGGGACAGATAATGCCTATCTGCGCTTACCGCATGTGGGATTAGCAAACATATATAACATGACTTTGCTAATGCTTGGGAGACGACTGAGGTCATTTGTTGGTACCAAGTGTTATGTAAGAGGGTGCTATGTAGTGCATGCGGGATGCTAGTGTTCGGTTTAGTGTAATTATAGGTGACATATGAGAGGCCCCTACGCGGGAGCTGTATTTCCCTATTAGTGACTCTCTTTAGACTCTGCAGTTCCTCAATGGTAAGTAAGTGTGGGATTACCCATAGTAAACAGAGGGTACATATGCACAGAAATATACTTAACTTTTGTCGTGATATGGTAGTTCGAGGTGGGATTCCCTTCAGAGCTATCTGTGCTCTTCTGGTGCCTATGTTTCTTCTGCCCAATTGAAAGATGTTAAAAAGGTTTAGTTCATGGATGTAATCGCTATGGAAGGGCTCGACTACATGAAGAAACGGTGCACCCATTCTGGTGTTAAGCAGGCTGTAGGTTTTTCCTCCTTCCATTGGTGTAAGTGCAGAAAGTGTCACTTTTCTCTTTCTTGCTTAGTGAAAGTTGATGGCACGTCACGTTGGGGCACTTTGTTGTCTTCTCTGTTACCAGGTTTTGAAAGAACTTTGTTGGTTGTTAACTTAGAAACATTACACATGCTCTGTAATTAATGGTTTTCGGAGTCCCTGTATTTTTACCCTGGGGGTGTGATTTCCACATTCCACTAGTCGCGATCTAGTGGTGAACCAGAAGGTGACCCCTGTTGGGTATATATTAGTAACTTCAGGGAGTAAGGGGGATTATTAGTTACCTAGACGGCTCAAATCTTTTTATAAGCTGTTGCGCCCCTCCCCCCCAATCCTAGCTGGATGCTTACATATGTGCTAAATATGTTTGTGGGGTGGTCTCATGAACATAGGGATGGGCGATATTGTGGCTTTTAGTTGGAGTCCTATAGCGGTGCTAGGTTTTGTCATAGGCACTTCGTCCGGTGGCTAAGGGTCCGGTTGCCGTGCGGCCCCTTCCAGTAGTTATTTTTCCAGCTGGGGACAACTTCTATTGATTCTACCCTTAGTTGCGCTTGTTATGCCTTATCGAATTTAGTATCGCTATAGGTGAGTGGAACACGTGGGAAGAGGGGGCGTATCGCCACTGTAGGTGCTAATGTCTGCCTCATGTCATGAGCATGCTTTGGTGCATGTGCACCTCTTTGTTCCCGGCATGTGGTGAATAACATGGTGTGGCCGTCCCTCATCTCCTCCAGGTAATTGACTTTGGCTGATCTTGACCCGTGTATCTAGAACCTTCTTTTTGGGCTAGCTTTGGGCAGCTTTCTTTAGTTTGGAGCGTTTCTCTGAATCTCGCATGATTTATTGCTTCACTTGTCATGCGGGGGAGAGGGCTGTGGGCTACTCTGTGGCACCCTTTTTTCCCATCTATGCCCCCTCATGGTGTCAAAGGTCGGGGCCAAGGTCGGAATTGTGCCTGCAAAGTTGGAGCACCGTTTAGTCCCTATGCTTAGTATGTAGGTGAGCGCACCCGATGCACTATGTTTGTCTGGAGCCAGAGTACAGATTCAGGACCCCCTCTCCCGGGCACCCCCCTCCCTTGGATCGCACCCTGCTAACTCTAAGCATACTCCTGGGCCCGCTGTCCCTGTTTTGTGGCTGGGGTTTCTATGGTCGTGTGTTGCCTAATGAACTGGTGCATCTCTTGTCGAATTTTGGAATTGACTTGACTTGGTCATCAGAATACGTCCTATTTGTCTTTGGTTTAAACCTGGGTGGCTCTTTTTAAACTGTTATTCATCATGCCCCCTTGTCAGACTGCCCTGCCCTGGGGTGTGGCCAGCCAACCCCGCCTTAGGGGATATGCAGCAGAGTGGGGCCCCTTGAGACCACCCCTGGATGACGAACTTGGTGCGGGCCCCGTATCGACACTGCTCTTAGCCACTCTCAATTTCTGTACACAAGTAAAACATTTTGAACTCCCACTGTTGTCTTTTAGTCCTTTTGTGTGATCCGGTAGTAGTTTGGGGGAAGAGGGTGAATGGGTGCTAGTTATTAACCATTAGGTTTTAAGTTGTTGGGATAATTCATACTGTTGCTGGGGGGTTTATTTGTACTGCGTACTTTAGCTCTGTGATTGGGTGAAGGCATTACCTCCCCACACTGTCACCCCTCCCTGCGAGTGTTGTGGCGCCAGCCCCGGTTGCAAGGGATTCCCTGTCTGTGGCTGCTGCTGCCACGTGCTGCCCAATTGCTCTATACCTGTTGCAGTTGTGTGGCAACGGGCGGACCTCCCTGTGCCTGGACATAGGGTGCAATCTGGTTCCCCTGTGCTTGATGCTGAGGAGGGACATTTGTGGGGTTTTGTGATGGCTAACCCTGGCTCATTGATTTCTGCTGCTTTTGCTGCTCATGGTATGCCTTTAACTGGCATCTCTCTGCCAGATGCCCCGGTCTATGGCAATAGTAGCACTAGCACTAGCACCTAGGGTCTGGTTGTTGCCAACCCCCCTGGCCTCTATTGCCGTACCCTGTTTGGAACCTTCTGGGGTCTTGTAGTGAAGCCCCCATTGAGACTGGTGCCATCTGCATGGTTGCATTCATCACTGCTGTCTCGAGGGCATTCTTTTTCAATTTGTGTTGAACCATTTTCGCAGGGTCTCTTTGGGCCGGCTCCTCAATGGGTGTCGTCTCTGCTGCACGCTGTATGGGGATTATGTGTGTCTGCTCAACAGCTCCGTAAGCAGCCTTTTTTGCCATACGGTTGGCAAGGGCATTTTCCTGTGATAGGTTTCTACCCCCTGTGTGCGCATCACATTTTACTACAGCTACGCATTTAGGTAGAGTCATGAGTAGCTCAAAGAGATCCCTGTGCATGATGGGTGTACCGTACAATTTCGGGAAGCCATACCTTTTCCACCTCCCGATGTTCGGGAGCACTGTGGTGGTGGCATAAGCTGAGTCCCAGTAACTGGTGACCTGCAGCATTTCCGAAGGCGCCTGGCTTTGAGCTGTTACTACCAATGCCCCTGTGTGTCTTACCCCTGTTTCCTTATCTATCACAGGGGATCCATCATTGAACAGTGTCTTAATGTGTGGGATGGGATCCTCATCTGCCTGACTGAACCCATTAGTGAAGGCAGTCAGATCAGCAGGTGATGTCTTCATTAGTTTACCTGTGCTGTGGGGGCATTTATGACATGGGTCTCGGGGAAGGAACCCCAGGGGAGGAGCAGGCCATAGTCCCGTTGTCAGAGAACGGGAAGGTCATGGTTAGTTTGGCCATTAAATCTCGTCCCAGCAGATTAGTTGGGGACGAGGGATAATATAATAGCTGTCCCCTCAAGCGACTACCTCCTATGTCCAGTTGTAGGGGTTTTGTGAATGGGATCCTCGTCACCATACCCGAAAACCCTCGCATAACCGTAGTGTCTTTTGATAAAGGGACTATCCCCTCCCTTAGGCATGAACTTGTTGCCCTCGTTTCTATTAGGAAGTTACACTGTGTGTTGTTTACAAACACGGTTACTATGGGTTCCTCTTCAGGTTGGCACGTGGTTGCTAGCATGAGGCAGGAGTGGTTGTGTGCCCTTTTTAGGTCTCACTTTGGCAGCGCATGCGCTGCATGCACTGTCTCAGCGAGACCTAAAGTAATCTGTATGTTGGCTGAAACTTCCTCTAATTTGTTTTTCCGCTTGTGATTGGTTTACTTGAGCCATTGCTGTTGTTTTCGTGCTTTCTGTTGGCTGTTGATCGTAGAGTTACTTCCGTGTAGTCCCGAAGCAGCGGCGCATAAGTACAGTTTCCGTCCGCTCCACTCGCACTTGTTTTATTGCAGTGTGCCATCTGTTTTCACATGCCGCGTTTGTTTATTTATTTTGAAGATCACTCCCTGCGTCTGTAACTGGAGACTCTCCTCCTCCTCTTCTGAACATTTGAAGCGAGAATGCATTCCCTGTTTACATTCTCGACTGGCTAATTGTGCCTTTGTTCACTATGTCGGCTCTTCACGTTTTCGGCGTGTTTTTACAGTGCTTAATTTCTGGCTAGACAAGTGCCGGGGCTCTTATTAGGCGGAAGATTTTAATTAAATGTTTGTTGTTTGGCTGCCTAATAAACATCACAGTATCAGTTGTAGCAGTAATTACGATGTTACAGATGACGGTGTTACGGAGTTAATTTAGAGATGTTGCCAGCTCAGTTGTTTAAGCGACTCATGCCTCTAGTGTTTGTGGCTTACCTACAGCCGCTTTCACACTGCTGGTTAACTACATTCGGAGGAATCAACCCGCTTTACATAAGCACCAGCTGTCTTAAATACACACAATCATTTTTCGTAGGCACAGGGAGATTAACTGATTTGGCCAAAAACAAAGATTTAGCATTTCTACCAAGACTCGAACGCTGTTCCCAAGCTCCTACGTCTACCGCCATAACCGTGACGCCACATTCTAAGGGAAAACACAGTGTGTGTCTTTTTTTTTTTTTTTTAATCCTCATTTGCCTAAGACCTCAGTTGACAAAAAAGTAGGATGTCTATTACCGTTACTCGGTTTTAAGGAGACGTAGGCATCAAAATTGGAACCGGGAAACAACACCCGCCTACCAGTAAAGAGCTATCCCACATAGTGTCACTGTCCCCGTTTTGAGTATAGAGGTAGGTCTCGCTCTCTTCTGATACCCTGTGACCGAAGACTGTTTATGTTGGCCAGCTGAATAAAGGAGCTTCAGAAAGGGCCCAACACAGTCAAAGAGCATCCAGGAGGCTTAATCATAGGATCCAAGCAGTTATTATTGAAGCAATTAATGCGACTGAGACCACTTCACTAAACAATCCCATATTGCTTTTTTCCTACTACTCTGCAATCTGACCAGATCAATCTTAGAGGTCTTATATAGGGAGGACAGCCACTCTGCATGTGTGGGGGGTGTAACCTCTACCCATTTCTTACAAATTTCTCTCCTGGCCAGCAATATTGCGTAGAAAAGGAACCCCCTAGCAGGCCCTGTTACTTCGCTAGCTATACCAACAAGCATTGGCATAGCCAATAGGTCTCGCCTTTGGGACCTTATAAGTGTTTAGCCATGCAACAATTGTGCTGCATAACTGACACCTGGTTAAGCACATATACGGTCCCAAAGGCGAGACCTATTAGCCAATAGGTCTCGCCTTTGGGGCCTTATAAGTGTTTAGGCAGAGCTATTGGTTTTGCCAATGTTTTTAAGAGCATTGTGGCTGCTGTGCAGCATGTTGAAAAGTTATAATAAAAAAGACTTATAAGCATTTTTGTTACTTTATATATAACTAAGACGACATTATGTACAACTGAATGACCCAATTAAAAAAGAATAAACATAAGAAAGGTCTTGTCGTTTATTTTGTCGTTGCAATGTTGGCAACTTCTTCCTGCCTATTCTAATGTTGAGGTGGTGCTTAGTGATGCTGAGGTGGTGTTGAGTGGTGCTGTGGTGGTGCTGAGTGATGCTGTGGTGATGCTGAGTGATGCTGTGGTGGTGCTGGGTGGTGCTGTGGTAGTGCTGAGTGATGCTGTGGTGGTGCTGAGTGATGCTGTGGTGGTGCTGAGTGATGCTGTGGTGGTGCTGAGTGATGCTGTGGTGGTGCTGAGTGATGCTGTGGTGGTGCTGAGTGATGCTGTGGTTGTGCTGAGTGATGCTGTGGTTGTGCAGAGTGATGCTGTGGTGGTGCAGAGTGATGCTGTGGTGGTGCAGAGTGATGCTGTGGTGGTGCAGAGAGATGCTGTGGTGGTGCAGAGTGATGCTGTGGTGCTGCTGAGTAATGCTGTGGTGGTGCTGAGTGGTGTTGTGGTGGTGCTTAGTGATGCTGTTGTGGTGCTTAGTGATGCTGTGGTGGTGCCGAGTGATGCTGGGGTGGTGCTGTGGTTGTGCTGTGGTGGTGCTGAGTGTGTCTGTGGTGATGCTGAGTGATGCTGTGGTGATGCTGAGTGACGCTGTGGTGGTGCTGAGTGGTGCTGTGGTGGTGCTGAGTGATGCTGTGGTGGTGCTGTGCTGAGTGATGCTGTGGTGGTGCTGAGTGGTGGTGTGGTGGTGCTGAGTGATGCTGTGGTGATGCTGAGTGATGCTGTGGTGGTGCTGAGTGGTGCTGTGGTGGTGCTGAGTGGTGCTGTTGTGGTGCTGTGGTGGTGCTGAGTGATGCAGTGGTGGTGCTGAGTGGTGCTGTGGTGGTGCTGAGTGATGCTGTGGTGGTGCTGAGTGATGCTGTGGTGGTGCTGAGTGATGCTGTGGTGGTGCTGAGTGATGCAGTGGTGATGCTGAGTGATGCTGTGGTGGTGTTGAGTGGTGGTGTGGTGGTGCTGAGTGGTGCTGTGGTGGTGCTGAGAGATGCTGTGGTGGTGCTGAGTGGTGGTGCTGAGTGATGCTATGGTGGTGCTGAGTGATGCTGTGCTGGCTCTGATTGATGCTGTGCTGGCTCTGATTGATGCTGTGGTTGCGCTGAGTGATGCTGTGGTGGTGCTGAGTGATGCTGTGGTGGTGCTGAGTGATGCTGTGGTGGTGCTGAGTGATGCTGTGGTTGTGCTGAGTGATGCTGTGGTGATGCTGAGTGATGCTGTGGTGGTGTTGAGTGGTGGTGTGGTGGTGCTGAGTGGTGCTGTGGTGGTGCTGAGAGATGCTGTGGTGGTGCTGAGTGGTGGTGCTGAGTGATGCTGTGGTGGTGCTGAGTGGTGTTGTGTTGGTGCTGAGTGATGCTGTGCTGGCTCTGATTGATGCTGTGGTTGCGCTGAGTGATGCTGTGGTGTTGCCGAGTGAGAGATAGAGTGAAGATATAATGCCCAATTAGAGAGGGTGGTGAGAGAGAAAGAGAGAGAGAGAGAGAAAGGGTGTACATAGAATAAAGAGTGGAGTGGGATAGAGAGAGAGAAAGAAGGGGAGAGAGAGTGAATGAAGGAGTTTGAAAGAGAAACAGATAAAGGGGTGAGAGAGAATGAAAGGCTAAAAAAGATAGAGAGGGGAGAGTTAATTAAGTAGAGAGAGAATTAGAGAGGGAGAGAGAGAGAAGGAGAGAGACAATAAGAGTGGGGGTGTGGAGTTTAAATAGAGTGAAGAAGTGACGCGGAAAAAGTAACCTTAAATATAGCTTTGTGCTTTGCGCGAATAAATATTTTTAAAAAAACAGTGAGAGACAAAAATACTGGTAATTAGGCTGTGACTCCCAATATAAAACAAATAGCGATATAAGGTGAAATCAACCCACCGAAGCAATATTTCTAACTAGACAAAAAAAAGCTTGCATTTCAATGCTAATCGCTGTTGTTTTTCATGTGACTGTAGTCCAGGGCCCTCAGTTGGTAATGTGAGCTGCTGCTGCGATTGAAACATCAGAGTCCAGAGAGTTAATGAGCCATGACGAGGAAATGAGGGAGAGATAGGAAACAACAGATGGCAGCTGCGCGTGCACGCCATGTGAACTCAAGCTGGTCGCCAGCCGAAAGCCAGTGTTTGCACTTCCAAAACCCGCTTACTAAAACTCTCGGCCAGACCAGCGCAAGCGCTGGTGCAGGCCGAGACCTAAAAATGACCAAGGGGAGAGAAAAAAGGAGGAGGACAGTGTGTGTCTTACAACTCAAACATCCATCCTCTTTCACACGTGCCTATAACACATGTCTCTATGTACAGTCGCAGTTCCTTGTTTTTTGTGCCTTACTTTCAGCCGCTTTTACGGCGCTGGATACAGCCGCTTTCCTAGGCTTAATTTGAGATTAAAGAGGTGCCGGGGCTGTTAATAAGCGTTAGCTTTCCAAAAAGAAACACAGAGCATATAATATCAATTGTAATAGTCACTTAGCTCTAGCAGTTTTCCCACTGTTAATGTGTAATAGAAGAGGTGCATACTAGACGGCAGCTTCACACAGCGTGTTTTCTGAACGTGTCCTTTCCAGGCCACACAAGCTTTGTTCAATGAGCACATTTTACTTCACACATAATGCGTATGTGTTCAGCTACCTGCAGTTCATGGTTGTTTATAATTTAAAGTACATAAAAATATAAGGCAAGTAGTATTCGCGTATATATTAATTTGAAAGGCAACTTCACACATAATGCACGTTTGCAGACTCAGCTGCAGTTACTTGTTGTTTAGTGGTGACCTTTGTAGCTTTAACAACTTTAGTATCCTGCTGTGATTGATTTGCATCCCACAGATGCTGCAGACGAATAGATTACTATCTTTCTCTCTTGGCTTGTTTACGCTTAATTAGCCTGGCCTGGTTTCCTTCCACGTGTCAGAAATTTTACAGAAACTCACACTTCATCAGACTTTTAGGTGTTCTTTTTTCACAAAACATATGTTCATCTATTACATTATACTAACCGTGGCAGATTTTTTTTTTTTTTGTTAGCCTACCTAAGAAACAGCCTAGAAGCTAAACAATTCGGGAGGGCATGTTGTTTAAAGGCAAAATAAGATGAAACATTTAGCAGTCGTGTTTATTTTACTTTCAATAGCAACTGCACTCACAATGCACCTGAGTACAGCCAGTTGCAGTTCCTTGTTGTTTGTGGCTTCCTTACAGCCGCTTTTACAGTGCTGGTTACAGCCGCTTTTTAAGACCTTAATTTGTGACAAAAGAGGTGTTGGGGCTTTTCTTAGGCAGCAGTTTTTGTAAAAAAATTCGTTTGTGTTAGCGAGCCTAAAAAAAGAGTACAGAAACAGTACAATTGGAGAGTGATTGTTGTTTAAAGGCAAACAGTGCGAAAAAAAGCACTTGCATTTATGTTACTTTTAAAGGGAACTTTAAAACTCTTTCTGGCAAAAGAGGTGCTGGGGCTCCTATTAGGCGACAGCTTTTTAAAGAATAATTTGGGTGTTTTGCTTTTTCATCTCCATTTGTGCCTGTAGAGCGCATCTTGTGCGGTCTTTCAAATCCGTGCGTGTATTTTCTAGGCCATATAAGCATTTGTTAACCACATAAAACCCTTTCAAACCTATGTTTACCGTATACACTTTACTCTCACATTATGTGTGGGGTTTTAGCTAGCGCTAACTACACCTGGAGGTATCAAACCGCTTTACATAAGCAGCAGCTGCATTAAATAGACACGCAATCATTTTTGTTACGCACAGGGATATTAACTAATTTGCCCAAAATCACACATTCTTCAGCATCCCTGCCGAGCCTTGAACACCGTTCCCCAGCTCCTAGGTCTACCTCCATAACCATGAGGCCACATTCTCTCCATATTGTGCCTTTCTTTACTATGTTGGCTATTCATCTTTCCGGCGTGTTTTTGCACTGATTAATTTGTTACTAAAGAGGTGCTGGGGCTCTTATTAGACAGCAGATTTTTTATAAAATGTTTTCTGTGTTTGCCTGCCTAATAAGGAGCACAGAAACTCTAGAATTATAGAGGGCATGTTGTTGAAAGGCACAAAAGTGTGGGGAACAACACTTGCCTTTATATTAAATTTACAGGCAACTTCCCACACAATGCTTGCTTTAAAAAAAAAAAAAAAAGTGAATTAATGTACCTAAAAACCAGAGAAAATAACTACTCGCTTGTACATTCATTTTACAGACAACTCCCCACACAATGCACGTGTGCAGAGTCAGCTGCAGTTACTTGTTCTTTACTGGTGACCTTTGTTGCCTTAACAACTTTAGCATCCTGCTGTGATTGATTTCTATCACACAGATGCTGCAGACGAAAAGATTACCATCTTGGTCACTCTGCTTCTCTACGGCTAATTAGCCTGTCCTGGTTTCCTTTCGTAAGTGTTGGGGTTTTCACACTAACTCACAGTACAGCAGACTTTTAGGCAGCCTTTTTTTCACAAAGCATTTGTTGATCCATTCCATTCCATTCATACAGTTACAAAAAAACAACTTTGGGACAATTTTGCAAACATTTCTCTGTATTTTAACTACTTGGTTTTGCTTTTATTTGATGCTGCTATCTTTCTTTGTGTCTGACTGCAAGCATTTTGTAACCACGTTTAAGCGTTTTAAATATATGTTTACTTTATACACTTCATTCTCATATTATGTATGAAGTAATATCTACTGCTAACTACATTCGAAGGTATCAACTCGCTTTACATAAGCACCAGCTGCATTAAATACACACACAATAATTTTCTGGCCAGAGGGAGATTAACTGATTTGCCTAAAAAAAGAGATTTAGCGTCGTTGACAAGACTCGAACGCTGTTCCAAAGCTCCTACGTCTACCGCCATAACCGTGAGCCCACATTCTGTCCACATTGTGCTTTTCTTCCCTATG
Source organism: Calotriton arnoldi (assembly GCA_963921515.1). Lineage (NCBI taxonomy): Eukaryota > Metazoa > Chordata > Amphibia > Caudata > Salamandridae > Calotriton > Calotriton arnoldi. The sequence continues at coordinate 7,220,574 of CAWUFW010000023.1, forward strand.
TCGGCTCTTCACGTTTCCGGCGTGTTTTCACAGTGCTTAATTTGTGGCTAAACAGGTGCCGGGGCTCTTATTAAGCGGGAGAATTTTTTGAAATGTTTGCTGTTTACGTGCCTAAAAAACAGCACAGTATCTGTCTCACAACTTTCACATACATCTGCTTCCAGACGTGACTTTTTACTCGATACACTTCATTCTCATATTATGTGTGAACTTGTATGTACTGCTAACTACATTTGGAGGTATTAACCCGCTTTATACAAGCACCAGCTGTATTAAATAATACACACATAATCATTTTTCGTAGGCACAGGGAGATTAACTGATTTGGCCAAAAACAAAGATTTAGCGTCTCTGCCAAGATTCGAACACTGTTCCCAAGCTCCTACGTCTACCGCCATAAGTGTGAGGCCACATTTTAAGGAGAAACACAGTGTGAGTGTCCTACAACTGAAACATTAATCCTCTTTCACATGTGCCTATAACACATGTTAGGCGGCAGCTTTTTTGAAAAAATCTTTTGTGTTAGCCTTTGTAAGAAAGAAACCTACCGCTAAGTAGACCTGGAGGTGTCAAACTGCTTTACATAAGCAAGAAAAGGCCGAGATACTTTTGCGCGCGTGTGTTTAGCATCTTTGCCAAGACTTGAACACAGTGTCTTTTGTGGCTTGGCTACAAAATGGAATGTAATACTGGCTTGGTATAGCCGCTTTCCCACTGCTTAATTTGTGTGGAAAGAGGTGCCGGGGCTCTTATTAGGCGACAGCTTTTAACAAAATCTTTTCGGTGTTTGCCTTTTCACCACCATTTCTGCCCTTAGAGTGCATCTTGTGCTTCCTTTTAAATCCTTGTGTGTCTTTTCCAGCCCACATTAGCATTTTTTAACCACGTATTAGTCTTTAAAACCAATGTTTACCCTCTTAGTACACTTTACATTATGTGTGTAGTTTTATCTACCGGTAACTAGACCCAGGAGGTATGAAACCACTTTACATAAGCATTTGTTGCATTAAATACACACGCAATAATTTTTGTTACGCACAGGAGACTAACTACATTGCCCAAAATTAAACATTCATAGCGTCCCTGCCAAGACTCGAACATTGTTCCTCAGCTCCTACGTCTACCGCCATAACCGTGAGGCCACATTCTATCCACAATGTGCCTTTGTTCACTATTTCGGCTATTCACGTTTCAGGCGTTTTTTCACAGTGCTTAATTTGTGGCTAAACAGGTGCCGGGGCTCTTATTAAGCGGGAGAATTTTATGAAATGTTTGCTGTTTACCTGCCTAAAAAACAGCACAGTATTCTGTCTCACAACTTTCACATACATCTGCTTCTAGACGTGCCTTTTTACTCGATACACTTCATTCTCATATTATGTGTGAACTTGTATGTACTGCTAACTACATTTGGAGGTATTAACCCGCTTTATACAAGCACCAGCTGTATTAAATAATACACACATAATCATTTTTCGTAGGCACAGGGAGATTAACTGATTTGGCCAAAAACAAAGATTTATCGTCTCTGCCAAGATTCGAACACTGTTCCCAAGCTCCTACGTCTACCGCCATAACTGTGAGGCCACATTTTAAGGAGAAACACAGTGTGAGTGTCTTACAACTGAAACATCAATCCTCTTTCACATGTGCCTATAACACGTTAGGCGGCAGCTTTTTTGAAAAAATCTTTTGTGTTAGCCTTTGTAAGAAAGAAACCTACCGCTAAGTAGACCTGGAGGTGTCAAACTGCTTTACATAAGCAAGAAAAGGCCGAGATACTTTTGCGCGCGTGTGTTTAGCATCTTTGCCAAGACTTGAACACAGTGTCTTTTGTGGCTTGGCTACAAAATGGAATGTAATACTGGCTTGGTATAGCCGCTTTCCCACTGCTTAATTTGTGTGGAAAGAGGTGCCGGGGCTCTTATTAGGCGACAGCTTTTAACAAAATCTTTTCGGTGTTTGCCTTTTCACCACCATTTCTGCCCTTAGAGTGCATCTTGTGCTTCCTTTTAAATCCTTGTGTGTCTTTTCCAGCCCACATTAGCATTTTTTAACCACGTATTAGTCTTTAAAACCAATGTTTACCCTCTTAGTACACTTTACATTATGTGTGTAGTTTTATCTACCGGTAACTAGACCCAGGAGGTATGAAACCACTTTACATAAGCATTTGTTGCATTAAATACACACGCAATAATTTTTGTTACGCACAGGAGACTAACTACATTGCCCAAAATTAAACATTCATAGCGTCCCTGCCAAGACTCGAACATTGTTCCTCAGCTCCTACGTCTACCGCCATAACCGTGAGGCCACATTCTATCCACAATGTGCCTTTGTTCACTATTTCGGCTATTCACGTTTCAGGCGTTTTTTCACAGTGCTTAATTTGTGGCTAAACAGGTGCCGGGGCTCTTATTAAGCGGGAGAATTTTATGAAATGTTTGCTGTTTACCTGCCTAAAAAACAGCACAGTATTCTGTCTCACAACTTTCACATACATCTGCTTCCAGACGTGACTTTTTACTCGATACACTTCATTCTCATATTATGTGTGAACTTGTATGTACTGCTAACTACATTTGGAGGTATTAACCCGCTTTATATAAGCACCAGCTGTATTAAATAATACACACATAATCATTTTTCGTAGGCACAGGGAGATTAACTGATTTGGCCAAAAACAAAGATTTAGCGTCTCTGCCAAGATTCGAACACTGTTCCCAAGCACCTACGTCTACCGCCATAACTGTGAGGCCACATTTTAAGGAGAAACACAGTGTGAGTGTCTTACAACTGAAACATCAATCCTCTTTCACATGTGCCTATAACACGTTAGGCGGCAGCTTTTTTGAAAAAATCTTTTGTGTTAGCCTTTGTAAGAAAGAAACCTACCGCTAAGTAGACCTGGAGGTGTCAAACTGCTTTACATAAGCAAGAAAAGGCCGAGATACTTTTGCGCGCGTGTGTTTAGCATCTTTGCCAAGACTTGAACACAGTGTCTTTTGTGGCTTGGCTACAAAATGGAATGTAATACTGGCTTGGTATAGCCGCTTTCCCACTGCTTAATTTGTGTGGAAAGAGGTGCCGGGGCTCTTATTAGGCGACAGCTTTTAACAAAATCTTTTCGGTGTTTGCCTTTTCACCACCATTTCTGCCCTTAGAGTGCATCTTGTGCTTCCTTTTAAATCCTTGTGTGTCTTTTCCAGCCCACATTAGCATTTTTTAACCACGTATTAGTCTTTAAAACCAATGTTTACCCTCTTAGTACACTTTACATTATGTGTGTAGTTTTATCTACCGGTAACTAGACCCAGGAGGTATGAAACCACTTTACATAAGCATTTGTTGCATTAAATACACACGCAATAATTTTTGTTACGCACAGGGAGACTAACTACATTGCCCAAAATTAAACATTCATAGCGTCCCTGCCAAGACTCGAACATTGTTCCTCAGCTCCTACGTCTACCGCCATAACCGTGAGGCCACATTCTATCCACAATGTGTCTTTGTTCACTATTTCGGCTATTCACGTTTCAGGCGTTTTTTCACAGTGCTTAATTTGTGGCTAAACAGGTGCCGGGGCTCTTATTAAGCGGGAGAATTTTATGAAATGTTTGCTGTTTACCTGCCTAAAAAACAGCACAGTATTCTGTCTCACAACTTTCACATACATCTGCTTCTAGACGTGCCTTTTTACTCGATACACTTCATTCTCATATTATGTGTGAACTTGTATGTACTGCTAACTACATTTGGAGGTATTAACCCGCGATATATAAGCACCAGCTGTATTAAATAATACACACATAATCATTTTTCGTAGGCACAGGGAGATTAACTGATTTGGCCAAAAACAAAGATTTAGCGTCTCTGCCAAGATTTGAACACTGTTCCCAAGCACCTACGTCTACCGCCATAACTGTGAGGCCACATTTTAAGGAGAAACACAGTGTGAGTGTCTTACAACTGAAACATCAATCCTCTTTCACATGTGCCTATAACACGTTAGGCGGCAGCTTTTTTGAAAAAATCTTTTGTGTTAGCCTTTGTAAGAAAGAAACCTACCGCTAAGTAGACCTGGAGGTGTCAAACTGCTTTACATAAGCAAGAAAAGGCCGAGATACTTTTGCGCGCGTGTGTTTAGCATCTTTGCCAAGACTTGAACACAGTGTCTTTTGTGGCTTGGCTACAAAATGGAATGTAATACTGGCTTGGTATAGCCGCTTTCCCACTGCTTAATTTGTGTGGAAAGAGGTGCCGGGGCTCTTATTAGGCGACAGCTTTTAACAAAATCTTTTCGGTGTTTGCCTTTTCACCACCATTTCTGCCCTTAGAGTGCATCTTGTGCTTCCTTTTAAATCCTTGTGTGTCTTTTCCAGCCCACATTAGCATTTTTTAACCACGTATTAGTCTTTAAAACCAATGTTTACCCTCTTAGTACACTTTACATTATGTGTGTAGTTTTATCTACCGGTAACTAGACCCAGGAGGTATGAAACCACTTTACATAAGCATTTGTTGCATTAAATACACACGCAATAATTTTTGTTACGCACAGGGAGACTAACTACATTGCCCAAAATTAAACATTCATAGCGTCCCTGCCAAGACTCGAACATTGTTCCTCAGCTCCTACGTCTACCGCCATAACCGTGAGGCCACATTCTATCCACAATGTGCCTTTGTTCACTATTTCGGCTATTCACGTTTCAGGCGTTTTTTCACAGTGCTTAATTTGTGGCTAAACAGGTGCCGGGGCTCTTATTAAGCGGGAGAATTTTTTGAAATGTTTGCTGTTTACGTGCCTAAAAAACAGCACAGTATCTGTCTCACAACTTTCACATACATCTGCTTCCAGACGTGACTTTTTACTCGATACACTTCATTCTCATATTATGTGTGAACTTTTATGTACTGCTAACTACATTTGGAGGTATTAACCCGCTTTATATAAGCACCAGCTGTATTAAATAATACACACATAATCATTTTTCGTAGGCACAGGGAGATTAACTGATTTGGCCAAAAACAAAGATTTAGCGTCTCTGCCAAGATTCGAACACTGTTCCCAAGCTCCTACGTCTACCGCCATAAGTGTGAGGCCACATTTTAAGGAGAAACACAGTGTGAGTGTCTTACAACTGAAACATCAATCCTCTTTCACATGTGCCTATAACACGTTAGGCGGCAGCTTTTTTGAAAAAATCTTTTGTGTTAGCCTTTGTAAGAAAGAAACCTACCGCTAAGTAGACCTGGAGGTGTCAAACTGCTTTACATAAGCAAGAAAAGGCCGAGATACTTCTGCGCGCGTGTCTTTGGCAACTTTGTCACAGGGCACGTGTTTGTAGTTTGATGCAAATGTTTGAATAGCAGTGCTTACGAAAAATGTCAATACTCGCATTGATAATACATGACACATGTAGTAGCTGTAGCAGTAATTACGATGTTACAGATGACGCTATTACGGAGTTAATTTTGAGATGCTGCCAGCTCAGTTGTTTAAGCTAATCATGCCTGTAGTGTTTGTGGCTTACCTACAGCTGCTTTCACACTGCTGGTTAACTACATTCGGAGGTATCAACCCGCTTTACGTAAGCACCAGCTGTCTTAAATACACACAATCATTTTTCGTAGGCGCAGGGAGATTAACTGATTTGGCCAAAAAACAAAGATTTAGCATCTCTGCCAAGACTTGAACACTGTTCCCAAGCTCCTACGTCTACCGCCATAACCGTGCCGCCACATTCTAAGGGAAAACACAGTGTTAGAACACTGCTTAATTTGTGGCAAAAGAGGTGCCGGGGCTCTTATTACTGCACATATATTTGGCACATAACTATCACTGTACATAAAAATGTAATATCACCATCACTGCAAATATTGCTTTAGGATCAATAACACTACACATATACATTTAGGGTCACTATAACTGCAGATATGAGTGTCAAAACACCAAAACTCCAACCTTCACTAATGTTATGTTCTGCTAATCTGTTATCGTCAGCCTTCTGCATCTACTGATGCAGCACCAGCACTAGTATTTTTTTCATACCTAGCTTTTAAAAACTAGAATCCGCTCTCTAGTCATATACACTAACTTTGCAATTTGGCATATTTCACATTTTGTTTGTGAAAACTTAGCTTTTCAAACTGGACTAATCTCCTTTACTAACCTCATTCAGCTAATTATCTAGCACCAGAATGTCCTTTCAAGGGTATCAGCCGCATGTTACAAATTAAAAAAGCATTTGCAAAGCAATAGGTCTCGCATTTTACAAACTTTTACCTATTTATATTGTAAATAACAATGCCTTTTTATTTTTGCTAGTGTTTTTTAAACACATTAAAAAATGGCATTTTAGTACAAAGTGCCCATGCGCAGAAATTCCCTCCAAGCGCGCAATGCATTAGTATCATGTGATAGCGACTGACGCATGCGTAGTAAAGTACCCATTTACGGTAGCCATTTTTTATTTCCGAATACGTGTTAGCGATTAATAGACGAATAGGCAAGCTTCTCTAACTTTCAGTTTTGGTGTTCTGCGCTTAGTAAATGACAAATACGAAGTTAGTATTTATCCATTTTTTTTTTACCTAGGAAAGCCCCCCTTTCCACCTATATATGTGCCTAGTGGGACTTTTCTTTCAACGTGATAGAAGTATTAGAAACATGTTGACATTTCTGTTGGTCCTGCTTGTGGCGTCACTTTCCGTGACGTCACTGGCCCCAAGAGCACAGATGAATCACTGAACACAGCTCACAGGAAGTGACAGGTCATAGGCCTAAAGGACTTTCGATGTGCTTTTCGCACCTCAATATGGCTAAAATATATAAATAAAGAGCACTGCGGAGGCCGTGAGACTAGGGAGTTTGTTTATTTGGGAAAAAACGCATGGTGTTAGGGGAACCCCCCATTTTTCCTCAACTTGGGCACAACCGCTCTGGTTCTCATGAGTTAGGTGGTTCTCATGCTCTGGAAGTAATAACAAGCATTGAAAATGCAATAGGTCTCGCCTTTGATTACGTTAAAGCCATTTGCTTTGCTAATGGTATTGTATAGCAAAGCAAATGGCTTTAACTTAATCAAAGGCGAGACCTATTGCATTTTCAATGCTTGTTCTCTTAGGCGTCAGTTTCCAATTTTCCCCTTCGACTACCTGTGCAAATCCTGTAGCTCCACCCTCGTCATTGGTTCCTGGGAAACTAGGGCTTCCTTCCTCCCCCGAGCTCGCTGAATCACTGTCGAGAACCACTACAAACTTCCCTGGCACATGCTTATGCTCGCCTGACCCAGTGGGAATGCGTATCCTACCTGCTCTTGAGGTGTCACATGCCATGTGTGGTGGACAGGGAGTCAAGCTTTTGGGGACCCTCCCAAGGAACTTGGGCTGTGCTGGCGGTGTCTGGGCCCACTTAGTTTTACTTTTCTCAGACTTAGATCTGACTGACCCTCTTTTGGTGGGGGGCTCGTCAGCGTCTATCACTGCTGGGTTTGAGTATCCTAATGCAGGAGGAGCAGGTATGAGCACATCCATACCTGTACATGGGGAGGGGGAGGTGATGACGGTTTATTTGCTAACGGCATTGTAGGGCTTTCGCTCTTAGCCTCTTCAAAGATGGCCCATAATTCTAATAATGCCTCTCTATCGTCTCTCTTTTGACCTGAATATTTGTTTTTTATGTGTGCTTTAGTGTGCTCAATTATGTTTGTGTCAAATGTTCTCTACTTAGGCCAGTGAAATGTTTGTGCCTTCGTGTGTGAATGCTACTCTTGGCAAAACTTATTTAGTCTTTTTATTCACTTGGGGAACCTAGTATCCATGTGCTTTAGTGGGTAATCAATGACAATTTAGTAATCTGGTTAATATAATTCAAATGACATTTTCCTAGTTTGGTCTGTCAAATTGTAGGGGCAATTCGTACGTGGTGCACTTTTACAATGTTATGGACTATGAGCTCATCGCTTGCAGTTTCTTACATAACACAGTTCAAACGAGCCCCTACATGAAACAAGACAAGCCTTCATACGTACTATTGTAACACAGGATGAATATGCAATGGTTTAGCACAAAAACCTGCATGCACACAATATAGTTTTCAATGACAGTCAATACAATAACATTACATACAATAATACATTTCATCAGTGATCGACAGGAGAAGAAAACTTACTTTGTCAAAAAAGAAAACTTGGTAGTTCACTGCAGTTTATCCTCTAAAAAAGAAGACTAGCGTGGAACACATTCCTAAGTGAGCTGGATAGTCTGCCCCTATCCGCTGTTAGACAAAGGTGGTATCACAGACACCAAAAAAGTAGTAACTCAGGAATCTCCGGCTCCTCTTGGCCTCACACAAATTACACCCAGAGTCCTGGGTCCAAGTCTTCCCTAAAGTCTAAATTACTCCCCGTAGAGGCCAAGCGTACGCTCTGTGTCACGCCCAGAGGTCCAAGTGACCAACACCTTCTTTCAGATGCTAATGGTGTTAAGAAACCAGTTAGTACTGAGAAATCGTTTTTTGACTAAAAGACTATGAGACTGAGGTGCCAACTCTGCCCGTACAGGATATCTGTATCACGAAATAGCGCTAGGGGAGCCATAAAGGGCTATAGAATAAATATTCAATTTTACTAGCGTGCTGACAATCGAAAAAAGGTGACTTCCGCAGGATCGCCTCTAAAGGCCGCCTTCGACTGATACAGTTGGGACATAAAAAAAATAGGTAATATGCCAGACCCTGTCAGTGGCAGGGTGCTCAGGTTATCTTTTTATGCTTCTCCCTAGTTTGCCATATGCTAAATGCTTTAAAAGACAATTTTTCAGGTTCGGATGTGGTCTCGTACCCTCTATGATTGCTGCTTCAAGTCGAACCTCCGCCCCGTGGATTCAGCAGAACTTGCAATCAATTGCTGTGTCTGCCCAACTTTGTCGATGTGCAACATGAATCCGTCTGGCCGGGGTCACCAACCTTCGGCTGCAGTCGGGTATGAGGTTCCAATCCTCCTATCTGGCTTGGGTTTGAATTCTGTAATAAAAACAGAAGACAAGAGGCCTTTGGCAAAACAGGAATAGTTTCATTTAATTAAACAATGCGGCCGGGAGAGCAGTTACAGACACAAGGTCTGAGGACTGTCTCAATTTACACTGGGTTCGCGTTAGTCTTTTATACATTTTTACATTAAGGCATAAATGTATCTGGCATACCATATATGGTGAGGAATGAGGGTTGCTGCCTTAGAGTCATAAATTAATGGTCAGACGGTTACTACTGGTGGGTCTCAACCTTGCGTGAACACAGTGCGGCCAGTGGTGAGTGTGTCCAGATGTCTGGTGTTGGGGAGCGCGTGATCACTACGTGTGCTCTGTCCTGATTGGCTATGTGTTCCTAACTCATGTGGCATCTGACTTTATTGTGTTTTTTGTATCGCGTACCCCGTTGGGACATCTGTACTTTATTGGGGGCAATCTCCTCTGACCATTTTGATGTCGCTGCGCCTATCTGTGGGATTGATCAAGAGTTTCCTGCCCACGTGTTTGCCTGCCAGCTATGCACCCTTCCACCTGTGAATCACCAATCAGTGATCCTAGGCCTAGGTCGCAGGACCTGCCTGACTACATACTTGCTTGTCGAGGTAGATGTAGAGTTGGGGACGGGGGTTCTATTAATAAGGACGAAAATTGATTTTTGGCGATAAACTCATCAGTATCTATATTAACAACCGAGGACCAAGTGATTTGAACTGGGGCCCTATATCTTTTGTTGTGGCTTTTGGTACAATGGTTTTCTATGCCTCTCTGTGAATGAGGGTCTTACCTGACTCTGGTGTGGTGGGTGGGCCTGGCCCTCACATTCTCGTTACTACTGGATTTCCTGCCCCGACCTTGGCGGACTTTGTTGGTTTTGTTTTGCTTTATAGCTTGTTATTGGTCTGAGGCTTGTTTTTGCTTTGAGCTGGGGATGTGAATCAGGGTTTGTTTTACTGTATTTGACTTTTCTTGTTTCTTTGTCTGTGAACGATCGCTATTATGTTATTGGAGTGGGCGCGTCAAGGAGGTGTGGGTGGCTCGAGGGGGAGGATGGGTGGGGGTACTCAGGAGACTCACTTATGGCTTTGTGCGTTACTGATTCTATCATGGAATGTGTGGGGATGGGAACTTCCAGGCATCGCCAATAACTGTACTCCTATCTAAACCGCAGGCGCATTCACATAGCATACCTCCAGGAGACACACATGACAAAACAGAGTTGCTTCGCTTGCAACGCCGCTGGAGGGGACAGGTTGTGGGTACTGTCTATTCAGCGTACACTAGGGAAGTGTTGATCTGGGTGGCGCCTATGCTGTCACTTCAGATGTGCGCCAGAGGGTAGACACTGACGGGCGTCATGTGGTGGTTAAAGGGAAGTTGGGCAGTACTTCTATCGCCCTTATGGTGCTATAAGTGCCCAACACGGGTCAGTCCCATTTCCTGGATACCCTCTCCCCGGTGATAATCCACGACATCCATGCACTGAGCCTTTGGGGACAGGGATTTAAATTGTGTGCACAACACTCACATGGATAGGTCCAGTCCCCAATTACACGGCACGCAAGTGGCCCGGACCACTCACTCCTTTGCAAATTGGTTGACACATAGTAGACTCTTAGACGTTTAGCGCTCCCTGAATCCCTTGCGCAGGAATATTCCCACTTCTCCCAGGTCCACCAGCTCCATAAGAGAATTAAGCTCTTTCAAAGCAACCCGACAGTTATCCCTTTTGTTCGGTCTGCTAAATATTTGGGCCGCACGTTGTCGGACCATAACCCCCTCCTGTAAGTGTTGTGTTGGGGTGGGCGACGGACCCCAATCCCCACATGGAGACTCCCAACTCAGGCACTCCAGGATGATGTGTTTCTCTAGGCTATGGGCACACATGTTCCCCAGTACTTTGAGTTTAATGAGGACACTGCGTCTGACAGGGAGGTAGAGTAGGATGCTTTCGAGGTGGTAACACAGGGCCTCTGTATTAAGACTGAATATGGCATGAAAGTGACCTTACGAAAAAAGCTGATGGCCATGGAGGCTGCCATCTAGTTGGTAGGGATTTGGACAGGGGCTTGGGGTGGCCAGTCGGACAAACTTACTTCCCTCAGGGCAGATTATAGGGCCTTGGTAGACAGACCGAGAAGGCTGGACTATGCAGTCTATGTTGCCAAACAGCATGCAGAGGGTTACAGGGTGGGGCGTGTTCTGGTGTTGTTGCTGCGCTCTGAGGTTGAGAGGCCCTGACTGACCGCCTTTATGTCCCCGGCTGGTGACATAATCACTACACAGTTGGACATTAATGCAGCCATTTTTGATTGTTATAGCACCCTCTATCAGGAGGATGTCGGGATTGGGGAGCCCGCTCTCTCAGCGTACCTAGATAGTTTGCCGATCCCCTGCTTGGACCCACTCCACCCCGTGCCCTAGCTGCACCGTTGACACTTGTTGAGATTCACCTGGCATTGGACCAAATGGTGCACAATAAGACCCCGGTGACGGAGGGGCTCCTGCTAGAGTTTTATTTGGCGTATTGGGCTACGCTCGCCCCAAAGCTTCAACAGCTGTTTCAGTCCGTGACCTCAACATCATATCCTATGCCGACAACACCCAGCTCATCCTTTCACTCTCAGCACCTCCCACCAGCACGAAGACCAACTTCCACAACTGCACGAAGAATGTCGCAGACTGGATGAAGACCAACTGTCTGAAGCTCAACACTGACAAGATTGAAGTGCTGATCTTTGGCAACACCGCCTCTCCCTGGAAGACACTGGGTGGCCCGCCGAACTCAGACCCACTCCCACACCGACAGACCACGCCCACAACCGTGGAATCATCCAGGACAGCAAGCTCACCATCAAGTGACAGATTAACACAATCTTCTCCACCTGCTTCCACACTCTCCGCATGCTCCGAAGGCTCCCTATTGGCATGGGAGAAAAACTGTCACTCAAGACCTAGTTACCAGCCAGTTGGACTACAGCAATGTACTGTAGCAGGAACCGCCACCGAACAAATGAGGAGACCACAGACAATACAGAACTCAGCAGCCAGACTCATCCTCGACCTACCGAATTGGACCCACATGATGCCACACCTTATGAACTTCCACTGGCTCCCTGTCCAGAAAAGATGCCAATTCAAGATATTGACAAATGCCTAGGACCAGCATACATTAACCACCGCTAGAACTTCCCCCAACCATCCAGAGACCTTCGCCCCACCGCCCCTCACACAGACACCGCACATCTGCCGAAGCTAAAGCGGAGGCCGTTCCTTCTCCTACCTTGCTGCCATGGCCTGGAATGGCCTTCCCCTCCACCTCCAGACATCACCCTCGCTGGTGGAATTCAGGAAGAGACTAAAGACCTGGCTTTTTGACTGAACCCGGCAACATAGCTCCCGGATACTCTCACCGTTGATTAGTAGCACTATACAAATACTGTTTGATTGATTGATTGAGCTGGCTAAGACCAGGGGTGTCCTTCTACCATCTTTGAGAGAGGCCCTGATTGTGATTCTTCTCAAGCCGTATAGAGATCAGTTGGAGGTGCACTCCTATTGACTGCTCTCTCTGCTCAATACGGACTGTAAGGTTCTTGAGAAGATAACAGCGAATTGGCTGCTGCCGTATGTCGTCGGTTTGGTCCACAAGGACCAGAATGGCTTAATTCACGGGAGAAATACATTCCTCGATCTCCGCCGTCTGTTTTGCCTCATAGATGAACAACCTCCCAAGGTGCCGCCAGGTGTGGTCCTTTTGTTGGATATTGAAAAGGCCTTTGATACCCTGTGTTGGGCTTATCTGCATGGAGTGCTACCGTGCATGGTTTGGGCATGGAGATATTGCGATTGATCAATCTCCTGTATATGGAGCCGGTCGCTAGAGTCAGCAAAAGCCCCAAACCCAAAAGGGTAGGAAATATGAATGCCAAAGTGCTAGAAAAATATATATACTTTTAATCCGATAAAAAGTATCATATATATAGTAATTAAACAAAATTACATACAAATATATAAAGACATATATTGCCCAACATGGAAAGGAAGAATTTCATCAGACCAATTGATGTCTGTTAGCTTGTACAATTCCTAGTATCACTGAACATTCATGAAAATTGTGGATTCAATGTATACAAATTACCAGTGTCAGTGGATCATGTCACAATATTTGTCAACGCGTTGCGATGGAGATTTCTTCAAGATTAAATTAACCAATCATCTTCATTAGATTCAAAATAGTACAATGCAACATCTACAAAGCAAACAGAAAGATAACAATCAGAAATATATGAAAATCACTGAAAGATTGCCACTAACATCAAAAGGCACAATTACTTTATAAACATGTCTATGCCCTGCAATATCACATATTGAGAAAAATTCATATGTCCCTATTCCATATATAGAATGTAAAAATAAAAAAAACCTTTATCGGATAAAATTAATCTCCATTAGGCAACATATGACATTCCATTGCTTGTCCTTGGTCTAATTTCATCGGTTCCACTCAATATATCACCACCAACCAGTGATAACAAACTTAATCAAACTACCCATATCTCACCCATATCTATAATTCAGCCATCCAATCATGCGTTAAAATCTTAACTCTTCCCTTCCTCATGGAGGACCCACAGTGTCATTCATCTGGCACACCAGGGGCTGCCAGCACTATTGCGCCGCCAGAACGTCACTTTTTTGAAGTTCTGATAGCGCACTGTGCCACTGGCATATTTATAAGGCCGCGTAAAGCCATGTTACGTGGCTTTTCATGGCCTTATAAATATGTGCTCCTTTCATGCAGAAAACTACGTGAAAGGGGCGTTCCATGGGCATTGCTGGGGGCATTCCCAGCAACATCCATGGCTTTTTTGTCACTGCCCCAGATTTACGAGAAATCGTAAATTTGAGGCAGCGCCAAAAACGTATGCCTTCTCAGGGGAGGCGTAAGGGATGCACGACGAGGAGAAATATCTTTATTTCTCCTAGTTTTTCCTCTTTCTATGTGTCTGCAGTACACATGGAAAGAGGAAAAAGCCTCTTGTGATTGTTTTTGTGCAGGAAGGTTTCCCTTCCTGCACAAAAATAATCATCCCCGCAACGCAGGCACCCTAGCACCATGGTGCAAATGTGCCTGCGTTGGCGCACAGCAGCCCATTGTGCGCCAGCGCTGGGGGAAGTACAGGAATGCGCCGTATCTAATAGATACTGTGCATTCCTGCCCTTTTCTTTTGCCGTAGGGCAGCGCAGCAGCAAGGCCTGCTGCGCTGCCCTACAACAAAAAACCCATAAATGAGGCCCCAGCTACTTACCTGGCCCCAACATATTAGATCAATATCCCATTAATGCTATAACCGGTGCATGATTATATGTAACTCACTCAATGTATACCCAATATCTTGTACTCGACATACAACTGTACAAGTGTATCCACCCAGCACTCCAACTCAGGATATTTGTCTCTGCAATATATTACATCATTTCTCCTATGAAAAGAGCTCTCAATCCTATTATGTAATTGTTATGGCTAATAGGCCTTATCTCACCTGGTGCTGAAATACCACAGCAGTGGAGTTTGTATATCAATCCATTATCTAGAGCAGATTAATGCTCATTTGTCAGATATCTTCCACTATTCATGTGGGATTGTATTCACCCTCGGGCGCATGCCCCTATTTACAGAAAGGGTCTGTAGGCTGTAACAAATCAAAAATTACGAGATTCACATATCATAGGTGCTTGAGGTGCAACATCCCTTTTACTCTCTTTATACATTAGCCATATAAATGCTGCATTACCTATATATTTGTATGCTGTCCAAGTTTGTAATAGCATGATTATAAATCCTTCCTTGGGTAACCTTTTTACCCTCCAATTGGTCTATCCTTCTCACTTTGTATATAGGATAACCACCCTTGGCTCGTACCTATGGGGCATACATAACAAAAATCTATAGTACACATTTTAATTCAGTTTCCAATGCCAGCTGACCTACCCCTTTAGAAACCACTGCTCGTTTTCTCCATTAACTCGCATTAGCAGCTTCCTCCTCTGCTACATATCCATATATATAGCCTTGCATCCATATGTAACCTCCTCAAAATCTAGGGTAAAGCAATAATTGTAAGATATCATAACTTCCATATTAAATTCCATATTTCATCAATCCTCTGATTTGTAGCAAACTACCTGCCATACCAAACTGAGCTAAAGGAGTGTATCCCTCCATTCATAGCAAGGCTATTTGCAATACCAAACAAAGCTAAACAAGGGTATCACGCTGCTTGTATACACCCCTGACACACCACCCGTCTTGTCCATCCTCACACCTCTTACTTTTACAAATTATAGTATGTCCTCAACAATATCTGTTCAATCAAAATTCATACCATAGAATCCACTCCAATTTTTTTGTATTTTTTTTCCCCATTTCAGTGCAATTGCTCGTTTCACCAATACGTATGCCAATGCGGTCAGTTGTTGCTCCACTTCCGTTAGGTCTGTTGCCTCACATACATTAAGAAGCCCTAGTTGTGGTGTTAAGTTTATCTCTTTTCCTAGTGCTCTCTGCAGATGATTCGTCGCCGTTTCCCATAAGGTTTGTATAGTAAGACATTCCCAGATAGTGTGATAATAGGTTGCCTCTTGCTGACAGACGGAGACATCTAGTATCTTGTCTCCTTCCCATTTTTGCTAACGTAACCCCAGTAAGATAGGTTCTATGTAGGATTTTTAGTTGAATAAGACGAAACCCGAAGAGGGATGGCTGCCTCTCTTGGGGACATCAGTGCTGTCTGCCAATCATCGTCTTCCAGTTGCCCTATATCGGCTTGCCACCTTTCTCGGAGAGCGGGAAATGGATCTGGTAGGTTATTGCATAGTTTCCGATATGTTAATGATACCGCTTTCGTTAACAGAGGCTCAGACAGTAATCGGTCCTCTAGAGGGGACGTTACCGAATCCACTCCAATTTAAAGGGGGAATCGCGTTCAACCGGAGAGTAGTTACACCTAAGCACGGTTGAATGTAGTGAATCAGTCAAATTGGAAGTCCGACTGTAACTCTTTCCCCTGCTGACCTTCACGAAAATAGGTAAGAACTTCCCTTTGGAATTTTGTGATACAGTAGATACGAGCTTTGCATGATTATCTGTCCAAGATGGCAACCATGAGTGGACACCAGATCTTTTTTTATTATTATTATTTTTTTTATTTAGCAGGAACATAGATTAAAAACAGTGGTCTATTATCCAAAATTTCACAAATGGACACCATTGCCTTGAACCTTAAAAACAACTTTTTTGACAAGAATTTATAATATTCTCAATAAATTCATTTTCTAAAGTGCAACGTGCAAATTACCATCTCCTATATACAGTAGTAGGCATGAAGCAGACAACTTCAAATAGAATTTGATAAAGTGCCGTGCATTCAAATCCCAAATAAAGTGCTTTTTTTTCCCTCCCTACCTGAAACTTAAATAAAGTGCATCAGATTGTATTTCATCTCCGTATTACAGATTAATAAAACACAAATAGAATTTAATAAAGAGCAGTGCATTCAAGTCGCATATAGTTATTTTTTTTAACCTAAAAACCAAGTGCAATTAGACTGAGATACACTGACATTTCAATTTCCCCACCTGTTCCATATATCTCCATACAGTGGTGTATCTTTTAATAGCACCAACTCTTTTAGCATAGGCCGCTTCGAATTTTCTTGTTCGATTCATTTTATTATGCCATTCTAAATAGGCTGGTACTTTGGTAGTCCTCCAATTCTGGAGAATCAGAGAGCGCGGCACTAAACAGGCAATCATCACGAATGTCTCTTCCCCTTTAGTAATTAATAGAGTTTGTCTCTGGCTGGCAAAGCCTAAAAGTGCTATTGCGGCCTCTGGATCCAATCTTTTCTGTAATCCAAGGCTAAGAGCGGCAAAGACTCTCTCCCAAAACTGTCTTAGCATCAGACATGTGAAGAAAGTATGAAGCCAGCCTCCCTCACTCACTACCTGACAGCGAACGCATCTATTCTCTATTTCTGGATGCATCTTATGAAGTACTTTAGGAGTATAATACGCCATCCAGCGTGATAGAAACGACAAAAACACCAATATTAGGAATGTCGAAATTGAGGCTATTCGCTGACGATATTATCCTATATCTTAGACCAGAAAGGCAGAATATCGAAACAACACTGGCAGAATTTGCACAGTTTGAATTAATTGGAGGGTATAAAATCAATCGTAAGAAGACTGAAATTTTAATAATCAATGCTGTCAGTGATTTTCTCCGTGACAATCTCAAACGTCAAGCTCTCTCTCCTGACCCAATTCGATATTTAGGGATATATGTCACCAACCAGTATGCGCAAATCTATAAATTGAACTATGAAGCCATGCTGAAAATTTTTTTAAAACAACTTGATAAATGGTCACTTCTTCCTCTTACATTTATCGGCCGTGTTGCCCTTATTAAAATGTCGATCTTATATTTATTGGTTTTCCTTTTTACAAATGTTCCCATTAAAATTAATGTGGTGTATCTTAAAGAGCTGGAAAAAACTTTTCGACAGTTTATCTGGAACAAGAAGGCTTCAAGGGTAAAATTTCCAGTGCTTCAACTTGACATTAATCAGGGAGAGCTTGCACTTCCACAAGTTTGTACGTACTATGACGCAGCCTTTTTTGATATAATAGTGCGTATAATTGACTGCAAGGGGGCTGTCGATAATTTCTTTCTTGACAAGATGATTCAGGAAGCCGGGTCTCAGATACCGGTCTTTATAAAAACAGCAAAACTTCCAAAGAAAACAAGATACAAGACATTGCAGGAATATCGTACCAGACTCTAGGCACTTTACTCCATGAAGGCTCATTCCAAAGGGTATGAGTACTTGCAGCTTGCAGAATGTAAAAGTCTGGGCCTCCAAATCCAGATCAGTCATTTAAGGTTTTGGGAAGTAATGGTTTTAAAGAGCTGGGTCATTTTATAGTCGGTGGGAGATGAATTAATTGCCAAGAGGTCCAAGCCAGGTGTGGAGATCAGAGCAAGTTTTTCTTTTTTGGGTACCTCCAGATTTTGCATCTGTTAAATAAGTATTGCTTTCCATTTAGTACAGGAGCCACACCGGTTACGGTTGCTCTCTTCAGAACAAATTAAAGGGGGGTGGGAAACTGGTATCGCTTTCTACGGACCCAAGGAGAGCCCCTGGTGGTTAATAAATTTCTAGAAAAGATTACCCAGGAAACGCAATGTACTTTTTCAGATCAGGAGTGGCAAGTCATCTCTCAACTGGGTAGCAAGGCTCTAAGAGCGGCCAATTTTTTTTTAAAAGAGTGGACACCAGATCGGCAGATAAAAAATATGGAAGAGCAGGGTAGGGATACCCTGCCCCCTCCCCCAGGCCTGATGGGGGTCTCCCAGAGGGACCACCTCCCCCTTCACGGGGACCAAAAACTGCATTTGTTTTTTAAATCAGCGCAGACAATCAGCGGATCTGTGGCGCTGATTAAAAAAATAAAAAAAGATGGCAGTCTCCTGCCTTTTGGGGAGGGTAGCGTGGGGCCCCCCCTCCTGAGCTTTCATGACACCCCGGGGACCCCATCCCCTGGGGCTGGTATTTTCATAATGCATAGGGGGCGCGCGGCCCCCATCCCCAAGCCTTGAAGAGGCCCCGGGGACCCCATTACCTAGGGATGATATTTGAGAGTGGCACACGGTTGTTGGAATAGAAATGTTTTTAGCCAAATTCTCTATACATCGTATGAGTTAAGTTAGCATTTGCGGCATCATTTTGTATTCAGCCGCCATTATGAGCCATGATCGAAACTAACTTCTGCCTCACTTCCTGTCTGCCTCAGCTGAAAGCAGCTGCAATAGTTTTCTTTTTGTTTCCACAAGGCTGAGCTTCGCTGTGCTAATGAATACACTGTCTTTGCTAGTGCGTACCGTTCCCTGTAGATAGGCCTGCTCCCACCCTTAGAGCCTCGGGCGCATGCAGAGTGACCTTGGCGTTGAGATAGCATGTACCCGGTCTCAGGACTTAGACCCCTCCTTCTGTACCTCCTTTGTTCACCAGCTATTAACTGGAAATTTAAAGTGAGGTCGTGCCTTTGTTGGTTCTGAACTGTATTTCATGTATTGCCAGGCTTGCTGAAGTCAGTCCCTCTGCAGAAATCCAAGGAGGCTGGTCAGACTGGACTCCACTCGGGTGTACCTGAAATAAAATATCTTTGGTTTGTATTCCCTACTGTCTGACAGACTCGTCATTTGTGTGGAAGGCTGAGAGGTGGTCGCGAGTGACCCGGGTGACCCTAATCGGGTCACTTCCTTCAGTTGGCGCCCGAACAGGGACTCCATCGGGTGACCCATCCTCACCCGCGGACGGGTGGGGAGGTCGGGGCCACGTCGGGTCGGACGGGCGGACCTGGTATCCCTGCATGAGAGAGTCCTGAACTCGCAGCTGCCCCGTCTGTCTGACCGGTCGGTGCCTTGCCCAGTGGTCATTCCAACTGGGGTCCTGAACAGCGAAACCCTTGGATCTGACTGTTGGGTCCGAAGAGTCGGCAGTGGAGAATAATTTTGTTTGACCTGTGTGCACCAGGTGAGTTTGTTTTGATTCTTTGTGAATATGGTACCATTTTGGTTTGGATTTGGTGCGGTTTGAGGACCGCCTTTGGACTTGGTGTGGTTTTGAGGACCGCTTTTTGCGCAAAGTGTGTGAACACTTTGCAGGGCAACATAACGAATTGGGTATATTTTTGAAAATGCCCGGGTGTAGTAAGTTTTGGGTTTCTTGTTGTCGGTGTTGTTCTGCTGATGCTTGACTGGAAGAAAGTCAGCCAGCGCTTCCGGAAGGCACTCCAAATTTTGATATGTACGTAAAGCATGGCATTGGCCCTATTATGTTTAGTACGTTATGGCACAAATATACGAGGGACAATGCTGAGTTGCAGTGGCCGTTGACGGGCACTTTTGATGAACAGAAAATTAATTTTCTTCAGGAGAAATTGTTTGCGAAAAGGAGTACGCAGTCGATGTTTGATTCCCTCAGAACATGGCAAAAGGAGGCTAAGCAGAGGCGAATGAAAGCAGAGAAAGAGGCCCAGAAGGGGAGAATGCAGACATTGACTCAGAAAGCTGTAGCACATGATAGAGAGAAGCAGGAGATAGGAATTGAACGTGAAGATAGGAAGTTCCGACTGAATATTGATAAGTCTTATGCAGTCCGAGAGAAAAATGACGCTTTTGTTGAAGATTTGCTAGATGCTCGACCCCCGCCTCCATATGCCCCACAAAGGGTATACCCCGTACTTCCCCCGCAGCCCCAGTTGCCTGGCTCTTCTGCCCCTGCTGTCTCTGTCTCTGCTACTGTTGCCCCGTCTGTTTTGGCCACGGCACCTTCTGTCTTTTCTTTGCCTTCGCCATCTGTGGCAACTACGACTGTTAGTATTCCGGCAACACCTATTGCCCTAGCATCTCTTTCACCAGCTCTTACACCCACGACTCAGCCCGCAGCAACGTTAATGCCCAATACCTCTGTTATTACTACCACTGTTTTCCCCTATTCCCCAATATAGCAGAATACTGAGACGCCAGTACGAGGCCCTGAGGATAGAGACTGGACAAAATTCAAGGACCGATTAGGGCGAGCGTTGATACGATCTGACGTGGGGGAGGCTGTAAAACAGGCAGTAGTTAATCAGGCTGCGACGTGGGCCCAGAATCCCATTTACGGCGTGGAGGATGTGTGGAATGCGATGAAAGATTATGAGCCTTTTGTGCAGCAACATGCTCTTAAACACATGTCGGCTACTTTGATTGTGCTTTGGGAACAGTGTTTCAATGAGGCAGTGCCGCAGATTATCTATGATATTAAGGACCATGTCTACCCAGCTGATATGGCGCCTGGTCAGGTTTTTGGTAATGTTGCAACGTTGGTTGCTTATCGGAGTAGGCTGCTTGAGAAGAGCCCGAAGATGGTGTCCCCGTACCCAATGAGGGAAGTGCACCCAATATATCATCCAGAAATACCGGAGCTACGGGATCAGCATGATGTTGTTACTAGGCCAAGGGTAGAGGCCCGTTTCCAAGAGCAATGGGTTTATACTCCATGGAAAAGGAGTGAGGTTTTGTCCCTTAAGACTCAGCTACCTGACCCTAGGAAAAATCCTACTGCATATTATAAAGAATTGACTGAGGCCGCTTCATCAACAGTGATGACGCTTGCGGACATTGAAATGTTCTTTGGTTTATTGGTTTCTGTTGATATTTGGAGACAGGTACACACACAGGACCATGTTGTGGAGTTGGGTGGTACCTGGGATCAGATTAAAGCATGGGACCAGGAGAGGAAGCCTGGTGAGAAGCCTAAGGTTGAGATACTAGCTTTGCCTGGCCGAATTATCATGTATATGCATTCTCTTATTCCACCCCGAAAGATTGATTGGGACAAGATATCGGCTTTCCGTCAGAAGAACGATGAGAGTGTGTCTGACTTTTTCACCCGGTTTGAAAGTGCGTTTTTGGATTATAGTGGACAGGACTTGTCGATTGAAGGTGGTGTGCGTTTGTTTGTTAGTAGGTTTGTTTCGAATTTGCTCCCCGAGATTGCAACACGATTACATGCTTCAGAGAGTACCTGGTCCACATCTTATCCTTCTGTTATTTTGAATATGGCGCAGTATTATGAGCACAGGGAAAATGAGGAGAAGGTGGAGAAAAAGCATAAGGAATTGAAGACGAAGGTGTCGTTGCAACATGCTTCTCGAGGGAACGGTAGGGGACGTGGTGGCCCGACCCGGCAGCTTCCCCGCACTAGCAGGAATACCACACCGGTAGGGCTGAATCAGTGTGCATACTGTAAGGAGGAGGGTCACTGGCGCAGCGAGTGTCCGGTACTTTTGCAGAAGGTGGCGGTCCCAAGAGTACAAGGGTTTCGTTGACGGGGACGTGGGGACGGTGGCCAGGACAGGGTTCAGTCAGATGAGACCTTGCTGGGTCGTACTGACCAGAACTACTTTGACGACCCTCGGGGCAGACAGTACTACCATGATGACTATGATACGGATGAGGTAACAGGGATGTCCTACAGTTAGGACAGCCAAGGACAGGGCGAGGGACCAGTTTTGATAGCTGTAGACCAAAGGGGTCCGTACGTTAGTGCAGACGTACATGGTTCGACTAAGGAGTTTTTGGTGGATACAGGTGCGACGAACAGCTCTATTTTTCGTTCCTTGGTCCCTGGGGCGGCTCTGTCTGGCCATAATAATGTTTCGGTAGGATTTTCTGGTGTGTCGGTTGTGAGCCCCATTTCCAAACCTCTCGCGTTGACTCTTGGTCCTTTTACTGTGGATTCACCATTTTTGCTGACGTCTAACTGTGGAGAAAATGTAATGGGTTTGGATCTGTTGAAGAAATTGCATGCCACAATATATTGCTCCCCGGAGGGTGTCTACATGACAGTGGGTCCGAATGTTGTGTGTGCTACGCAGTGCCTGTCGAAAGATGCGCCACTCCCTGATGAATTTAAAGATGTGCCACCCACACTGTAGGGAACGGGCGACATAGATGTGGGTTTGTTGCAGATATTGCCTGTTTCGATTTGTGTCAAGGAAGGTGCTATTTTACCCCACATTCCTCAGTATAAAATACCGCAGGCAGGTGAGCGTGCTTTGATTCAGAATGTGCAAAGACAACTGCTAATGTTTGTAACAGTCCCATTCTTCCCATTCTCAAACGGACACCTTCAGATCCCTCTGAGTATCATCAAGATGTTTATCGCTTTGTAATTGATTTGCGCGAAGTTAACAAAATAGTGATTCCCCAGTTTCCAGTGGTCCCCGACATTACGACTCTACTGACGATGATCCCTTCTTCTGCTAAATTCTTTTCTGTCATTGTCTTGAAAAATGCATTTTTCAGCATCCCTATTCATCCTGACAGCAGGTACTTGTTCGGGTTTACCCTAGCTGGTAGAAGCTTTAGATCCTGTCGCGCTCCTCAAGGCTATACAGAGAGTCTGAGTATCTATAGTCAGGCATAGAAAGGTCAGTTGGATTCTTTGTCGCTTCCCACAGGCAATGTTTTACTCCAATATGTTGACGATCTGCTCATCGCCTCAGATACAGAACAAGGTTGCAGAGACAGTACAGTTAAATTGTTGCTTCATCTAGCTGACCATGGTCATAAGGTATCCCTTTCCAAATTCCAGTATTGTCAACAGGAGGTCACCTATTTAGGTCACCTACTGTCAAAGGAGGGTAGGAAATTTACCCCTGAGCGCATCAGTGTCATTGTGATAATGCCTGTTCCGCGAACCCAGAAAGATGTGTGCGCTTTTATTGGCATTACTTCTTACTGTCGCCAATGGATCCCAAACTGTTCTCTACTAACAATACCTCTGCTTGTCCTAACCACTAAAGATGTGCATGAACCCCTGCCTTGGACGCCAGAGTGTCAGCAGTCTTTTGAGCAATTGAAAACTGTGCTTTGCTCGGCTCCGGTGCATGGTACTCCTAACTATACCAAGCCGTTCGTGCTGTACGTACACGAGATGGCTGGTTGTGCGCTTTCTGTTTTAACACAAAAATTTGGAGATAAGCAACGGCCGTGTGCTTATTTCTCTGCTGTACTTGACCCTGTCGCCCGAGCCCTCCCGGGCTGTCTAAGAGCGGTCACAGCCGCGGCCGTCTCAATACGACAATCGGCAGGACTCGTACTCGATACTGACCTCACAGTTATGGTACCCCATGCTGTGGATACACTTTTGAGTAAGACAAGGACACAGCAACTCACCAGTGCACGTCTGACCGGTTATGAGCTAACGCTCTTCCAAAAGCATATCACGATCAAACGCTGTGCCACTTAGAATCCAGCCACGTTACTACCCCTCCCTTCTGAGAATGAGGAAATTGACATACATGATTGCATTTTTCGCACAGAGGAAGGGTAGACTTGACTGATGTTCCCTTATCTGACCCCCAAGGGGAACTATATGTCGATGGCTCTTGTTTTAAATTACCAGATGGCACCACCACTGCGGCATATGCAATTACTACACTGCACATGGTAGTTGAGACATCACAAGTCCCCCATCAATCCACCCAGGCAGCTGAGCTAGTCGCCCTTATTGGAGCCTGTGAGTTGAGCGAGGGACTGGTTGTTAATATTTATACTGACAGCCAGTACACCTTCGGGGTCGCCCATAGTTTTGGGCGGCTCTGGGCGGAGAGAGGGTTCCTTACTTCCCATGGGACGTGCATCAAGCACAGTCCTCTCATATATAGGCTTCTGTCCACCCTGACGCTCCCTAAGAAATTGGCGATTGTGAAGTGCAGTGCTCATGGGAAGGTTACTGATAAGGTGGGTGGGGAACGCTTTCGCAGATCAGACAGCTAAGGAGACAGCCCACACGAAAATGAAAAGAATGTTTGTAGCAGGTCCCGCTAGGTGGGTGCCTGAGTGTTCCATGTTTGAGGATACACTTGAGAATGTTAAGGAAATCCAGAGTGAAGCCACGATGGAGGAATTAGCGGTGTGGCAAGAAAGTACCGCAAGTTTGAATGATGAGGGATGTTGGGTTGATAAGTCAGGGAAGCAGAGATGGATGTTGCCAGATGCATATGTTCTTCTTGTAGTGACAATGGCACATGGCCCAGCTCACATCAGCGCTAAGAGTATTTGCAAGTTGTTAGACCCCGTGTGGCAGAATGATAATATCCCCAAGACAGCTGCCCATTTGGTGAAGTACTGCATGATGCACAATTTTGCACCCCCACTTTTCCCATTTGAGATCCTCCAAATGGATTATATAGAAATGGACAGGGTCAATAATTTGAAGTATGTGTTGGTGGTTGTTTGTGCGTTTAGTAAATGGGTTGAGGCTTATCCCACCAAGGAAAATACAGCCATTGCGACTGCAAAGATACTCCTGAAGGAGTTCTTTCCTCGTTTTGACTTGCCCCGTTTGATCCGGAGTGATAACAGAAGTCATTTCAATGCCAAGGTTATCCAGTTAGTTTGCGAAGGGCTGCATATTAGGCAGAGGTTTCATGCTGCGAATCACCCCCAGTCAGCAGGTTTGGTTGAGAAGTACAATGGTACTCTCAAACTGAAATTGGCAAAGATTCAGGAGACCACAGTGTTGCAGTGGCCAGATGCTCTACCATTAGCCCTTTTGTCCACAAGAACAACAGCGGATTCTAGAACAGGATTGTCACCTTACGAGGTCGTGTTCGGACGCCCGGCGAATGTCTGGGGCGTCCCACGACCTCGTAAATTCTCTGAGATTGAGTACCCATTACTGATTGATTACCTGTACCAGTTAACTGAAAATATGCGTTCTATTCACCAACAGATAAGGGACGCACTTCCTGCAGTACCTGAGGGGCCTGGACACGATATTCGGCCTGGTGACTGGGTCCTCATTAAGAACTTCCAGCGGAAAAGGAGCCTGGAGCCTAGGTTGCGGGGGCCGTAGCAGGTCCTCCTTTCCACACACACAGCTGTGAAGGTCTCCGGCCAAAAGCACTGGATACATACTCATCATTGCCGCAGAGTGCCCCTGCCCTTGCCCTACGACCAGTGGGTGAAAGAGGGTATCGGGGATTCGGAGTGGGAACAGGTCCCACGATTTGTCCCCTTTTCTGATGCCAACCTCACGTGGACCCAAACGGAGGTTGAAAATAATGAGGTGCTAAATGCGGCAGTGCCCCCAGAGATCAGGGCCATTCAGGAGCCCCTTTTCACTGACCCCTCTGTGCCTGGAGTCACCAGGTACATTTGCTCCCTTGAGTGAAGAACAGTGCACCAAAGGAGAAGTTAGATCAGTAGGGATGGACTGCACAAGTTAGGGTGTAGTCGCTTAGGGTGAGGCGAAATTGGTGCATTGTTCGGACCTTGGACAGGATAGACCGAACATACTTCCCTGGAGGGGGGTACGGTATCCTGGACGATGTGGGATTCATGGCGAGCTAGGACTGAGCAGCTCCACCGCCGGTGCTCAAGAGCGCCAACAATGTTGAACAATAGGAGTCTACCAGTGAGGCTCGGACGAACACTGGGAACACTTGCCCTTGCCATTAGCTTTATTGCATTCCCTTTTCCTTGCTTTACAATGTATCCGTTTGGTCGGCCTGTTACAGAAGAAGAACAGCCATTTGCATCTCCGCGTCCAGTGCAGCGTTGGTCCACGAAAAGTAAAATAGTTTTTGCATCAATAATTGTCATTGCACTAATAATAGTATTAGGGATACCCTATTTCCTGGATGAGAAGTATCCTGGACATTCCTTGGTTGGTACAACGCCCATTCCTCCTGAACACATGTTTGTCACTTTGGCCCCTCACAAAGTAGAGCATTGAAAGTATTTGTACAAATGTTGCATCAGGCTCATAAGGTGTCCAATGTAACTAATTGTTGGGTATGTGGATTACTTTCGTCAGTGACTCATAAAAGTGATAACCTGTTGTCCATGCCACTGTCATACATTAGCAGTTGCAAGGGTTGGTTTGCATTGCTCAGTATGGTGCGCACTCATCCTCAATTCGATGCCCTAGATAGAACACACACTGATTCCCGCTCTATGGTACAGAATGTACATTTCCAGCACAGGGCTCCCCCCGGCGGTTCGACAGGCCAAGAGCTGTTTGGGAGATTGTTCTTAAGCTCCTGCATGCGTGCATACAAGGGGGTGAAGAATGGAATGTGGTCCCGAATGGAAATAGCCGATTTTCTGGGGTTTAACACATCAGAATATTTCCAGTCTTTCTAGGCTCGCAATGTTACTGAGGATAAGCCAATACCGGTATCCGTGGTCAACACAACAGCTAGTTTCTGTGTCCAGGGGACTGGGAGAATAAAGGTGGGGGAGAGCAGATGCAATTCCACCTATAGCTTAGGAATGACTGATAGTCTACCCTTAATACCGCCCCCTAATGTCTATTTCGTTTGTGGGTCCAAAGGTTACATCTGGCTCCCAGAGGGATGGTCGGGCAGGTGTTATCTCTCTTTCCTCCTTCCCCCTGTGTATATAGCTCCGTCGACTTACCACAAAGACCATTGGCTGCAGCGTCGGAGTGTACACTTGCCCCGAGTCAGAAGGGTTATTAACACGGAAGATATAGATCAGACAGATACAACTTTGCAACAGTTTGAGGATGCCATGAAGGGTATTGTACCCTTTTGGGGCCCATGTCCAATAGCCTTAACATTTGTCGGCTCACAAGAGTGATAGAAGGGGTTATTAATACAACAGCAGGGATTCTGATCAATATTACTGCTGAGCTCCAGGCTACGAGGCTCGTCACCTTACAAAACAGGATGGTATTAGACGTCATTCTTGCTGATCGAGGAGGGGCTTGTCGTGTTATTGGCAGTAGCTGCTGTGTGTACATCCCAGACCACGCCCCCAATGTATATGCTGCCATCCAGAAGTTGCATAGGCTTTCCTCTGACATACACCAAGATAATGGTACTTGGACCCTCTCCGGATGGTTCTGGGGTATATTCACGTCCTGGGGCTGGAAGATTCTTATCTTCCTGGTTACAATTGCTGGTATTATCTTCACATGTTATCTTTACATACACTGCCTCCCTGCTTGTTGTGCCTATTGTGTGAACACTCTAAAGCCTAAGCCAAGACTTACAGTACATGACACTAAAGCCACGATTATGATGATGAAAAATATCAATGATCTTATGTTGATTGATGAAGGTGTTTTTGAATACTAGCAATGCATATATCTGCTTGTAGTGTCAGAACATATCTTCTGTAAGAGGTTATTTTCCTGAGACAGTAACAAAATGCTTTAGCAAATGCTAAAAGGAGGGTCTATTGGAATAGAAATGTTTTAGCCGAATTCTCTATACATTGTATGAGTTAAGTTAGCATTTGCGGCACCATTTTGTATTCAGCCGCCATTATGAGCCATGATCGAAACTAACTTCTGCCTCACTCCCTGTCTGCCTCAGCTGAAAGCAGCTGCGATAGTTTTCTTTTTGTTTCCCCAAGGCTGAGCTTCGCTGTGCTAATGAATACACTGTCTTTGCTAGTGCATACCTTTCCCTGTAGATAGGCCTGCTCCCACCCTTAGATCGGCGGGCGCAGGCAGAGTGACCTTGGCGTTGAGATAGCATGTACCCGGTCTCAGGACTTAGACCCATCCTTCTGTACCTCCTTTGTTCACCAGCTATTAACTGAAAATTTCCAGTGGGGGCGTGTCTTTGTTGGTTCTGAACTGTATTTCATGTATTGCCAGGCTTGCTGAAGTCAGTCCCTCTGCAGCAATCCAAGGAGGCTGGTCAGACTGGACTCCACTCAGGTGTAACTGAAATAAAATATCTTTGGTTTGTATCTCTACTGTCTGACCGACTCTTCATTTGTGTGGAAGGCTGAGAGGTGGTCGCGAGTGACCCGGTGACCCTAATCGGGTCACTTCCTTCAAGGTCTCCCTTCCCGAGACTCAAAGAAGCCCCGGGGACCCCAGCGCCAGTGTATTTTTTTAGGGAGGGGGTCATGTGTGGGGCCACCTTCTCCGAAGATCAGCATCAGGGACCCTATGCCCCAGAGATCGATCACAGTGTTCCGGAGTCCCCATCCCTCAGGACAGTGCTGTGTTCCCTGCCCACACTCTCCCGGGCAGGACGCACAACTCTGCTCCTGCCCGGGTGGGAGCAGTGAGAAATGCTGCTCCTGCCCAGGTGGGAGCAAAGGAATGAAGCCAGCTACTGCCAACAACCAGTATGAGGATAGCCTAGAAGTCGGCAGGGGCCACGGGCCTTGAGACTCCCCCCGTGACCCCAATGATGAAGGCATTGTGGTGTCTGGGTGGGCACCGGGGAACCCACTAATATTGAAGGTTATTGGCTCCTGCCAGGGGAGTGGGCACGGCCCTTGGGGGCTCTGACGCCCCAATGATTACTATGTTCTGGGTGCCCTGGGTGGGCAACCAGTGGACCCAGTGATAAACAAATGCAGGCTCCCCCCACAATCCCCAACATTAAAAGATAGTGTAGGAACCCCAGGTGGGCATAGGGCACTCAAATTAAAAAAAACAAAAAAAAACATTAATAATAAATGAGCAGTAGTAGCCTCTCATTTACTATCCACTGCTCCAGCAAGGAGCGTCCCATAATGCCCAAGGGCATCTTTGAAGTACATATTTTCTTGCTGGTGGTGCGCCTAGAAGAGGCAGGGACACCGCCAAACATTTTTTAATATTGTGTGGCGCTGCAGGGAGTGCAAGAGTGTTGAGTCATGAGTGATGTAACATGTGAGGTAATTAGCAGTTCATGGCGAGGGCGCGTGTTATAGTTACTTTAGGGCACGAGTTATGGTTAGTTGAGATAACTATAACCTATGTTACCTGTAGGCTGCGCGCTTGCGCAGCATTGGTTCTTCCAGCGCCCAGACTCTCTTGGGGAGCATGCTCGCCGCTCCCAGGCTTAAAAGACATGAAAAAGAGGTGTTAAAACTCCCCTTGCCTCTTTTCCTGGCAGGCAGCGCACCACGAGGCCCAGCAAATCCATCGCTGACAAAAGGGGCTTTCAGTGTTTCATGAGGCTGGCAGTAGGCAATGTGATTGTGTTTTTTTTTTTTTGTAAATGGTCCCTACACTTTATTGACTCCATTATATCTCTTTGCGAATACTTATCGACAATTAGTTACCAAGTCTAAAGCGAAAGTCTGATTTTCTTTTTGTTCTGTAATTGTACACACCCTTAATTAGTTTCAGATTTGCAGCCTTGATGCTGCAATATTTGCTAAAGACATGTTGACTGTTTCATAGATACATTTTGCAATTTTTACAAGGAATCTGAAAAACATTTGTAAATGTCTGAGGTGGATTTTATAGGATTTTGAGAATAAATATTTGGAGGAATATGATTTGAAGGATACAAGTAACTTTGTTATATGGTACTTTTTCTAGACTATTGTAAAGAAATCTTGAGGCGCCCCACAAACCTCGATTATCAAGGATGCTTTTTATGGACTTTTGTACATTGCCTTGAATTGATTTGTAAAGTAACCATTATTAATGGTTCCACAATATCTTCTTATTTGTGTCTAACATTTGTATTGGTTTTCCATGGTATTAACACTTCAGTACGTGCATGAATAGTACATCATACATCACAAGGTGGAAGTGCAAGGGAAACATACAACCAGTAGTTACATAATGTTATATCAGATGAGAAGAGAATACCTTGTGCCGGTAATTACAAGTCAATAACAGACGAGGTCTCATATCCATCTTAAGGGAAGTTATACAACACAAATAGTCTCAGCTAAAAATGGAACAATTAGGCGATTGGTATCGTGCTATGTGATGGTGGATGAGGGAATGTAGGGTAGCACTAACAATAAAACGCATATCATGAGCAAGGTTGAAGAGGCCATGCAGACGTAGCAGGTATATCGGCGTCGGGGCCCCAGGCAACAGCGGGCGCTAATCCTCCGGGTCTTGGCCCCAGGCAGAGGAGGGGGAAGGGGGCAGTAGTCGATGTGATCCGATGGAGGGTGTGGGGGGGGTGAGGGTGATCAAGGTCGCCACGCAGGGCGAGCAGTGGTCAAGGTCGCCACGCAGGGTGAGCAGTGGTCAAGGTCGCCACGCAGGGCGAGCAGTGGTCAAGGTCACCACGCAGGGCGAGCAGTTGTCAAGGTCGCCACGCAGGGCGAGCAGTGGTCAAGGTCACCACGCAGGGCGAGCAGTGGTCAAGGTCGCCACGCAGGGCGAGCAGTGGTCAAGGTCACCACGCAGGGCGAGCAGTGGTCAAGGTCGCCACGCAGGGCGAGCAGTGGTCAAGGTCGCCATGTAGGGCGTGCAGTGGTCAAGGTCGCCACGCAGGGCGAGCAGTGGTCAAGGTCGCCACTCAGGGCGAGCAGTGGTCAAGGTCGCCACGCAGGGCGAGCAGTGGTCAAGGTTGCCATGTAGGGCGAGCAGTGGTCAAGGTCGCCACGCAGGGCGAGCAGTGGTCAGGGTCGCCATGTAGGGCGTGCAGTGGCGATTGTGTTCCACACCACAATGAGAGGGTGAGTATGTGGAGTTACTGCCAGAGATGTTGACTTTGGAACTGGGAAAACAGTTCCAGTGTCAATGCCCAGGTAAAGCCCTCCAATACTTTCCGGGCGAGTTTGCTATATAAAACTGCAAATCCGTTTTAACCATCCTTTTTTTGTTCATCTGATCATATAAGGGCATCTTCAAGTACGTGAGTTCAGGCTGTGCACTGTACAATACATCTCTTGTATTTGATTAAATAGCCTATAAAGTTGCTGTATCTATAAGTAGACTCCAGGTACACATGATCCCTGACTTGCCTTTTAGTTTATGAATAGTATTGTCATATGGGGGTCAGGAACGTCTCCCAGTTCAGTTTAAAAACCCTCATTTTTAATAAATACTTAGCACATAATCTGATGTACCAAGGTCAGGGCCCCTGGAATTAAGCTGCAAGGGAGCACCAAATTATGCAGGAGGGTAGACTAAATTATGCGGGAAGAAAAGGCAAATTATGCGGCATAACGCAGCACATTTTTTAATAGTATAACTTCATTGTTTTGTCACTTTTAAACAATTTTACATGTGCTAAAACTATCTGTGCAAAAATGTCACCTCATTACTGTCGGTTTAACAACTAAATGCAGAAATATGCAACTGAAAGATGACCAGTTAACCTTTGCGAAGGGGCTTCCATTGCATGAGAATACATGTAGCCACATTTTTAGTAATTTGTGATCCATTTGAGCTAGAACATTTGTTTTGTTAAAATCTGCAGATAATGCAGCAGATGATGGATTATGTGGCAAATGAGGCAAATCCATAATTATGAGAAAAAAGCCACAGCCACAGATTCACATAATTCCAGTGGTGCTAACTAAGGTGAAACGATTGCATGTTTTCATTTTTTGAATTTTGAAGACACCATGGGCCAGATGTACGACCCGTTTTTGCATGCGCAAACGGGTTTGTGAACCCGTTTGCGCATGCAAAAACATATTGGGCCATGTACATAGCTTATTTAGCGACTCGCTATTTGGAAGGGGCATTCCCTTCCAAATTGCGAGTCTCAAAACAATGTACTAATGTCTTGCGACCGCAATTGCGGTCGCAAAACACTCGCAATTACCACCTACTTTAAGTAGGTGGTAATGCATTTGCAAAGGGGAAGGGGTCCCCAGCGGACCCCTTCCCCTTTGCAAATGCATGCAAAATATTTTTTTACGCGCAGGCAGTGGTCCCTGGGACCACTGCCTGCCCTTAAAAAATTAAAGAAAACGTTTGTTTTTTTGTTTTTTTTTAAATGCATCCCGTTTTCCTTTAAGGAAAACGGACTGCATTTAAAAAAAAAGCTGCTTTATTAAAAAGCAGTCCCAGACATGGTGGTCTGCTGAGCACAAGCAGGCCACCATCCCTGGGAGGGCTGCCATTCACAATGGGCTCGCAAATTGCGAGAGGCTCATTAATATTAATGAGCCTCGCAATTTGCAACCCCATTGGGAATCGCAAAACAGTGTAAACACACTGTTGTACATTTCATTTAGCGCCTCGCAATTTGCGACTCGCAATGTGTCGCAAATTGCGAGACGCTAAATGAAAGGGTCGTACATCTGGCCCCATATTCTCACATGATCTGTGCTGCGTGATTGACAGGGCACATATTTTCAATGCTCAGCATGTGCATGGACTCTTAAGATCTAGAACCGACCCTTGGCTCAGCTGTACCTGTTAATTTGTTGGCTCGCCTACCTGTACCTTGCACCATACTCAGGGTCACTGAAATTATGCGCCAGGAGAGGACCAAACCATGCGTCAGAGTTGGTTTATGTGACAAGAAAACTAAAGACAAATTATGCAACATAATGCTGCACATTTTGTGATAGTATTACTTATTATTTTGAAATTTTTACACAAACTAACACTGTCTGCGCAAATCTTGCACCTCATAAGTACCAATTTAACACCAAAATACAACAATAAGAAACAGAAAGGTGACTAGTCAACCTTTGTAAATGGTCTTCCACTTCGCAGCTAAACAGGTAGTCACGATTTTAGTCACTTTTGATCCATTAGAGCTAGAAACAATTTTTTGGGAAGGATGTCCTTCCAGTACAAAAATTATCTTTTAAGACTTTTCCCACTAAATGTGTCCTGTACAGTGCAACACACATACAAGGTTTGAAAAATATGGAGACTTTTAAAAATTGCTCCACTGTTACGCTGTCTCGAGGAGACTTCATTTTTTAGCTCAAATCCCTGTCTGTAAATGTTAGTAGATAGGGATTTACATCAAAGCTCATGGGTGGGTGCATGGGAAAGCACATCTACCACCCATGGTACACCCCCTTGATGCAGAGGCAAACGTTAGGGCATACTGCTACTTTGCATTCTTGTGGGTAACTTTCCCACACAAATCATGATTTGCGAAGGTAAATCCCCCCACAACCCCGTGTGCTGGGTTTGCATCACTTATGTGATGCAAACTCAGTGCAAACTTCAAGTAAATCTGGACCTGAATCTCTAAACAGGTACTTGTCAATATTATTAGGACACTTTGTGTTCTTGGTACAAGTTAACGCAAGGTTACGAAATGACCAATGCAGAGCAAATGTTGCAGTACCGTGTAAAATCAGAAGGCACAGAGAAGGGGCCCCTGAAGCATGACAGAAAAATGGTTTGCGTCTGGAATTGAGAATGCCAGATTTCTGTTGTTGTGTTCCAGATTGTAAAGAAGGTCTAAACTTTTTCAAACAGCTATTATTTAGTTATGGGTCTTGCAGAGAGCTAAATCAGAAAATTTACAAAGACCTACATTTTCAGGGGTGACTAAAAATTTAGCTGTGCCAGTTCACTTAACTACACAGTAGTGTTTTTTTCAAAATGGTATGTCAATTTTAACTCTCTCTGCAGCACCTCTTGCTTATCTGCAGTGCTGTTCACAGAAGCATGTTTGAATCATGTCTTTGAACTTCATGCATCTCACCCAACACCTCCCATATAGGCCACACTGCATCCAACATCCTTATCAACCATGCATTCTAAAAGGGTGCCCAGAACCTCAATGCAAATCAGAATACATCACAGATTTATCCAGAGTATTAGGTACTGTATAAATACAAGAGGATCAAACAACCACATCCCTGTTCCTACTCCATAACCATCACAAGTGGTGAGGTGTGGAGGCAGGCTTCTTAGTGGTGGCAAGGTTGGTGGCACCTGATCTGGCCAAGGCCGCCTGCCTCATTACCTTGTGAGGATTCTGTTGGAGGTTAGACAGGTGGGGCAGAGGAGATAGGGAGTGCCACTCTATATACTGTGATTAGAACATGCGATTTTAGTCAGGAGCCTGGCTATTTTTGCTGCAGCCAGTGCAAAGGCATAACGGCCCAGACGTGAGAGAGGCCAGTCTTCTCTGCACTGGCTGCAGTTTATTTAATATCAGACACACAAAAGGTGATGGGAGAAATGCTTGCAATACGTCTAACCATTGGCTATCATTCCAGGTAGCATGCCAACTCATTGTTCTTTTGCCTACAAATCCACCTCAGTTTGAACCCAGCCATATGGAAATCCGTCTTGACCCTGCTCCAATAGGAACAGTCCACGAACAGTCCAGTCTGAACTGCCAGGCCAGGTCCTTCCTGAACCTGAAACACAAGCAACCCAGGACCGTTTTTGCCTTGATTGGGGCTCTTCAGTTGGGATAAACTTGGTTCCAGTGGCACAGTGAGCAAGGAGCCCACGTCTGGGCATACCCTTGGCCTCTTTGTGCATCACATCAAATACAAAAAAGGTAATGGGAGCAATGCTTGCAATGGGTATAACCACTGGCAATCACTCAGAGTAGCATTCCAAACCATCATTCATTTGCCCACCATGCCAACTCAGTTTGGACCCAATCATATGCAACTCAGTATTGATTCTGCTCCAATAGGAACAGTCCAACCAAACTGCCAGGCCTGGTCCTCCCTGAGCCAGAACACAGCAACCCAAGCCCAGTTTCGCCCTGATTTTGCTAAAACAAAAAATTGAAAGTGTCACCCTGGGTTTAACTCTGTGCGGTCTGTTCCTCTGGGAGGGATTGGGGAAGAGTCATTAATACAGAGGGTGAAACTGGTCACAGGCAGGCACTGGTAAAACTCAGAACTGAAGATACGGCAGAGCAGAAGCCAAACTTTCATTTAATCGGTCGTGCAGGAGCTTGTCATGGGGCTGAAAAAAGGACTGGGAGACAGGGTGGAAGGTGAAAAGGCAGCAGAAATTAAGGAAGACAGAAGGGTGGAATGAAATAGAGGTTCGATAGACTGAGGTTGGGAGGATGAGGTCAACCGTGGAGGCGAGATATTAAGAAAGGAAAGAATAGGGGCGTGAGATTGGGATATGAAGTAAAGAGTGTAGGAAGCTGGCTCTTTATATAGTGGACAAAAACGAGGTACACTGTGCAAAGAGTCCAGGCGGCCCTTATTGGTTTACAGAGGCACAAATGATAACACTAAATGCTCTCTTTTTTTGGTAGTGAGGGTGAGCAGTTTAGGCTTATCAGAGGGAGGTGCTAAGCATTTGTTGTACTCACAGAGGCAATAAATGAGACACACACTCAAGAATAAATCTGAGACCAATTAAAAAAAATAACTTGTATTTTTATATAAATTTTGATACCAAGAACTTTCTTATCAAGTAAGTACTATTCTAAATATGAATGTTTACAGGTAAGTAAATAGTTCACTTAAATGTGTCTTTAAGCAGCAATGCTTCCCTATGGGAGAAAAGGCATATGTTACATACAGTGATTTGCGATCGTTTCTGGGGGTCTCCTTTGGGACTTATGAACAGAGGGGGCCAAGGTCCAAATTACCACCAGCAGTTACTCGTTACCTGCCCTGAGACATCCGGATGCAAAGGGGCTGGTCAAGTTGGTAGCTATGAGCGCTATGCCGATGGAAAGAAGGGGGGCCACCTAGAAACAGGCTGCAGAGGGGGACTTGGGGACAAGTCCGGGAGCTTTCTATGAGGGACTCGAGTCACAAGGATCCTGGGAATAAGGGGGCACAGCCGGTTCAATGGTACCCGGGGTGGGGCGATCGGGTGCAGAGTGGAAAGGTCGGCTGGTCTCTTGTCAGTCCTAGGGTCTTGCGGTTGTCGGTCTCGCCGGTTGAGGGTGCAAAATCAGGACAGCTGGACCACTCTGGAAGTGGGTCTCTGCAGTGCTGACGTTGCTCGATGGCTGCTCGGTCTCAGTGCAGTGGGAATCCAGACTGGACTCTCACTGGCTCTGTTTGCTGCAAGAGGTCCGATACCCTGGGTATTGGTCATGTGTGGCTCCGGATGGTCCTGGTGTCCTCCCACTTGGTGGGGAGACAGATCTGACCTTCAGGAGCACAGGGTCCTCTTCCTGGGAGGCTGCTGCATTGGGCTGGCTGGGGAGCGGCAACTCGTTAAACCGAACTTTGCATTTTCAGTGCCTGCGGACTGCAGGGA
Source organism: Calotriton arnoldi (assembly GCA_963921515.1). Classification (NCBI taxonomy): domain Eukaryota; kingdom Metazoa; phylum Chordata; class Amphibia; order Caudata; family Salamandridae; genus Calotriton; species Calotriton arnoldi. The sequence goes on from CAWUFW010000023.1 coordinate 7,257,089, forward strand.
AGTAGCTCCTCTACTCCAAGGGAGATTACTGGCAATTTGTGAAGGGCTGACTGTTTCTCGGGGATCTTGGAAGCTGGTCAGCTGCAGGACGAGTCACTAGTCACGGCTGTCAAGACTCTTTCGGTCAGGCAGGGTTTGGCATCAAAAGTCCACAGCAAGTCTTCAGTTCTCGCTTTTCTCGTGGCTCTTCTTTGTCCTCCTCTTTTTGATCCATCGAATCTGAGTTCCTGGTGTCAGGGGTGCCACCTAAATACTCAATTTAGGTGCGTTAAGGGGGTGACAGGTAGTAGCCAATGGTCTTCTTACCTTTAGGGTGTCTATAACCTCTATATGACCACTTCCTGTGGGAAGTGGGCATAACTCTGACCAAGAGAGCCTCATTCTGTCAAAACTAAGATGGTGGAATTCTAAAAGTAGGGTCCACATCAGGTTGCCCACCTTAGGGATGGAACTAGCCTGAGAGGGGCACACGCCTCCTGACTAGCTAATTTTCCCACCTGTCAGCATGTGTTCACAAACAGAACACAGCTGTGCCCAATGTGGAACCTCTTAGCTAGGGATACATTAAGAAAGAGTTCTGCAGTTTGGACCAGGCCAGAAAAAACAGACAATGGAAAATTCTTCCATCTGTTTACGTTTTTGAAAATAGCCCTTCTGCTCTAAAGACGCAGTTCACATAAAACCCCATCCAGTATTTCTTACCAATTGCAGAGACATGGCAGTATTTTTTATCCACTAGCAAAAAATAAAACACATATTTTGCGCATAGAAGGCAGTAGTGTACACCACAACTTAGTGCAAATGACAATGAAGTCAAATGCTTGTTCTGTTGGGTGTTAATGCAATGCTACTGTCCAAATAAAACACCTAGAGATGTGCAGATCCCGTTAAAAATAACAAAACTTTGACTTTGCTTATTTCCTATGTGCCTGAAAACCATAAAGTGTAGCTCGAAGTGTAATCCATTTTCATTTTGCTCCTTTCTGCTAGAGCCTTTCCCTGTTCTCTATAGAAAAATGTGTTCTTTTTTTCTGATCGAACTGTGCATCACTTCAGAACATGAATGCACTCATTTGATGAGTGTTAAGTGGAGGCAGGTATCCTGTCCAATCACATTTTCAGTTTGTCACCCATGTGTAACGCAGGCATGCCATTTTACTATAAATTGGGCACACTTCCCCCTTAAGTCTCGCAGAGGCAGGCAGATGGGGTTAGCCCAGGGAGCCGCGCTCCAGAATATCCTTTCGCATTGGGGGTCGACCACCACCCCTACACACCTTGGTTAGCTCCACAGGCTATGGTCAGGGCCGGACTGGGACCCAAAACCGGCCCTGGCAAAGTGCTTGGCCAGCCCCCCAGGGGTTTGGGGGTGCGGCCGAGCTGTTTACCAGGGCCGGTTTCTGCCGATTTCGTTACAGCGGCCGATTGCAGCTATGCTGCAAAAACGGCCCTGTACAAAATCAGCCCCCAACCAGTGGCGTAGGTAGGCCTCAGGCTGCCCGTGGCGGCCTCTGCGTTTGCCGCCCTCGCGGCTGGGGGGGGGTGCGGCCGAATGTTTGCGGCCGCGGCCGATTCTTGCCTTGCGACGGCCGCAGGTTAGCAGGTTAGAGAGGGGGGAGGGGGGCCGGCTGCCGCCCAAAAACTCGTGCCGCCTGGGGCGGTCCGCCCCCACCGCCCCCCCCTAGCTACGCCAGTGCCCCCAACCCTGGCGGCCCACTGGGAAAATGCCCGGTGCCCGCTATGGCCAGTTCGGCCCTGGCTATGGTATGCATTGGGTCCGCCACCCTCACAATGTCTAAGGCTTCATTCCGTGAGACGTGGCACCCCTTTCTCAGTCTTCTGTCCTGTCCACAGAATTCAGAGAGCTCTCCTGTCCCAAATACTTAAGAATCCTCCAGCTTTCGGAGAAGGAGAAGTGAGAGTTTTATGCCCAGGGGGAGGGCCTCAGATATACACCCTTTTAATAAGAGGTCATACATCCACATGATGAGTACTGGAGGGACGGGAGGGGGGGAGGGGGCACATGTTTCTTTTTCTTTTCAGTTGTGTTTGGTTTACTGATAAAACTCACATGTCAAGATAAGAGGAATTTGAGATGGAGCCTTCTACACTGTAAGTGAAAGCTGAATATGTAGAACTAACCGCTGTACTCCAATGTCTTTGATACATGTGATTACTAATAAAAGATTTAAACCAAAAATTGGGCACACTTCCTACAGGACCCAGTAGATTGGGAAGAATCCCATTTCCACCGCATAAAGGAGGAGAAAGGCCCCAGGACTCTACTCAAACCTCTGGCTAAAGGAGGCAGGAGCTGAGGGTAAGTGCAATTTAATTTAAGTGAAGATGACTTGGCCTGTTTATGTTTTACATTTCTCATAATGCAATACTTTTATACTGACAAAGGAGATATGTTTTGTGTTTAGTTTTCTTAGAATGCCTGCAAGTAGAAAGGTTGTACTCTTACTGTAAGTGGCATTTTTTTATGGACCAATCGAGTGCAACGTGTGTGAATATATTGGCTATAGGTGTCATAGGGATTTACTTTTATCTTTCAGTACTGTATAAAGAATAAAAGAAGCATGGCTTTCATTGCTCTGAAATGCAGTGGCTAAGAAAGGTCCACGGTATTGGGCAATAACAGGGGACACAGTTATCAATAATGCAGGAGGTGAAATGACACCAGGCCCAGGGTCCCACTTCACCCAATTAGTAGCTGCTGTTTACTACATCACCAGGAGATGGGGTGAATTTCTGTGATGGCATAAGGGACACATGGTGCCTTGCTACACCACTGAGCAATGGACAGATAAAAAATATATTTAATAAAATTAAATATAGCATAATGGTGCATACTTACAGCAACAAATCCTAAAACATCACTTAGTTTAACTAACTTTTCCCACAATTTTCAAATAATTTCATGGCCTGCATTTTAGGAGAATAAAAGGTCTAAAACTATTATTATTGACGTGTTATTTCTTAAAACATTTTGCAGCCAATTAATCCCCAATTATGACATTTATACAGATACACAACCCCCATTGCCCACATCAAATCACCCACAACTATACCGAAAACACAAGTTCAAGTTCCATATAACAAAGATTTTTACTATAAAAAATAGAGACTTGCATGCATCATCCGTGTCTTTTAGATTGTGTACTTGTAGCACATGCAGTTCATGGATAACTCATTTTTTATGTACCACACATTTGTTTTACAGCACCGTTTGGCAAGATATATTTTGAAGATGGATACGTTTATTCCAAAACCCACACCCTCCAACCACAATCACTCTAAAGTTGCTTAATTCATCAGTGCATCAGACCACTGCAAAGACTTTTGGAGTTTATTTACATACAGATGGAGGAAAGTTATTCTGCACTCCCTGCAATATTGTTTTAGACCATAACCGTAAATCAACAATTAAGAACCACCTTTTGAGCAAATATCACAACAAAAGGGAGGGACAGACTTTGGTTCTCAAGACTGATAAACGACAACGTACCATAGTCTTCCCCGCAAACTACTGCTGTGGTAAAAGGACACCAAATTGAACATCATTAAAGATTTTGTACAGGTATTTCTTGAGGCTGGCATACCTCAAGGAAAGGGAAACTACCCATCTGTCCAAGCTTTTCTTAACAAACATGCAAAAAGCGGTGGTGCTATGCCCTTAGCTGATCAGCTAAGGACAATCTGTGTCTCTGATGTGAACCAAGAGGCGAAAGAGAGCATTTAAAACAAACTTGCTGTGCAAAAGGTCTCAATTATTGTAAACGAAACAAGTGATGTTGACCACAGAAAAGTTCTTAATGTTTTAGCTGCTTCCATGGAGAGAGATCATACTGGCCGCATTAAGTAATTTCTTCTTGACACCAAGTTTTCAAGTGCAGTAAATCACAGCAGTTATTCAGACCCTGACTGAATATGGAATCGATTTCAATGGGGAGAGGATGTAGCCTAACGGATAGAGCGGTCAACCTCGAAGCTGGGATTACCTGTTCGAGTTTCGGCAGGGACGCTTAACATCCTGTGATGTTCCGAAAGCTGTTTTCACTTCCCAGCGGATAGAAATCCATTTACCTGCAACACTTCAAGGACATAAATCCTGCCAGGAAAGTGACCATGCCACCAGGCCCCTGCCCTACCAGCTGATACTCATACTTTGAAGCAACAACTTACCACAGTGATCACCTTACATACCAGAAAGCATTTCTAGAGAAGGAGATGGAAATTCCCCCAGTCCTGTGCACTACCTTGATCAGTTTAAAGGTGAGATTTCACTAACCTAAATCAAGGCATCCTTGTACGAAAATACATGCTTATGTTGAAGGTTTATGATTGTTACATACTGTTTTACAAATATAACTAATCGTATATACTTTTTTCTTTTAAGGATATGCTTGCAGATGAAATTCAATACACGAAGTTGCAAGTAGAACTTGCATTCTTGTCAGAAAAGTCAACAGTCTTGACATCACTTCTAAACAGATTCCAATCGCAGATTCCAGAGGCTACCGATGTTGTTGACACCCTTGAAGAACTGCAGCTCTATCTTCAGTCACATAGTCAATTGGCCAGTGACAGCTGTAGCCACCTTTTTAGCAACTGTGGTGCTATAACTTCTTCACAGCAACAACTTCTCCTGGAAAAGTTCCAGGAGCTTTTCGTTGATGCTTCATCAAAGCTCTCGAAGTACCTGATGGGGTGTGGCCAACCAGGCTATGAAAATCTAAAAGCAGTTAGAATTTTCAACCCTGCAAAGGTACCATTTTTGTCGCAAATGATGAATGACTCTTCATCAATCCCTGGATGGAATCATGTGCTAAGTGAAGAATTTGATATCTACCTGACAATTTTAGCACCCAATCGCATCGCAAGTCAAACTGTGTGTGATCTGGACCTGTTTTGGAAATGTAGAAGTGCCCGCATACCTGAGTTGGCTGCTCTTGCCCGCATATGTGTAAACAGTGTAACAAACTCAGCTGATGCAGAGCCCAGCTTTAGTGTACATTTTTGATTCAAACATGTCAAGACTCACTGTGGCCTAGTGGCTAAGGTACTAGCCTTTTACTCTGAAGGTTAAGTGTTCAATTTTTGGTGTTTCAATGGTTCTGTGGGCTCAGTTAAAAGTATAGTCAGTGGTATTTTCTTTGATAAAAGTTGGAAAATATTTTTTTCTTTTCACCTTGTTTGAATATAACTCTTTTTAAGTAAGTCTTACCCGAGTGAATAAAAATCTTCTCTCTCTCTCTCTCTCTCCTTTCTCTCTCTATGCCCTCCCCTTATTTCAACTTTGTAAACGATGTTACTTTAGGTGTACATTAACAGGGCCGGACTGGGACCCGAAACCGGCCCTGGGAACGAGCTCGGCCGTCCCCGGGGAGGGAGAGGGTCGGGGGTTATGCCGCTTTTGTTGCAGGGGGTCGAAATTGCAGCTATGCTGCAAAACCAGCCCCCAGTAACAAAAACGCCCCCCCAGGGGTCTAAAACCGGCCCCCACCCTGGCGGCCCACTAGGGAAATGCCCGGCCCTGTACATTAACCTACTGCACTACATACGCCTGGGTTTTCGATTCAAACGTCATATATACGTTTTGATTCATAACAGTAAAGAGTCATTGTGTGGCCTAGAGGTTAAAGTTTTAGACCCTTACTCTGAAGGTTAAGTGTTCAATGGATTGGTGAGCTCATTTAAAAGTATAGGCAATGGTTGTTTCTTTGATAAAGGTTGGGAGGTATTCTTTCCTTCTCACCTTGTCTCAATATGTCTCTTTCTAAGTACTTCTTACCCCAGTGAATACAAATCTTCTCTCTCTCCCTCTCTCTCTCTCTCTCTCTCTCTCTCTCTCTCTCTCCCCTTTCATTCCACACTGTAAACAAAATTACTATAGGTGTACACTAACCTACTGCACTACATAGGCTTGGGTTTTCCATTTGAATGTCATATATAAGTTTTGATTGAAACTTCTAAGGTGTCACTGTGGTTAATGTTGAAGACTCTTTCTCCGAAGGTTAAGTGTTTAATTCCTGGCGTTTCAATGGTACTGTATGCTCAGTTAAAAGTATAAAGTATAAAGCAAACACAAAGAGATGGTGGACAGAGCGCTGAAACTTTTCATACACTCACCCCCAGTCACTACTAGATCTGGGCAAATCCATTGTTCTTTTGCTCACCATGCCACCCCAGTTTAGACCCAGCCATATGCAAATCAGTCTTGACCCTGTTCCTCATGGGGAACAGTCCAGCCCGAACTGCCGAGCCAGTTACTCCCTGGACCGGAAACAAGCATCCTGGGACTGGTTTTCGGGTATTACCCCTCATCAGCCAGGCTAGCATGAATCCAGTGGCACAGTGAGCAAGGGACCCACGTCCGGGCATACCGATCCCACTTAGAGTGAAAAGTGCTATGCAAACAAATGATGGACGGAATGCTGAACAAATCATACATTCACCCCCAGTCAAGAGATCTGGGTTAAATCCATTGTTCTTTTGCTCACCATGCCACCACAGTTTAGACCCAGCTATATGCAAATCGGTCTTGCCCCTGTTCCTTATGGGAACAGTCCAGCACGAACTGCCGAGCCAGTTCTTCCCTGGACCGAAACAAGCATCCTAGGACCGGTTTTGGGGTATTACCCCTCATCAGCCAGGCTAGCTTGAATCCAGTGGCACAGTGAGCAAGGGGCCAACGTCTGGGCATGCCCATCCCGCTTAGGGCGAAAAGTGCTATGCAAACAAATGATGGACGGAATGCTGAATAAATCATACATTAACCCCCAGTCAAGGGATCTGGGTTGAATTAATCGTTCTTTTGCTCAACATGCCACCCCAATTTAGACCCAGCCATATGCAAATCAGTCTTCACCCTGTTCCTCATGGGAACAGTCCAGCCTGGACTGCCAAGACAGGTCGTCCCTGGACCGAAACAAGCATCTTGGGACCGGTTTAGGGGTATTACCACTCGTAAGCCAGGCTAGCTTGAATCCAGTGGCACAGTGTGCAAGGGACCCACGTCTGGGCATACCCATCCCACTTAGGGCGCAAAGTGCTACGCAAACAAATGATGGATGGAATGCTGAATAAATCATACATTCACCCCCAATCAAGAGATCTTGGTTAAATTGATTGTTCTTTTGCTCACCATGCACCCCAGTTTAGACACAGCCATATGCAAATCAGTCTTGACCAATGTTCCCTCTAATTTTTTCCCTCTGTGTGCGGCAGTGTAAAGGTCTATGTGCGCTGCAGCCAAGGCTATGTGCGTCAGTAACCTGACCGCACGTGTGGGTGCAGCGCCAAATATCACTCCAAACTTTTGGTTAAAAAAGGTGAAAAGACGGTGCATTTCCACACATACAGCGCCACGTGAAGGGTCTTAAGGCAGGTTTGCAGTTTAGATACACGCGCCATGACATGAATTGGTTACACTTCGGGTTTAGAAAAGTACAGGACTCCAACGGTGGTACCATTATAAGATTTTACTAAAGATTCTCAACTGGAGCTCTGTTCCTAAGGTAGGGAAATGTTGTGAGCCTATACAAGATCACAAATACACAATAAGTTACACAATAGCATACCATATTTACAATTTGATGTGCAAGCTACAGAGTAATGTCTGGAAATCTCGCCTGAGAGATAGTTTGTGAAATGTGTGGCATTCAGGCAAACATAGACTGTGGGAAAGGGGCGTTCACACAAGTCAAGTGCCATCACTAGATGGGTGACATGGTTGCTTCTCACGCCGATCCTTGCCATTTTTCCAGTGCTAATAAACTCTATTGAGGTTAACTTTCCCATTCAGGAGGTAGGCCTTTGTCCCCATCAGCATATCCAGATGCTTCTCCTCTAGTCTATTTCTCAGTTTACTCTTGATAGTGTTCATGAGGCTAAATCCTCGTTCACAATCTGCACTAGATGCTTGAAATGTCGCGCTGACATCAACAAGCTGAGACACCACACTATACTGAGCAGCATTGCGTACAGTGAAATTCACCATGCCTTGAAAGGTGGTAAATAACCTACCCTTTACATGTTACGCCACCACATATTTATTTTCTCTGTATTGTCGAACAACATCTTCTGGTGTTTCACAATCACCCAGGACCAAGACACTTATATACTTTTCAACAAGTCTTTGTACATACTCAGTCCCAAAATCAAAATGTGATTGTGTTGCTATTGCCTGGAATTCAAAACTTGCCCATTCTTTCAGTTCAGCTTCAGGGAACCTTTTTTGCATGTGCTCACAAGGAAGGGAAACAAAAGACAAAATAGGCCCACTGTCAAACTCTCGTCCTTCCTTGTACAACACCATCAGATCTCTTGCTGTGTTGCTCCAAAAGACAGTGTCCCCCAAGTACTGTTCCTTAATTTGGCCAATCTTCGCTCTTGCATACTGTACAGCTTCAGCAGTAGTCAAAGAACTTTTTTGGAATAGTTTGCATAAGGATGCACATTCGCCCAGAATGTCATTAAGTACGTCAAGGGAAATATGGTAATTTGAGTCCAATAGCTTTTTGCAACAATATTTAGCAACTGGATCATTCTCCTCAACTTTCTCATGCTCAAAGTACTTAAGAACAATCTCGTAATTACGAATTAGTGCACCAACTGCAAAATGCCTTGAATGCCATCAGACTTCATTTAATGGTCGAAAGGAGACCACTTCACATTCTATGACCAATGCGATTTCATCCAACTTGGACTTCCTTGCAGGAGATCTGGAGAGCACAGTGTAGACAGTCCTCAATAATGTCTCCATCTCTTTAATCATTGGAATCCTCTTCCAGGCATCATCAACTCCCATATCTTCTCGATGGGCGACACAGAGCTGCTCAACTAGATGAGGAATGGATTGTTTAAGGCGAGTAGCAACACCATTATTCTTACCCAGCATCACAGACGCACCATCGGATGTGAGCATGACCATTTTCATAAGGTCCAGTTCATTGGCAGCTTAGAATTCTTTCACAGCCGTAGTGATAGCCTTAGTATTACAACTAGTCAGCTTCATTATGCCCCCAAACAGTGTTTTGTGCTCTGTTAATGTTACAGGTCGGAACTTGAAGTACAGGATGAGCATTTTTGTAACAGAAATATCTGTTCTCCCATCAATTATCAATGTGTGATACAAAGCGTTACGAAGTTCTGCCATAGCTTCACAGTGTATCACGCTATTGATCTCCTCAAGGAACTCAAAGGCATAGTTCTTGCTCCTCCAGCTGTCTGGTATCTTCACATACAAAGCTAGGTGGTCCTGGATGTCTTGGACAGACAACATTGAAGTATTCATCTTGACTGCCAGCAACACGTTGTTGATGAGAATCTTTATCTCCTTAGGCAGGGATCTTTGTCGTTCAACCACTTCCATTCTGTTTGCTTTGTCGGTGGCAGTTTCTGTCAGCATTTCCTGCACGCCATGACCAAACCTGGCAGCAGAACTTCTGTTTCTCAATATCACCAAGGCAGACTCGTGAACTTTGCTAATTAGATGACGTTACATGTAATCCAGTTTCCAGCCATCACTCAATTTCTTCCCTGTAGAAAAGTGCCCAACAATCTTGGCTTCGGCACCTGCTTTGCAAATCAAGCCCACGTCTGGACTGTATTGAAATAGTACCCCGAGTTGCATGCGAACCTTGCTTCGTGATTTCTGTGTCTCAGCCTCCACAATTTCTTTCATCCACTCTACCTTGAATACAAGGCAACATTTCTTAGTTTGTGGTGAAGCACTGCACTCTGCAGAAGTTACAGCTTTGCGCTTAAACATTTTCGTGCGAACCGGTTTTATCCTGCTGTGCCACAAAGCCTGCAAAATAAAGGAACATGGCTAAAGTTGATGCCTATGTCCATGAATGCAATCTGTCACATAGTACTGAGGCATCGCTGGCAAAATGTAGAGTGTAATTGCCTGGATTTTTCTGTTCTCTGGCCTTCCAAACTTATATGTAGCACTGTCCATACAGCCTGCAATAGAAGTAAAGATTGTTACAGCACATTGTGATACAGCAATATACCATGTGCACCATAAGGGAACCCTACTAAAACAATTACCTGTTGTGCTTGTACTCACGTATGCCTGTTCAAATGTGTGGGGTACTGTCTGCGAAACCTGCAATGGAAGAAAACACGGGAAAGGTATGTTGTTATACTACAATGTACAAGATGCACCACAGTTTAACTCAACAAACAATTAACTGTTCTGCTTGTACTTCCGTATGCCCGTTCAAATGTATGTGGTACTGTCTTAGAAACCTGCAACGGAAGAGAACATGAGTATGGTATGTTATACTACAATGTACAAGATGCACCACAGTTTAACTCTACCAAACAGTTACCTGTTCTGCTTGTACTCACGTACACCCGTTTAAATGTGTGTGGTACTGTCTGCGAAACCTGCAACAGAAGAAAACATGGGTACGGTATGTTGTTATACTACAATGTACAAGATGCACCAGTTTAACTCTACCAAACAATTACCTGTTTGTTCTGCCTGTACTCACGTCTGCCTGTGCAATTGTATTCGTAGTACGGTCTCACAAACCTGCAAAAGAAAAGGGATGCAGATTGTGAATCTATTTACCCATCAACCTCCAATCCAACTAGGAACGTAAACAGAATTACCTTGTCTTTGTGGGTACTCACGCCTGACCTTTCAAATCCAAATACCTTACAGAGTGCAAAGCTGCAATTGAAGACAAGATTGTTAGCAAAGGCTCTAAGAGTTACAAACAATGAATGGGACTGGTCTAGAGACTCCAATAGGAAAAACGGCCAAATAGTTACCTGGGATTCCAGTTTAGGCCAAACAGGCACGTGCCCATCTGCTTCATTATTAGCATCCATTATGCTAAACTGGTCTATAAATCTGCATTGTATGTTACACCTTCTGAGATGCAGCTTTTCCCTGGCATTGAAACTGCACAAATGGTTGAGTTGGATGAACTAGAAAATTCACAAGGAGGACTGAGCAGCACACAAGCCATCAAAAGATTCCACCTGAAGATGATGCAGCAAGTGGCATGCAAAAAATATGATACAGACTTTCTAATTAAAAATAAGTTACTTCTCTAACACTTCTATTTTCTTGTGTCAACCTTACTACACCAACCCCCCACACGATCCACCCACTCACCTGCATTTTCTTTACCTTTTGCCTTGTCAATGTTTTAACAGCTATGCGTCTCATTCACACACATTTGCATGTAATCACAATTACAATAGGCCATGGGTACTCGCAAATATTTTCCCTGGGGCCAAAGATATTTGGTCGTGGTGTGACAGAGGGCCGCACTGATGGCTGCAGGGTTGTGGTCAGGGATTTGGGAGTTGTTAAGGTGGGCTTAGAGAAGCATGTACATTTAGTGGCTGAATTAAATTGCACAATGTGGTACCAGAAAACTTGGGATCAATACTGGCTTCTCCGCTTGACTTTGGCTGGCTGCATATTGCTGCTGAGAGTCACGCAGTCCAAGCCGGCCACATCACGTGACATTGGCATCATGTGAATGTGTTCATTTGCCGCCAGGAACTCACTAGTGAGCACAGGGGCAATTATATTTATTTGCGCACCATGCCCTCATGCGTGACTATTGGGAGAGCAGAGGAGGTACAGTCATCTCTACAGATAGAGGCAGGATATTAAAGATGTGACTGCCTCCAGCGCTGTGTTGAAAGGAGGAGCTCGCTCATTGAGTCGCCGCTCAGGTCTGGTAATTTATGAGTTTTGACAAGGTAAGTTACAACATTATTAGTACTTGGCAAGAAGAGACGATACGACCTGCATTTTACTAGGGTTTCTGCTTGGTTAACGGCATTAGTGATTGAGCGGGTCTTGGAAAGGCTAAATCCTCTAAAAACAGTTGCAGATGAAATAAAAGCAAGCTTTTGCAACTGAACTATGCTTGACTCTTTAACTCCAGCTAAAGAAAACATGCTTGCAGCAGTTCATTTAAAATAAATTGCTGTGCCTCTATTAAGTATTGATGACATACCAAATTGCATGTGTAATGACAAACTTTTCAGTGTTTTAAAATAGTCCTTCATGAATTCCAAAGGAGGAGGGAGGGGTGTTATTTCTGATATTTATATGTTTACCTCGTCTTCATTGCTTGCGAGAAAGTGTCACTCAGTCGTTCAAATGCCGGGCCGGCTCTAGGACCGTGCTATCGGTGCCACCGTACCGGGCGCTGACTTTGGAAGGGCACCGTGTTTTCAAGTGAAATACAATTTTGCAAGCACCTGCTGCTGCTTTCCTTGCCTCCAGCAATTTTCAGGCAACCATGAAAATGTCACGATAACTCTGGAGATTGATGGACCTGCTGCAGAGAGATCTGAGTTTTGTCTAGTGGAAGTTTTGACTCATCATAAAGTAGCGGAGGAGGTTAAAATGCCTGATGCAAAGCAGGTGAACCATGCAGATCACAAATTGCATGCAATGTAAATAGATCAGTGCGTTACTGCTTCTGTCAGAGAGCCCCTTTTGTTACTTGCAGTTTATATGTTTAAATACTAATATAGAACAGTGAGCTATTAACTATCAAAGAGCTGCATGCAAACTGCAAGGTATAGATTAGAGCATTATGAATCCCCCCCAAGTCTTTCATTATCCTAATGTTGCAAAAAGGTTTCACTTGGGTAGAAATCAATTCTTATTAGTAAAGCCAACCTCCAAACATGGTGTTACATTTTAAATTCTCAGTGTGTGCTTCTTCAGAACAAGAACTTTTAAACTATACTGTCTACCAGTATGGATGACTTGTGACTCCTACAACTTGTAGTCCTCTGTCTGATGTAACATTTCCTATACATTGATTTACACACTATGATTCAGTGTCTCTGTGTAATGTGTATGCGATGTAAAGTGGGGTGAGGCAGATTGGGTTGGAGCGGGTTAGACTGGAGTGGGGTAGATTTGTGTGGACTGGAATGGAGTAGATTGGGTGTATTGGAGTGGGGTAGATTGGAGTAGAGTGAAGTGGAGTAGAGTAGAGTGAAGTTGGATAGATTGGAGTGGAGTGGAGATTGGAGTGAGATGGATAAGGGAAGAGTGGAGTGGGGTAGGTTGGAGTGGAGTGGGGTAGATTTGGGTGGAGTGGAGTTGGGTAGATTGGGTGGATTAGAGGAGGGTAGATTGGAATGGAGTGGGGCAGATTGGATTGGGCTAGATAGTAGTGGGGTGGGGTAGTTTGGGGTACAATGGAGTGGAGTCGAATAGATTGGAGTGGGGTGGGGTAGATTGGGAAGGGGTAGATTGCAGTAGAGTAGTTTGGGGTGGAGTGCGGTGAAGTAGATTGGGGTGGAGTGGGGTAGATTGGAGTGGGTTAGAGTAGTGTGGGGTAAGTGGTGTGGAGGGGAGTGGAGTGGCATGTTGTGTCGTGGAGTGGAGTGGCGTAGAATGGAGTGCCGTGTCATAGAGTGGAAGGGCACAGAGTGGAGTGGAGTGGAGTAAAGTGGGGTATACATGGTGTGGTAGCGCACTGCCATTACAGACAACACATTTTCAATTGAAATGACCGTTACATTTATACCAAAATATGGTAAAACTCCACACAAACGATAATGTGTGCATAAATCATCACCTAGTGTATTGATGTGTTTTGCAGCACACTTCAGAATTACAAAAAAAAAATGCTTCATTTGTACTGATATTAATATATTTTGAAACATCAGCACAGTTCATTTTCTTCTGTGCTAGGAAAAAAGAAATCCTACACCCTCTCCTCTTACATGAATGCTCAGCAGGATTGTTGCATACATTCTCTCACTTTGAAGTCAGAGAAAGAAAAGTAAACACCAAGCCCCCTCAGAAGAGAGAGCTTGACATTTGACCTCTGTCTTTGAATGCACAGCAAATGTGACAAGATAAGAACAAGATGTAAAGGCCTGTTTACAGAAAGCAAGTTTGTGGAAGAAAACAGTAATCAAAGTTTGGGCAACGGGAGGAACGAACTCAAGCTGGACAGCCTAAAGCAAATAAAGTCAGCAAATAGAAAGCCTGAAAATGTGAGTTACAAACCCCAAAGCCAATGGTAAGCAACGGGGGGAATGCATTCCTAGGTCAGCTTTCTGAATGTCTCCAAAATGTCTTTAGCATACCAGACAGCGCAAGGCTTTGACCTAAAAAAATAAAAGATGGCAGGAAACGACACACTGCTGCAGGTAGGCAGGGAAGGAGTTCAGCGAAAGACCAGGGGATGGCAGGAATGGGCAACATTGCTACAAGTGGGTAGGGAAGTAGTACAGTTACAGATCGGGAGATGGCAGAAATGGAAAACCTTAGTGCAAGGGGGCAGGGAAGGAAAACACTGGCTGGGGTAGAGAATAATAACAGCAGTGAAAGTGGCTGGGAAGGGAGAAAGGGGATGTAGGAAGGCAGGAAAGGAGCAAATTGATATGATATGGCGGGGTAAGAGAAAAGTGACTGCAAGTGGAAGAGTCAGGAAGATGTAGAAGAAAGAAGGAGAAACGTCCGGTAGTGAACAGGAAAGGGTGGAATGGACGCTGCTGGGGAGATGTGAGGAATCAGAGACCGGGAGTGGGCATAAAGGTCTCTCTTGTGTCAACAATGAAAAATGGTTGGAAATGCAGATAATATTATGACATAAGGCAGGGATAGTCAAGAAGAAAAGAGGGTCTATACTGATTCTCACCAGTGTCAACAATGAAGGTTAGGCATAAGTGACACATGGGTGGATGTGGGATTTAGACATCACTTGCATTGCAACAGAAAGCAGACACGGAATACAGTCTGATCCCACTGAATTGCCACAATCCAGGCAATTATGTATTGCAAACTAGCACTATGTGAGGATTGACTGCTCAGATTTCCACCACCCTGATTGGCTCGACACAGAGACCAACCCACTCAAAGTAGGCCATCCCCTCCCTGGCAGCAGCAGGCTTTGACACCCTAACAGGCTTTAGTGTGTCTAGCGTGGTTAGCACCGAGCATTCAGTTAGGCTACCTTAAAGCACTTCATGTTACACCTCAGCGTTTAATTTATGGATTAAAGCTTATTCACAAGATGCAATCCTTTTATGCAAAACCGACTACTATTAGAGTGAGTGAGGAAAGAGCATTAGAGAAAAGCTTGAATGTCATCTCAGTGGCACAGTAGCCTACTTTACCTTAAACTATATGTCAGGAATTCAGTGGTCCCAGACATGGGAAGTTGATGTCCCAGCAACTAAGATGCCACAACAAGACTTTAAATTCCTGTTTAATCCACCCTGGTATTGGTCAGTATTAATTAATGCATGGAATGTATTAAAAATGTGTTTATCTTGAGTGTTTGTTAGTGAAAGAATGATAAATGTATAAACTGAAGTTTCCCATGTAGCCACACTTCACACATGGGACTTGCAGCAGCATTGGAAGCCGTCACATATTGCAGAAGCAAGGTTACTTTACATGCTCTTGAGAAGTGGACAGTAGTTTAGGAGACAGTGTAATACCTTCCATGACTATTTAACACCTGATCATTCAGATAATAAAAGGCATACCAGTGTAATATTCACAAAAGAATACAGCAAGTCTGCAAACAAGGCGTGTGCTTTCAGATTAACCTGAAAGCACACGCCGTGTTTGTAGACTTGCTGCATTTCTCTTCTTAATAGAGCCCTGCTGCGGGGTGATTGTGTGCCTTTGTTAAAGTTTTCAGGTTAATCGCAGCGCCCGTCATGAGTTGCAATCAACCTGAAATCTTTAATCAGTAGGATCTGCGCATTTGGTGGACAACATAAACTTTGGGCGAGGTGCCTAGACTGATTCCAAGCACCCCCACAGTATATGTTGGCCTAGAGACCAGCTAGCTCACCGTGCTACCACAAGCCCCCTAACCTTACCAGGGAGCGAATGGTTTCTGGAAACCACTGAACATGACAACCCTGACCCCTCAGGGATTGTGGAAACAGATCAGTGCCTTTCGCTCAGCCACACGTGCTTTTTGCTCTTAGAGAAATATACAGACAATACACAGCGGGACGTTTTCAATATATTTATTGAACCAACGTTATTCTTGTATAGAGTACATGTACTGCGATAATCAATAGACAGAAGCAGGTGAAAGTGGTTACAAGCACCAAAAGAGTGAATAGTAGGTACAATTCTAGCATGGTGCTAAAACAGTGAATATATGAGGCATATGATACAAGGCAGTAATCAGGCGAACTCCTACAATGCAAACCCTACTCTTTGTGTACCTAGAGTGTGTGTAGGTGTAGAGCCAAGAATCCCCCCAAGGGACGATCCAACCCCATTACCTGGTGGGAGAGAATGTAGGACCCCATCTTGGTCATGAACTGCACACTCCTCACAGAGATGTCAGACCACTGCGTGGTGAAGTCTCAGCATGCAGGGACCCTCGGTGTCAGCTGAAGTGCCTCCTCTGCCAATCTTTTGGGATGCTCAATATTTATAATTGAAAGCATCCTTGTGATGCACTTATAGATTTGCAATGTTATGGATATGTAGATAGACCTGTTGCCCCATGGATGAAGATAGAACGACATCTGTACATTGTGTGTAAAAAGGCCTTGTACATGATGTTCGAGGTATCATGATAATGTTATGCGAACCTAGATGTATAAACAGAAGTAGGTTTAGAGAATTTAATCCAACATTGTCACGCACGCGAATATATGCAAAAGGTCACAGCAGAAATGTTATTGTGCATGTAGGAAGGTGGAATCTGACTATATGGTTGCCCCCATTTTTTTTTATGGTGTTTTGCTGGTTTATGACTTAGTTGGACTGGGATCCTGCTATTCAGGGCCCCAGTCTATCTGCTTTCTCTGTAAAAAGGTTTCCATGTGCCTTAGGCACATCACTGATTGGAATCTGGAGTGCCCTTATAAGTACCTAGTATATGGTATACTATGTACCCAGGGCATAGGTACCTCAGAGGCCTACCAGGGGCTGCAGCATGTATTATGCCACCCCTGGAAGGCCATCCAAACTGACACCACAGGTCTGCTACTGCAGCCTGGGTAAGGTGGTGCATGCACCCCTTACTGTGATATAGGTTACCTATATCACTAAATACATACACACATATAAACCTATAAGTCACTCCTATGGCAGGCCTTATCAATCCTGAAGGCAGAGTGCGTGGTTCCTATGTGAGAGGGTGCCCCTGCATGAGCAGGGCCCCTCTGCAGCGTTCGGAGACCCTTCTCTGATGCTGTTTGTAGTGCAGCCTGACCATATACTCTTAAGCGCATTATAACCTCGCGTTAAATGCTAACTTTGGAATGGCTGCAACTAAACATGTCGTGTTTGGTGTCAAACATCTTGGAATACTACCCCCCCCGCCAATTCTGGTGGCGGGGGTAGCATTCCACCCTTCTAGAGGGAAAGACATGTTAACTCTGGCTAGCCCGGTAACTTCTTTCTAAAGCCCTGGCATCACAAAATGGATGCTGCTGCCACAGACACGAGTCTGGCCTCCTGCTGCTGGACGAAACTCCGGCAGGGGAGGCCTGGACAATAGGTTTCCTGTCCCAGGGAGGTGTGACCACCTCCCCAGACAGGATAATGTGTATTGGGGCTGGGCGGGAGCACTTTCGGGTGCTTTGAAGTCCTGCACTGGGGGCACATTTGGTGTCCCTGTGCATACCCCAGTTCAAACCGGATCAGGGGCTTGCAGCCCCTGCTTTGGCGCGAACTGGACAAAGGGAAAGGGGTGTAGCCACCCCTCTGCCCTGACCCACCCATAGGTGGGGCCACAGAGTAGTCCAACCCCTAAACTTGGTATAAGTATAGGAACCCAGTCCTTAGGACTTTAGATTATCCCTGGATGAAACTCTGAAACAGAATCCTGGACCTTCGACGCTCTACTCAAGACTAGAGGACAGAAGAATCTCCCTTGGGGTCAAGGAGTGACTCCCCTGCTTGGCAGGCACCAAAGAAGCAATTGTCCGGTCTGCATCGCCTAAGCTCCCGTCGGACGCCGAAGTCTTTGCATCACCAGAGGTGGATTTCCAGACTTCCCCGAGGCTGCCCTGAGTCCCCAGCAAAGCTGAGGCCCGAAGCTGTCGTGGGTAACGTGGAACCGTGACCCCTAGACACCGCACGCATTTGCTAGTGCATCCTCTTCTGGGTCTCCCACGAAGTCGTGCTTTGGGCTCCGAGTAGCCCTAGCCTCCAGTACCAACTGCACCGAAGATCTCTGGCCTCCACTCCACGAGTGTCCTGTGAGCCAGATCCACGTGCGACGTCTCGAGGCTCCTTCGCGGTCGCTAGCCCGTTGGCTAGTAGCCCTTCACGAAGGCCAATCCTTTTCTTCTTGGGCACCCTCATTGCTCCAGGCCTGCCCTCACTTACCCTCGCTGGTTGAGTTCCTCAGACCTTGCTAGTCTGCACCATCGACCATCTTCATCTTCATCGAGACTTGCCGTTGCCAAGGCTTGTTGGGTCCAATCCGGTCGCCGACGCCTCAGCACTCGACAGACATCGTGTACCAGCCCGAATCCTGCTCCTGGTCGCCGACAACGCCTCCTGGACCTCGTGGCTGAAGAGTCAAGACGACCGTCAACGCACCTGAAGCACTCGACATCGGTGGGCATCTGTCCATCGCCTTCCTGGTCACTGGCTAGTGACCCAGACTCTGTCCCCTCTGCTTTCAGGTTCTTCAGATCTCCGATCCACTCTTGGATCCACCCGGACACTTTCCACTTGGTCGCCAGCAGCACTTTGCAGCAGATCGCCATTCAAATCGACGACGAAACCCGACCCCGAAAGGCACCTATGCACCCGGCTTCCCTGGGTGAGGTAACACGAGTACTCCGGTGCTCCCGTGGGTAGAGACTCTAGAACGACCTAGTTCTCAAAGGGTTTGCTCCAAGTCCTCCTTTAAGTGTCCCTTTTCTTTAATTTCCTGATCGCGACTTTCTCCATAGAAGTTAACGGCGTATCGCGGTTGTGTATTTACACTGCACGCGTCCCCGTGGGTCCCCTGTGTCACTACCTTGGGTGGTTCCTTGTGGTCCAAGCACTTCTAGAGGCTCTAGGCCTAGTGTCTAGTTCAGTCGTGGTTCTTATACCACTTTATTGGTATATGGTTTGGTACGCCCCTAGGGCCCAAACGTGTATTTGTGCTATTACTGTGTTTAAATAACTTATAACTTGTGTATTTCAAACTCTAGCCTCATAAAGAGACTAGAGGGGTGTGTTTAGCAATAAATACATATATTTTGAATATATACCTGGTGTGGTGCTCTTTCATTTGATCACTCAAGAGATTATAGACTGGTAAAACAAGCTGCTTTACATTCCTTCAAGACTTAGCCTGAAGGCTGCTCTCCATAGCTACCACTAGGATAGCTTTCAATAAGGTTGTCTTTAACCTATCTCCAATAAGGGGTTGTTTGGACTGGTGCAAGGTGCCCACTATAATTAGTGGACAGCATATGCCAGGCCAACTTCTCACATTGGTGTGCAGTGTGTGGGATTCCAGCTTGCTATTGTTTTACCAGATAATCTCAATTGAATTGATCAACTGAAAACCACTAAAGGTACCTAAGGTACATATAATTTAAGCTTAGAATACAGTAAGTTCTACTGAACTTAGAGTTGTGTGTTAAGGGATAGCACACCCTTTCTACAACTCAAGAGAGTTTAGTAGGCCACACTAGAGTAGGTAGTGCATACACCACACCTCACTAGTGATGTCTTCAAAGCCAGGACCCAGTGAGTCCTTGCCAGAAGCCCATGGGCTTCTCCCCTCCAAGTATGATACACTCCCATTCTTGGAATTGAGAGCATTATGTAACTTGAGGAAATTGAAGACAGGACAGAGTCCCACCACCCAACATCTTAGAGAGATGTTGGAGGCTTATGATCTCAGCAGGCCCTTAGGGACTGAAGGGGTAGGAGCAGAGGGTGGGGCAGGAGATGAGGATGGGGCCAGGGGTAGCAATACCCCCAGCCCCCCCTCTGGAACTGACCAGGAGGGTGACAATGACCCTGACCTGGATAACCCAATTCCTCCTGTGGATGAGGGGGAGGCTCAAGATGACCTCCACTTTGTCCCCCCAGGAAGGATTGTGAGTGTGCCCAGAAGGTCTAGGTCTCCTTCTCAGGAGTCTAACCACTCTGGCACCTCAATAGGGACCTCTGTCTCCTCTCATAGGAGGGAATCCTCTCATGAGAGGAGAAAGAGGCTGATTCAATATGAGGAAGCTCAGCTTGAACTCAGAAAACAGCAACTGGCTATAGACAGGGAGTCCCTAGATCTCTACAAAGAGAGAAAAAAGTTGGAACTAGAGTCCCATGGTGGCAGCAATATCCCTAAAGATAGGGAAAGGTCTTATGACCATAGAAACCTAAACAAGATTGTCCCTCCCTACCAGAGTGGGGATGACATCCACAAATTGATAACTGCACTGGAGAGGGCCTGTAAAGTTCAGAGGGTCCCCCAGGAGCAGTGGGCAGCAATCTTGTGGCTCTCCTTTGCAGACAAAGGTAGAGACAAGCTCCTCACTGAAAGAGAAGAGGATGCTGACAATTACACAGTCTTGAAGAGTGCTCTGATAGATGGGTTTGGCCTAACCACTGAACAGTATAGGTTGAAGTTCAGAGACACCCAAAAAGCTCAGACTCAAGACTGTGTTGATTTTGTAGATTGTGCTACTAAGGCTCTGGAAGGTTGGATACATGGCAACAAAGTGCAGGACTTTTTAGGATTGTACAATTTGATTATGAGGGAGCAGATCCTTAATAATTGTCAAAACCAGCTTTTGCACCAGTATCTGGTGGACTCTGATCTGACCTCTCCCCAAGAATTGGGAAAGAAGGCAGACAAATGGGTCAGAACCAGAGTAAAAACTAAAAATCAGGGTGGTGACCAGAAGAAGGATTCTACTAAGTCCCAAGAGAAAGGTGGGGATAAATCTAAGGATAAGTCCCCTATAGGGCCCCAAAATTCCTCTTCTGGGGGTGGGTCCCAAACTCCTTCCTCTCCTGAAAAGAAACCATATTGCCATGTCTGTAAAAAGCCTGGGCACTGGAAAACTGATCCCAGTTGCCCCAGGAGTGGCAATAAAGAAAATGTTCCTCCCACAACTACTACCACCCCTCCTGGTACTACCAGTAGTAATCCTCCAGTTGGGAGTAGTGCACCCAAAAAGTTAGGTGCTTTTGCAAGAGGAACAGAGGTGGGCCCTAGTTTAGACAGGGACCCCTCAACAGACTCCTCTGACTCTGATGGTGGTATAGGATTTGCCACCTTTACCATGGGTCCCACAGCATTGGGCAGGTACAGATTGGAGCCAATAATTAATGGTCAGAAGGCTGTGGCATTTAGGGACACAGGGGCTAGTGTCACCATGGTGGCAGGGAAACTAGTCCCCCCTCACCAGCTTTTACCTGAGTTTAAATACCAGGTGACCAACATTGATGGTGTCAGAACAGATCACCCCATGGCCATATTCAATCTCAGCTGGGAGGGGGTCACAGGCCCAAAAAGAGTGGCAGTGTCCCCAACCTTACCTGTAGATTGCCTGATGGGCAATGATCTGGAAATTTCAGCCTGGGCTGAAGTTGAACACCAAACCCATCTCAGGATGTTGGGTGTCCCTGTAAAGGTTAGTGGGGCTGTGATGGCCACAGCCCCAGCCCAAGATTTTGGAGAGATGGAGCCTGGAAGAATGGCCCACTCTCCCCCAAAAGAGAGCACAAGGGTTGAAGAAAAGTCTTCTTCCCTCCAGACAGTAGGTAAGGGTCAGCCTCCTCAGGGAACTGACCCTACCCCTAGTGAAGGAACTGCCCCAGAGGTAGTCAGGCCTGGCCTGGCCACACCCCTGATGGCAGAGGACCCTTCCAAGGTGGTAGCCAGTCTGGAGCAGGTAACCTGCCCCTCTCTACCCTGCCTCAGCCAGCCCAGGGCTGCAGAGGTCAGGGAGGTCAGTGGACCCCCCAGGGCCCCCTGTCCAGAGGAACCCCCCCCATCAGCAGATTAGGGGCACCCAGTCTAGTAGCCCTAGCCAGGTGAAAATTCCTCTACACACTGAGGGATCCCCCATACCTTTATGTAGGGACCTCCCCCAGAAGGACTCTGGTAGGCAAGGGCAAACCTGGGACCAGAAGGTTCCAAACCTGCCATGTCCCTCCAGTAGTCCATCCAAAGGGACCCAACCCCCAGCTGTAGGCAGCCAAAGGTTGACCCTTAGAGCAAAGTGCAACTCAGTCATGGAAAGACAGGCATACATGGTGACCAGTGATCTGAGGAAGCTGAGACCAACATTCCTAGGGCCTCACTTCCCTACTCAGACACCTCACCAGCCTTGTACTTTACCTAAGCACACCACAGGTAGTGATTCCCCATGGTGGAGACCCTCTCCTACCCTTAGGGTGAGGGGTTGCTTAGTGGACCATAAGACAGGGGGCAACCATGCTAGTGCAGGTGCTTCCTTATATGGCCACTTAGTCAATGAAGGCTCAACTGGCCAAGGTTAGCCTTATCTCCTTTCGTTTGGGGGGTTATGTAGGAAGGTGGAATCTGACTATATGGTTGCCCCCACTTTTTTTTATGGTGTTTTGCTGGTTTATGACTTAGTTGGACTGGGATCCTGCTATTCAGGGCCCCAGTCTATCTGCTTTCTCTGTAAAAGGTTTCCATGTGCCTTAGGCACATCACTGATTGGAATCTGGAGTGCCCTTATAAGTCCCTAGTATATGGTATACTATGTACCCAGGGCATAGGTACCTCAGAGGCCTACCAGGGGCTGCAGCATGTATTATGCCACCCCTGGAAGGCCATCCAAACTGACACCACAGGTCTGCTACTGCAGCCTGGGTAAGGTGGTGCATGCACCCCTTACTGTGATATAGGTTACCTATATCACTAAATACATACACACATATAAACCTATAAGTCACTCCTATGGCAGGCCTTATCAATCCTGAAGGCAGAGTGCGTGGTTCCTATGTGAGAGGGTGCCCCTGCATGAGCAGGGCCCCTCTGCAGCGTTCGGAGACCCTTCTCTGATGCTGTTTGTAGTGCAGCCTGACCATATACTCTTAAGCGCATTATAACCTCGCGTTAAATGCTAACTTTGGAATGGCTGCACCTAAACATGTCGTGTTTGGTGTCAAACATCTTGGAATACTACCCCCCACCAATTCTGGTGGCGGGGGTAGCATTCCACCCTTCTAGAGGGAAAGACATGTTAACTCTGGCTAGCCCGGTAACTTCTTTCTAAAGCCCTGGCATCACAAAATGGATGCTGCTGCCACAGACACGAGTCTGGCCTCCTGCTGCTGGACGAAACTCCGGCAGGGGAGACCTGGACAACAGGTTTCCTGTCCCAGGGAGGTGTGACCACCTCCCCAGACAGGATAATGTGTATTGGGGCTGGGCGGGAGCACTTTCGGGTGCTTTGAAGTCCTGCACTGGGGGCACATTTGGTGTCCCTGTGCATACCCCAGTTCAAACCGGATCAGGGGCTTGCAGCCCCTGCTTTGGCGCGAACTGGACAAAGGGAAAGGGGTGTAGCCACCCCTCTGCCCTGACCCACCCATAGGTGGGGCCACAGAGTAGTCCAACCCCTAAACTTGGTATAAGTATAGGAACCCAGTCCTTAGGACTTTAGATTATCCCTGGACGAAACTCTGAAACAGAATCCTGGACCTTCGACGCTCTACTCAAGACTAGAGGACAGAAGAATCTCCCTTGGGGTCAAGGAGTGACTCCCCTGCTTGGCAGGCACCAAAGAAGCAATTGTCCGGTCTGCATCGCCTAAGCTCCCGTCGGACACCGAAGTCTTTGCATCACCAGAGGTGGATTTCCAGACTTCCCCGAGGCTGCCCTGAGTCCCCAGCAAAGCTGAGGCCCGTAGCTGTCGTGGGTAACGTGGAACTGTGACCCCTGGACACCGCACGCATTTGCTAGTGCATCCTCTTCTGGGTCTCCCACGAAGTCGTGCTTTGGGCTCCGAGTAGCCCTAGCCTCCAGCACCAACTGCACTGAAGATCTCTGGCCTCCACTCCACGAGTGTCCTGTGAGCCAGATCCACGTGCGACGTCTCGAGGCTCCTTCGCGGTCGCTAGCCCGTTGGCTAGTAGCCCTTCACGAAAGCCAATCCTTTTCTTCTTGGGTACCCTGGTTGCTCCAGGCCTGCCCTCACTTACACTCGCTGGGTGAGTTCCTCAGACCTTGCTGGTCTGCACCATCGACGATCTTCATCTTCATTGAGACTTGCCGTTGCCAAGGCTTGTTGGGTCCAATCCGGTCGCCGACGCCTCAGCACTCGACAGACATCGTGTACCAGCCCGAATCCTGCTCCTGGTTGCCGACAACGCCTCCTGGACCTCGTGGCTGAAGAGTCAAGACGACCGTCAACGCACCTGAAGCACTCGACATCGGTGGGCATCTGTCCATCGCCTTCCTGGTCACTGGCTAGTGACCCAGACTCTGTCCCCTCTGCTTTCAGGTTCTTCAGATCTCCGATCCACTCTTGGATCCACCCGGACACTTTCCACTTGGTCGCCAGCAACACTTTGCAGCAGATCGCCATTCAAATCGACGACGAAACCCGACCCCGAAAGGCACCTATGCACCCGGCTTCCCTGGGTGAGGTAACACGAGTACTCCGGTGCTCCCGTGGGTAGAGACTCTAGAACGACCTAGTTCTCAAAGGGTTTGCTCCAAGTCCTCCTTTAAGTGTCCCTTTTCTTTAATTTCCTGATCGCGACTTTCTCCATAGAAGTTAACGGCATATCGCGGTTGTGTATTTACACTGCACGCGTCCCCCGTGGGTCCCCTGTGTCACTACCTTGGGTGGTTCCTTGTGGTCCAAGCACTTCTAGAGGCTCTAGGCCTAGTGTCTAGTTCAGTCATGGTTCTTATACCACTTTATTGGTATATGGTTTGGTACGCCCCTAGGGCCCAAACGTGTATTTGTGCTATTACTGTGTTTAAATAACTTATAACTTGTGTACTTCAAACTCTAGCCTCATAAAGAGACTAGAGGGGTGTGTTTAGCAATAAATACATATATTTTGAATATATACCTGGTGTGGTGCTCTTTCATTTGATCACTCAAGAGATTATAGACTGGTAAAACAAGCTGCTTTACATTCCTTCAAGACTTAGCCTGAAGGCTGCTCTCCATAGCTACCACTGGGATAGCTTTCAATAAGGTTGTCTTTAACCTATCTCCAATAAGGGGTTGTTTGGACTGGTGCAAGGTGCCCACTATAATTAGTGGACAGCATATGCCAGGCCAACTTCTCACAGTGCAAACTTAGGACAATATAAGTAAATGTGCAGCTTCATTGCTTGGGCCTAACCCGGGCCGTAAAACACCCACTACTCATACTAAGGGTTGATATATAAAAGCTATCTAAAAAAGGCAGCATGCCATAATGAAATGCAAACTAAAAAAGGTCTCAAACCACTTTTTTAAAAGCAAGCTCTCCTTTAAAATATCCATAAAAGCCAAAATAAGTCATTATACTGTTAAAACTCCAAGCACTCAGAAAGCCATGGTGCCTAGAAAAGCAAAAACAATATTGTTTTGAATCATTTTGTTTAAAAAATGGGCCAAATCGTTCCCACCTCATGGAAAAATGAATTGTTTATGTGTTCCAAGTGGAAGTCACAACATTGCTGTTGTAGGCAACCGCAGATGACGTTCAAAGAGCTCAGGTGATTCCATCCAGTTCCTACAGCAGCCACTGAGGGAGGGACTGCATCCTGTAAGCGTATCGCAGAGCCAGTATCCAGTTCACTAGGAGCCAAAGTATCCCAGGGTGGCTGTACGGCTCACCTGGATTTACTGCAGGGACGAAATGGATGGAAGTGATGCTAGACCCCAACTTCCCTCACCTACCTCCTTCGCCCAACTTAGTCAAAGCAAAAGAGGGAAGGTGGGGAAGGAGGGAAACAAAACAAGGGAAGGAAGAAGGGGTAGACGTCCACTGGATCTTCTGTGGGAGTGGGCTTCTAGAACCCTTAAAAAGAATATGCCAAGTACGTGCAAGGAAACGACTCCCATGGGCGATAGAACACTCCCACTGTCTTGGTTAGAAACACCATAGGAATATACAGGACCCTTATTCAAAAAATAATAATTTATCCGTTACTCCTGCAATTAGGGAAAAACCAAAAAACTCATTTCCCTAGTCAGGAGGGAGCACGGAAAAAAAGGCAAAAAGAGCAGGGGTCACAATAAGCAAAAACACACTAGTGGAGTTTCTGATTTTTGTAATAGTGTTTTTTCTTCCTCCTTTGCAGCTAAAAGGAGTTTTACCAAAAATAAAGAAGACCTCGAGAATCACCCTTCAAGAGCGTAGAACCATCAGATAAGTGCTTTCTCTAATTTCCAAAAAGCAGCTCTGAATACAAAAAACCCAAAGATACTGCGATTCTTTATAGCCCTTGCCTTATTTCTTGTGTTTCAGAGACAAGTTACCAGGAAGCGAAGGGTTAAGAAACAGAGATTTCCTGGATACAATGTTACCGGTCGGGAAGGAGCAGCGTGTCGACAAACCCCGGAAGAACACCAGAGGACCCAGGAAGAATAAGGACACACGAGAAGCCCAGCAACACGCGCAAGACTACAGAAAAAACAGCGGTCAACAGGATTCAGGTAAGTCGGGAAAAACAGTGGGAGGCCTGGCGGGATCCGTGCTGGAACGCGAAGCGCGTTGCCAGCGCAGATCCCTCCTTTAAATACTAATCAAGGCCGCCCTCGTCTGCTGACAGAGAACAGCGGGCGGGGCTCGCTTCTCCGCCCTCGAACGCGGGGACGGGGGTCGCTGCAACCAGCGCACCCTGAGAAGCCCGACAGTACACCCCCCCCCAAGACCCCTCCCCTGACGGGTTTGGGTTTGTTCGGATAGCGTCGATGAAATAAGTGAACCAAACGGGGAGCATGCACATTAGAGGCTGGTTCCCACATCCTGTCATCAGGCCCATAACCCTTCCAGTGGAACAGGTACTGCAACCGACGACGCACCCTGCGGGAGTCCACAATATACGCCACCTCATACTCGAGACTATCATTCACAAAAACAGGGGGAAGTTGTGCAGGAACAACAGTACCAGGGGCGACGGGTTTCAACAAAGACACGTGGAAGACAGGATGGATATGCAATGAGTCAGGCAAGTCGAGCTTCAGAGCAACAGGACTCACCACTTTGGAAACAACATAAGGACCAATAAAGCGGGGTTTTACATTTGTTTGTACCCTTAATCTGGATGTTCTGAGTGGATAACCATACCCTGTCTCCTACAGCATAATCAGGTGGTGGTCAACGATGACGATCAGCTCCTTCCTTATACCTGCTCTTGGCCTCGTCCAAAGATTTCTTGGCGGAAACATGAATGTCCTGGAGACGGGACACCAAATCCAGAGCGGCCGGAGAGTCAGTAGGTACTAAAAGCGATACTAAACCACAGCGAGGGTGAAACCCATAGTTACAGAAAAAAAGGCGATACCCCAATAGATACATGTTCACTGTTGTTATATGCAAACTCCGCAGTCCATAGTACTGAGTCCCAATCCCTATCTCCCTGTAAGAGGTGACACCGTAGGTATTGCTCGATACACTGGTTGACCCTTTCTGTCTGACCGTCTGTTTGAGGGTGATGAGCAGTAGAGAGTCGTACATCTATCTCCATCAAGTTGTTCAAACCTTTCCAGAAACGGGACACGAATTGAGGGCCCCTGTCTGATACAATGACGGAGGGTAAGCCATGAAGGCGCACTATCTGTTGGAGAAACACACAAGCTAGTTCTTTAGAAGTAGACAAATTCTTCAAGGGTATAAAATGGGACATTTTGGATAGCATGTCAACAACTTCAAATATGACAGTATGCCCTTGCTTAGTAGGAGGCAGTTCTACAATAAAGTCCATAGAAATGGAATGCCATGGTGTTGGAGGTGTAGGCAGAGGAGTTATGAGACCGGCTGGTACTTGGTGGGTACTTTTGCTTTGTGCGCAGACATAACAATTTTGTACATACAACCGGGCATCTTGATTCATAGATGGCCACCAAAAATGCCTTTTAAGCACGGCAAGGGTTTTCTTGTGTCCAGAGCGTGTGTATGGCACCAGCCCAGTGCTTGTAACTGAAGGGTTTGTGTAGGGAGAACTAAGCCACCTTGAATATAGACTAAAATGTTAATCCTGACCCCATTGTATTTGGTTTCTAGGTTCCTGAGTTCATCTGATTCGTGTGCATGAGCCACTTCTTTCAGAAATGATTCTTCTGAGAAAGTACCTCCTAAAACACGATCAGGACTTAGAATGAAAGGTGGGTCTTGTGTGCTCTGTTCGTCAGGAAACTCATAGCCAAAGCGAGATAGGGCATCAGCCTTGCTATGTTTAGTGCCCGACTGAAACTGAATGACGTAGTCAAAATCACAAAAAAAATGGGTCCATCTCAACTGTCTCATGGATAAGGCCCTAGCTGCCTTCAAGAACTGCAGATTTCTGTGATCGGTGATGACGGTAACAGTGTGCAAAGCTCCGAGTAGGTACTGACGCCATTCTTTGAAGGCCCTTTTTATCGCCAATAACTCCCTATCCCCTACAGAGTAATTCACTTCAGCAGGTGTTAGCTTATGGGAATAGTAAGCTACAGGATGTAGATGTCCTGTCTGTCTATCTCTCTGAGACAACACTCCTCCTATAGCAACTTGGGATGCATCTGTCTCCAATGAATATATGACGTTACATCACGGTGTCTACACCGCGATACCTTTACAACGCAGGCATTACAACGCAAATCGTTACAACGACTTGCGTTGGAGGGCGCTGGACTTAGGAATAGTATGATTTACTATTCCAACTCCAGCCTACGTTACAGTAGGGAAGGTGTTGGAATAGTAAATCATACTATTCCTTAGCTTAGAGCGCCATCCAGCGCAAGTCATTGTAATGACTTGCGTTGTAATACCCGCGTTGTAAAGGTATTGCGGTGTAAACACCGCGATGTAACCGATGTTTCCCGTCTCGAATAGGAATGGCTGGGAAGTGTCAGGATGTAGCAAAACAGGAGCTGTGACAAAAGCCTCTTTTAAACAGGAAAAAGCTCTTTCAGCTTCTGGTGTCCATTTAAATGACATCCCCTTTTTCAGGAGTTTGGTGATGGGAGTTGTAAGAGATGCAAATCCTTGTATGAATTGCCTGTAAAAATTGGCGAAGCCCAGAAAGCTCTGCACTTCCTTTACTGAACGGGCAGAGGGCCACTTAGTGATGGCAGCAACCTTTTGGGGATCCATAGTCACCCTTCGCTGACAATACAAAACCTAAGAAGGTGACTTCAGGAACATGAAATTCGCATTTGTCTAATTTCACGTAAAGGTGGTTATCTCTGAGACGTGTTAAAACACTCCTTACATGTCTGACATGTTCTTCCACAGATGAAGAGTAGATCAGGATATCATCGATATAAGCAATGGTGTTTATATCCAGGGTCTCTCTTAGAACTTCATCAATAAAAAATTGGAAAGCCGCGGGGGCATTACACAGCCCAAAGGGCATCACTAAGTACTCATACAACCCAAACTGTGTTCAAAAGGCGGTCTTCCACTCATCCCCTACCCTTACTCGAACCAAGTGATATGCACCCCTTAAATCCAACTTGGTAAAAATAGAGGCTTTTTTTACTTGATCGAGCAGAATTTGTATCAGGGGCAAAGGGTATTGATTCTTAAAAGTCACGCAATTGAGGGCTCTGTAGTCAATGCAGCACCTAAGACCCCCTTCCCGCTTTGGTATAAAAAAAAGAGGGGAGGACGCAGCAGATCTGGATGGGTGAATGAAACCTTTATGCAACATGTCGTCTAAGTACTCCCTCAAATATGTGTTTTCTTTTTCAGTTAATGCATATATGCGACTACACAGTATTTTGGCCCCGGGTACCAGGTCTATACGACAGTCATAGGGCCGATGGGGTGGTAAGGCAGAGGCTTTCTCTTCATCAAACACTTCTCTGAATTCTTCGTAACAGTCAGGTAATACGGGTAATGTACAATCAGTACTACCAGCCACATGTTGCAGTGTTGAAGAAGGATCTAGACAGTGGTTCTTGCAGTACTCAGAAGTGAAAACTATGGTATGGTTTTTCCAATTATTGTCAGGGTTGTGTTTCATCAACCAAGGAAGACCAATGATTGCTTGGAACTGCGGCGAGGTGATAACATCGAAATGAATAGTTTCATGGTGTTTATCTAGAAGGAGCACGTCTAACTGTGTGGTGGTATGAGTAACAGGCCCAGACTTCATATGACTTCCGTCAATGGTCTTAACTATGTCCACAGTACTTTTTGGTTCCATAGGAATATGCATGTTCTCTACCCAGGCTGAATCAATAAAATTCCCAGTGGCACCTGAGTTAAACATGATTTGTACGTCTATGGTTTGATCACCCCAACTAAGCTGGGCTGAGATAAAAAAATGTTGTAGAGGATAGGAAGTGGGATTTAACCCTACCAAGTTGGAGACCATTAAGCCTGTTTCACCTAAGCGATTTGTCTCCACCATGCTCAGGTGAGTCAGTTTCCCGACTCCGTGCGTCTTTGAGGTTTAACACGGCATTCCCACAGAAAGTGACCTGATTTGACACATTAGAGACACAGATTATTAGCCCGTAGTTTCTGCCTTTCTTCCTGGCTCAGGGGCCCTTTAATGCTGCCTATTTGCATGGGTTCTGGCTCCTCGACTGGTTTGTCCGTCTCTGGTTTCCTTTCTCTAGCAGTAGGGTACTTGGTTTCAATACGTCTTTTCTCTCTTTTTCTCTCATGCAAACGGTGATCCATTTTCACTACTAGATGGATTAATGCATCACAGGTTTCTGGAGGGTTGACCACTTGTGCTAACATATCTTTTAGTTCGTCTCTCAAGCCTTTGTAAAAAAGAGCACCTCGTTTGGCTTCTGGCCAACCGGCTTCGGCCACCAATCTGTTAAAGCAGGAGTCATAATATTCTTAGATCCTTGTTTAAGGTTTAATAACTCAGTGTCCACAGACTGCATGAATGAATGCCTGTTGAATAAACGCCTTAGCTCCTCTTTGAAGGCTCTATAATCATATAACAGAGGATCATTTCTATCCACTAAGGGTATTGACCATGTGGCGGCTGTACCACCTAAATACGATAAGACGAAAGCCACCTTGGATTGCTCAGTGGGAAAGCAGGAAGCAGGAAGCTTTGCACATAAAGTGCAATTGGCACTGATTATTAAATGTTGCAAACTTAGCTGGGTCACCCATTAATCTTTCTGGGGGTGCTAAAGGTATAGAAGAGGGAGTCGTGATGTGATACACTGGAGGAGTAGTGCTAGACGAGGAAGGAGGAGACATAAATGAGGTAGTATAAGAGCCTGAAGGCAGATCATGAGTGTGCAAAGTCCGAGAGGCTTGCTGTAGGGAATCAACTCTAAGAGACAGAGCCTGGGTTTCTTTCTGTAAATTCCCTATCATACTCGCCACATCTGCTAATGTTATCGGATGTCCCTCCATAACGCACGGGCAGTAAGGTAAAACGTGGGCTTCGCATTCAGTAAGGCTCACCTGGATTTACTGCAGGGATGAAATGGATGGAAGTGATGCTAGACCCCAACTTCCCTCACCTACCTCCTTCGCCCAACTTAGTCAAAGCAAAAGAGGGAAGGTGGGGAAGGAGGGAAACAAAACAAGGGAAGGAAGAAGGGCTAGACGTCCACTGGATCTTCTGTGGGGGTGGTCTTCTAGAACCCTTAAAAAGAATATGCCAAGTATGTGTAAGGAAACGACTCCCATGGACGATAGAACACTCCCACTGTCTAGGTTAGAAACACCATAGGAATATAGAGGAACCTTATGCAAAAAATAATTATTTATCCGTTACTCCTGCAATTAGGGAAAAACAAAAAAACTCATGTCCCTAGTCAGGAGGGAGCACGGAAAAAAAAGGCAAAAAGAGCAGGGGTCACAATAAGCAAAAACACACTAGTGGAGTTTCTGATTTTTGTAATAGTGTTTTTTCTTCCTCCTTTGCAGCTAAAAGGAGTTTTACCAAAAATAAAGAAGACCTCGAGAATCACCCGTTAAGAGCATAGAACCATCAGATAAGTGCTTTCTCTAATTTCCAAAAAGCAGCTCTGAATACAAAAAAAACTAAGATACTGCGATTCTTTATAGCCCTTGCCTTATTTCTTGACTTTCAGAGACAAGTTACCAGGAAGCGAAGGGTTAAGAAACAGAGATTCCCTGGATACAATGTTACCGGTCGGGAAGGAGCAGCGTGTCGACAAGCCCCGGAAGAACACCAGAGGACCCAGGAAGAAGAAGGACACACAAGAAGCCCAGCAACATGAGCAAGAGACTACAGAAAAAACAGCGGTCAACAGCATTCAGGTAAGTCGGGAAAAATGGTGGGAGGCCTGGCGGGATCGGTGCTGGAACGCGAAGCGCGTTGCCAGCGCGGATCCCTCCTTTAAATACTAATCAAGCGCCGCCCTCGCCCGCTGACAGAGAACAGCGGGCGGGGCTCGCTTCTCCGCCCTCGAACGTGGGGACAGGCGCCGCTGCAACCAGCGCGCCCTGAGAAGCCTGACAGTGGCTCGAAGAATGCATTCATCAGCAATGGAATACGCTGGGGACAACAATACCCTTGGGCCTTTAAGGGGTCCATCAGTACTTCAATGTCCAGTGGCGCAACCAATTGTGATCCAAGCAATAAATCCAATACACATTCATGACTGCAAAGCAGGCAGCGGAATACAGGTTGTACGCAGTGAAGCCAAATTGGCCTGAAAGACAAGAACCAGTGCTCATTCAGTTCTTGAAGCCAAGGTGTGCCGAAGCAATCTATCATGCATTCACAGCATCATAGCACAGGCAGTGCCGTCTCCATTCCGGGTTGAACTGGGACGTCCATTGCGGAGCAGAAAAATTAAAATCAGTATTCCCTCCACAAGTAGCAGGACAAGCGGGAAGCATCCAAAAACGCTTCCAACACAGAGTGTATGAAAGATGGTATAACTCAGAAAATCATCTGAAAGGTGCTAACTAGTACATTTAAAAAAGTGCGCTATTCCCTTCGTATCAGACATATTAAAGATACGGGGACCAGCTCCCAAAAATGCAGCAGGAAGTTAGTATGGAGTAGCATCTGTATCTTGGACGATGCCACATCTTTTTGAAAAAACATTGCTTTCAGTTTGTTCAGAGAATCAAAGCGTATGTTGGAAACATTTATCGAAAGGCCATAGCATTGCCTCCCTAACTGTGCAGGCAGGTGGAAACAGTACTTGTGTGCAACAAGTGACTATGGAATTAACCATTACTAGATAAGCGATGCCTGGTTCCATTCTGCAACAACCTTGATCATTTAGCATCAAATAGCTCCCATTCATGAGCAGCTTGAAAGCTGGATGAATCACGGCAGCCGGTGAACTCTTCGTATAACAAGACAAGTTTGCGGCTGAAGCATTGCATGCCCCATCAAGTGAAATGTCCTTGCATACTACGGATCCGCTCAAAGCATTCTCACAGTCTGAACCACTGAGAAAGACTTCTGTGTCCCCATTCCTGCATCTAAACCTGAATGATAATTCCCAGTATTCATGCACATAACCTTCCCCTAGAGCTTCATATCTGCCTACTTGGTGGTATTGTAGACAATATTGGAATTGGAAAGTCGTGACCGGTAGGGTGATGTAACCATGGATTATCCAGTCTGTGGATGGTGTCTCAGCCACGGTGAAAGGTAATTGGTATAACTTTTCAATGTGCAACTTGGTATATTTTGCATCTCTTCATGCCATTAATATCTGTTTTCAGTCAGCTCGTTTGCCGAAAACAAACTTGTGCTGTTGATATAACGCCACGGCATGTGGCCAGAACGAAAGTTTGCAACATCCAGCTTAATAATACAATGGACCATAGTTGTGATTGTCCATGTTGTAAAATAGACATGTCCTGTTGTATTATGTCAATTGCAGAAAATACTATGTTTCCCAGTGAATTCATTCTGGATGATAATGTGCTCATACCGTTGTCAATCACAGCCAAAGCATTTTCTAAATTAACCTTATCAATCTTGAGCAGTCTCACAGCAGCTTCCTGTTGAGAAACTTTCCACAGCTCGTTGTATATTGCATACAAGAATCGCTTTTGACGTGGGTTCCGCGGACCTAACAAGAAATCCCTGAGATCTATGTCATCAGAAACCAAGGACAGGTGTTTCTTCACCTGTGAAAGTGTTGAGGTTTTTATCCAATCGAGGTACAACTTCCCAACACTATATTTTGTCACCACCCCGAGTGTTCTGATTGTATATATATCGCTGATCAGACCTATTAATCCTAAACCCTTCGGTATTGCCCAGGAATCTAGATTGATACCCATTTTTGTCCACAGGCCAAACCAACCATCCCTTCCAATTAGGGTCTAATGAATTGTAAGACCCATTTTGTATCATGGTATCTAGTGTATCCTCACTGTATTGTGTGAAATGCTGCCAGTTCTCAAAGCGTGAGAATGCGGGAATACGAGGTGTGTTCAAATCCTTCATTTTGGCTAATCCAAGACAGGAAGTTTGTTGCACTGGTTTGTTCTTCAAAATCATTTGATATGGTATGAGGCATGCTCTGAACAAGGCCTCCATTCCCTAAATCTGCTAATCTTTTGTCCCCCAGACAGATTTTGTGTCTGTGGTGTCTTTCCAAAAGTCGAAACCCTGACAGAGAGTTGGGAAATAAAGGAAGCAGAGTATATCAGCTTGGTGTTTATAGGCATATTTTTTTTTACAGATGTAGGCGCAAGCCTATAGTAGTAAGAGGCTGGGTCAGATGTATCAAAGCCAGAAAAATAAGCAAACTTTTGTGCAAATGGTTTTTAACTACCTTTTGGCGGTGTTTGGCAGTGTTCTCATTGGGTGTAATTATAGACTGCACGTGGGATACTAGCCTTATGTAAGAAGTGGTGACCATAATGTTTATAGCAAAACATGTCACCAAAATTAGATGTACCATCATACAATGCATCAGAAGAAAATGCAGCTGATTGCTCTAGATCTGCAAGCAAATGGGGTACAGTTTCAATGTCACAATCATCAGAGAAAGTACTAGAGGTGATGATATCATTTAAGGAAATTTTAAACAAATATGGTATTTGTAAATGTTCAGTAGGACCATACACATCATATGATACCCTGTCCCACACTATTCCTTCCGGAACCAGAACTGCTATAAATTTCACCAGGGACAGGCCCCTTATTTCACGGTGTAATGATGCATGTGGTTTCAGAACCAAGTTCACAAGTTGTGCTGCAGAGCGTTCTGGGAGATAGTGTCCATTCAGAAGTAAAAAAAAGACAGTCACCAAACCAATGGAGAGGACCAGGAATAGTAATCCGATTGTAATCCAGAGGAGTAACCAAGCATTAACAATGTATGTCTTTTTCAGCCAAAGACAGGGAGCGTGCACTTGTAGCTTGAAAGGGAGAAGCGGTGGTATCTCAGCTTCACTGGAATCCGATGAGAACTCGCCATAATGGACGAAGTAGCCAGATGCCACCCGGCCAATTTTTGGCAGCTCAGCAAGTTTTGTAGAACTGGGCGATGATTCAATCTGTGGCATCTTCACATAGACGTCGTCGATTTTTCGAATTGAAATTTGTGTTTCTGTACTTGTTGACTGTACAGTTGTTGTTTCAACGGGAAGAAGAAATACTTCATTGTTGTTTACTGTTTCTCTTTGGAGAGGGGAAACTTCTGTAGTTATTAAAGCTTCCATCTGAACTTCCTGAAAGGTAGCGAGAGGAGTGCGCGATGGCTACCCAGTAGCCCATGCGGCCTACTGTTGAGAATCAGCCACATAGTGTGGTATGATCAGATCAATGAAGACAAACCTTTTGTCTCAGCAGCTGGCAAGAGGCGGGTGAAGTACAGTTCTGGTACCCTCGACAGCCAGGACAGATACAGGTGCTCTGTAAGATGGCCCAAATTCTTTCTTGTCCACAATTTTTTCCCTGACCAGGCCCCCAATCTTCGGGACACAGCTGGTTCTTGCCGGTACAACCTTCACTTCTCCAGTGGCGGTGCGTTTTACTTGGACATTGCTTTGTGCGCCCTGGAATTCATTGAGTTCCTGTAAAACAGCCAAAGGTTCATTGATGTCAAACGGTGTTTCCGCCGCCACTGTGCTGACATTATCGATGTCTGGTACCAACATTCTCACACCAAACAGGATTTCATAGGGAGTACGACCCACCAAGGATTTTCATGGGATGTTATTGAGTGCCCTCTGGAACCCATATAGGTGATTGATCCAACTGTGACTCGAGCCTAATACCCTTGCTGTTAAGGACTGCTTTAAGTCACGTTTTTTCCTCTCAACCACTGTTCCCTGTAAGGTGTGCGTGCGCGCACCTATCTCACCTCGAGCGCGCAGTGTGGTGTTTGAAGCGCACACAGGTGAGTTCACCAGCAAGTGCCTCCTGCACTTGCTGCATTTCTTTTGTTAAAAGGGCCGGCTGCGGGGCAGATTGTATGCGTTTGTGAAAGTATTCATGTTAATCGCAGTGCCCATCATGCGCTGCAATTAACATGATTACTTTAACAAAGGCATACAATCTGCCCTGCAGCCATGCCTTTTAACAAATGAAAGGCAGCAAGTCTAAAAGCACAACGTGTGCTTTCAGGGGATTCTGAATGCACACATGTGCTTGCAGACTTGCTGCATTACTTTTGGTAATAGAGCGCAGCACACAATCTGGCCCGCTCTATTACCAAACGAAATGCAGCAAGTCTACAAGCACACATGTACTTTCAGAATCACTGCGTGCTGCAGCTCCAAGAAACGCCGGCCCATCAGTGCCTCTTTCCGGACCTGCAATGAGTTCTGGGTCGGGCCCATTGCCAGAGCTACTCCTGCTCCTATCTTGCCTCCTACAAGTCCTACACTCCTACAAATCCTTAACTTTGGTGCTGTTTCATGAAACTTCACCACAGTTGGAGTCATAAATGTGAATTCGATACTGGAGCGTATCATGACGCTCTGTCAAGTGGACGGGGGGTTCTAAACACCCGCCCGCCCCTTATTTATTCCCAGCGCAGTATGGAGTATGACTTTTCGTAAAAACTTTGAAGTGCAAGCTGCTTTGTCAACTATCAATCCCGTTTTTTTGGTTCTGTGAAAATACGTTAAGTGGTTTCTATAAGCAAAGCCAAGAAACCGAAGTGTCCAATATGGTTAAAAACATTGATAGCTTGACTGTTGGGCTGCCAGGTTGGATGTGCCACCTTTTGTCAATAAAATTGAAATCTGATTTGACGTGTATTTATTTTTATTTTTTTGGGTGGAACTAGTGCAAATGTTTGAACATCCAAGAATACTGGGATTCTGATTATCTGGTTGAGACTGAAACTTTTTGTTGTAAGCCAAGTGCAAGATGTGCAACAGGAGAAGCCTGCATCCTGGGGAAATTGTTGGGCCATACAAGGAGGCAGGGGCTCAGACCCTAGCCTTTGGATGATGATGATGAGGGGATACACTGCTGCCACATTTAAAGCCCCTTTGTCACAGTCTTTGTGGATCCCACAAGCTGACATGTCTGTTTGTAGTGGATTTGTGAGTGTAGGCTATCTACAAAACTCAAACTTCAAGTTTGCTGCAAATTTGAAAATAGACAGCACATTCACAAATCAATCAAAAGACCAGGGGCGTAACAAAGGGAAGCCCCCAAAACAATTGGGCCCTCAGAACCATTCATGGTGGCCCCATTCAGCCCAAGGCCTATGAAAATCTGAGATATGGAAGCCTCAGGGGCCGCTCTCCACATTCTGCAAGGGGCCCCATGGTTTTGCGTTAGGCCACTGCAAAAGACATTTGAAAAAAAGAAAATCAGCAGTGCAGATCCGCACAGCCAGAGGTTGACCATGGATCATAGTGGACACAAAAAGGGAACACTGGCTCTGTGCAGCTGCTTTTGGTGGAATGTGGGACCATGCATCCAACTTCTGCCTGTGGACCACCTCAAATCAAATTGGTGTATCAACCAGGTGAACCCATCTTTGCAAGTCCGCCTGCTAACATGATGGTCAGCCGTGGGCCTTCAACAGTTCTCCTAGTCGTCTTGAAAACCTATTTTCAAGACCAAGAAATTGGATAGGTGCCCCTCCTCACAACTGAGATACTGCCCTTTCTTGAATAATACTAGAGCTCGAATTAAACAATTCAGAGTCAAGACTGCTTCGGGTATTTGTCTGTGTGAAAACCACACTTAATGAAGACACTGGGACATTGTTACCTGAAACAGAAATCCATTTCTCTCGCTCCATACTCTTGATTTGAATGAATAAATTAGACCACTGCTGGAAATATATTGGGATGATGAGTAAATGTAGTGAGATAACGGGAGATAGGGGAGAGGATGTAGCCTAACGGCTTGGGCAGTCGACCTCAAATCTGGGAAACCGGGTTTGAGCCTCAGCAACGATGCTCAACATCCTGTGATTCTGGGCAAATCACTTAATCTCCTTGTGCCTAACCAAAAAAATGAATGTGTCCTTGTATAACGCAACTGGTGTGCATGTAAAGCACTCTGATACCTTCGGGTCAAGTTCACGCTATATAAAACTCCGGAATAAAAAAAAGAATGTGGGCCCTTTTCCGAGGCTAACCAGCCCCACCATCTTCAATGCAGTCATACAGTGATGCGCCCATCACAACTAATCATTTCAACTTCCGTCGCAGGTGAGTGACTGTCTCCCGGATACTGGATCCCTGTGTGGGTCTGGCCTGCTCTAATCAGGGCCGGCTCTAGGGCTGACTTCTGGGGGCGCCGTGTTTGCAAGTATGTTATAGTTTTAAAAGCACCTGCTGCCACGTTCCCTGCGTCCAGCAATTTTCATACAACAATAAAAATGTCTAGATAACTTCGGTGATTAATGTTCTTCCTGGAGTGAGATCAGAGTTTTGTTTAGTGGAAGTTTTGACTAAACCAAAAGTAGCGCAGTGGGTTAATATGCCTGATGCAAAGTACGTGTACCATGCAGATCACAAAGTGCATATAATCTAAAGAAGTCAGTGCTTTTGTCAGAGATCCTTTGGTTCCTTGCAGTGTATAAGTTAAAATCCTAATATAGAACAGTGAGCTAATAACTGACATCAAAGAGCTGCATGCAAACTGCAAGGTATATTATTATTATAGCGTTATGCTTTTCCCCCCAGCCTTTCATTATTCTAACCTTGCAAAATAGGTTCATTTCTGTAAAAAAAATTAAAAAATCAATTCTTATTATTAAATGTAACCCCCAACTATGGTGTTATGTTTAAAATTCTGAGTTTGTGCTTCTCCAGACCAAGCACTCAAACTATACTGTCTACCAGTATGGATGACATGTGACTCCTACACATTGTATTCCTCTGTTTG
The DNA here is from genome assembly GCA_963921515.1 of Calotriton arnoldi. NCBI lineage: Eukaryota > Metazoa > Chordata > Amphibia > Caudata > Salamandridae > Calotriton > Calotriton arnoldi. The sequence continues at coordinate 7,296,472 of CAWUFW010000023.1, forward strand.
ATGTAACATTTACTGTACACTGATTTGCACACGTCTGATTGATTGTCTCTGTGTAATGTGTGTGTGATGTAAAGTGCTCCGACACCCTACACTGGTATGAGCGGCGCTATAAACCTAATTAAATGCATCTCAGTGAGTGAGTGGTTATGGAGACGTGAGGGGCACTGTTAAAGTGTGGTAGTGACAGAATCCGTGGTGAAGGTGGTCATTGGGGGGGCGCCAACAAATATTGTCGCACCGGACACCACCAGCACTAAAGCCAGCCCTGGCTCTATTTGCCACTGCCTGCACCTCTGGCTCCTGGTGGGATATCTTATGGCTCTGGATTGGAGAGTTATTGAAAAGGCAAACTGTTCTACACCCATCCTTGAACGAAGCCTCTGTTCTGTGCTTGAAAACAACTTCAACTTGATGTTGCTTGAAAAATATCACCAAATGATTATTGTTTCTTCGTGCTGGATCTGCACTGTTTACCTGCTCATGTTAGCCTGTTAGCCTGCATCCTAGGCCCTGTACTTGCAACATGCACTCCAGTGTTTTTAAGGCACAGAAACAGTGATGATGCTAAACTGCAATCAGAAAACTTTGTCAAAGATAGCACTTAATTTATTGAGGTTTAACAGATCAAAAGAGCTCTAACATTTAAAAAAAAAAAAGCATGTCTCCCTTTAAAGAAATGTGACTTCAAAGGGTGGATCCATTTGGAATTCATTGTTTCCAGCCTCACAGTAAGATGTGCCATGTATCTCTATATCATAATTTAAGAGTAAAACTGGCCTACAGTTCAGAGAGTCCAAAATGTGCTTAGTCTCTTTTGGAATTACAGAAATTATTGCCAGTCACATGGACTGAGATTTGTTCCCTCCATGTAAAATGCCAGAGTGTGCTTTTGCCAAAATGGAAAGATAATCTAAATGTTGAGTAAAACCCAGCTGGAAAGCCATCAACACTAGGAGTTATGTTGTTAGCCACCAGCCTAACTTCAAGCATACTGCAAGGTATAGATTAGAGCGTTATGATTTTTTCCCCAGCCATTCATTAGCCTAATGCAAATCCAAAAAGGGTTCATTTGGGTACAAAGCGATTCTTATTAAAGAGAAACCCTAACCATGGTGTTACATTTTAAATTCCGGGTTTGTGCTTCTCCAAACAAAGCACTCTTAAACTATACTGCCTACCAGTATGGATGACATGTGACTCCTATACCATGCCGTCCTCTGTCATATGTAACATTTTGTATACACTGATTTTATACCTATGATTGATTGTCTCTGTTTAATGTGTGTGCAATGTAAAGTACAACCTACACTGGTATGAGTGGCGCTATGAAACGAATTAAATGCATCTCAGAGAATGTGGTAATGGAGACTTGAGGGGCACTGTTGAAGGGTAATAGTGAGAGAATCACTGGCAGAGGTGGTCATTGGGGGGCGCCAACAAACATTGTCACACAGGTCGCCACCAGCGCTAAAGCCGTCCCTGTGCTGGGCATATTGTGTGCCTCTGAGAAAGTATTCATGTTTAATTGCAGCACATGACAGGCGCTGCGATTAACATGAATACTCACACAATCTGCACTTGATATTTGTCGCTGCACCCACACACGCGGTCGGGTTCCTGGAGCACATAGCCTTGGCTGCAGCGCACAGAGACCTTACACTGCCACACACAGAGGAAAACAATTAGAGGGAACATTGCTCTCAACTATCGAAATTCCCTCAGGATGATGGGGGAGGAGTACCGTAAGGCCACACCCAAACTTCCCATGACTTCTTTGTAAGCCCAAGAGCTAAATGCCGGGCCCTTGTCGGAGTGTAGGGTGCCAATTGAGTATATCCTGATGAAGACTCGCAAATCATTTATAACAGTTCGAGCATCAACCGAGCACTGTGGCCAAACCCACAAGAATCTGGAGCATGAATCCACTGCCACCAAGATGTACTTGTAAGCCCTGTCTTAGTGTAAGGGGCCGCAGTGATCAAAATAGATAACCGCCAGAGGCTTGTCTGAAATTAATATAGGTGTCTGTGGAGGACGTGCTATGGTGGAACCTTTCATCTGCTGGTAGATGTCACATTTAAGGACAAAGTCCTGGGTCTGTTTTGTTAGACCTGGCCACCAGTAGCGCTGCTTCAATAATGAAATTGAGACAGTGATCCTTGTTGGTGCTGAACCCAGACCCTCATGTGCAGCTAGTATTAATCCCAATCTGCGATCAGTATTTGGTATTACTCTATCCCCCACTCCCAGAATCTGAGCCTACGAAATGTTTTGTGCTTCTAACTTGTAGGAATAATTGAGTGGAAAGCCTTTTGGTAGGTGTGTGTCATTGCAAGCAGCATTGACAGCCACCATGACGTCTCAGTCTAATCTTGTGCTAGAACGAGTGATTGCAGCAACGGCAGCAGTGCAAACTGTTGCCTTAACGGCTTCATCAGCCATGGAATTCCCTACAACGTGTACGCCAACACATTGATGGCTCAATGTATGGAGCCCGGGGCAAGCATTCTTTCAGCTTTGTCACCTGTTCCCAAAGAATCTTGTGCTTGATTGGACAACCATTGGAATCTCGAAATTCATTCTGGTCCCAACAGTGAAGGTATTTATTATTGGACTGGACACAGTAATATGAATTACACACTATAAGTGTGGGGAATCCATGATCTGTATTTTGTAGTGCTAGTATCAGGGCTTTTAGTTCTTCCTGCTGTGCTATACAGTCCCCTAGAAACTGCGTGTGTGTTTTTTCAGGTCGGAACTTTCCGTCATGCATGTGCCCCTTTACGATTGTGCATGCACCGGAATATTGGTGCCTTGTCCCTATGGCAGGCTGAGCAGATCCATCAGTGTAAATTATATGATTGTATCGATCTACAGGCATTATTTAATTCGGCAGAGGATATTCTTGTTCGTACTGCAGGAATGCTTGTGTTTGTAATGTAGAGTCAAATCTGTAGTCTACATCTGTTGCAGTGAGAGAGGTAGCCCATTGTATCCATCGTGGATGTAATGCTTTGGCATTTGAAACGCTTCCTTTGGTGTCAGCCTCTAAGGTCGGTATCAGGGTTATAACAATTATGCGTTTCCCTGAGCTTCTGCACGCTCTCTCACTACAGCCAGTGGCGTAACGAAAGTTGAGGGGGGCCCCCCTACAAAGTACATGGAGGGGCCCCCTCTGGACTCACTCAGGAGCTCCTAGGCCAGGGTACTGTGCTGAGGGTGCCACTGGAGCTCGGGACCCATGCACTGCGGGGGCTGCGGGGGCCTTTGTTACGCTACTGACTACAGCAGTCTGTACTGCTGTGAGAATTTTCTCACTGGGTGCAAAACGCATTTTAGCGTTTGTATACAAATGTGATTTGTATACAATCGGTACTGTATCACCCTCATTGAAAGTGATATAGATGTACCCGGTTAGCCCAGCGACTACGTGAATCACCAGGTTAGTTATGTTTAGACGTATGTGTAAATGTTTGGAAGCTATCATATCAGCTTGTACGGAACGTAAAATGCTGGTATGTTCCTGTGTCCAATGGTTGATTGAAAAATCAGGTCTAATCAAGTTGTAGAATGGTTTTACTCATTCTGCGTAATCCAAAATGTATGTTCTGCCAAAATTAAAAAATTCTAAAATGGATTGTAGTCTTTTTAGAGTCGTTGGAGGTTGGAGCAATGCGCATTTTTCTAAAAAATGTGCCGTCAGGCTTTTGCCTTCACTTGACAACTCGTATCCCAGAAACAGGACATTGAAATCGGCAATTTTTGATTTTTTTAAATTAAATTTGTAGCCCAAGTGAGCAAACCCCAGAATTATGCGGTCTACTCTGTCCAAGTGCTCCATTAATTCATCGTCCATCAGATAAATATCATCTACATAGGACAATGCCTCCTCATCAAAATTTTGAAGTGACTCTGTCTGAAAACAGCCCTGGGCTATTCTTATACCCTTGAGGTAAATGGCAAATTGCCGCTGTGAACCTAGCGCTGAAAACGCTGTCAAATATCTGCTTTCAGGCGCTATATTCTGGCAGATAAATCCATTTGAGATATCTAGTGTTGTTTTGTATTTTTTCCGCACTATGTTATTCATTAGTGCGGCACTGTGTGCTTTTTGAAATGCGAATGTGCGAGTGGATGTGTTTAAATGTCGTTAGTCTAAAACTAGACAATATGAATTGTCCGATTTCATTACGGGAAACAAGGGATTATTCATAGAGGATGTGCAATTTTCTATTACACCTTGGTATTCAAGTTGTTCTAGGATTTCCCTAACTTGTTTTTTAGCTTCATGTTTTATTGGCTACTGTCTCAGGGGTTGAGGAGTTGTTTTTAATGGGATTTCATGATGAGGTGACTCATCATCCCACTCAACATGATTGCGGTATAGTGCAGGAGCTAGCGCTAATGCCCACTCCTTGGCACAGGAATGTTTAATAGATTCTGGAACGAGGTCAGAGAAAGCATGTAAAATTACCATTTTCCCTATTGGGCACTCCATTATGAACTCAGGTGGCCAATTATTTTTAACCAAAAGAATATTGTAACCATACGTCAGGTTCTCCCAAAAGAGAGCCTTGATGTTCCTGCGTATGTCCCCCTCCAATTGGAGTGTTATTTCGTATAAATGATGGGGGCACTTACCCTCATATCAGGTGTTTCCACCGTGATATGCTCACTCAGCGCTACTACTGCCAGATAATCCATCAGGTTCCGGCGAGCTATTGTGACTTCTGCCGTGCTGTCCAGCATCGTCACTGCCATTCCCCATTCAGAAGCAGAGTCCTCAGTAGCCTGGGCATGTCTTATTTTAATCCCAGCTACCTTCTTCTTTTTGAATTGAGGTTTAGGAGTTTTTTTGTTTGTCCTCTTTTTAAGGATGTAGTCTGAAGTGCGATTTATTTCTCTTCGTCTTCACACGCGATCCCGATCTGTGCTCTGACCATCCACCTCTCTCCGAATGTGTATCCGATGAATCCTGAAAGGAATGACAGGAACTTGTATCAGTATCCTGATACCTGTCAGGCTTTCTAATATTAACTGCAACAAATGATGGACGGAATGCTGAATGATTCAAACATTCTCCCCCAGTCAAGATATCTGCGTTAAATCCATTGTTCTTTTGCCCACTACGCCACCCCAGTTTGGACCCAGCCATATGCAAATCAGTCTTGACCCTGTGCCTCATGGGAACTGTCCAGACTGAACTGCCAGGCCAGGTCTTCCCTGGACCAGAAACAAGCATCCTGGGACCGGTTTCAGGGTATGTCACCCTTCTTCAGCCAGGCTAGCTTGAATCCAGTGGCACAGTGAGCAAGGGACCCACGTCTGGGCATACCCATCCCACTTAGGGCGAAAAGTGTTACAGCAAACAAATGATGGACGGAATGCTGACAATGCAAACATTCTCCCCCAGTCAAAAGATCTGGGTTAAATCCATCGTTCTTTTGCCCACTACGCTGCCCCAGTTTGGACCCAGCCATTTGCAAATCAGTCTTGACCCTGTGCCTCATGGAAACAGTCCAGATGATGGACGGAATGCTTTCTAATATTATCACTGTTTCTCAAATTATACTTTTTCTCTGTGGTTTCCTGTTCAGGAGACCCACCCTGTGATTGTGTCTTGTTTTGTTTATTGTCCCATTTCATTTTGGAAGAATCGGGTGCTTGCTTAGTGCTATCTTTTTCAGAATTACTCTTAACCTGTGGTTTCCCAGGTTTGGCTCCAAAATTATCTCTACCTAGCGTAGCATAGGTCTCTCCGATAATTTTAGGCAATTCCTGCTCCTGCAGGGCAGGAGGGAACTCCCTCAGGCATTGGCGATTAGCTAACACAGCTGCCTCCCCTTTTATGTTACTCAACATAATGGTGGATGCTGCAGCAAAATTGCCCATCAGTTTCATCCCTAAGTCCAGGGCAGGTGCTGCCCTTACTCATTCATAAGCTGTTTCAATACTTTCAGGTAAGACAGTCAGTTAAGGGGTACCATGAGTTCTGGTGTAAATGGCAGCGAAGGCTGTAACCCAAGTGGCACAATCTTCCACCGGGGGAGCCATTCCCATTGGCAAGCAAATTGTCAATATTCTGTGTTTTTCCTGCAGGCTTATATGGGGAAAAACTGCCTCAAACTGGCTTCTTTCCTATGGTATCCAAAACGTAATTTGTTCATGACTGGTGGGAATCTTTCCCATTACGGCATTCAGCATTTGCGGGCTGATACCCATAGTAGCCAATTGTGGTTGTGCAGCCTGAGCAGTCCGCACAGGGTTAATTGTGAGTGTTCGCATTATGAACTGTGTACGATTTCTGTAAATCGTTACTAGGTCTTTGTATAGTGTTGTTAATTCTGCTGCATCTAAATTAGCAATATTAGGATGCAGTGCATAAGCAGCTAAGACCGGCCAAGTCACTCCTTCTTTACTTAGCGGACTAAGTCTCACATTTTCTATGGTGTGTGGGAAGGCACCTTTAAACCAACTTATGTGTTCTTGGTAAGTTAATGAAATTTCTATGTCCACATATGGAAAGTATTCATCTGGTGTTTCACCTTCAATGTATGCGTGAAACAATTTTGTGCGAGCATCCGCAGCCGGGAATGTATCCAAGAATAAAAGACCTCTGTTCTGAATGCTACCACAAAGGTAATGTCTCCACCCGTCGCTGGGAGACCATATTGTAGTCATTTCATAGTAACAGCATGTCTGCAATTTTCTGTAATATTTAGAGTGACTACTTCGACTCCATTATTATCTCTGTTATCTCAGTTTATGGACATTCTTTTGAAGAAAAAGGAAATTAAGTAAATGAATTTATGGAGATAGGGTAAGCACAATGTGGGAAACTTTTTATCCTACAAGCTTGAATAACCTACAGCCACTACATAGGGTATACCTACTCAGCTGAGGCGGATTTCCCTTCCACCAAGGATATCTCCGGTTTGGAGGTGAGTAGGGGTCACTGAGAGAAGCACAACTGAACTACTCAGATAGAACGTTAAATAAGAAACCAAACTACATTGGGCGCCATGTCTTGTAGTCCCTTCTAATCCATAGGAATTGCACGTTTGTTGGACAACATAAACTTTGGGCAAGGTGCCTAGACTGATTCCGGGCACCCCCGCAGAATATGTTGGACTAGTGACCAACTAGCTCACAGTGCCACCACAAGCCCCCCTAATCTTACGAGGGAGCGCATGGTTTCTGGGTACCACTGAACATGACAGCCCTGACCCCTCAGGAATCGTGGAAACAGATCAGTACCTTTCGCTGAGTCACACATGCTCTTTGCTCTCTGAGAAATATACAGAGAAAACACAGCGAGACTTTTTTAATATATATAAATTGAACCAATGTTATTCTTGTATAGAATACATGTGCTGTGATAATCAATAGACAGAAGCAAATGAAAGTGATTACAAGCACCAAAAGAGTAAACAGTAGATACAGTTCTACCATAGTGCTAAAACAGTGTATACATGCAGACATATAATATAAGATACTAATCAGGCGTATTCCTACAATGAAGGAACCCTACTCTATGTGTACCTAGAGTGTTTGTAGGTGTGAATCCAAGAATCCCCCAAGGTATGATCCAACCCCATTACCTGGCGGGAGAGAATGTAGGACCCCGTCTTGGTCACGAACTGGACACCCCTCACGGAGATGTCAAATCGCTGCGTGGTGAAGTCTCAGCATGCAGGGACCCTCAGAATCAGCTGAAGTGCTCTGCTAATCTTTTGGGATGCTCAATATTTATAATAGAATTCATCCTTGTGATGTACTTATAGATTAGCAATGTTATGGATATGCAAATAGCCCTGTCGCCCCGTGGATGAAGATAGAACTACATTTGTACATTGTGCATAAAAAGGCCTTGTACATGGTGTTCAAGGCATCGTGATAATGTTATGCAAAGCTAGATGTATAAACAGAAGTAGTTTCAGAGAAACTAATCCAACATTGTCATGCACGCGAATATGTGCAAAAGGTCAAAGCAGAAATGTTATTGTGCAAACTTAGGACAATGTAAGAAAATGTGCAGCTTTGTTGCTTGGGCCTAACCCAGGCACATAACATACGTTAGTGTACACCCACAGTAATTTTGTTTACAGTGTGGAATGAAAGGAGAGAGAGAGAGAGAGTAGATTTTTGTTCACTGGGGTAAGACACACTCAAAAAGAGATATATTGAGGCAAGGGGAAAGGAAAAATATATTTTCCAACCTTTATCAAAGAAATAACCATTGCCTATTCTTTTAAATGAGCACACAAAACCATAAACATCTTCTCTCTCTCTCTCTCTCCCTCTCTGTCCTTCCATTCCACACTGTAAAAGATATTACTGTAGGTGTACACAAACCTCCTGTTCGAAATAGGCTTGGGTTTTCAATTTGAATGTCATATATAAGTTTTGATTTCAACCAGTAAAGAGTCACTGTGTTGTAGTAGTTAAGGTCTTAGATGCTTACTCTGAAGGTTAATTGTTCAATTCCTTGTGTTTCAATTGTTCTGTGTGCTCAGTTAAAAGTATAGGCAATGGTTAATTCTTTGATAAACATTGGAAAATATTTTTTCCTATTACCTTGTTTCAATATATCTCTTTTTAAGTATATCTTACCCCAGTGAATAGAAATGCTCTCTCTCTCTCTCTCTCTCTTCCATTCCATTCCACACTGTAAACAATGTTACTATAGGTGTAAACTAACCTACTGCACTACATAGGCTTGGATTATTGATTTGAATGTCATATATAAGTTTTCATTCAAACTTCTAAAGAGTCACTGTGGCCTTGTGGTTAAGGTCTAAGACTTGTCTTTTGAAGGTTATGTGTTCAATTCCTGCTGTTTTAATGGTTCTGTGTGCTTAGTTAAAAGTTTAGGAAATTGTATTTTATTTGATAAAGGTTGGAAAATATTTTTTTCCCACCTTGTTAAAATATATCTCATGTTAAGTACGTCTTATCCCTGTGAATAAAAATCTTCTCTACCTATCTCTGTGCTTCCATTCCACACTGTAAACGATGTTACTGTAGGTGTACACTAATCTACTTAGGGGTGGGTTTTCGTTTTGAATGCTATATATAAGTTTTGACCACAGATAATGAGCAGTCACTGTGGCCTACTGGTTAAGGTTTTAGACTCTTACTTTGAAGGTTAAGTGTTCAATTCCTGGTATTTCAATGTTTTTGCTCGCTCAGGTAAAAGTATATGCAATGGTAATTCCTTTGATAAAGGTTGGAAGATATTTTTTTCTTTTCCCCTTGTTTTAATAGATCTCTTTTTAAATATGTCTTACCCATGAGAATAAAAATATTTTCTCTCTCTCTCTCTCTCTCCCTGCTTCCATTCTGCACTGTAAAAGGTATTACTGTAGGTGTACACTAACCTACTGTACTACATAGGCTTGGGTTTTCAACTTAAATGTCATATATAAGTTTTGATTCCAAGCAGTAAAGAGTCACTGTGGTATAGCGGTTAAGCTTAGACTCTTACTCTGAACGTTAAGTGTACAATCCCTTATGTTGCAATGGTTCTGTGTGCTCAGTTTAAAGGATAGACAACGATATTACTTTGATTAAGGTTGGAAAATATTTTTTCCTTTTCTCCTTGTTTCAATGTATCCTTTTTTTAAGTACGTCTTACCCCAGTGAATGAAAAACTTGTCTCTCTCTCTCTGTCCTTCCTTTCCACACTGTAAACAATGGTACTATAGGTGTACACTAACCTACTGCACTATATAGGCGTTGGTTTTCAATTTGAATGTCATATATAAGTTTTGAATGACACTTGTAAATAGTCACTGTGGCATAGTTGTTAAGGTTTTAGATGCTTACTATGAAGGTTAATTGTTCAATTCTTGCTGATTCTATGGTTCTCTGTGCTCAGTTAAAAGTATTAGCAATGTTTTTTTCTTTGATAGAGGTTTGAAAATATTTTCTTTTTTCACCTTGTTTCAATATATCTCTTTTTAGGTACGTCTTCCGCCGTGAATAAAAATCTTCTCTACCTCTTTCTCTTTTTTTCTGTCCTTCCATTTCACACTGTAAACGATGTTACTGTATGTGTCCACTAACCTAATACACTATGTAGGAGTGGGATATTTTTCATTCAAATGTAATATATAAGTTCTGATTCAGACTCGAAAATAGTCACTGTTGCCTAGTGGTTAAGGTTTTAAATTCTTACTCTGAAAGTTCAGTGTTTACTTCATAGTGTTTCAATGGTTCTGTGTGACTGGGTAAAGTATAGGCAACGGGATTTTCTTTGACAAAGGTTGGAAAATATTTTTTCTTTTCATCTTCTTTGAAAGTATCTCTTTTTAAGTACGTCTTACCTGAGTGAATAAAGATCTTCTCTCGGTCTCTTTCTCTCTCACCCCCTTACTTTCTACTTTGTAAACGATGTTACTGTAGGTGTACACTAACCTACTTCACTACATAGGCCTGGTTTTTTGATTCAAATGTCATATATAAGTCTTGATTCATGCCAGCAAAGAGTCTCTGTGGCCTAGAGGTTAAAGTCTTAGATTCTTACTCTGAAGATTAAGTGTCCAATTTCTTGTGTTTCAATGGTTCTTTGTGCTCAGTTTGAAGCCTAGATAATGGTTATTTCTTTGATGAAGGCTGGAAAATATTTGTCCTTTTCACCTTGTTTCAATACATCTCTTTTTAAATACGTCCTACCCCTGTGAATAAAAATATTCTCTCTCTCTCTTTGTCCTTTCATTCCACACTGTAAACAATGTTATTATAGGTGTACAGTAACTTACTGCACTACATAGGCTTGGGTTTCCGACTCGAATGTCAATAGATACGTTTTGATTCAAATTTCTTATGGGTCACTGTGGCCTAGTAGTTAAGGTCTTAAACTCTTACTCTGAAGGTTGAGTGTTTGCTTTTTGGTGTTTGAATGGTTCTGTGTGCTCAGTTAAAAGAATAGACAATAGTATTTTCTTAGAGGTTGGAAAATATTTTCTCTATTCACCTTGTTTGAATATATCTCTATTTAAGTACGTCTTACCCCAGTGAATAAAAATGTTCTCAACCGCTCTCTCGTTCTCTCTCTTTCTTTTTCCTTCCATTCCACACTGTAAACGATGTTACTGTAGAAGTACACTAATCTACTACACTACATAGGTGCTGCTTTTCAATTAGAATGTCATATATAAGTTTTGATTCATGTTTGCAAAGAGTTACTGTGGCCTAGTGGTTAAGGTCTTAAACTAACCTTAGGAAGGTTAAGTGTTCAATTACTGCTCTTTCAATAGTTCCATGTGATCAGCTAAATGTATAGACAATGATTTTTTTCTTTGGTAAAGTTTGGAAAAATGTATTTTCTTTTCACCTTGTTCGAATATATCTCTTTTCAAGTATGTCTTACCTGAGTGAATAAAAATATTCTCTCGCTCTCTCCCCTTACTTTCCACTTTGTAAACGATGTTACTGTAGGCTTACACTAACCTACTGCACTACATAGGCTTGGGTATTGAATTTGAATGTCATATATAAGTTTTGATTCATACCTGTAAAGAGTCAATGTGGAGTAGTGGTTAAGGTCTTAAACTCTTACTGTGAAGATTATGAGTTCAGTTTATTGTGTTTTAATGGTTCTCTGTGCTCAGTTAAAAGTATATGCAATGGTTATTTCTTTGATGAAGGTTGGAAAATATTTTTTCCTTTTCACCTTGTTTCAATATATCTTTTTTTTTAGTACATCTTACCAGAGTGAATAAAAATCTTCTCTCTCTCTCTCTATGTCTTTCCATTGCACACTGTAAACAATGTTACTATACGTGTACATTAACCTACTGCACTACATAGGGTTGGGTTTTTATTTGAATGTCATATATAAGTTTTGATTCACGCTTGTAAAGAGTAATTGTTGCCTAGTGGTTAAGGTCTAAGACTCTTACTATGAAGGTTACGTGTCCAATCCCTACTGTTTCAATGCTTCTGTGGGCTCAATTCAAAGTGTAGGCAATGTTTTTTTCTTTGATAAAGGTTCAAAAATATTTTCTCTTTTCACCTTGTTTGATTATATCTCTTTTCAAGTACGTATTACCCTAGTGAATAAAAATGTTCTCTACCTCTTGTTCTCTGTCCTTCCATTCCACACTGTAAATGATGTTACTGTAGGTGTACTTTAATCTATTGCACTACATAGGCTTGGGTTTTTGATTTGAATGTCATTTTTACGTTTTGATTCAGTCATGTAAGGTGTCACTGTGGCCTAGTGGTTAAGGTCTTAGACTCTTTCTATGAAGGTTGAGTGCTGGATTCCTGGTGTTTTCATGGTTCTGTTTGTCTAACTAAAGTAAAGGTAATGGTATTTTCTTTGATAAAGGTTGGAAAATATTTTTTCTTTGCGCCTTGTTTGAATCTAACTCTTTTTAAGTATGTCTTACCCGAGTGAATACAAATCTTCTCTCACTCTCTCTCAATCTCCCTCTCTCAATCTGTCTCTCTCTATCTCCCCCTTACTTTCCACTTTGTAAACAATGTACACTAACCTATTCCACTAAATTGGCCTGGGTTTTTGATTCGAATGTCGTATATGTTTTGATTCATGCCAGTAAAGCATCACTGTGGCCTACAGGTTAAAGTCTTAGACTCTTACCACGAAGGCTAAATGTTCAATTCCATTGTGTTTCAACGCCTTGTATGCTCATTTAAATGCATAGGGAATGGTTGTTTATTTGATAAAGGTTAGAAAATATTGTTTTCCTTTTCACCTTGTCTCAATATATCTCTTTTTAAGTATGTGTTACTCCAGTGAATAAAAATCTTCTCTCTCTCTGTCCTTTCATTCCACACTGTAAACAATGTTACTATAGGTGTACACTAACCTACTGCACTACATAGGTGTGGGTTTTTGATTCGAATGTCATATATAAGTTTTGATACAAACTTGTTAAGTTTCCCTGTGGCCTAGTGGTTAAGGTCTCAGACTCTTACTCTGAATGTTAAGTGTTCAAGTGTTGGTGTTTCAATGGTTCTGTATGCTCAATTAAAAGTATAGACAATAGTATTTTCTTTGATAGAGGTTGGAAAATATTTTCTCTTTTCACCTTGTTTGAATATATATCTTTTTAAGTACGTCTTACCCCAGTGAATAAAAATGTTCTCTACCTCTCTCTCTCATTCTCTTTCTCTGTCCTTTCATTCCACACTGTAAAAAATGTTACTGCGGGTGTACACTAACCTGCTGCACTACATAGGTGTTGGTTTTCGATTTGAATGTCATATATACGATTTGATTTACATTTGTAAAGAGTCAAAGTGGCCTAGTGTTTAAGGACTTAGGCACTTACTATGTAGGTTATGTGTTCAATTCCTGCTATTTCAATAGTTTTGTGTGCTCAGTTAAAAATATAGGCAAGGAGTTATTTATTTGATTGAGGTTAGAAAATATTTTCTTTTTTTCACCTTGTTTGAATACATCTCTTTTTGAGTATGTCTTACTCCAGTCAATAAAAATCTTCTCTACCGCTCTCTTTCTCTGCCCTTCCATCCTGCACTGTAAACAATGTTTTTGTAGGTGTACACTAACATACTGCACTACATAGGTGTGGGTTTTCAATTCAAATGTCATATATAATGTTTTGAATCAATATTGCAATAAGTCACTGTGGCCTAGTGGCTAAGGTCTGAAACTCTTACCTGGAAGGTTAAGTGTTTATTTCCTGTTTTTTTAGTGGTTCTGTGTACCCATGTAAAGTATAGGTAATGCTAGTTTCTTTGATAAAGGTTGGGAAAAAAATTTCTTTTCGTCTTGTTTGAATATATCTCTTTTTAAGTACGTCTTACCCGAGTGAATAAAATTCTTGTCTCTCTCTCTCTCAATCTCTTTTTCTCTCTCTTCCCCCCTTACTTTCCACTTTGTAAAAGAAATTAAACCATGCAAACATCAACAGTGGAACCCTACAAAGAACTAGCACTTAACCTGCTATCCCCTATTTGTTAAAAACACTGGGGAGTACCCAAATGATGTGTGCACACAGTATACGCACCCACTGTCACGGTGCAGTCCACCACTGGACTTAACAATGTTTAACAAAGCAAAAGCAAATGGTGCACCACTTAATGAACAATAACACAAAAGTTATAAAGTCTGTGTCCAAGGTTGTTCTTCAAATTCTTCCTTTATTTATTCTTAGTTAATTTAAACATATCAAGTTGAGTAGAACAGCCAACGCGTTTCGTCCAAAGAATTGGACTTCTTCAGGGCTGTAGAGTAACAGATATATACACAAATCAGTACAATTAAAACACTTAAAACATTTAAAAGAGACAACCTATACAGCATGACCAAGAAACAGTTACATTGTTACAGGACTAACTGTACATATGTGCAATTTTGAAAAAAGTACTACGCAAGGACTTTTTTCTGTGAACATGCAACGTAAACAATGACAACATATATAATGATTCACCAAGACAAAACTCTGTACAACAATATATTTACAGTAAAATTATTTAAATCCAAAACTATCGTTCTCCCTATCAGAGAAACTAGTTTGATGAGGAGTCCGGAAGAGTTTTAGAGTGTCCCTGAGCAAGAACAAGACTCCAGGGATACAGATTGAGAAGAAAGCGATAGGCTTGAGAATAGAGAATTTTTGTGGAGAACGAAAAAAAGGCAACAAAAAGCAACCAGAAACATAGCCAGAAAGTGTAGCAGTGATCAGTTATGAAAAAGCGCGCGAAAAACAAGGAACATTCATAGTATGTGGAAAGTCCCTACATTAGAAGGAGCCATATAATCATGGATATAGATATAATCCATCCCCAAATAGAAACATGCAAGTGAAGAGAGCACCATAGAGCAATAACGGTTCCAAAGGACAAATGAGGGCAATTAATAATACCCACCATATGCAAGGTACTCCTAACATGTAACATCAGGGTATCCGTGATGGATGAATGTAACCAGCATATGGAGATGGATCACTCCGTATCCACTCTATCTGGGCAGGGAAGAAAAATAGCATGTCTCAATAACTCTGGAAGATATTTTATATAAATCTGTGACATAAGGATATATCCGAGACAATATCTGATACTCACTTAGTATGAATGAAACAGTGCTATGTGTGAGTAGTAAAGACCGGACTCCAAATATGTCCAAGTAAAAGAATTTGTTCGGTCACACACATATGGGGTGGGCCAAAGCAGGAGCAATCAAAAGTTCCAAACCTATAAGTAAAAAATGAGAGCATCTTACATGGAGCTCTTATCAGTGCCCTAAAGATCCTAATAATATTTTTGAAAAATATGGGCGTGCATCAGCATTAGTAGTTCATGCTCATGCTGGTGTATGTTTGCCACACCAAAAGAACAAATTATTACTCAGTAATGTACCTTAAGGATTTAGACAACATATATATACATGTATGACTAGAGGACCCTGGGACCACGAACAGTAGATACTGGAAACGAATGAAGGAGAAAGCAGTAAACTCCTCCCTCACCCACCCTTGAACACCTACAGTCACGGCCGAGAGGGAAGAGAAATCCCTTCCTTAATTGATAACCATACAGTATCTGGGGGAACCTCTCCCCACCCCGTGGGGTTTTAGGACAACGTAACGTGCACACAGAGGGACCTACCGTGATAAGTTTTCGGGAGCCGCAACACAGTCTCGCCTCCTTCCGTGGTGTCGTCAGGAGAGACTGACACCCCATAGCGTAACGGTCTTTAAAGCCGGCGGTTCATTACAAACACGGGCCAGCTGTGGGGGGTGTGTCCCAATGCTGCAGGCACGCGAGAGTGCTGTAGCGGTGTAAAATGGTCGCCATCTTTAGATAGTAAACATAACCTAACTCAATCAGATATTCCAAAGGGGAGGAAAGAAAACACCGAGAATATAATAATGGTCATGGAATTACCAATCCATATTAAATAAGCACAATAAACCTATTTAGGAGGCCGGATGCAAATGAGAAATAGATAAATAAATAAATATGAAAAGTGTGGCAAATCCCATATGCGGAAATACGTGAAAAGATGGTTAACATAAATCTTAATAGAGAAGAGAGAAGAATCCCAGTAGAAAAAAGATGAATCACCCCAAACACGGCATACTTAGATGGCCGCCATGTTGGAAGGGTAAATGCTGATTCAGTTTGTAATACGAGCCCCCCGTACTGCGGAAAAAACCCCAATACCTGCGGTCAGCTTATAAGTGTATGGCAACAAAAAAATATTAAGCCCAACAGCCTCTAAAGATCACTCTATCCACTCTATCCACTCTATCTGGGCAGGGAAGAAAAATAGCATGTCTCAATAACTCTGGAAGATATTTTATATAAATCTGTGACATAAGGATATATCCGAGACAATATCTGATACTCACTTAGTATGAATGAAACAGTGCTATGCGTGAGTAGTAAAGACCGGACTCCAAATATGTCCAAGTAAAAGAATTTGTTCGGTCACACACATATGGGGTGGGCCAAAGCAGGAGCAATCAAAAGTTCCAAACCTATAAGTAAAAAATGAGAGCATCTTACATGGAGCTCTTATCA
Organism: Calotriton arnoldi; assembly: GCA_963921515.1. Classification (NCBI taxonomy): domain Eukaryota; kingdom Metazoa; phylum Chordata; class Amphibia; order Caudata; family Salamandridae; genus Calotriton; species Calotriton arnoldi. Next base: position 7,312,993 of record CAWUFW010000023.1, read on the forward strand.
GTGCCCTAAAGATCCTAATAATATTTTTGAAAAATATGGGCGTGCATCAGCAATAGTAGTTCATGCTCATGCTGGTGTATGTTTGCCACACCAAAAGAACAAATTATTACTCAGTAATGTACCTTAAGGATTTAGACAACATATATATATATGTATGACTAGAGGACCCTGGGACCACGAACAGTAGATACTGGAAACGAATGAAGGAGAAAGCAGTAAACTCCTCCCTCACCCACCCTTGAACACCTACAGTCACGGCCGAGAGGGAAGAGAAATCCCTTCCTTAATTGATAACCATACAGTATCTGGGGGAACCTCTCCCCACCCCGTGGGGTTTTAGGACAACGTAACGTGCACACAGAGGGACCTACCGTGATAAGTTTTCGGGAGCCACAACACAGTCTCGCCTCCTTCCGTGGTGTCGTCAGGAGAGACTGACACCCCATAGCGTAACGGGCTTTAAAGCCGGCGGTTCATTACAAACACGGGACAGCTGTGGGGGGTGTGTCCCAATGCTGCAGGCACGCGAGAGTGCTGTAGCGGTGTAAAATGGTCGCCATCTTTAGATAGTAAACATAACCTAACTTAATCAGATATTCCCCTATTAAGGAGGAAAGAAAACACCGAGAATATAATAATGGTCATGGAATTACCAATCCATATTAAATAAGCACAATAAACCTATTTAGGAGGCCGGATGCAAATGAGAAATAGATAAATAAATAAATATGAAAAGTGTGGCAAATCCCATATGCGGAAATACGTGAAAAGATGGTTAACATAAATCTTAATAGAGAAGAGAGAAGAATCCCAGTAGAAAACAGATGAATCACCCCAAACACGGCATACTTAGATGGCCGCCATGTTGGAAGGGTAAATGCTGATTCAGTTTGTAATACGAGCCCCCCGTACTGCGGAAAAAACCCCAATACCTGCGGTCAGCTTATAAGTGTATGGCAACAAAAAAATATTAAGCCCAACAGCCTCTAAAGATCAAACCAAGTTAGATAACCCAACATATCACAAACAAAAAATGAGCAAGGAGTCGAATAGTATAAACATAGTGGGCGCCATCTTGGACTGATTTGACACCTGTAAAAGCAACCAAGAAGGACCCTAGATATCCTATACTTGCATGATGTACCCCTCAATGTGAACAGAAGGGTATGGGTGTACAGATAGAAAGAGGCCATTGATGCAGCGCGTACAATAAAAACTATTCTCCTCCCAGGTTACTTATAGGTCATCCAGGGGCAAATTATATTTCTCATATCCTCATGACGATGGGGCCCATAAACATCGCCTAACACACACGCACACTCCTGGATTTCCTTTACACCTTTATGAAATTCTGTACTCCTAGGAGAAGCATGAGAACTAAATGGAGAACACCATTTTATGTACCGCTGGAAGAGCCAGGATATCTTATTACCTTAATTAATCACTTTCTTTTAGTTATTTCTTAAGATATTCCTGCTCATTGTTTGTCGATGAATCATTCATTTAAGAAATTAGTTTATAGTGATTAAGACCAGCTGAATCACAATAACCAATTACTGATGTCACAATCATTTAGGAAAATAACCACTGAGTCATTTTATGTTTAAAGAATCTTAAATTTTATATAATTTTTGAAAGCATGAAAAGAATTTTAATACTTTATTCAATTATTCATTCTTAAATTCACAATTTTATTAAGCATAATCAATTTATTGCAGAAAGGAAATTTTGTCATGAAGCCAAAACCCTAATTACCTGCCTAGCTTCCTAATTTAGCCTAATGATTTCTAACCTAAGTTAGGAATTAGAAATAGCCTGATTCTCATACTCAACTGTAAAATAAAGACAGCAACAGCAACTTCAGCTCGTCAGCATCAGCTACCTGCAACCCGTCTCCTCTAACAGTCTTTCAGCATCTCCCGCTCAGTAAGGGATCGATCAGGACCACCCAGCACTGGAAGCCACCAACACGACTCTTCAATTCCTCTCCTGACTGTGACTGCAACCACGACTGACATCAACTCTCTTGACTGGAACTCTGACCCCCTCCCACTAAGAGTAGGCCCTCTTATACCCTAATTCTAACTTTGCTAACTAACTGTTGCAACATTAATATCACGCTTTTCTTTCATTGGTCCATGCATGTCAGCTTATTCATTCTTTAATCAAGTTCTCTTGGATTCAAGGGTCCTTGGATCATTTCCTTTCCCATACGCTTAAACATTTCCATCCGATTCGATCAGTTCATTTGTAACTTCTTTCGACACATTTGAGAACTCCGCAGTCATTGTCCTTTCTCTTGACTTGTTTCCCACGGGCTCTTGCTGATCATCACGGCACGCTATCAGTTCAATTAGGTCACATCAGCCTTGACCATTACTTGCATCTTAGCCTCTCTGTTAAACCACGAGCTCGCTTTCTCCCATTTCATCACGTGTCATGGGTTCCCTTGCGCCTGCGCACATCTTCCCACTGGCAGCCATTTTATCTCGCCATTCGGTTATACTTTAGAAGCACTAATTTGAGGCAAACAAAACATAATTAAAATAGAGAAAAATAGCCCTTTCGTTTCCCTCCCGTCGTCTACGTACCCCAATTAGTTGTTACCTAGCAGAAAGCAACATTTAAGCTGTTCCTTACTTACCATCACTATTGTTTTTGCAACGACACGTTTTATTTCTATGAAGCACAATATCATGCATTTATTTTTATTATTACGCATTTATTTTTACGTTATAATTAGACACACGGACATTCATTAATAGATTATTTAGCACACACATTGGCATATTACCATTCCCACACATACAGTGTTGATTAATACATTTAAACGAACATTTTATTTAATTAATTATAAAATTTGTTAGGGGTTAAAATTTTTATTTTCCCTGCTCCATCAATCCCCCTTTGGTGATTTTTAAATCACCACATAAAACAAGTCATACTTCTTTTCAGGCAGCATGTCTTTCATCCTTTGCTTTCTGTTATTTATACATCTGTTTCTTCTTCATCTTGCCTTTTAGTCTCTTTGTACATGCTTTCTTTCATTTTCTCCAACTCAATTTCACCCATTTCTCTCTCTCTTTCTCTCATTAATCTGTTATTTCTTCTTATCTTATTCTGTCTTACTTTTCTCTTTATACATGTTATTACTATTTTCAATATCATGGCTAACAATATTACTATAGTTGCTACTATTATAACTTTCCCTATCACTAGTCTACTCATTCTAGTTAACCAATTCGCTACTGAGGAAAACCCTCTACCAAGTTTTCCCAAAACACTTTCAACCTCCAGTGGAACTAATTCTTTGTGCAAACTTGTAATATTTGTAATATACTTCTGTATATTTTCACTGTTATCAGGAATGTAAGTACAACAATGTTGGACTTTCAACATTCCACAGACTCCACCCTCTTTTGCCAAAAGAATATCAAGGGCAAGCCGATTTTGCATCACCATAGCTCTCATGGCAACCATTTCGGTATTTACCATTAAGAACCCTCCCGCAGTATCTGTAGACAAACGATCTACTACTGTGGATAACTTCCGAATTTTAAATGCATTCAAAGATATTCCCACTGCTGGTATCAATGCTCCAAAAATATCACCTACAATTTCTGAAAAACTTTCCCTCTTTCTACGTGTAAATCTATTAATCATCTTGTATGTTCCCTTTTCTTCTCTGTCCATGTGAAAAAATTTTGGAAAGACCAGGCCTACATAGCAAGTTCCATACCAATGGTCCGGTAACCTGTAATAAGCTCTATTCCCACAAACATAATAGATACCTGGAAATATTGGGTCCTTTCCACCTTTGAATCCCCAACCTCCCAGAATTTGATAATTGTCATGGCAGATACTGGAACCTACAAAGTAATTGTCATAGACTGTCTTATTTCTCCTAATGCACAACTTTCCTGTTTGCGGCCAGTCTAATGTCATTGCTGCATTTATCTTTTTCCCTTCATGATTTCCTTCCTCAAACGTCCATAAGCGTTTTCCTTCCTCTTTATTGCTTCTTTCTGAAATTTCATTCTTCTTTCTTCAACCATTTCTAAAAATACTTTTTCTTCTTTCTTTAACTCACAGGTAAGGTTGTTACTAACTATTTCTTCTAACGTTAATTTTCTATGTTCTAAAAAGAATTCTCCTAAAACCTTTGCTGGTTTTACTTTGTTAAGTTCTGGTACTACTGGAATGTTTGCAAAAATCTTATCTATATCAATATAATAAGATTCTAATCTACCTGTTTTATAAAATAAACTCGCTATTACACTACATGTTATTCCATAAGTCAGAGGTAGGTGATGATAAGTCACACCTTCTGATACTGATGCAGGCAATTGCATACAAACATAACAATCTCTTACGTCCATTGTTTCTACGTACTCATACAACAACTTTGTAAAAACATTCTTTGAGAAATCTGTTACTGACCTATCCTTATGCAACTCTGCACTACTTCTTAAAATAACTGGTTCTTTAATACTAGTTTCTTTTTCTGGTTTAGTATCATTCTTTGCTTCTATCACAGCTACACTAATAGGAATTGTGATTGCTAAAACTATCCATATGGTCATTAATAACCCTGTACAAAAGCAGCACATTTTGCACCATCTCTTTATAAATGCACATTTATCTCTTCTATCCCTATTATTTTCCATTTTTCTTTTTCTATTTATTAAGTTTCAGAAAATTGTGTCACTACACCTCAGAAATGACTTAGATGCCACTCTGCTTTCAAAAGTCTTTGCTTGGTACTTTCTTTTAATTCTCTCCAGAATTCTTTCGTTGTCACATCCGGTGATTTGTCACATCCAGTAAAATTGTCATGTCCGGCAGAAGCACTATAAGTCTTCACTTCAGTTTTGTTGCATCTCACCTTTTCCCATCCGACTTCTCAGTCTCTGGTTTCCGTGAGTGTTTTCTTTTTCTTCTTTGTAATCAGTTAGTGCAATATACAACCACTCAGGTGACTTAAATTTTGAATTCACTTTCTTTGTCCTTTTGGACTTTTGTAATCTTTTTCCACTGGGTTTTTCTTGTCCCTTTTGACTTGTTACTTCATTTACTTGTTCAGCACCTTCGTCTTCCGCTCTTATTATTCTATATCTCAATTTTCTTACATAGCTGTTGGGCCAATTATCTCCTTTTCTTGGCCTTTTGGCTTCACCTTCTCTTTCTTCTTTTTCTGATTTCCAATTTCTTTTTCTTGATTCAGTCTTTGCTTTTTCCTCTCCTCCACTTTCTTCTGTTTCTGTTTCAACTGTCTCACTATTGTCTCTTATTTTGAAACTTATAATCTCGTCATCTCCTACTGGTGGATCTGTCTTCTCCTTTTTGTTTTCCCTTATTGCTGTCCCTCCTCGGTGTTCTTCCGATTTGGTGTTTTTCTCCTTTTCTGTTTCTAAATTTCCCTGTTCTTCTGTTTCTCTATCTGTCCCTATTGCTCCTCGGGGTTCTTCTCGATTTTCTAACTTTTTGTGTACTTCTTTCCCTACTTCATCTATTAATATTGTTTCTGAAGGATTTCCACCATAACTTGTACTTGGTTGTTCATCTAACTCAATTTCTTGCTCAGTTTCTTCTCTAATTGGTTTATAACCCCAAGTTCTCTTTCGAATTCTTCCCAGTTTGCAGCTGAATCATCAGATCCTGAGGTTGTGTCAGATATTTCCAGATGTCGACTTACAGGTCGATCTTCAAGTTCTGGAATTTCTGAATTTCTTTCTTCTTCTTCTTCTTGTTCCTCTTCTTCTCTAGAGGTGTTTACAGTTGGGGTTTCCAGATGTCGACTTTCAGGTCGATCTTCAAATTCTGGCACCCTTTCCTTTATCTTTGTTGTCCCAGCCGTTAAACTTTTATCCCACACTTCCAGACGCCGACTCACATGTCGATCTGTAGGTTCTGGAACTCTGATTGTGTGGCTGGCATGAACCCAGTTCTTCACTCCTGCACACTTGACGGCAGTCGTTGTCACTAGGATTACCTGTCTTGGCTCGTCCCAACGCGGAACTAGACAGTTTCTTCTCTTGTGGACTTTTATGCGGACCCAGTCTCCTGGATTCAAGTCGTGGGCTGGTTTTCTTTCAAGAGTGGTCGCATCCGGTCCAACCTGATGAAACACAGAACGCACCACATCAGCCAGTCCCTTGCAATAATCCAGTACTAGATCATCAGTTATAGTTAATAACTTGTTGACGGGTACATGTGCTTGTCTCATTGCTCGTCCCATGATCATCTCATGAGGACTGAGTCCCGTTTTCTTTTCAGGGATGCTTCTGATGGTCATCAGAACAAGAGGCAGTGCATCCGGCCATTTGAGTCCTGTAGCTTGACACATTTTTCCTAATCTGTTTTTAATTGTTCCATTAATCTGCTCTACTACCCCAGAAGCCTCTGGTCTGTAAGCACAATGTAGTTTTTGTTTAATACTCAGTGCTTCACAAATCAATTGGATCAACTCATTTTGGAAATGTGTTCCTCTATCTGTCTCAACCGTGACTGGAAAACCATACCTTGGAATGAACTCTCGCAGCATAAGTTTTGCCACTGTTGTTCCATCATTCCTTCTTGTGGGGTATGCCTCCACCCAACGAGAGAACAAACAGACGACCACTAGAACATATCTTAATCTGTTACTAGGGGGCATTTCAATAAAGTCCATCTGTATTCTTGTGAATGGACCTCCTTCTCGTCCTATTGTTCCTAGACTCACTACTGTTTTTCTTCCTGGGTTAAACTGTTGACAAATAAGACATCTTTGACAAAGACTTTCAGCAATGGCTCTGAATTTTGGATTATACCAGGTCTGTCTAAAAAGTCTGATCATTGCATCTCTCCCAATATGAGCTTGTCCATGGTACATCCGTGCCATGTCTGCAATCATGTTATCAGGCATAACTGGTCTTTCATCTCTGTATACCCACACACCATTATTTTCCTGTCTTCTACATCCTGCTTTTATCCAGTAATCTTTTTCCTCATCTCTTGCTGTTTCTTGTAACTGCCTTACTTCATCCCATGTTTCGACTGTATTAGTGAAAAGCAAAGGACAAGAGACATGCTCCCTTTCTCTGTTTTTGTTCAGGGACGCCATGTTTTCCGCACAATATCTAGCGATCTCATCAGCATAATTATTGCCGACCGCTATGTAGTCTTCGTTTTTCTTATGCGCCTTGCACTTCACTACAGCTATTTGTTTAGGCAACTGTATCGCCTCAAGCAGTTTTTTAACATAATCTCCGTTTCTAATAGGTGTTCCTGCAGATGTCAGAAATCCTCTTTGTGACCAAATCTGTCCGAAATCGTGTACGATGCCGAAACCATATTGGCTATCGGTCACAATCGTGATTCGTACATTTTTCCCCAATTTACATGCTTGAATCAAAGCAATTAGTTCTGCAACTTGGGCAGACCTAACTCCTTTTAGACAAGACGCTTCCATCACAGTTGCCACTGTGCATACTGCGTAAGCTGCGCTTAACACTCCTTCTTTTGTGCGTAAACATGAACCATCTACAAACATGACATAATCCGATTCCTTTAACGGTTCATCTTTTATGTCAGCTCTTGGTTTTGTGCAATATTCCAGCACATTCAGACAATCATGATCTACTTCGTCTTGTTCAATTATACTCTCTTCATCTGGCAATGATGTAGAAGGATTTACATTTATGCATCTATCTATGGTCACATTTTCAGCACTCAAGATGACTTTTTCGTACTTAGTCAGCCGACTATGTGTCATGTACTGTGTTTTTGTTCTTGTCAAAAGAATTTCTACTGAATGGGGAACATACACTCTCAGTGGATACCCCATCACTATACCTTCACTTTGTTCCAGACTTACACAAGTAGCAGCAACTGCTTTCAGACACCCAGGCAATGCTTTTGCTATAGGATCTAAAACAGCTGAAAAGTAAGCGATTGGCCTTTTCATGGTCCCGTGTTTTTGTACCAGTACTGAAAATGCACATCCATCTCTTTCACTGCAGTACAACTCAAAATCCTTCTCATAATCAGGCATGCCTAATGCAGGGGCCTCACACAGTTTCTTTTTCAATTCTTTGAAAGATTTCATTTCTTCTTTGTTTAACTCAAAAGGGTCCTTTACATCTTTCTTTGTCAATTTTTGTAATGGTTTTGCAATCAAAGAAAATCCACTTATCCACTGTCGACAATATCCAACCATTCCCAAAAACATTCTTACCTCCCTTTGAGTCATTGGTGCTCTCATTCCTTGAATCATTCTTACTCTTTCTGTCGCTATTTTCCGCACTCCTTTCTCAATTTTATGCCCTAAATACTGGACTTCTTTCTGACAAAACTGCAATTTTGAAGGGGACACTTTATGTCCTCTTTTCTCCAAATGGTTCAGTAAAGCAATTGTGTCACTTACACATGCTTCTTTAGTTTTCGATGCCACCAATAGGTCATCGATATACTGCACCATCACTGATTTTTCTGGCATTTTTAAATCTTCCAGAGATTTCTTTAGAATCTGATTAAAAATTGAGGGGCTTTCTGTATACCCCTGTGGAATTCGGCACCATGCCAAAATACGCTCTCTGAACCGGAATGCAAATAATGGCTGGCTATCTGGATGCAAAGGAATAGAGAAAAATGCATGACACAAATCTATCACAGTGTACCACTCAGCTTCATGTGGGATTTGATATAGAATTACTGCAGGGTTTGGCACTATTGGACAACATGGTACAACTATTTTGTTGATCTTTCTCAAATCCTGTACTATTCTATATGTTCCATTTGGCTTTTTCAGTCCCATAATAGGTGAATTACATGGACTGCTCATGATTTCTTTCAGAATTCCCTGTTCAATCATCTTATTTATCACAGGAGTTATTCCTTCAATTATTTCTGGAGTTAATTTGTACTGTGGCGTGTTTGGATAAATTATCCCTTCTTTCACTGTTACTTTTATGGGATCAACTTCTCTCATTAATCCAATGTCCTCTCCTGTAAAATCCCACACACTTTCTTTTACTGTACTTTTCAGTTCTTCTGGAAGTTTTTCTGCATCAAATGCAGGAAACAAACCATTCGTTTCAGGTTCTTGATTCATCAAAGTTACTTTATACAAAACATCTTCATCTGAAGTCTGGAAACCTATTCCATCCGGCGTACAATAAATTGTGCAATTCATTTTGCACAAAGGTCACGACCTAAAAGATTTACAGGACTACAATCGCACACTACAAATTTATGCATTTTGCTAAAAGAACCAATTTTTACTTCCACCAATTCAGTAAGTGGGGTTTTAATCTGCTGATTGGCTACTCCTACCACTTGGATGTATTCACCTGAGAGAGGAAGGTTTGGAATTTCCACTGATCTAACAGTAGAACGGGTAGCTCCAGTATCGACAAGGAATGTTACGTTTGCACCATTCACTTCTCCATCCACAAAGGGACCAGACTGATCTGCCTCTAGAGTTGCGCCAAGCACGCACTCTTTCCCCTCTCCTGCGCACCGTCAGAAACTTTCATCCGGGTCATCCTCACTCTGACGCAACCAATACTGAGAAATGTTAGCTGCTCGCGGCAACTGTGTTACCTGCTCTCCTCCGTAGAATCCTGTTTCTGTACTGTATCTTTGCTGGTTAACAGTGTTGGGAAGTGGTGGTTGTGGCACCTGACTTTGTTGAACAACTACCTCATTCTGCACCTGTGGAGTTAATGATTGATGTTCCGGATTAGGTTTAGGTGGGAACTTACACTCATTTCTCCAATGCCCTAATTTTCCGCAATTATGACAGGGCCATTTCTTCTTTGCCTCTTCTAGACTCACTTGACCTTTTCCTTTACCTATGTTTGGTCGCATCTTATTCTGTCCTGATTCGTTTCCATTATTATTGTCCAACTGGGCTTCTTGTTTTTCTGCCACTTTCACTTGTGCCCACATTGCCTTTTCTTTCAACTTACGCTGTTTACTCTCTATTTCATCACTACAATACTTAGCATACCTCAGCACCTCATCTACACTTCCATTCTGCCAGTTTATCATATGTTGCTTAATCATATCGCTTATTTCTTGTTTCAGGCCAAACACAAATCGGTATACAAAATGACTCATGTCCTTTTCACTCAACTCCTCATAACCACTATACTGCTTGAAAACCAATAACAGTCGCTCATAATATGCATGTACAGACTCCTTACTTTCCTGTGTAGTTCTATCAATCTTAACCCAATCTGTCTCTTTGGGAGGAATCTTATTCTTCAAAAAGGTAATCACCTTGTCGTATTTCTTCATCACATCTGGTCCTGGAGCTCCTGTCTTAGGATCTCTTGGATATTCTGTAGTTGGCCAGTCAACCGTAATCTTACATTCTGACCACAGATCCGTTGGTACCACTATGTCAAACAATCCATCCAAATCTATCCACAACACTTTTGAGACCTTTACAAACCTTTCTACTTGTCGGTACCACTCAACTGGCTTCTCTCTTAACTTTGGAAAGTCATTTGTAAATGACAGGATGTCCTGCCTAGTCCAGGGAACATGCACGTAACTACCACCTGGAGTTTCTCTCATAGGGTATTCTTTAACAACAGGTTCTTTTTCTGTTATCATAAAAGCCAATGAACCTTTATCTATACTTTTCTCATTCTTCTTTGTCCATCTAATCTTCCACCTGTCCACATCACCCCATTTTCTCAACAACACAATCAACTCCTTTATCTGTGTCAGCCTTCCTGCTGTATTCAAATTTTCAATATCTTTTTCACAAAAGTCTACTCTGTATGGTTTCTGCAATGTTTTTACTTTTGCAAAATCTATTCCAATCTCACTAGCCACTTCTTCTAGTTTGTCATGTAAATTCTTTGCCCTCCATGTTATACTTTTGCACAGAAACATTATTTCATCATCCTGATAATTTTTATCTTTTCAGTACCAATCGTTCCTAGAATTAATTCTTCCATGTCAATTTTCAATCTGATCACATCTAATGGTTTTTCTACTGTTTCTTTTATTTTAAAAGCTTTCATCCACTCATTTAATTCATCAGGAGTCGGACCTGTGGGAGTACTATTTATTTCTGTCCAATTTCCACTCTTTTCAGGTGTCACTGTTGCAGATTCAGTTACCATAGGTATTTTTCTACCGTTACACTCATTTATTGTCAAATTTTCAGGTGGACTTGGTCTGTAAGCACTAGCCAAATTGCTTGTACCTGGACTTGTTTCCATTCTTTCCTTTTCTCTCTGAAATTGTGAACTCAAGGGAATCACCAAAGATCGTTCATCAATTTTCTGATTCTCAAAAACTGGTATTACTGGACCTATTGTTACAGGCACAGTAACTGCTTCCATATTTTTCGTTAATTCTCTAATTTTCTCAGTTAGTTCTTTTGTTGTCCTTGCCAATTCGCTTGCATTTTCGCTTTCTATTCCCTCATTTTGAGAAGTTCTCATTTGTTCTTGTGACCTATTTACCTCATTTCTCTTTTCCGGACTTTTATTTTGCATAGTCTCTATTGGTGGCGCATTTGGTGTCACCACTGTAGAAACTCTGCTGATACGGAGGTGGATTTCTATTTAATATATCTTCCAGCAATTCGTCATCCGTTTCGCTCTCATGCATATACTTTTCTCTCTCTATATGTTTCTTTTTCTCAGTCCGTTTTTCTTAGTCCCCTCCTCAACTGTAAAAGCTGGAAACAAACCTCCTGTCATGTTAGCACATCTCCATCGTTTTATTCTGTCCTCATGATTCATTCCCCACAATCTTCCGGGCACAAACTCATAACCTTTCATTCCTCTGAATCTTTCTCGCTCGTACATCTCATCTTCCCATTCCGTTAAAGCCTCAAACTGTGTCGGTCTAGGTCTAGGTTCCAATTTAAACATCTTTTCTCTTAAATTCCGTAAAACCGCTACATTAAAAGAACCATTTTCAGGAAAGCCAATGCTCCATCATTCTTGGTATATTTTACCCAATTGTCCAACCATATGCACGTATGATATCCATATTTCAGCATCATATGTGAAGCTGCTGATTTCGGCGGAGGAATTACTTGTCCCTCTCTAGTCACAACCTTTTTGTCTTTCTTAAAGAAATTCTTCAATTTCGTCGTCCATGACGTTCTCTCCCTTTCATACTCGTAATACGGCATGTTTTCTATTTGTTTTCTTTTACTCTAACGCTGTTTCTGTGTACTGAACTTCGACCAATTACAGCGCGACTCACACTAAAGTACCAATCAGAACAATTCCCACCGTCCGCGAACCAACCAATCCTAGCGCGGCACTTTTCTACGTCACTCCTGCTCTGTGTTCACGTGTCTAGCGCACTATCCAATCCTAGCGCGGCACTTTTCCACGTCACTTCTACTCTTTACCCCTCCTTTACAAAATTTATCGGCAATTTTCTTTTCACTGTTTTCTTCGTTAGTTACAACAAATAAACAATTCCATAGTCTGATTCGCTAAACAAAGTGACAGCCTTGTCCTTTTACACAAGAATCCTGTTTTTCCAGTAGGCAGCGCTTACCTCTACCCTACCACAGAATTATTTACTCTCACCGATAAAGTAGCACTTCCCTCTACCTTACCCTTCTTTTAAACAAACAATTTACTCGTTTCTCTGGGGATAAGACACATGTGGAGACTAGGCTCCTGAGAATTAAGGCCAAAGTTTCACAAGTAAACGTGATTTGCTATTTCATTTACACACTTTTCACACAGAAATCCCTAACATAACACAACCTGCGTTATGACCAAAATGAATTCAGCAAAACCAAAGGGGATGATGGACGGAGTGTTGAACATTGCAAGCACTCACCCCCAGTCAACTGATCTGGGTTTAATCCATCATCATTCTTTAGCCCACTCCACCACCCCAGTTCAGACATGGCCATATGCAAATCAGTCTGACCCTGTGCCTCATGGGAACAGTCCAGCCCGAACTGCCAAGCCATGTCTTCCCTGGACCGGAAACAAGCATCCTGGGACCGGTTTCTGGCTTACAGCCGTCATCAGCCAGGCTATCTTGAATCCAGTGGCAAAGTGAGCAAGGGACCCACGTCTGGGCATACCCTGCCAACTTAGGGCGAACATAGCAAAACCAAAGGGGATGATGGACGGAGTGTTGAACATTGCAAGCACTCACCCCCAGTCAACTGATCTGGGTTTAATCCATCATCATTCTTTAGCCCACTCCACCACCCCAGTTCAGACATGGCCATATGCAAATCAGTCTGACCCTGTGCCTCATGGGAACAGTCCAGCCCGAACTGCCAAGCCATGTCTTCCCTGGACCGGAAACAAGCATCCTGGGACCGGTTTCTGGCTTACAGCCGTCATCAGCCAGGCTATCTTGAATCCAGTGGCAAAGTGAGCAAGGGACCCACGTCTGGGCATACCCTGCCAACTTAGGGCGAACATAGCAAAACCAAAGGGGATGATGGACGGAGTGTTGAACATTGCAAGCACTCACCCCCAGTCAACTGATCTGGGTTTAATCCATCATCATTCTTTAGCCCACTCCACCACCCCAGTTCAGACATGGCCATATGCAAATCAGTCTGACCCTGTGCCTCATGGGAACAGTCCAGCCCGAACTGCCAAGCCATGTCTTCCCTGGACCGGAAACAAGCATCCTGGGACCGGTTTCTGGCTTACAGCCGTCATCAGCCAGGCTATCTTGAATCCAGTGGCAAAGTGAGCAAGGGACCCACGTCTGGGCATACCCTGCCAACTTAGGGCGAACATAGCAAAACCAAAGGGGATGATGGACGGAGTGTTGAACATTGCAAGCACTCACCCCCAGTCAACTGATCTGGGTTTAATCCATCATCATTCTTTAGCCCACTCCACCACCCCAGTTCAGACATGGCCATATGCAAATCAGTCTGACCCTGTGCCTCATGGGAACAGTCCAGCCCGAACTGCCAAGCCATGTCTTCCCTGGACCGGAAACAAGCATCCTGGGACCGGTTTCTGGCTTACAGCCGTCATCAGCCAGGCTATCTTGAATCCAGTGGCAAAGTGAGCAAGGGACCCACGTCTGGGCATACCCTGCCAACTTAGGGCGAACATAGCAAAACCAAAGGGGATGATGGACGGAGTGTTGAACATTGCAAGCACTCACCCCCAGTCAACTGATCTGGGTTTAATCCATCATCATTCTTTAGCCCACTCCACCACCCCAGTTCAGACATGGCCATATGCAAATCAGTCTGACCCTGTGCCTCATGGGAACAGTCCAGCCCGAACTGCCAAGCCATGTCTTCCCTGGACCGGAAACAAGCATCCTGGGACCGGTTTCTGGCTTACAGCCGTCATCAGCCAGGCTATCTTGAATCCAGTGGCAAAGTGAGCAAGGGACCCACGTCTGGGCATACCCTGCCAACTTAGGGCGAACATAGCAAAACCAAAGGGGATGATGGACGGAGTGTTGAACATTGCAAGCACTCACCCCCAGTCAACTGATCTGGGTTTAATCCATCATCATTCTTTAGCCCACTCCACCACCCCAGTTCAGACATGGCCATATGCAAATCAGTCTGACCCTGTGCCTCATGGGAACAGTCCAGCCCGAACTGCCAAGCCATGTCTTCCCTGGACCGGAAACAAGCATCCTGGGACCGGTTTCTGGCTTACAGCCGTCATCAGCCAGGCTATCTTGAATCCAGTGGCAAAGTGAGCAAGGGACCCACGTCTGGGCATACCCTGCCAACTTAGGGCGAACATAGCAAAACCAAAGGGGATGATGGACGGAGTGTTGAACATTGCAAGCACTCACCCCCAGTCAACTGATCTGGGTTTAATCCATCATCATTCTTTAGCCCACTCCACCACCCCAGTTCAGACATGGCCATATGCAAATCAGTCTGACCCTGTGCCTCATGGGAACAGTCCAGCCCGAACTGCCAAGCCATGTCTTCCCTGGACCGGAAACAAGCATCCTGGGACCGGTTTCTGGCTTACAGCCGTCATCAGCCAGGCTATCTTGAATCCAGTGGCAAAGTGAGCAAGGGACCCACGTCTGGGCATACCCTGCCAACTTAGGGCGAACATAGCAAAACCAAAGGGGATGATGGACGGAGTGTTGAACATTGCAAGCACTCACCCCCAGTCAACTGATCTGGGTTTAATCCATCATCATTCTTTAGCCCACTCCACCACCCCAGTTCAGACATGGCCATATGCAAATCAGTCTGACCCTGTGCCTCATGGGAACAGTCCAGCCCGAACTGCCAAGCCATGTCTTCCCTGGACCGGAAACAAGCATCCTGGGACCGGTTTCTGGCTTACAGCCGTCATCAGCCAGGCTATCTTGAATCCAGTGGCAAAGTGAGCAAGGGACCCACGTCTGGGCATACCCTGCCAACTTAGGGCGAACATAGCAAAACCAAAGGGGATGATGGACGGAGTGTTGAACATTGCAAGCACTCACCCCCAGTCAACTGATCTGGGTTTAATCCATCATCATTCTTTAGCCCACTCCACCACCCCAGTTCAGACATGGCCATATGCAAATCAGTCTGACCCTGTGCCTCATGGGAACAGTCCAGCCCGAACTGCCAAGCCATGTCTTCCCTGGACCGGAAACAAGCATCCTGGGACCGGTTTCTGGCTTACAGCCGTCATCAGCCAGGCTTGCTTGAATCCAGTGGCAAAGTGAGCAAGGGACCCACGTCTGGGCATACCCTGCCAACTTAGGGCGAACATAGCAAAACCAAAGGGGATGATGGACGGAGTGTTGAACATTGCAAGCACTCACCCCCAGTCAACTGATCTGGGTTTAATCCATCATCATTCTTTAGCCCACTCCACCACCCCAGTTCAGACATGGCCATATGCAAATCAGTCTGACCCTGTGCCTCATGGGAACAGTCCAGCCCGAACTGCCAAGCCATGTCTTCCCTGGACCGGAAACAAGCATCCTGGGACCGGTTTCTGGCTTACAGCCGTCATCAGCCAGGCTGGCTGATGACGGCTGGAATGCCAGAAACCGGTCCTAGGATGCTTGTTTCCGGTCCAGGGTAGACATGGCTTGGCAGTTCGGGCTGGACTGTTCCCATGAGGCACAGGGTCAGACTGATTTGCATATGGCCATGTCTGAACTGGGGTGGTGGAGTGAGCTAAAGAATGATGATGGATTAAACCCAGATCAGTTGACTGGGGGTGAGTGTTTGATTGGCTCAAGCGTTCCGTCCATCATCCCCTTTGTATCGCTTTGTTCACCCTAAGTTGGCGGGGTATGCCCAGACGTGGGTCCCTTGCTCACTTTGCCACTGGATTCAAGCAAGCCTGGCTGATGACGGCTGGAATGCCAGAAGCCGGTCCTAGGATGCTTGTTTCCGGTCCAGGGAAGACATGGCTTGGCAGTTCGGGCTGGACTGTTCCCATGAGGCACAGGGTCAGACTGATTTGCATATGGCCATGTCTGAACTGGGGTGGTGGAGTGAGCTAAAGAATGATGATGGATTAAACCCAGATCAGTTGACTGGGAGTGAGTGTTTGATTGGCTCAAGCGTTCCGTCCATCATCCCTTTGTATCGCTTTGTTCGCCCTAAGTTGGCGGGGTATGCCCAGGCGTGGGTCCCTTGCTCACTTTGCCACTGGATTCAAGCAAGCCTGGCTGATGACGGCTGGAATGCCAGAAGCCGGTCCTAGGATGCTTGTTTCCGGTCCAGGGAAGACATGGCTTGGCAGTTCGGGCTGGACTATTCCCATGAGGCACAGGGTCAGACTGATTTGCATATGGCCATGTCTGAACTGGGGTGGTGGAGTGAGCTAAGAATGATGATGGATTAAACCCAGATCAGTTGACTGGGGTGAGTGTTTGATTGGCTCAAGCGTTCCGTCCATCATCCCCTTTTGTATCGCTTTGTTCGCCCTAAGTTGGCGGGGGTATGCCCAGGCGTGGGTCCCTTGCTCACTTTGCCACTGGATTCAAGCAAGCCTGGCTGATGACGGCTGGAATGCCAGAAACCGGTCCTAGGATGCTTGTTTCCGGTCCAGGGAAGACATGGCTTGGCAGTTCGGGCTGGACTGTTCCCATGAGGCACAGGGTCAGACTGATTTGCATATGGCCATGTCTGAACTGGGGTGGTGGAGTGAGCTAAAGAATGATGATGGATTAAACCCAGATCAGTTGACTGGGAGTGAGTGTTTGATTGGCTCAAGCGATCCGTCCATCATCCCCTTTTGTATCGCTTTGTTCGCCCTAAGTTGGCGGGGTATGCCCAGACGTGGGACCCTTGCTCACTTTGCCACTGGATTCAAGCAAGCCTGGCTGATGACGGCTGGAATGCCAGAAACCGGTCCTAGGATGCTTGTTTCCGGTCCAGGGAAGACATGGCTTGGCAGTTCGGGCTGGACTGTTCCATGAGGCACAGGGTCAGACTGATTTGCATATGGCCATGTCTGAACTGGGGTGGTGGAGTGAGCTAAAGAATGATGATGGATTAAACCCAGATCAGTTGACTGGGGGTGAGTGTTTGATTGGCTCAAGCGTTCCGTCCATCATCCCCTTTTGTATCGCAAAATGAATTCAGACCATGTACCAAATTCCATGTGACTTCTCTTGCCACACGTGTTCCACTTCCTACATCCCAGAAGCGTGAAAACTTACATATAACATAACGCGACTCAACATAAAGTGTTAGTCATCAAAAATAATCAATAAACAATAATCACTAAACTAATCTATAGAAAACCATAACTCTGCTACCAAGAAATCTGATGCAGCGCGTACAATAAAAACTATTCTCCTCCCAGGTTACTTATAGGTCATCCAGGGGCAAATTATATTTCTCATATCCTCATGACGATGGGGCCCATAAACATCGCCTAACACACACGCACACTCCTGGATTTCCTTTACACCTTTATGAAATTCTGTACTCCTAGGAGAAGCATGAGAACTAAATGGAGAACACCATTTTATGTACCGCTGGAAGAGCCAGGATATCTTATTACCTTAATTAATCACTTTCTTTTAGTTATTTCTTAAGATATTCCTGCTCATTGTTTGTCGATGAATCATTCATTTAAGAAATTAGTTTATAGTGATTAAGACCAGCTGAATCACAATAACCAATTACTGATGTCACAATCATTTAGGAAAATAACCACTGAGTCATTTTATGTTTAAAGAATCTTAAATTTTATATAATTTTTGAAAGCATGAAAAGAATTTTAATACTTTATTCAATTATTCATTCTTAAATTCACAATTTTATTAAGCATAATCAATTTATTGCAGAAAGGAAATTTTGTCATGAAGCCAAAACCCTAATTACCTGCCTAGCTTCCTAATTTAGCCTAATGATTTCTAACCTAAGTTAGGAATTAGAAATAACCTGATTCTCATACTCAACTGTAAAATAAAGACAGCAACAGCAACTTCAGCTCGTCAGCATCAGCTACCTGCAACCCGTCTCCTCTAACAGTCTTTCAGCATCTCCCGCTCAGTAAGGGATCGATCAGGACCACCCAGCACTGGAAGCCACCAACACGACTCTTCAATTCCTCTCCTGACTGTGACTGCAACCACGACTGACATCAACTCTCTTGACTGGAACTCTGACCCCCTCCCACTAAGAGTAGGCCCTCTTATACCCTAATTCTAACTTTGCTAACTAACTGTTGCAACATTAATATCACGCTTTTCTTTCATTGGTCCATGCATGTCAGCTTATTCATTCTTTAATCAAGTTCTCTTGGATTCAAGGGTCCTTGGATCATTTCCTTTCCCATACGCTTAAACATTTCCATCCGATTCGATCAGTTCATTTGTAACTTCTTTCGACACATTTGAGAACTCCGCAGTCATTGTCCTTTCTCTTGACTTGTTTCCCACGGGCTCTTGCTGATCATCACGGCACGCTATCAGTTCAATTAGGTCACATCAGCCTTGACCATTACTTGCATCTTAGCCTCTCTGTTAAACCACGAGCTCGCTTTCTCCCATTTCATCACGTGTCATGGGTTCCCTTGCGCCTGCGCACATCTTCCCACTGGCGGCCATTTTATCTCGCCATTCGGTTATACTTTAGAAGCACTAATTTGAGGCAAACAAAACATAATTAAAATAGAGAAAAATAGCCCTTTCGTTTCCCTCCCGTCGTCTACGTACCCCAATTAGTTGTTACCTAGCAGAAAGCAACATTTAAGCTGTTCCTTACTTACCATCACTATTGTTTTTGCAACGACACGTTTTATTTCTATGAAGCACAATATCATGCATTTATTTTTATTATTACGCATTTATTTTTACGTTATAATTAGACACACGGACATTCATTAATAGATTATTTAGCACACACATTGGCATATTACCATTCCCACACATACAGTGTTGATTAATACATTTAAACGAACATTTTATTTAATTAATTATAAAATTTGTTAGGGGTTAAAATTTTTATTTTCCCTGCTCCATCACCATAAAAAGTAAAAAATGACGAGCGAGATACAGGAAAAAACAAAGGGGGGGGCACCCAATGTGCAAATAAAAGATACAATGATCATGTCAATAATCATGATGTACAATGCACAATGACATGTATTATCAAGAAACCATAGACTGGATGCCATTATTTTGATCAAGTTGTGAGTTTTCTCAACATATATGCACTCAGATTTCTTTTATCCAACAAAGATGACAACGGGAGGATAATAGAGACTGCAATATATAAGATGTTACATATATTAAGGGCACATATCAGCCATGCATCAGCCTATGCAAAGTGTTAATATACATGAGATTTTTCATGCCTGGCAGTGTATGTAACCTCTATTCATGTCATCCAACATAATGGTAAAGAGAGAACATGCAGAGACTGGAGCAGTGACCATGTTCTTACAGGAAATAGTGTAGCTCTTCATCACTATTATGACCATATTTCACACTGCGTAATTTACAGATCCAGCCCGCCTCATTTTGTCTTAAGGGGTTCTTGGCTCGAATGTCATAGATAACTTTAGATTCAAATCTCTAAAAGGTCACTGTGCCCTAGTGGTTAAGGTCTTAGACTCTTACGCTGAAGGTTGAGTGTTCGCCTTTTTGTGTTTGAATGGTTCTGTGTGCTCAGTTAAAAGTATAGGCAATAGTAATTTTTTGATAGAGGTTGGAAAATATTTTCTCTTTTCACCTTGTTTGAATATATTTCATTTTCAATACGTCTTACACGAGTGAATAAAAAGCCACTCTTGCTCTCTCTCTCTCAATCTCCCCCCTTACTTTCCACTTTGTAAACGATTTTACTGTATGTGTACACTAACCTACGGCCCTACATAGGCCTGGGTTTTCGATTTAAATGTCATTTATAGGTTTCACTCCTTGTGTTTCTGTGTGCTCAGTTAAAAGTATAGGCACTGGTTAGTTCAGTGAGAAAGGTTGGAAAATAGGAGGGGTGAGAGGCAGCCGATTAAACTACTGACTGACAAAAAGCCGTACTTCGAGTAGCGTGCTGTTTCTGCTGTTTGGGTTTCACTAATGGGTCAAATCGTTGTCTTCTGCTTGTGACCAGGCGCGTAATGTAACGCAAGCCACGATTCTGTTGTGTATATTTGTTGGAACAAGATAAAGGCACGCAAGATTAAAAAAAAGTGGAATCCAACAAGTGCTGGGATGATTCTCCAGGGGAGTGAACGAGTTGCAAAACGGAGGGACCAGGAAGACAATTTCTCTATGGCAAGCAGGTAATTTTAGAATAAAAGTGATTAGACAAATCAAAACCGATGAGAGGAGTTCAACTCCTCAAAGTACATACAACAAACCATCCTGACAGTGCAAGCGCTGTCTAAGCTCGACCTAAAAATCTTTGGTGCTCAATGTGGTTCGAGAAATGCAGAATACCTTTTCCTTGCGCCTACAAAATTCATGCAAGGACTTTATATGAATCAGTCCTTCTCCGAAAGCGTAACAAGGATTTGGAGCACACTCTTTCCAGCCATTCGCATGACCCCATCACGCCACTTTTAAAAAGAAACTCAAAATCCAAGTTCTTTTTGAAAGACACTTTGGTGCTTAAGGCACACTTATACTTAAATCACTTGGTATTACACCATGGATGTTCAACGTATTTGCATTGTTCGTTCTTGATACTTATTGAAATCTTTTCTCTTATAACGCGCTTGGGTACCTTTCCCGCAGATTTTATTTTTGAAGAGTAAACTCGGGCCAAGGGCATTGGAACACTTTACATCCATGGTACTCATAGTACGGCCCACAAGCCGCCAGCGGCCCGGCAGGCCTTCATTGGCGGCCCACGGACCTTGCCTTACAGTTTCCACGGCCGGCAGTAAACACAGAAGATGACCGCAGGAGTATACGTAGTGAATACGTATTAAATAGGTATTCACTACGTATGCTCCTGCTGCCATCTTCTGTGTTTACTGCCGGCCTCTGTGACGTCAGGGCACCTTCGGAAAGCTTCCCAAAAGGCCCTTTAAAGGACAGCTGTAAGCGCTTTAACAGCTGACTTTTAAAAGGGCCTTTTGGGAAGCTTCCTGTTTGGACAAAGACAGATAGAGTAGCAGAGACAGATAGAGGCGCAGAGACAGATAGAGGCGCAGAGACAGATAGAGGCGCAGAGAAAGATAGAGACAGAGAGACAGATAGAGGCAGAGAGACAGATAGAGACAGACAGAGACAGGGACAGACAGGGACAGGGACAGACAGACAGATAGAGACAGACAGACAGAGATAGAGACAGGGAGAGACAGAGACAGACAGGGACAGACAGATAGAGACAGGGACAGACAGGGAAAGAGACAGGGACAGACAGAGACAGGGACAGCCAGACAGATCAAGACAGAGACAGGGACAGACAGATAGAGACAGGGACAAACAGAGACAGGGACAGGCAGATAGAGACAGAGACAGGGACAGACAGATAGAGACAGAGACAGGGACAGACAGGGACAGACAGGGACAGACAGAGACAGGGACAGACAGATAGAGACAGGTACAGACAGACAGGGAAAGACAGGGACAGACAGGGACAGACAGGGACAGACAGATAGAGACAAAGACAGGGACAGGCAGAGACAGGGACAGACAGAGACAGACAGACAGAGACAGGGACAGACAGATAGAGACAGGGACAGACAGAGACAGGGACAGACAGATAGAGACAGGGACAGACAGAGACAGGGACAGGGACAGGCAAATAGAGACAGGGACATACAGGGACAGGGGCAGACAGGGACAGACAGATAGAGACAGGGACAGACAGATAGAGACAGGGACAGACAGATAGAGACAGAGACAGGGACAGACAGAGACAGGGACAGACAGACAGGGACAGACAGATAGAGACAGGGACAGACAGAGACGGGGACGGACAGACAGATAGAGACAAGGACAGACAGAGACAGGGACAGACAGATAGAGACAGGGACAGACAGAGACAGGGACAGACAGAAACAGGGACAGAGAGATGGAGACAGAGACAGGGACAGACAGATAGAGACAGGGACAGACAGAGGCAGAGACAGGGACAGACCGAGACAGGGACAGGCAGAGACAGGGACAGACAGATAGAGAGAGGGACAGGCAGAGACAGGGACAGGCAGAGACAGACAGACAGGGACAGACAGAGACAGGGACAGGGACAGACAGAGACAGGGATAGAGATGGGCAGACAGAGACAGGGACAGACAGACAGAGACGGACAGACAGAGACAGGGACAGACAGATAGAGACAGGGACAGACAGACAGATAGAGACAGGGACAGACAGAGACAGGGACAGACAGACAGGGACAGACAG
This sequence comes from Calotriton arnoldi, assembly GCA_963921515.1. Taxonomy (NCBI): domain Eukaryota; kingdom Metazoa; phylum Chordata; class Amphibia; order Caudata; family Salamandridae; genus Calotriton; species Calotriton arnoldi. The sequence goes on from CAWUFW010000023.1 coordinate 7,335,754, forward strand.
ATAGAGACAGGGGCCGACAGAGACAGGGACAGACAGAGACAGGGACAGACAGAGACAGGGACAGACAGAGACAGGGACAGACAGAGATAGAGACAGGGACAGACAGAGACAGACAGAGACAGGGACAGACAGAGACAGACAGACAGACAGAGACATAGACAGATAGAGACAGACAGAGAGATAGTAGATAAAGAGATAGAAGATAGAGTGATAGAAGATAGAGATAGAGACATAAAGATAGAGACATAGAGAGAGATAGAGAGAGAGATAGATAGAGACATAGAGAGAGAGATAGCTAGAGAGATAGATAACTAGAGACGGATAGAGAGAGAGATAGCTAGAGATAGAGAGAGATAGAGATAGCTAGAGAGAGATAGAGATAGCTAGAGAGAGATAGAGAGAGATAGAGATAGCTAGAGAGAGAGAGAGATAGAGCGAAATAGAGAAAGATAGAGAGAGATAGAGATAGATAGATAGATGTGTGTATGCTGGGTCTGGTGGCTCAGTGGACTAATGCGTCCGCTGCAGGGGCCTGTGTTCAACCTCATGGTCACATTTTTGGTTTTTGCTCTAGCCCCTCCCCCTTCCCCACTGACCCCGCCCCCACCAGTGCGGCCCTCGGCCACAAACCACACTGTAAATTTGGCCCCCGAGAGAAAGTTTGTGAGTACCCATGCTTTACATGAACACGTGTTACAGCAAACAAATGATGGACGGAATGCTGACAATGCAAACATTCTCCCCCAGTCAAAAGATCTGGGTTAAATCCATCGTTCTTTTGCCCACTACGCCACCCCAGTTTGGACCCAGCCATATGCAAATCAGTCTTGAACCTGTGCCCCATGGGAACAGTCCAGACCGAACTGCCAGGCCAGGTCTTCCCTGGACCAGAAACAAGCATCCTGGGACCGGTTTCAGGGTATGTCACCCTTCTTCAGCCAGGCTAGCTTGAATCCAGTGGCACAGTGAGCAAGGGACCCACGTCTGGGCATACCCATCCCACTTAGGGCAAAAAGTGTTACAGCAAACAAATGATGGACGGAATGCTAACAATGCAAACATTCTCCCCCAGTCAAAAGATCTGGGTTAAATCCATCGTTCTTTTGCCCACTACGCCACCCCAGTTTGGACCCAGCCATATGCAAATCAGTCTTGAACCTGTGCCCCATGGGAACAGTCCAGACCGAACTGCCAGGCCAGGTCTTCCCTGGACCAGAAACAAGCATCCTGGGACCGGTTTCAGGGTATGTCACCCTTCTTCAGCCAGGCTAGCTTGAATCCAGTGGCACAGTGAGCAAGGGACCCACGTCTGGGCATACCCATCCCACTTAGGGGCGAAAAGTGTTACAGCAAACAAATGATGGACGGAATGCTGACAATGCAAACATTCTCCCCCAGTCAAAAGATCTGGGTTAAATCCATCGTTCTTTTGCCCACTACGCCACCCCAGTTTGGACCCAGCCATATGCAAATCAGTCTTGAACCTGTGCCCCATGGGAACAGTCCAGACCGAACTGCCAGGCCAGGTCTTCCCTGGACCAGAGACAAGCATCCTGGGACCGGTTTCAGGGTATGTCACCCTTCTTCAGCCAGGCTAGCTTGAATCCAGTGGCACAGTGAGCAAGGGACCCAAATCTGGGCAAACCCATCCCACTTAGGGCGAAAAGTGTTACAGCAAACAAATGATGGACGGAATGCTGACAATGCAAACATTCTCCCCCAGTCAAAAGATCTGGGTTAAATCCATCGTTCTTTTGCCCACTACGCCACCCCAGTTTGGACCCAGCCCTATGTTGAACCTGTGCCCCATGGGAACAGTCCAGACCGAACTGCCAGGCCAGGTCTTCCCTGGACCAGAAACAAGCATCCTGGGACCGGTTTCAGGGTATGTCACCCTTCTTCAGCCAGGCAGTTCGGGCTGGACTGTTCACATTTTTTACATTTTTTACAGCAAAAGAATGATGGATTTAACCCAGATCTCTTGACTGGGGGTGAATGTTTTGATTTGTTCTGCATTCCGTCCATCAATTGTGTGTCTTTTGCTTTCTCGCCCTAAGTGCGCCAGGTATGCCCAGACGTGGGTCCTGGGCTCACTGTGCCACTGGAATCAAGCTATCCTGAAACCGGTCCTAGGATGCTTGTTTCTGGTCCAGGGAGGACCTGGCTTGGCAGTTCGGGCTGGACTGTTCCCATGAGGCACAGGGTCAAGACTGATTTGCATATGGCCAGGTCTAAACTGGGGTGGCATGGTGAGCAAAAGAATGATGTATTTAACCCAGATCTCTTGACTGGGGGTGAATGTTTTGATTTGTTCTGCATTCCGTCCATCAATTGTGTGTCTTTTGCTTTCTCGCCCTAAGTGCGCCAGGTATGCCCAGACGTGGGTCCTGGGCTCACCGTGCCACTGGAATCAAGCTATCCTGGCTGAAGAGGGTGAAACCCCGAAGCCGGTCGTAGGATGCTTGTTTCCGGTCCAGGGAGGACCTGGCTTGGCAGTTCGGGCTGGACTGTTCCCATGAGGCACAGGGTCAAGACTGATTTGCATATGGCCAGGTCTAAACTGGGGTGGCATGGTGAGCAAAAGAATGATGGATTTAACCCAGATCTCTTGACTGGGGGTGAATGTTTTGATTTGTTCTGCATTCCGTCCATCAATTGTGTGTCTTTTGCTTTCTCGCCCTAAGTGCGCCAGGTATGCCCAGACGTGGGTCCTGGGCTCACTGTGCCACTGGAATCAAGCTATCCTGGCTGAAGAGGGGTGAAACCCCGAAACCGGTCCTAGGATGCTTGTGTCCGGTCCAGGGAGGACCTGGCTTGGCAGTTCGGGCTGGACTGTTCCCATGAGGCACAGGGTCAAGACTGATTTGCATATGGCCAGGTCTAAACTGGGGTGGCATGGTGAGCAAAAGAATGATGGATTTAACCCAGATCTCTTGACTGGGGGTGAATGTTTTGATTTGTTCTGCATTCCGTCCATCAATTGTGTGTCTTTTGCTTACATGAACACATGGTCAGTTTTTTTTGTGTTTTTTTTTAACACTGGGAGTTTACCGGAACCAGCATTCAAACCTGGCACCGCAGTCCAAAGTCGACAGCTCTGGCTGTTACGCCACATTCCCACCTCCTTTTTCGCTATTTTAACCCACAAATAAAAATAAATACGTTCACGGCACTCGGTTATAATTACATTTACAGATAGTGAAAAAGCCATTGAAAAATTATCCCACAAGTACATTGTTTCATAAACGTTTAAGGGATGTTGTTGTGAGATTGCTTTAACATTGCCACGCACTCGCACTCTTTGGACCGCATCAGACATGATACTGTAAGGCCACCCTGCCTTGCTCTTGCAGATTTCAGTGCCAAGAACAGATAAAGGACACGATAGGTTCGCCCAGCTCCGAATGAACGGCACGGTCATTGGCAGCCATCTTAAAATGCATAGGGGTCCTTTACCTATAAATATCTATCAAAAGCTAAAGCATAATCAAATCCCTTTTGTTTAAAACAGTTAAGAGTTGAACGACCATGGACTAAAATTGAAATTTTGTACGTAAAACTTCATCACAATTGTACATACAGTAGTTTGAAGAATAAGCATTCATTTCTATTTTAGAACAATGTTTCAAAACGTGTTATGCTTAAATGTCCAAGTGTGTATTTCTATTTCACTGAATTTCAGTCATTTTTAGTCGAAGATCCTATAACATTGACCAAAATCAACATTGGCTTTCACTGTAAGATGGCTGTGACATATACAAGTCTCGCTCTATCTGCAGCAACACTTGACAGACCCTGCTACCGCCTTTTCCCTAGCGTCTGTTGCTTCACCGTGCCTATTGCGTATTTTGGCGTCATGACGTACCCGTGGCAATGCACGTTGAGCGCGAGGCAGCCAGGGTGCTCCGCGGAGCCGCTGCCCTTCTGAAATTCAGCTAACGGCCCCCTGATCTTTGCGCGGTTTCAGACACGTCCGAGCTGGACACTGAGTAGGTAAGAGCTCGGGGGGCAGCTATGTGACCTCGGTGGTGTCACAGGTTGACCGGGAGAGGGCGTCATGGGCCCGGGCAACGCACGGAAGATGGCGGCCCAAGCTATAAAATGGCGACCGAAGTACCCGCTAGAAAAACTTAAGGTGTGGCTGGTTAGGTGAGATGGTGAGGTTGACTGGTCATAACTTCGAAGGAAGGAATTTGATTGCCCCGGTACGCTGAGAGACCGAAGCACTCCGATGTGACTGCTTTATGGAGGTGCCAGAGGCTCGTTGGAGACGCGTCCGTGGACGGTCGGTGAGGGGGGTTGGGTGGGGCGTCTTGTCGCTCGTCCGCCTCTGTGACGTACCAGTGACCCGCGGGACTCCATAGAGACCGGGCTCTGGAAGTAAACAGGCCGATGGGCCCGAAGCTGCGGTAGGGTTGAGCCGCGAGAGCTATATGGAGCGCTGGCGGCTGACATCGCTAGGTAACGACAGGTGAGGGGATCGCCTTCGGTTGGGTTAGTGGTTCATATATGTTGGGGTTGAGACCCCGATGGACCGGTCTATCGTAGATTTTTGTTGGCCAGTGATAGGAAACTCGTGGCGGAAAACTTATATGTGGTCCAAGGAAATAATCTGGTTGGTTTTACGTAAAGTGTACTTAAGTACGTCAGATCATTGTCCACCTGGCGAAATTGTCGGATTGTGCTGTAGGAAGATGGAGCTGGTGTGATTTTTGTAGTGAATCCGATGGGCTGTGTTGGATGGTGTACGGATGGGGTGAATCTGGTGCGGTCCGCCGAAGGTTGAAGATGGGGTGCAATCTGTGTGGTCTGTTAGGAGGACGATCGACTGGGCCTGTTGGGAGAGGAGGTGAACATGGAGGATCTGGTATAGTCTTTTGGAGGGGATGATCTGGTAGTGTCTTTTTGCATTGCAGGGGTGGACTGGTGGGGATCTGTTGAAGGGGGTGGACTGGTGAGGTCTGTTGAAGGATCTGGTGGAAGAGGGTGCATCCATCTGACGGACTTTGAAGGGGGAGATGATGGACCTGGTAGGTCTTTTTGTGATGTTTGAGAGGGGGGTATCTATGTAGTGGGGGTTTGTGGAGGAGTAATTTATATATGTGTGTGTATATATATATATATATATATATATATATATATATATCTATCTTGTGATATTTAATAGACGCCATGGTTTCTTTGTTAAAGGCTAAGGCTAGTGTTAATGCCAGAATAGAGGAGTCTGTCTTTTTCAGTAGTGTTCTTAACGTGCGGTTACGTTACCTAACTAGTTTAAAGGCTGTCGTGTTGAACCGTGTCTTGCTAAAATATTAACCTCTTCCAGCTTTCCATGCTGAACTCGCGCATATTAAAATGCAGTGCCCGTCCATAACACTGGTCAATTTAAATTTAGAAAGACCATTTTTGGGTACTTGGAGCGGTCGAAATTGACTTAATCTTTAAGGATTTCCGTACTTGATTCTTTATTGGTTTCCTTTTTGATAATAAACTGATATGTATGGCCTGTGTTACCTAACTAACAGGAATTCCACTTCTTATGCCTCTTAAAATTGATACACCATTGTAAAATTAATAACGAGTCAAGTACAAAAACCTTTAAAATACAGTCACTTTCTGCTAATGTTAAGACCTCTCTTCCTAAATGAGAAACGTGTGTGTATATATATATATATGTGTGTGTGTGTGTGTAATTGCAATCGTAAATGCATTTATGTAGCGCTTATTACCCCAGACAAGGCGTTGAATCGCTTTTCTACGAGTAGCACGCTACTCCTGAACCCAATAAGGATTAGAGGTGAATTAGTATAGGGAAATATGAAATTGATTTGAGTGTGGACATGCGAGTCTGTTTGTTGAATTGAAAAGGATAGTCGATGGAAGGATCTAGAAAATGTTTATTGGGAGATAACAGTAGGATGAGTTGTGGGATGAGTAAAGAAGAGATGGGGGAAGAGTCTCTACATGTGGATTAGGGAGAAAGATGAGGTATCGGATGAGTATAAGAGGGATACACAAGGGAAGGGTTTAGAAAGGCTTGCTTGGGAGATCTGAACAGTAAGAGGTTTAAGATGATACAAAGATGGGTTGAGGAGGGAAGGGTTTAAAAGGGGTATTTTAGGTATCAACGTAGAATGGGTGTGGGAAGAGTCAGAGTGGAGATAGAGGATGTATTGAGAGAGAGAGAGAGGTATAGGGTGAGAAATGGGGTGTGTCAACAAGTGTTGCAGGGTGTCCCACCTTCCATCTAACTCACTCTTTTTACCTCCTCTTCTTACCCTGGAGTCAGAGCGGTGCTTTCTGGTGAAATTGTATAATGGTTAATTAAGTTAAGAGTGAGTTTAAAAAATTTTTTTTTAATTCATTGCTCTCACAAATTGAGGCATTTATTTTGGGAAATTGAACTTGCGCACACACATGGCTTTGCAAATGTCGTTATTTTGCCATTGCTTTGGCCAACTAAGTGTCTTCTAGTCATTTCCATATCTTCTGTAAAGTGATCTTTTTTTTCCCACTGTCATTATTCTTTTCAGTGATGTTAATCTGTGTAGACGAGTGGTCTGGCCTTTGTTGTTTGAGGGAACATATGATAGTTTTCTCCTTTAGCAGAGTGAAATCATTAAGTTTCTTTAGTGAGTTAATGGACACATTAAAACTAAGCAACTTAATTTGCAGATATCACCATGGTGTTATTCGAATGACTTGCTCCCTCAGTATGAATTGATGTCCCAAGTCCTTGATGCGGTTGATCAATATATAAAACCAGGATGTTGTGGTCCTGGTCGGTGGTAGATGTAAAAATGGATTTTCTCTAAAGCAAGTCAAAATTTGCTCAAATGACCCAGGTTTTAATGAACCTATTATACTTGATAGCAAAATCTTTTTCAAAGACTCCCTATCTCAGTCAGATTTATTTGATCTATAGTAAGATTCCATCCTTGGAATCCTGATTCTTTAGAAGACGTCTTATAGTTGACTCAGAATTGTGTACCAAAGATATACAATTAGGCTTTAGAGCTTACTTGGGATCTGAATTCAAGGAGATTGTGTCCTTTCTTGCAGCGGAGTAGACACAAAATTATCCAGTATATTTGTTTTATAGTCTTGAATCTCTTGTTAATAGCGAGGCAAAATACTTTGCTGGCACCATCTTGGAGGAATTAACATCCTGGGCATCTGGCAAGTATATCACCTTGCTAAATCAGTGGTTTCTGTAAACAAATGGGAACTACAACCAACATCCTGGCCCTTTCTCATCTGATATATGCAGCAAAAGGGCAGTGTTACCCATACCTTTGTTTCATTGATTACCGGTCCGCTTGTGACCATGTTGACAGAGGCATACTGGATTAATTTGGCCAACTGAAATATTCCATACGACCTCCTGAAGCAACTGGTCCTGTTGCATAGAGACACATGGGCACAGGTTAAGCTGGGGGCGGGGACGCGCCTCACAGCATATTCCAACTATCAAAGGGTTGAAGCAGGGGTGGGTCCTTGTCCCTGCCCTGTTTAACTTCTTTCTGACATCAAGACTGGACAGCTGTAACTCTCACGCCCCGAAGCAGGGTGGAATGGTTCTCTCTAGTCTCCTCTGTTCTGATGATTTGGTGCTAATAAGTCGCACCCCGGTCAGACTACAGCAGCTCCTTGATGTTACGCCTGCTATTTGGCAGAAAATGGCCTGAAGATTGACGTAAAGAAAACAAAAACAATGTCAGTAAACAACATGAAAAGAAGAGAACCAGGCTGATATTTGGCTAACAAATGTCTGGAGTCAGTAACAGAATATAAATATTTAGGGGTCATCATAGGCAAAACGGATCATTTAAATCACAGAAAGAAAATCTGAGGAAGAAAGTGGCCAGTCCTACTCCCATCCCCTGCTCTGGGTAATACAAGCAAAACTCATACAAACAACTTATGGGAGTGATCCGTTGTGGGGAAGAGATGCACCCACTGCAGGTTTGTTTAGCACAGTTACTAAGCAGAAGTACTACAACCCTACTTCCATGTGGGGTGTTCACCAGCGCAGCTAAGAAAAATATTTAAGATGATGTTTAGGCATACTACCTTTGCTGCTACACCAACCACCCCAGAAACGCAATCCAGCTAGGACTTGCTGCCGCTTGTGCAGAATAGCGAGAGAAGATATGCTGCATTTAATATGTATTTGCAAGGAGTTAATGGACGAGCGAAGAGCAATGCAACAACCACTCTTTAATCAAAGAAGAATCCGAACGAGCAGGCAGGCTGTACTGGCATGCTGCGCTCCTATAAATCTGCAACTAAATTGCTGTTTTGTGAGGTTCTTCAACTAGGTAGAAAGGAAATTAGCAGTGGCAACTCGCTGTGGCAATCCAGATGCGCAATGACGAACCTGCTGAACACTTGCATAAATGGAATCCAGACGAATGTCAGTCTGCACACAGGGAACCGCATAGAAGGGCCGTCAGTAAGGCTCCGAAATAAAAACATGGAAAATCTAGAGCGGCCGAATAAGATTGTTCCTTCGAACTAATGGTATGCACTTGGACAGGTTGATTATTTGTTCCATATGTGCTAGATGTACTTGAAGAGGCCTACATTGGACTATGCATGTGAATTGAAAATACGCACTTTACGAATGGCTGTTACCATTGCAAGTTGGCCAGGTGGTCGTATACTGAAATGCAGATAACTATGGCAAGGCAGGTAGCTGAGTTTGGAATTAAGTCTTTTTAATACTTTGCTACTCTGCACACTGGATATCCTAAGCCATGCAGTAATCCTAAGTGTTCTTTTAGAAAGCTTATTTGTATATTTTTGTATTGTGGAAATGGTTTTAGATGACTAGAATTTTAATATGGCTTTAATGATTCAAAGGTTTTAATTAACCGTGCAAAAATAAACTTGAAACTTGTCTTGTACACAGGTATTTTTGTCTGTAACATAGTTTTTTGTTTTTACTATTTGTTCTGAGGCAGATACCTTGACTTGCTCAGAATCACGTTAGTTGGAGAATTTCCAGTTTGGGTTAGAACCCATGTTGCATGGACAGCAGTTTCGTCACTTGTCCAAATCACTTATTTAATGTTTTATCAATCAAGCACTGTTCTGAAGAGTGCTTCCTTGGGTAAAATTGCATCATTAGAGTTGGAATAAGCCTGCTGCCATACTTAAAATGTGGGGCCAGAGGGCATACTATCTAGCCTCACTGCTGTAGGTGGTCGGCTGTCCTTTGCAAAGATTACCTTTTGGTAATCATGCATGGTACGAACCTGTATCGTACCAGTGGGGGGGGGGGGCACTGTTGTAAAATGTATCTTTATCTCTTACTACACTGCTTACCAAAAGGGCCCCCTGTTGCAATTATTTTCACTATCTGAGGGCAGTTAGTCATTGTTTTAAGTAATGAATGATTTAATAAACATGATAAACAATAGCGGATTAATTTAGCACACCACTTAAACGGGGGCATCTAAGACGTACTATTGGGCTGATACGCTTTTATTCATTACTTTTCTGTTTGTTGTCAAATTAGCCTACTTAAGTCAATCCGCATTACTCTTAAAAGCCCCTTCTGCTTTTCAGCCAACCAACACTAAACACCCCCCCCCCCCCATCCATTCACTAACAAGGCCCTACCCTCTGTGTTGCTACAATGTGCACTCCGATGCACTTGTTGAAGCCCATTGCCACAGCAAAAGAGCCCATTCTGGATCCGTAGAGGTAGATCTACCTTGTGAAAAAAAAGGACGCGTGCAGAGAGCTCGCCAGAGAAAGTTGAGAGAGGAATATTCCTTGGAGGAGTGATATATGTCTGGTCACTATAACAGTCCTGCCGTTGCAGTCATTTTTATGTTTTGGTCGCAAAATGAGGTGTGATTTTGCAAGTCAACCTCTAGATCTTAGACCATACAGATCACAAGTTCTATTCTCGTACCTGATGAGGGTGTCCCGTGGTTTGGATGTAAAGCATGATTCACTGACTAGCCTGTTCACTTTTTCTGATGACCATAGTTCTGCGGGTCCCCATAACCTCCTGACCTGGTCATCAAGACTGCAAGACAGTGATGCAAGGGAACTCCATTGGTTCGTTCTCTCAACATTGAAAGCTGTTAAATTATATAGAAGAAGCTTTAGCTAGGTAGTAGAGAAAGCCAAAAAGACAATTATATATTTTCTGTTTCTTATTCAGTGTTGTCGCAAAACTGGATGGTGCCATGCCTCTTTGTTTTTTAGAAAGCTTTGATTCACGGTGTCCTTAGTTGTGATAGTGTTACAAAAGTACATAGTTATATTTCTGGCTTTTTATCAGTCTGCAAACACCTTTGCTACAATGCGACTCCTGCTTGTAACTTTGCATATTTACGTTCATATGTGGTGTTCAGACTGAAAATAATCCTTACTAATACAGAGTTTTGTGTATTTCTCCACCCCATTTTTTTTCCCTTGGCTTTACCGAGAGACCACTCAATCAATCAATCAGGGATTTATAAAGCGCGCTACTCACCCGTGAGCGTCTCAAGGCGCTCCACTTTAACTGTCAACACCGCCGTAGATAATATAAAAACAAGCATTTGCAATGCAATAGGTCTTGCATTTACGAAACTCGTAAATGCGAGACCTATTGCATTGCAAATGCTTTTTAGGTCGAACCTAGAGTAGCGCGCAATCGCTGCTCTGCGAGACTTTATGTAAGGGGCTTCAAAAAGCTGACCACACGCTCGTGCACAATGGCCTTTTCCGTGCGGTTACCCGCACGGCCGCCATCTGTTTCCAATTATCGTGCCCAGACGCGGGCGCGATAATTGAAAACACATGGCCATTGTGCACGAGCGTGTGGTCAGCTCAGCAGGCTGCCGCGCTCGCTCGCCCCGCTCCTCTCTGACGCTGCCGACACGTCTGCTGTCCAGCGCTTCACTTGTGCTGACGCTGCCTCCCTCCTCCCTACTCTGTCTTTTCTCTGCTGCAAGCAGGCAGCCGACTTCCCTCCCCCTGTGTTGCCTGAAAGAGGCAGATAATAAATTTAATTACTTTAGAGGCGTCTCTTGAAAGGAGAGTAAACATGTCATTTCTGCTTTGCCGGATGACTTTATCTTATTTCTAAAAAACGGGGACATTTCTTGAAAATTAGGTAAAGCCTCGGGACGCCGGGACGGTCCTCTCAAAACCAGGACTGTCCTGGGAAATCCGGGGCGCCTGGTCACCCTGACTTAAGTCCATTGCCACTCCATACAGCTTGATCTCGTTTTGCCCTACCTCCCCGCTTTAGTTTCCACCCTATCTGATAGCGATGTTGATTAAAACGCACTACGCCCTAATAATGGACCACCGTCTGGTGCCCCCCGCTGGATAATACCCAGCATAGCAGACTTCGTACCTTTCCTCACAGAACTAACCTATCACCTCCCTCGACCCCCTCTACACACTGCAACCGACCAGAAGGCGGGGGGAAGTCACCTAGACAGATCAGCTGTTCTTCTGAACACCACTCCAATCAGGTTGTTGATTTGCTTCGCTTTCTCCGTTACCCCCATACTTTCCCGCTCGCCTTAGTCAACAGGGTTGCCACCTTTCCCAGAGAAAAATTTCGGTTCACGTTTTAAAAAGAGCCGGACATAATATTTAAATAGGACTTTAGATGAAATTGTATGTATGATTTTTTTAAACATGGCTTTCTGTTTCGGTTTACTTTCATTATCAGTCTAGGAGCATTAAGGCAGCTCTAGAACATATTTTAAAGTGCCTTCTTCCTATGTTTAATTTTTAAAGTGTGTACTGAGGGAAAAATACCGGCTATAAGTGATTTTCCGAATTTTTGTATAGGCCTGGACACTAAAATAATGTCATGCTGTTAAAAAACATCTGGGTGGCAACCCTACCAGCCCCACGTCGTACTACATACTAGTGTTTTTTTCTGTCAAAATTGGAGCATTCGGGTACAGTCTGAGTACCAGCATTCTGAACTACAGCATAAGATTGTATATGCTGCACTCATAGTCTTGTTGTGCACTTAGCCAATCAGAAGACATTTTTCTAGTGTTGTAACTGCAGTGAGTGTCTGACGCCCGAAGTGATGGGCCCTGCAGTAGCCCTTGCACCTGTCGCCTTCGACAAGGAGAACGTGACAGTTGCATTTCTGCGCGCCTGCAACCTCGGATCTGGCAGAGAGCATTGCAAAAATAACTGCAGGGTTGCTTCAAAGCAGATATAATAGCTAGTGAATCGCAGAGAGCTCTGCTTCGAGCAGTTGAATCCGGGAAGGGAAGGAAACTGGCAAATAAACACCTTTGCATAATGTGCTTACTGAAATTCCCCAGAGATTAGTTCGCCTGCTAGGTGTCAGTCAATACAGTTGAGGGAAATGTGGGGCTATTCGCCAACATACATTTGAGACAGTTCAGAGACATAGTCATATGTTTCAAAAATATTTAAGGACACTGTCGAGAAATGTGACTTTTCAAACATTTATTTTGGGGGAGATCTAATATATTGTAGTGCCTTTCAATAACATATGTAGGCTGTACGTAAACTGGGAGGCACGACACTCATTCATGCCAAGGAGATTCAAAGAGGGAGGGGGGTTATGACCTTCAAACTTGGGGATATCTGAGATCTGTGGCTTTTTATGTATTTTTTTCATAGCGCGAACAGAGGGCGCTTTACAACAGAACTAGACAGTTACTCGTTGTTTGATTTTTTTAGACCACTGTGAGATTGAGTGATTTGTCCAGAACCACATTGTGTTGAGCCGAGGCCGGCTTTCGAGCTTGGTTTCCCATTACTCCACTGTCGGCAGCTCCCCGAGTTCAAATGAGATGTTGACAAGAGTCGTCAAATTTGCAGAAAGCGGAAACTGTTTCACCTCTTCTTGTAATATTTATAAACCACATCAATTCATGGAAATTTGGAGACTATTATCATGACACCTCTGAACATTTGGCTTTTCCTTGCCGTTAAAAGTGTTAGCGAGTGAATGATTGATTGAATTAAATTTTGCAGTCAAAGCTGAAGGGGTGCCTTTTATATCACCATCGTGCTCTTTCTCACTTTATACAGATGTGGGCTAATGTAGTTCCCAAAAAACACTCACCAGCAGGTTTAACAAGCATTGGCATAGCCAATAGGTCTCGCTTTTGGGACCTTATAAGTGTTTAGCCATGCAACAGTTGATGTTGCACCAAGGATATTGTGCTGCATAACTAAATACTTATAAGGTCCCAAAAGCAAGACCTATTGGCTATGCCAATGCTTGTTTGTAAAAGTGCCCATGCAGTGCTTTCACTTTAATGGCAGCTGCGCCCCTTTCCTTAGACGAGCCACGTCTAAAGAAAGGGGCGCGGTCGCCATTAAAGTGACAGCGCGGTATGGGGCACTTTTGCAAAAAAAACCATTTGTTTGTCAAGTTGGCAAACAAACTTTTTTGGGGGAAAAGCGCCCCATGCCGTGCTTTCACTTTAATGGCGGCTGCACCCATTTCCTTAGATGCGGCTCGTCTACGTAAATGGGAGCGGCTGCTAATAAAGTAGAAGTGCGGCATAGGCCAGTTAATTTTTTTTAATAAGTAGTAAAAAAAATGCGTCCACGATCGGTGCTGCAAATAAACCAAAGACATGGCTGCCTCTGTACGAGCGTGGCGTGCTATAAGGAGAAAAAAAAATACCGCTTGCAGGAGAGCATGTCCTGCAAAAGCAGGCAGGAGAAAACCATTTAAGCAAATAGTTCTCGCAGGCTTTAATTAAAGCCTACAGAGTAACAACTCTTGTAACAAAGGGGTGGCCTCATGGGAGGTTACAAAATGAGACACGGTGGTACTAAGGAGGGACTACTAAGTCTATTGAACAATGAAAAGCCACAGTTTCCAAAGGTCAATGACACAAGCCAATAATAAATGTGTGCGGAGTTTCCATACTTGAATATAGCATGCCTCGCAGAGCAACGCATGCGCTGCCCAGCCTCGACCTAAAAAAATGTCCATACTTGTCTCATTTGATCAGCCTACTTTATCCATTGGTTTACTCGGCTATCATTCACATTTGGTTCTTCCCACCATAGCATAGCATATACAGTATGAAGCGACTTGTCAATCCACTTCAGCCTTTTGCTGTCCTGCACTACGGGTAACAGCATTTACCCAATCACTAATGCACTGCCTAGCAAAAGCACTTATTTTCCATTGGATAATACCATTTCTCTTTCACTCTTTTATTTATTTACTCCTGACAAGGGCAGAAGTAAAACTTCTTCCACTGTATATGGGGGGGGGGGAAGTAGACTTGTTACTGCTCAACAGATTTTCGCATGAGCAAATCTACACATGCAAACTTGCTCGTGCTAAAACTCTGTTCACAAATATTTTCTAAGAGAACGATTTCTTGACCTACTTCTGTATATTCTTGTGAATTCATGAAAGTCGTAAATCTGCACTAATGCAAGGACATGTACCATAGGTGCGCTTTTGTGACTTTCTTTAAGAATTATGCCCCTGTTTAGGTCTGGTGTTATCCAAGACCCTTTGTTTTTATTAAAATTCTCTCCTTTATCTACCGACTGGCTTCATTGTGAGTGACCGCATTCTGTTCTTTCACAAGGAACATTTCAGCACGCAAAGTAGTTTTGTTCAGTGTCGGGAACTACTGTTTTTTTGCTTTTGCCTATGTTTATTATAATAAGCGCACAGCAGCTCCCACAACAATAAAGGTGTACAAAAACCATGTCAAAACATGACACGCATTGACAAAACCTAAAGGCTGACCACCAATGTCATACCGATTTTGGCTTTGCCGGTGCTTTTTTATTTTCACGTTTCCTATAATTTTGTTGGAACTGGTTGCACTGATTTTCCATTATGAGTAGTTTTTGGAAATACTAGCATGCATGAACACATTTTACTAAATGATGCTTCAAAGAAATGGTGCCAAAAGTTTCACAGTAGTTTAGCAAAACGTTTTTTTCCAAGCTGTATTTTTCAATTAACATTTTATTTTGAAAGTAAGGAACCCTCAATCTTGCTTTCAGGCTTTTGCATATATTTGCATCTAATCAGAGAGCATCCTGGAAGCATTATTTTCATGGCTTCATATTGTTCGACTTTGCAAACGTGTGCACACATTTTTATACTGGAACCAATGTCAGTAGTGCAATCTGAACTTACAACATTTCCTTAGAGCCCTCACCCTGATAAAGGCTTTGTATTAATGAACCATAACTACAAGTTAATGTGGGACTGTAATCCGGCAGCCAAAGGGTTTGTGCTGAGGGGTTGGGCCTACTTGTCTCAAGGACAAAATAAACATGAAAACTTGTTGTCCTTGACCCCAAACAATATGTCCTGGTTGGCGAGCTATAGGAATTCGACACCTCTGATTAGAAAAAATGGATAAGTTAAGTCCATGTTTCATACATCCTAACTATGAAACTGAAGGCGTGTACCATCGTCAGAAACCTATAAAAGTGTAGTGTATATATAGATGGTCTACTTGATCACTGATTGTATCAACTGCGCCCAACAAAGTCGAAAAGAACCACACAATATAATTTCATATGATTGTAATAAATCATCACATGTTGACATATGGGGCACTGTCACTGGTTTACTGTCCTGCCACCTGCCCTCACCGTGTTTCATGGGTGCCCTTTGCCTGCGGTTTGTAGTTCCTATTCAAGCTGAAGCTTGTCATGGAAGTGATGGTGCACTCTGCTGCAAAAGGGGCGATTAAGGTGGTTGGCAGGCTTCAGAAAATTCTTTAACGTATTGTGTGTTTCTTTGAGTCTAATACATGTACCTAACCACCATACATCACCACAATTTTAATGACCTTCAACAGCGATCTGATTGGGATTAATGTGGAGAGATAGTAAGATGTTTGGGTGGTTCCACAAGACCTCCTTTAATGTAGCATGTTTAAACAGTCTCACGGGTAGCAATTAGCTGATTCTCGCTCTTCCTTCTGGCAGATTTGTTATAGAATTGCATGATGTGTGATGAATTGGACATTCTGAACAGAGAGCTTGACAGATTATTGCACAGCAACATCGCAGAAGGAAAGCCTTTAAAAAATGAATCTGAACAGCCACCAGCCTCTGATTCCTGGGACCTGAGCATTATTTCAGGCAGTGAAGTCCAGTGCCAAATAGTGCAGGTACATACTTTTATTGTGTTAAGTTCTAGGGATTTTTAACATGGCTTCAGATATTGTAACATGTAATAGGTGATGGCTTCACTAATGCATCTTTGTGTGTTCATGTAACGCAGGCTAGTGTGACTTTAATCCTGCAACATTTTGCCTTTCGTTCAGCGGTTAAAGTATATGTTTGACTCATCAAAAATGGAGTCACTTCTAGTTTTGTTTGATCCAAAACGTTTGAAAAGACCCAAGACTGATATTTTTAAAATTCAGAATGCTTTTATTGTTCTCCACTTCGGAGTTCATGTTAAGAAGTACTTACTAAGGACCTACTATATTCTATCTGTAACAATAAGTGTGCTTAAAAGTCAGAGGGTTCATGAAGATCTTGGAAATGTTGGTTTCCTCAGTCTTTTAGTCTACCCAGCATTGAGTTCCACCTTCAAATCTTGTACTACTGCTGTGCCCCAGGAATGACCTGTAAGCAAATTTTAGTCTTGTGAAACAGATCTTTAGTGCTGCATTGACAAATCTAACACACATCAATACTGTTTGTCTACTCTGTTGGGTGACATTTTTTCTGATGCAAAAGATAAGGCAATTGTTTTAAATTTGAAAAATGGCCTTTGAGACCTCCGAGAAACTTTATGCAGCATCTCAACAAAAAAGTGTACTAAACATTCATGTGGAGCTAAGTAATGGCACTTTTTGGGTCTCATTCCGAATTGCCACAAACTCTTATGCCTCCTTTTCTTTCCACTCCCCCCCCCACCCCCCCACGAGACCGCACAAGACCTATTGTGAGCTTGCAATGTGCTTTAAAGCCCACCAATTGCTTACCATTGGTTGGCTCTGTTATCACTCGTTAGTTTCTTTATCATTGCCTTGTATGGGATTGCCTCCCTCTTCTGTTTGTCCCTTCCATGAAGTGAAGTCTCTTTACTTGTGTCCTTTCTCTGCTTACTTTTCAGGAACTACATTTTCTTTTTGGTTAAACACTCCATGAGAGTGCATGTGTTTCCGGATGTCTCCGTCATGTACTTCTGACCGCCCTACTCTGTTGCACGCTTACCATTGTGCTTCTCCAGTGGGCCTTCTGTGTTCAATCAATCAATCACGGCATTTATAGAGCGCGCTACTCACCCGGGAGGGTCTCAAGGCGCTGGGGGAGGGGGTAAGTTACTGCTCGAACAGCCAGGTCTTGAGCTGCTTCCTGAAGGCGAGATGGTCCTGGGTTCGCCGAAGGTGAGTGGGGAGGGAGTTCCAGGTCTTGGCCGCCAGGTAGGAGAAGGATCTTCCTCCGGCGGTGGTTCTGCGGATGCGTGGTACGGTGGCGAGGGCGTGGCTGGTTGATCGTAGCTGGCGTGTGGGCGTGTAGAAGGACATGCGGTCGTTGAGGTACTTTGGGCCCAGGTCGTGGAGGGCCTTGTGTGCGTGGGTGAGGAGTCTGAACGTGATTCTCTTGCTGACGGGGAGCCAGTGCAGGTCTTTCAGGTGTACGGTGATGTGGCTGTGTCGGGGGATGTCCAGGATGAGTCGTGCGGAGGCGTTCTGGATGCGCTGGAGTCTCTTTTGAAGTTTGGCTGTGGTTCCGGCGTAGAGGGTGTTCCCATAGTCCAGTCGGCTGGTGACGAGTGCCTGGGTGACGGTCTTCCTGGTTTCAGTGGGGATCCATCTGAAGATCTTGCGGAGCATGCGCAGGGTGTTGAAGCATGAAGATGAGACGGCGTTGACTTGTTTGGTCATTGATAGGGAGGAGTCCAGGATGAAGCCCAGGTTGCGTGCGTGGTCCGTTGGCTTGGGTGCGGTGCCCAGGGCCGGGGGCCACCAGGAGTCGTCCCAGGCGGAGGGTGATGAGCCCAGGATGAGGACTTCCGTCTTGTCTGAGTTCAGTTTAAGGCGGCTGTTCCTCATCCAGTCGGCGACGTCTCTCATCCCGTCGTGCAGGTTGGCTCTGGCGGTAGTGGGGTCGTTGGTGAGGGAGAGGATCAGCTGGGTGTCGTCGGCGTAGGAGATGATGTTGAGGTTGTGTCGGCGTGCGATGGCTGCGAGGGGGCTCATGTAGACGTTGAAGAGGGTCGGGCTGAGTGAGGATCCTTGTGGAACGCCGCAGATGACTTCGGTGGCTTCGGATCTGAACGGGAGAGGCGGACTCTCTGGGTTCTTCCGGCGAGGAACGAGATGATCCATTCCAGTGCTTTCTCTCGGATTCCGATGTTGCTGAGGCGCTTCACTAGGGTGCGGTGGCAGACGGTGTCGAACGCCGCGGAGAGGTCCAGGAGGATGAGGGCAGCTGTTTCCCGTTGTCGGTTAGGGTTCTGATGTCGTCGGTGGCTGCGATAAGGGCGGTCTCGGTGCTGTGGTTGGCCCGAAACCCGGACTGCGAGGGGTCGAGGGATCCATTCGTCTCGAGGAAGGCGGCAAGCTGTCTGTTGACGGTCTTCTCGATGACTTTGGCCGGAAACGGAAGGAGCGAGATGGGGCGGTAGTTCTTGAGGTCGGTGGGGTCCGCCGTTGGTTTCTTCAGGAGGGCGGTAAGCTCGGCGTGCTTCCAGCTCTCCGGGAAGGTGGCGGTGCGGAAGGAGGAGTTGATGATGTCCCGGAGATGGGGTGCGATGGTGGCGTCGGCTTTGTTGAAGACGTGGTGTGGGCAGGGGTCGGTTGGTGATCCGGAGTGGATGGAGTTCATCGTGCGGGTGGTGTCTTCGGTGTTGATCGGGGTCCAGTTGCAGAGGGTGGTGGTGGCGGGCATTGGTTCGGCGGTAGGGTGCGTTGTTTGTGCGTTGAAGCTGTTGTGTATGTCGGTGATCTTGCGGTGGAAGAACGCGGAGAGTGAGTTGCAGAGGTCTTGCGAGGGGGTGATGTCGTTGTTTCCGGCGCTGGGGTTGGAGAACTCTTTGACGATGCTGAAAAGTTCCTTGCTGTCATGGGCGTTGTTGTCCAGTCGTTCTTTGAGTGCCGACTTCTTGGTGGCACGGATCAGCTGGTGGTGTTTGCGGGTGGCGTGCTTGAGGGCGGTCCTGTTGTCTGTGGTCTGGTCGAGTCGCCAGGTTTTCTCGAGAGTGCGGCAGTTCTTCTTGGATTCCTTGAGTTCGTTGGTGAACCAAGGGGTTTTCTTGCTTCCGGGTCTGCTGGGAGGGTTTTTAGTGGTGCGAGGTCGTCGGCGCAGGCGGTCAGCCACTTGGCGAGGTTGCTGGCTGCTTCGTTTGGGTCCGTTGTGTCGGTGGGTGTGTTCTGGCTGAGGGAGGCGGTGAGCTGCTCGGCGGTGATCTTGCTCCAGCTCCGGCGGGGAGCCTGTTGCGGGTGGTGGTGGGTCGCAGTCTTTCTGAAGCTGAAGTGGACGCAGCTGTGGTCGGTCCAGTGGAGTCCGGTGGCGTGGCTGAAGGAGATGTGCTTGCTGGACGAGAAGACGGGGTCAAGCGTGTGGCCGGCGTAGTGGGTGGGCGTGTTCACCAGTTGCTTGAGTCCGAGGTTGGCGAGGTTGTCCAGCAGGGCGGTGGTGTTTCTGTCGTTGTTGTTCTCCAGGTGGAAGTTGAGGTCCCCTAGGAGGATGTAGTCGGCGGAGGGCATGGCGTGCGGGCTGATGAAGTCTGCGATGTCTTCGCTGAATAGTGTGCGTGATCCCGGGGGTCTGTAGATGAGGGTGCCTCGGAGGGTGGTCTTGGGGTCCGTGTGTATCTGGAAGTGTAGGTGTTCGGGCGGCGGTGAAGGTCTCGTCGGAGTTAGTCGAGATGCGGATGGTGTTCTTGTGTACGATGGCGATGCCTCCTCCCGTCTGGTTGACGCGGTCCTTCCGGGTGATCTTGTATCCATCCGGGATGGCTATGGCGATGTCAGGCGCTGAGGAGGCGTTCATCCAGGTTTCGGTGAGGAAGGCGATGTCCGGTGCTGTTGCGTCGAGCAGGTCCCAGAGTTCCACGGCGTGCCTGTGGACGGAGCGGGTGTTCAGCAGGATGCATTTCAGGTGGTTGCTGCTGTTGCTCGACTTGGCGGAGGTGGTGCACGTCAGGGGGCAGGTGAATCGGCAGGTTTGGCAGGTGAAGGGTCCGTGGGTGCGTCTCGGTGAGGCTCGGTAGCAGGCAGGGTTCCGGCCGGCATTGAGTGCGGTGAGTGTGGCGGCGTCGTAGGTCCGTCGAGTGGTGTTGCATCGGTGGGATCCAGGGGTTCTGGCGCTGGGCGCGGTCCAGTCGCGGACGGGCGCAGACGGAGCTTGCCTTAGGCGCGCCTTCGGCGCGCCAGCGGCGCGCCCGCTGCGCACGTCCGCTGCGCGGCGTGCAGCGGCCGCCATTTATGGGGAGGTGGGAGGGAGGAGCAGCTGGGAGGCGGGAGGCAGGGGCAGCGAATGGGCAGTCAGGGGGCGGGGCCGCAGGGACGCAGCGGCGGGAATGGCGATAGGCAGCGAGGGGCACAGAAGGAAAACGGGGGGAGAGCAGGTAAATCACGGGCACAACAACAGTGGGGCAGCGAGGGGCACAGAAGGAAAAACGGGGGGAGAGCAGGTAAATCACGGGCACAACAACAGTGGGGCAGCGAGGGGCACAGAAGGAAAAACGGGGGGAGAGCAGGTAAATCACGGGCACAACAACAGTGGGGCAGCGAGGGGCACAGAAGGAAAAACGGGGGGAAAGCAGGCAAATCACGGGCACAACAACAGTGGGGCAGCGAGGGGCACAGAAGGAAAACGGGGGGAAAGCAGGCAAATCACGGGCACAACAACAGTGGGGCAGCGGGGCACAGAAGGAAAAACGGGGGGAAAGCAGGCAAATCACGGGCACAACAACAGTGGGGCAGCGAGGGGCACAGAAGGAAAAACGGGGGGGAAAGCAGGCAAATCACGGGCACAACAACAGTGGGGCAGCGAGGGGCACAGAAGGAAAAACGGGGGGAAAGCAGGCAAATCACGGGCACAACAACAGTGGGGCAGCGAGGGGCACAGAAGGAAAACGGGGGGAAAGCAGGCAAATCACGGGCACAACAACAGTGGGGCAGCGAGGGGCACAGAAGGAAAAACGGGGGGAAAGCAGGCAAATCACGGGCACAACAACAGTGGGGCAGCGAGGGGCACAGAAGGAAAAACGGGGGGGAAAGCAGGCAAATCACGGGCACAACAACAGTGGGGCAGCGAGGGGCACAGAAGGAAAAGCGGGGGAAAGCAGGCAAATCACGGGCACAACAACAGTGGGGCAGCGAGGGGCACAGAAGGAAAAACGGGGGGAAAGCAGGCAAATCACGGGCACAACAACAGTGGGGCAGCGAGGGGCACAGAAAGGAAAGGGAGACAAGCAGACAAAACTGGCACCGGGGCCACAAGCGGAGGGCGATCTTACCTACAGGAGCAGCGGGCAGACAGCACAGGCGGAGCTGTGTGGTGGGGGAGCGACCTACCTGGCAAGGTCAAGGGTCGCTCTCCTCACCGTGCAGCGGCCGCCATTTATGGGGAGGTGGGAGGGAGGAGCAGCTGGGAGGCGGGAGGCAGGGGCAGCGAATGGGCAGTCAGGGGGCGGGGCCGCAGGGACGCAGCGGCGGGAATGGCGATAGGCAGCGAGGGGCACAGAAGGAAAAACGGGGGGAGAGCAGGTAAATCACGGGCACAACAACAGTGGGGCAGCGAGGGGCACAGAAGGAAAAACGGGGGGAGAGCAGGTAAATCACGGGCACAACAACAGTGGGGCAGCGAGGGGCACAGAAGGAAAACGGGGGGAGAGCAGGTAAATCACGGGCACAACAACAGTGGGGCAGCGAGGGGCACAGAAGGAAAAACGGGGGGAAAGCAGGCAAATCACGGGCACAACAACAGTGGGGCAGCGAGGGGCACAGAAGGAAAACGGGGGGAAAGCAGGCAAATCACGGGCACAACAACAGTGGGGCAGCGGGGGCACAGAAGGAAAAACGGGGGAAAGCAGGCAAATCACGGGCACAACAACAGTGGGCAGCGAGGGGCACAGAAGGAAAAACGGGGGGAAAGCAGGCAAATCACGGGCACAACAACAGTGGGGCAGCGAGGGGCACAGAAGGAAAACGGGGGGAAAGCAGGCAAATCACGGGCACAACAACAGTGGGGCAGCGAGGGGCACAGAAGGAAAAACGGGGGGAAAGCAGGCAAATCACGGGCACAACAACAGTGGGGCAGCGAGGGGCACAGAAGGAAAAACGGGGGGAAAGCAGGCAAATCACGGGCACAACAACAGTGGGGCAGCGAGGGGCACAGAAAGGAAAGGGGAGACAAGCAGACAAAACTGGCACCGGGGCCACAAGCGGAGGGCGATCTTACCTACAGGAGCAGCGGGCAGACAGCACAGGCGGAGCTGTGTGGTGGGGGAGCGACCTACCTGGCAAGGTCAAGGGTCGCTCTCTGTGTTGCGCTTGCCCTTGTGTGCTTGGCTCAGTCTAGTGCTGTTTTCCCCCTTCAGAATGTGATGTTGCATTAGCTTTAAAAACATGAAACTACTTGTGACAGTAGAAGAAGGAAAACACATTTTCCATTGTGCACAAAACAAACTATGCCCAAGGTTGCATAGTTGTGATTGACTTAAGCACTCCCCAGCAGACATCTCTCCTTTTGTGACAAGACAGAGCACTCGCCAGTTTCGTGGGTGGAGGGTTTTTAAAGTGGATGAATCATTTTCTGGGATCCGTGCAGAGTTTTTGGCTGCACTCAAAACTGAAAATGGCATTCTCATTATAGAAGCAAAAAGTGGGCATGGAAAAATGGCGCTATAAAACAGCCAGGAAATGAGCTTCTGAAGCATTCTGTGACTACCTTATCGCAATTCCTCCTTTGTTAACGTGGCCTAACTTGCCCAGCAATGGAGGACTTAAACATCCTCCCAGCACCTTTTAATTCATCAATTGTAAATAGTGCTCGAGGAGTGTTTCAGATGCTACTATGTGTGGTTTGCCATGACATAATGGTCTCTTCCCTCTCTCATATATACTGAACACCCGTCGCCCCTCAAATGAGCATGTTTCTGGCAGTTGTATTAGTACTTCCACCTCTCTTATGGACGTATTAAATGAAGAAAATGTCTTTAAACGCTGCCGCTTTTGGATTTTTGGTACAGCGATTGGTTATCATCCCGTCTGGTTTTCTGTAGATCAACCCCTAAATAAAATAGTTGATCTATTACAAAAAATACTGCACGGGTCTCAGGGGAATAAATGCAGCACAAGTTTGCTGTCTTGTCTTCGGTCTGCCCATTTTATAGATTGCTACTGCCATGTTATTAGTGATTAAGATTATTATGGTTCTCTTGAGTAACACTTGAAAAGTAATTTATGATCTTGGCTTCAGTGACCGTCAGCGTCGTCTTATGTGCTCTTCTCCTTTCCCATAAATGATGCCAGTAGCTTTGAGTCTTCTCCTCATTCTCGACCCTCCTTTGCCATAGTGAATGTGATCTGGGTGAATACATCATGCATTGGTCTTCAGCATGCAGATCTGAGCTGTTGACTTCCCTACAGGGGTTTTCTCTGTGGCTTTGTGTCCTCCTTCAACCCCAAACATTGCTCTTTTTTAGCTCTTGATTTTGACAGCCCAGCTGTCACCGATCTGCTGTTTCTAATATACATACTTTCTGTCTGCCACTTTCAAACATTATTTTCTTGGTTAGCCTTTTTCACCATCCCCTGATAATGCTGGCTTTTCTATTGTATCTTTCCACCTAAAATGGAGTGCAGGAGAGACTATTTTACAACAGTACCCTCTGTTGGTTCTTCAATGGTCATTTCCTTTCTTTTCCTCCCTCCATCTCCTAATTTCTCCCACCTGCCACCATGTTTTCTTCGTGACCCTTCCCCTCCGTGTGATCTCTGATTTCCGTGGCACCACCCTTACCTGTGCCTAGAAAAGAAAGGTAGATATGTACGGCTCCTTTTCAAAAGTCCCCCTTTTTTTGTCATTTGATGGTTGTGTGACAAGACCCTTCATTAGTCATTCCTTGATTTCTGTGGCCTAGAAACTAATTGTCTTCATGTGCTGCTTAGTTCCACCTTAAGGGAGAGGGCAAGAAAACACATTCACTGCCGGAAGCAGCATTGACAAAGCCAGTAGGTCTTACCTTTGACGTATTGACAAAAAAACGATGATTCAGCACGCATGAGACGAGTCTCGAAAAATCATAAAAATATTACCAGCGCTGAGGGTCTAGTGTCTTGAATAATCTACTTGACCTAACTGTAATGCTCTTGACCCATAAACTGGTCTCACATTGTGTGGTACTAGGCAAACATTTATCAGTTGACTTTTTTCCTTCATTATCACATGAACACCTTGAAATATGAGTTGAGCATTTGTGCTGCACAAATACTTTTTTAATTAGACTAGTCTTTTTCTCCATCTTTCTGAGAATGTAGGCCACATATAGGATACACGTGACCCCCCCTGATTTGTCTCTTAGTAATAGCACTGTCACCCGGAAGGGGGCAGGAATATTACCCAATTCATGTTTAAAAACTAATTTGCAATAAATGTTAACTGAAGCGTGTTGTGGTAGAGTATTGTCATTTACGGACAGCACATTTTCCATTGAAATTGTCACATACCTTCCCACGGACATGCAGTTTTATTGATAACTACATAAGATGCAAATGATGTGTGGAAATTAGATTTCAGCGAATATTTATCATTTGTACATCACTAAGTAAAGTGTCTTGATGGTTGATTCTATTAAACCCTTTGTTTCCATCACACTTGAAAATGACAAGTGCTTTTCTAACTTCTGATATTTTTTTAATTTCTTGAGCAGTTCATTTCTAGGCTATTTAAATGGTATGTGCCTTTCATTTTACACTCGCTGTACCTCAGCGTGATTGTCAGTTCACTTTACGAAATTACCATTGCAGACTGAGGAAAAAAAAGCAAACGCCAATCTCCGGGATAAAACCAGCAATAATTTGTAAGAAGACATAAGCTGACATTTGATCTGTCTTTGAACGCCCAGCTAATGTGACACGATAAAAACAAGATTTGCAAGCATGTCTTTTCATTAACTGCCTGAATAAACTGAACACACGTTCTTTGCCAGCCCCAGCTCTCTCGCCAGAATGCACCAATAGGCCTTACAGTAGCTCGCCCTGTTAAAAATCTGAGTAGCCTTTTTGAGTGGGCGAGTAGATTTTTCAGGGCCTGTGAGTGTTGTGGCCACTTCATACAGTAGGCGCGCACATGCGTTGGCATACATGCAGGCATCTATTGTATGATGTGACCACCAATTTTTATTCAAGAAAGTGGAAGCCCCTTACGGCAGAAAAAAATACTTTTGCATAATTATGTTTGAGAAAGTAGTGTGTGGCCTGGAAGCAAATGGAAGCTGTCGGGCCATAAAAAAATATTAAAAAAACGTTTACAGTCCACCGATGGGAGTGGAGGGACAAAAGGTGAGTGGGCACCGGAGCAATAGACATTTGGGTGAGTGGATATTTAATGAAAATAAAAAGCCTAGTTTGGGAGAAAGGAGCAACACAGTGTATTATCCAACAGAAAAAGCTGCATACGAGAGAGAATGCAAGGAGGTATTGGAAGCAACAGTAAGCATAGGGGGGGGTGGGGAAGCAGCACATAAGAGAGAGCTGGAGAACACATGCGCACTCATGCAGTGCTTTTAAAGAAAGCTAGTTCCCGAAGTGTGAGCAGTGAAACGGCACAAATCATCCGGTTAAAAGGCAGTTAAAGATATTATGCTACGGGGAGGAACAGATGCAGTAATAGAAATGCAAGCCAACTACTAAGCAGGAAGTAAATGAGTGACAAGAAATACAACCAATGGTAGGCAGTGGGTGGGCTCTTAGCCAACTGTAACTTTTTGGTCTGGTCCACAGGAGGGTCTCCATTTGGTAAGCAAGACCTAACGTCGCTCCTTGAATTTCAACATAGGAAGGATACAAGCCATTTATTCAAAAGGATGTTAAATAATTGATGCCCTAGGGGAGTGACAAATACTAGAAGTGGAAGGAAGGCCCATTAAATAAGAACGCAAATGAGATTGACAAGAATGGTACGCAAAGGCCTATCCCACACCCAATTGTAGGTTTTATTGCTTGCAATGGGCCTTCAAAACTCAGGGGGAAGGAGGAACCAGATGGGTACAGGGCTGGGAAGAGACCTTTGAGGAAAGTTTGATTACAAGGTCCACCTGCCTCCTTATCCTTATGGGGCTCAAAATAGGATGCTGCTAAAAAAAAATATGAATGGAGGCCAAATGGCATGTTTGAATCAATTAATCAGGGTTGGTAAATCGCAACTACTCACCCGCGAGGGTCTCAAGGCGTTGAGTGCTGGGGTCATCCGAAAAGCCAGGTCTTGAGGTCCTTCCTGAACTGGAGCAGTGTGAGGGCTTGCCAGAGTTGGAGGGGGAGGTGATTCCAGGCCTTGACTGCGAGGTAGAAGAAGGACTTTCCTCCCGTTCTAGTCTTGTAGGTGCGTGGAACGGTTGCCAGAGAGAGGTCAGCTGAACAGATGTAGGAGTGTGGTGAATGGAAGTTTCACAATTGAATGCTCACAAATAAGATACTAACAAGATCCTTGTGAGGTCCTGACTAAAGCCAGCTAGCCCGTTGAGGCATTGGAGTGATAGCTGAAACACGACCCAGTGAGAAAAAGGATACTAATTTCTTTAGTGCATCTCCACCTGTTTTTAAGTCCGTCAAGGCGCCATTTGAAAATAAAATTAGCCCTCAGTACACCCTAGACTTTTAAATCTAGGGTCCCACCCAATAGCCAAAGTTCTCCAATGGCGATAAAGGTTGAGCTAGTCCAGATACACTAGGTATCTGGACGAGAGCTCTGATGAATTATTATTGGGCGGGCACAGAGAGAGAGGCTAAGCACAGTAAGGGTTCCTTCCTGTATGTTTTTGAATGGTTAGATGTTTGGGAAGGTGAGTGAACCCTGCATCACTACTGAATCTCTTCTTGGAATGTATTACAATAAGTCTTCAACAACAACTAGCTAGAAGCTGTCTGTAGTGGAGTCCTAAAATCCTAATATAGTTATCTGCAATGACATGACACAAAACAACTTCTAAAGTATTTCAACCTCTTTCCCTTACATGTTTGTGAGCATTCACTTGCTTTTTTTAACTTGTTAAGCGCTTTTCTCGGTTAGTGCTTCTTCAACGAAATGCTTTAAATCTTGCCCTTACGACTCTCCAAACAGGAGAGTGGATGTCATCTGGCAAGCCTTATTACTTGTTCAAAGTTTGGAATATTTTGGACGTCAACCAGCTTAGGGTTTCCCATTTCCTCTTGGCTAAGATAACATGCAAATGTCCAGTTATTCCTGTACTTCAAACTTGGCACTCTAGAAATTGATCTGCATATAAATGTAACTTGTGTATAATTTACTAACTTTTGGTAAGAGCCTAGATAAGTCTGACACTCAAGGGAAAACTGTCAAGGCATGCAAGTCAAGTACCTTTGTCCAATTGTAGTGAAACTAATTTGAACCCTGGTCCAGACAATAGTAGGTGTTTCAAGTTTGTAATTGATTGCCACTTTCGTTGTCCAGTTCAATGTAGGGAACAAGAAGCTTAAACCATAAAGATGAGATGACTGCGAATGTAGCAGACCGTTTTGTCCATGTTAAAATATTGAAAGACCTCTTCAGACCATGCTACACAAATAGAGAAATCTATAGTTCTGAACACATCTGGTTTTGATACACTTCAAATACTTGTTTGGATTTGAGCAAGTTACAAAACTGTCGCTGCATCTCATTCAGTAAAAACAAATGTATGTCGATATGTCTTGTGTGCGTTTAATGTAGAACGGTGTTCTGTTAGTGGCATGAGTTGATTTCCCTATTAAAACGTGTAATACATTTGTATGCGGATTGAATGCTTCTTACTGCTTTTTTCTTGCTTGTCGTTGAACAGTTTTCAGGGCATACTTGTGTTTTCATCTGTCAAAGTTTTTGGCTAGATAAATTGTAGATAATGTGCTGTGTGCACCAAATGCACCAATTAGTTCTTTTGAGATAGGAAGGCAATAATTAATTACTATTTGTAGGGGCGACGGTGGGGGGGGTAAAAGATGGTAAATAACCATCACCCCTTTCTCAATACACACACAACTGAAGATAGCACTATACAAGTTCGAATATGGAGTTTCTGGGCCATTATTGCCTGTGAAATCCGGTGTTGTAGTCCTGATTAGAACTGAGGGCTCTATTTAACAGGATGGATTTATATTGCACATGCATTAAACAATATTGTTATAATACACCCAACAGCCCCAGTTATCATATACAGGAACCAATGTTGTGTAGGAAGCACTCGCAATGTAAATTCTATACTACTGCTATTAACTGTAGTAAATATTTACGTGTGGCAGTGTGCTTCCTCTGCAATATTGGTTTCTGAAAGACAATGTGAGTGGTGTGGAGGTCTTTTAAAAAGAAAAACTGCTAATGCAAGGAGCACAGGTACATGCTAAAATTGTCCAATTGCAGGATTAGTGCTGTAAAAAAACATAAATGACTACTCTAATTTCCGAAAACAAAGCCATTGATAACCAGGATGGACAATATGAAGAACAGAAGTAGATGACACCAGTGGGTGTAGTGGGCGATGACCCAAATGTTAGTTGACCATTGGATCCTGAACTTGCTTAAATGTGACATGAGACTTGGCCTTGTGTTTGGAAATATATTTTGGGTTATCTGGACCTCCTGGTGCAGCTAATTTGCATGAGAAGTTTGTGTAACTCTAATATTCAAGGCCACAAAAAAGGACCAGTAACACATTTTAACAGTGGTTAAACAAGACTAGTATGATTTGCTCTATGGATGCAAATGCAATTTTCTCAAGCCTGTTAGTTTTGCAGAGAATGAATTAGTCTGCCCTCTTCAGACCTGTAGTTAAACTGAGTTTGGACTAACCAAATGTGTATTTGACCCCCGACCCCCCCCCCC
This sequence comes from Calotriton arnoldi, assembly GCA_963921515.1. Lineage (NCBI taxonomy): Eukaryota > Metazoa > Chordata > Amphibia > Caudata > Salamandridae > Calotriton > Calotriton arnoldi. Next base: position 7,364,773 of record CAWUFW010000023.1, read on the forward strand.
CCCATTAAAAAAAAATTCCCCAATATATAACCTGAATTCTAATTTCAAACAGTTATTTTTAGTATGAACCTTTTTTAGGTGTCCTGTATCATAAGTGCTCTTTGTGGAAATCTAGTTTTGTTTTGAATAAATCGCATTGTAACAGAACCCACCAACCTGAATACCAATTGTGGTTGCAGTATTAAAAACCAGGATTGATTAGATGTCCATATCGGCAGCAGCTGGAATTATGTGATGCTGCATAATAGTCTGCATCATTATAGATTTACCGTACTAGTCACATAACGCATCATCTGCAGAGTTCAGCAAAGCTTGTTTATAGCTTAAAGTTTTAAACATTTACTCAAAAGTTTTACACGTGGTGTCACGCAGCTAACTGGTTACGTTTGGGTTGCTGATTGTTGTACTCCTGTTTAACTGGTACTAATGAGTGAAATGTTTTGTCCTGGCAGTATTAATATGTTAAAATGACAAAAGAGCAAGATCATACTGACCCCGAATGTGCAAGTGTTGTGCAGTCTAATTTTCCTTTTCTTGACTCATAATTTAGCCAACTCTACTACATAATTTGGCCCTCAATTGTTATATATCCAATAGGCGAAGAACATTGCACACTGCAGTTTTTTTAACTTTCTGGTTGAATATTAGAAATAAAACCAGATATGTGCTCTGGTTTCCCTCTATTTTAAATCTTGGGGCTCAAGGCGCACTGATGGCTTTACCTATAATACTGTGAATCTCAAACATATAAATTATTGGTGGTGACTTAATGGAGATGGGTGTCTCGCTCTCAGCAATAGGACCAAGTCGCTCTGAACTCTTTGGGAGCCTCATAGACATAAAAAATTGATTGCCATTATTTACTTATTGAGCACCATTCCCTCAGCTGGCCTAAATCAGTCTAAATAAACAAGACTTCAGTTTTTATCTGAAATTTAGACAGACGAAGTTTTTGAGGTGTGAGGGTAGAGTTGCAGAAAGAGGAAGGAGTAAAGATGAAAAGCTTTGGCACAAAAAAGCTCTTTATTTATGAGAGCTACATAAAGATCACAGATGCATGCTGTGCTCAATGTAACCGATGACATGTTAATTCGGGATACGAGTTTGAAATCTTGTTTGCCAATTAAAATACTGACTAATAATTCAGTTTGTTCAGCAATGTCTGTGTGCCATAATCAGAACAAGTCTAACACACTGCTGTGAACAATGATTTCAGAACAATTGGTCTATACTGATTTGGGTATCAAATCTTTTATTTAATGACTGTACAGGTTACTGAAATTACCAGGCCTTATACTCTGCTGGAGGCAAACTAAATGTATTTATCCTTTAATTCACCTGAGTTACCAAAGTAAGTGCTACACTTGTCAGTACTCAATGTTTCCAGTACATTTATGTGAATTTTAATTATGTATTCCTAATAAGCTGCTTAACTTCTCTGGAAATTTTCATATCATCTGCCATTTTGCCATAAACTCTCGTAACAAATTAAAAGCTCAAAAGTCTACAAAACAATAAAACAGATTGCCACCTGTGTTAGTACTCTTGAAAGTCATTGGCTTAAACAATGATCTTTGATCGAATAGCCCTCTTTAAATCCTTCTCGCTCAATCGGATGACATCTTTACAAGAATCCAGTTCTTCAAAGATTGGAGTATATGACCTTTGCGTATATCTTTCGTGCCAACATCTGATAAGTGGATCCAAAGGATAATTTTTGTTAAGAATGGGCTCAATTTCCAACATTCAGAGAACTATCCAATTTAAGTAATAAATTAAAATGCCAGAGCAACTATCTGACCCCTCCATTCTGCATTTGATTTTATTAATGCATGCCGATCATCTAGACTAGCTGCTCTTGACTGATTTAATAGTTATATTTTCCTTAAAGAATTTACAGTAAGTGTGTATTTTTTTATTCATACACAATATGGATCAGGTGGGGCACCTGAACATCCATCCGTGTAAATTTTGTTTTATTGATTTATATTCTTTGTCAGCCTATCAACTTTTCTGGAAGCATACATTTGCATAAGTTTGATTTTCCGCCACACTAATACTAAAGGGATTGCCATGATTTTCATGCATCCTTTGACGTAATTGCTAACATTGTTTGCGCCCAGTTTTGGATCTTATTTTTTTTCCACTTTCTTCTTATAATGTACTTTATTTGACCCTATTATCCCACTTTAGTCCCTTGCTCTGCTTAAACCGGAACCACTTTTTAAAATCTTGACACCGAACAGTGAATGATACGTACTTTTTAAAATTCCTTTATGTCCTTATCTCTATGGTGAATTTTTTCTCCAGATTTAATGTGTTATAACTATACATTTTTTTTTTTTCAATCTAATTTATCCCCCAGGTTTTCCAAGTCCATGGTTTTCTGGACTGGGGAGAGTGATATGTATGCTATGGGTAGTTGATCACATTGAGCATTCAACCTGCAAAGTTATAACTTCTTCCCAACTATTCATCGTCGGAACAAAAGTTCTCAGAGTGAAGATGGTTGTGGCCTTCTATATTGGCTACCTGAAAGTTGGTAATCGGCCCAAAGTGCCAAACTCTAATCTATATAACACCTTTGTTTGCCTTGCGTAAAAGTTTGCGTTGCTTGGGACCTGATTTAAAATGCCCATTCCTACACACACAGCCTATTCGTCTAAACCTTTTTGCATTTCACAACATTCCATAGATCTGAGCTTGGAAATAAAGCTGTAGTTCTATTAAAAGCTGACCATAGATCATCCTAGCAGGGGTCTTCCTGCTTTGAGCACGAGTAAATTAAAATTACCCGTTATCTCAATCAAAGTAGTTCGAAACATAGTGCATATATTACTCAGATCATCATTACAAATATATATATATTTTATGACTTCTCACCCTAATATTACGTATACATTCACCACAATCAGATTCTCAATTGAGGCAAAATAATTATACAAATTAACAATATGTGCCTGTATCAATCACATTTTGTATGTGCTTGCTTGTATTTCTTGCAATTGTTGTAGATATTGGTAATACTGCCTCTAAATCTTTCTTTGCAATATATTTGAGCAAATCCTTCAAATGTAGGTTTATCTCTAGACAACCGTGTCTCCTGGAAACAAACAAGATTATTCCATTCTAAGACTTTATATATGCACTCGTATTCATCATTCTACCTAATTTATGAACATTCCAAGAGATAAACATCAGGTTGTGGGAAGAAATTTGGTCTTAATCGATCTCGCTATTTTGATATAATCCTCCTCTTCCCAAACGGAGCTCAAACATACCGGTTATCTGTTTGTCTCGCTATGCCTCTTGTTTCTCCTATTTCTTGGCAGGTTTATTTTCAAGTTCCCTTTACTAAACCCAACAGATTTTTTTGCAGCTCCCATATTGCTACATTCAAGGATAACGTGACTTGATTACTACTTAAATCAGCATGGTTATTTAAAAATGGCTCTACGTGCAATTTCTTAGTTTTTGTTGATCTATTCTAATTCCTTGGAGTTTCAATTCTTGCTCAGCATTCCATATTGAGATATATCTATCATATATTTTTTTTTACTAAAAGGAGAAAAACATTAACTTAGTAGTTTCTTCTCTTTATCCTTTGAAAGCCAACGTGTTTTATATCATTTGAGTATATCTCTTGGAGAGGGACCACTTTGAAATATCTGCGGTAAACTTGATCAATTTAATGGCTCCACTTTTTACATTTCTTACCTTATCTTAACAGGTTGATGTACAAGATCAGGCTGCCGTCCCACTATTATCTAAATTCAATTGCTCAAGCTTTGCCATAGTAGATTTTTTGCTCTTCTATTCCCTATAAGGTATATGCAGAGATTGCATCTTTCTCCTTTATTCAAAAAATGTCTTTTCTCTGGACAGCCACCCCCCCCCCCTCCCAAAGCGGCTGTTCTACCATTTTTAGGGTTTTTCGGAGCTCTATTTACCCTCTTTAACAACTTCTTATGGGGATCATAATATAGACTATAGCGTTTGTAATTGCTTCTTCCTTTAAGTAACATTGGTATTCATGATCTATTGACTGTTTTCAACAATTATTTTCCATCCCTTGATGGGACTTATTCCTTCTCTCCTTGCAATTGAACCCCAGCCACCCCGAGGCACCTGGCATACATTTTGTTTTCATTTTAATTCCTATCGTATGTTAAGTAATCCTATTTGAATGTTCAACACGTCATTATTGAAAATTCCACTGTTTGGAAAATTCTGCACCAAAACTTCATCCAGATGTATCCAAATCTGATAATACTTTGCTTCCATGTCTGTGTCCTCCAGTCTCGAGCACCTTCTACTTCCATCCAGCTTTATGTTGGTTCCATGTTGGTTTTAGATGGTTTTCATGATGATATCCCCTTTGACCCCCTCGCTACAGCATTTGCCTACAGTTGAGCTCAAACTTGCTGTAGTGACCAGGATAGGCGGGGTTCTAAGAACTCCATTGCAAAGTTTGGAAATAATCGAGGTGATCATTCTCCAAGAAAGTAAATGAATCTGCAAGTGTTGCTCTATTTTTAAGAACTAATGTAGATGGAGTCAATTAGGTAATGTTAATGTTTTTTTGACAAGAAATGTCAGCACCTGTTTGGGATGTCCTTGAACTATCTATTCTAGATTAGTACTACTTTAATAATGTCCATTATGACATAGCAGGTGAGCTGGTGCAGATGTTGTTGTTCATAATAGTTGCATGTTCACTTTGATCAGAGATGCTTAATACTTATCCTATGCTGGGTGAAGACTTTTGTGACACTGGCCCATATTAATGGGGATCCTTGCTGGCGAAAAGACTCTGACCAAACATGGATTCAGTCTAGCGTGGCATCTGTGATTCAATGAAAATTTGCCTAGCACCGTGAAGGTAAGTTTCAATTCTATTAAGGACACCGAGGCGAGGATTGTGCTGTCTTTCTTCGCTTTATTGTTAACAAAATTTCATGGCAGCCCAAAAGACAAAACTCGAGAAAAAAAACATCAACTCCCATGAACCATAGGGAGAACCACCATGTTATAGTCCTTTCACAGTGTCCATGTTTAACACAAGTCCCTTCACACTGTCAGTGCCGCCTCTTTCTTGGCGCGAGTTACGCCAACAGCACAATCACTGGTCCTGTTTTGAACCGTCGTTCCCTAGAAAAGTAGAGACAGAAATTCCTGAGTCAGTTCTTCGTACGCCTTGAGGCAACTCACGACACACAATTTTGGGACGTCCGGGAAAGCAGGGTATGAAACCGTGCGGGTGAGTGACGTGGTGCAATGACCCACCGTGAAAACTACCCCATCAGTGGAAAAAACTCTTGCAGTAATGTCTAGGGCTCTTACATCCGAGACTCTCCTGCAGGAGACCAAGCATAGCAGCATCGCCAGTTTAGCCGAGAGTTTTTACAGAGGGGATTTGTTCGGCTGCCAGGACAGAAAAAGGTTCAAGACCAAGTTGACGTCCCACAAGGACGAGTAACGCGGTTCTGGAGGCAAGGAGAGGCGAATACCATGCAGCAATTACAAGTGAATGGGTGTTCCCCCAAAGGTGCCCCTTCTACCGGGGTGTGACCTGCAGAAATTGCAGATCTAATTGCATTGATTGAGCGGTACGCCAAACCTTCTGCTGCCAGATCAGCCAAGAAATTTAAGATCTGGACGACGTCTGCAACCACGGGATCCAGGTTCCCCCGAAGACCATAACAAACCCATCTTGTCCACGCGGACGGATAACATTTGGTGGTGATGTCTGCCCACGCCTTTGACAAGATGAGTTCAGCCGTTCTCGAAAGTCCTGGGAGCGACCAGCGCTGCCTGAAAGCTGCCACGCCATCAGCTAAAGGGAACCCTGATCAATGAGGTGGTGTGGTACGAGATCTGGATTCAGAAGTAGGTGAGGAAACAGGGGCGTTAGGTTGGAGAATCCCAAGAAAGTTCCAGAAGAACCGGAAACCAAATTTGAGATCTCTAAATCTGAGTCACCATTGCCACCTCCGCCTCCTGTCGATGGATCTGGGCCACCGCTCTCGTGATCATTGAGAACGGGAGGAGGGAAGGCGTAACCCTTCTCCTGGCTCCAATCTTGGAGAAATGCATATGTAGCTGCAGCCAACGGATCCGGCCTCCAACTGAAGAACCGCGGCACCTGATGATCGAGACGCGAAAAGGTCGGCCGAGAACAGACCCCACAGATCCGACAGCCATTGGAACACCTGAGGGTCCAGCTTCCACAGGCTGGAATCGTGCAGGTGCCTCGTGCCAATTCGCAACCTGGTTGACCTGGCCCGTAAGGTACTCCGCCGTCACCGAGAAGTGATGGGCCAGGCAACACTCACAAAAGTCTTTAGCCAGGGGAGCGGGGGCACCCCAGATGATTGACATACTAGACCGCAGAAATGCTGTCCATCTTGAGAAGGACACAACTGAACCTTGTCCCTGGTCCAACAACGGACGGCAAAGGACCCTGCCAGGAGCTCCAGGCAATTGATATGAAGAGTTTGTTCATCTAATGACCAGACTCCTCCAGTGGAGAATTCCCCGCAACAGGCCCCCCAACCGGACCTTCTGGCGTCAGACTCGATGATCAAATCTGGCACGGAGCCGAAGATCGCCCGGCCATTCCATGCTTCCATGTGTCGGCAACCAAGCGATTTCTTCCCTTGCTTCCGTGGAGAGCGGCACCGATTGGGCGTACAACAGACCTTTCCGCAGGTCGTGCGCCTTCAGGCGTTGGAGGGCCCGATAATGAAGGGGGCCAGGGAAAATTGCCTGGATGGAAGAGGAGAGAAGGCCCACCAGCCGGGCAATTTGCCTGAGCGACGTGCGGGGCTTGGAAATGGTCTGACGCAACTCGTGGCGGATCTTGGCCATCTTCCGAGATGGAAGACTCAAGGAAGATTGAACCGAATCCACAATGAATCCGAGAAAACTCACTCTCTGAGAAGGGGTGAGGACCGACTTTGGCTCGTTGATGACGAACCCCAACCCCTGCAGGAGATACTGCCTGTTGGAGCTGATTGGCCAAGGTCCTGGGGCACTGCGCCATGAGGAGAATATCGTCCAAATACACGATCATACGGATGCCCTGGCCCTAAGCAACTCCACCGCTGGATGGAGCACCTTGGTGAAACACCATGGTGCTGAGGAAAGACCGAACGGAAGGGAGGTGAACTTGTAGACGCGAACTCTCCAACGGAACTGCAGGAATCGCCGAGGAGGAGGGTGTATTGGGACCACCAGATAGGCATCTTTTAGGTCTAACCGCACCATCCAGTCCGATGGCAGTAGAACGTCCCGAAGGAGGTGGATCCCCTCCATTTTGAAATGGCGGTACACCAACCACTCGTTGAATTCTCGGAGATTGATAACCGGACGACGTCCGCCATCGTATTCGTCCACTGGAAAAATATTGCTTAAAAAGCCGTCGTGATGCAGGACCGATCGACAAATGGCCCATATGTGCAGGAGCGCGGAGACTCCCAGTCTAAGTTCTGCATCGCGGGCCGTGAAACAAATGGGTTGATGGTGGAATTCCTGCCGAGGGTGATCGTAAAACTCTATATGGAAACCCTGTACGGTTTGCAGGACGCATGCGTCTGAAGTGATGGAAGCCCACGCGGCTGGAAAGGCCGCCAACCGTCCTCCCAATGCGGACCTGAGCAGAAGGTAAGACACTCGCCGTTTGAATTGAAGCCTCCCCGACCTCTGAAGCGCTGGCCCCTTGTGGGGTAGAAGTTATTATAGTTGGCGCTAGTGTTGTACTGACCGCGTCCGGAGCCTTGTCCCTTGGAAGGGTTTTGTTGGAACCCACGGCCGACCGAGCGGCCCCTGCCGGCCCGTGGAAAACCCGCGGGCTGAAGACTCTCTTGATATTGGTGGGATTGCGCCTTATCCAAAGACGTAAAGGTCGCCACAAACTTACCGAGCTCTTTAACAAAGGGGTCCCCGAAAAGCCCCCCCCATGGCCACTGCACCTGCCTCCGAGGAAGCCAAGTCCCCGAGTTTGGGGTCCAGCTTAATTGGCAACGAGCGACGACGCTCATTTGACAGGGCGCAGTTTGCGTTGCCCATGAAAATAATGGCACGCTGGGCCCAGTTGGAAAGCACTTGGGGCGAGATAAGGGACCTAGAAACTTTGGTCTCCTCGGCCATATCTAATATTTTGGTCATGGGACCAATGGCATCAAGGAGTTTATCCTGGCATGAGCGCCAAGATCGGTCTATGCCTTTCCGCGGATCTTTCATGTACTTGGCTAAAAAAAGTGGCCATTTTTGAGTCAAGTTCAGGGGTAAAGGCAACCTTGCCCTCAAGAAGGGGCCGTGGGCACTCCGGTTTCAAGCAGCCGCGGGCCTACTTCCCAAGGGGCTTGCGGAGGCGACCGGCGACAAATTTAGCTACCTTGTCGCCAGGAGCCCAAGCATCGGACCAGGGGTGGACAATCATCAGGGTCCAGCATGCCTGAGTCGTCCCCTGGGGTGGAGGGTGGAAGCACCGCAGGGCGCCACGGACGTGAGGGACCCGCCTCATTATCGGAGTCTCCCGGTAAGTCATCATCCGGTTCAGGAGAAGCTGCACCGGGGGTCCCAAAAGAATTCGGTGGCGGGAAGGGGGGCAGGTGTAGTGGGGGGTTACCTTTGCCAGAAAAGCACTCGAGGCGCGCAAACGTGTCCTTGTCAACCCCTTCTTTGCATTTCTTTTTAGGAGGGGGCTCGTCCCCTGAGGGAAGATTAGGGGTGGAGACAGAGGGCTCCTGCGCCAACTTCGCACACTCCTAACTATCCTGTCCGATGGGCACTGCTCCATAGGGCCAACCACCTCATTTACTACCCTATAGATGGAGGAGTCGACAGCGTCATAAAATTCATCACCCCACTGCATGTATGCCTGGGATTCCTCCTCCTCCTCATAAGTGCAGTCCTGAGCCTCCATAGGTAATTGGAAGGCAAGGCCAATCCCTCTTTCACAGAAGGAGCTGTGGTAGCGCAGGAGCGCTAAATAAACAAAGGCTGGGGGACCCAGAGCGTTAAAGCGTAGACCAGCGGTCTACAATGGGGATACACAAGTCCCCGCGCACAAAAAAAAGCCCTTGGGGTTTTTGACAGGGCTCCGCTGTCCGGCCGTGCGCTTAATTAGGCCCAATTAGCTTGCCGTGCACTATACGCCGTCATGTGTCGACGTGGGACACACCCGCTATTACAGACCCCTCCTGCCGGAACGTAAATCTTTTAACACTTGCAGGAATAACAGACCCAGGACACCGGGCGTTCACCATGACAGTGGGAGACAGGCTCCTGTCTACGCGGCTCCAGCAGCGCGGTCTCTCTGGTGAGGAGACGCACGCAGCAGGAACCAGCAAGACACAGAATAATACCATCTAGCAGACTTCAGAGGCACCGCTACAATAATGGGCGCTGGCCGCGTGAGCGTTCCCGCGGCTGAGGGATCTGTGTAGGCAAAAGATGCCGCGAAGACCACACGCTACAAGCAGTTAACCACAATACCCCCCCCCCCCCTCCCTCCCACAGCACAGCATGTGCGCTAAAGCAGGGGAGAAAAATACAATATTTAATTTCACAAATGACGAGAAGTCAAAAAACACACTTAACTGGCTGCGAAGCAAGACGAGGCACTTGCAGTGTGAAAGGACTTTTGTGTTAAACATGGACACTGTGAAAGGACTATAACATGGTGGTTCTCCCTATGGTTCATGGGAGTTGATGATTTTTTTTCTTCGAGTTTTGTCTTTTGGGCTGCTATGACATTTTGTTAACAATAAAGCGAAGAAAGACCGCATAATCTGAGCCTCAGGTCCTGACATAGAATTCGCTACCAAGTGGTCCTTTTGCCATGCCTACAATGCAAGAGGTGCCCCTGTAAGCCTCCCACTGCTCCACAGCGCTATGACTCCCTGACTGAGACTGACCTCAGACTCTGCTGCTTCACAGTGCCTCTTGCATGCGCAGGCCTTGACTCGTTCGGGATCACTTCTCTTGCAACCTCTGCCTGTGGCCCATAGCTGGTGAGGTCTAGCCACCGCTGCTTTTTTTTCCCCTTAAGTTGTGTGTATTAAAGGTTCCCTTTCTGAGCTCTTGTGTGTAGCTTTTACTGCTCCTGCCTTTGTTTTAGGGGGTGTGGGCTGGGTGTGTTTTTCATTGCTGCTGTATTCTACTGTGTATGGGGGAAGCTTGTACTTGTGATTCCCATGTGGTGCATGCTCTCTCTTACTGAGTATTCAGAAAACCTTTTTATCTAAACAAGATCCAAAATGAAGGGTATTGTCAGTTCAGATAGTGCCCTACATGCCTTGGAGTCATTCTCGAGATAATAGATACTGGCATTGGTGGTGAAGCTGGTATAGAAAGTACACCTCGCCAGCCTCCTGTTAGTTTGCCTAGTATATGTTCTCGTTTCTTTTTTCACAATGTAAGTTGAGAACATGCGAAGAATATGGACTGCTTTTTTAGGTCGAGCCTAACGCAGCGCTCAAGCGCTGCTTAGGAGATGACCTCTTGGAATTGGTCTCTCCTTTTTCGAAAACTCGTGCATGTACTGCACTGTTTTCAATGAGCACTCATGCATGTACGGCATCTACCTTGCGGGAGCGAGCAGCGGCGCCATCTGTTTCTAATTATCCTGCTCGCTCCCGCAAGGTAGATGCCGTCATGCACGAGTGCTTGTTTACATGTGCCTACTCATGCTGGCTTTCACTTTCTTGCCGGCTGTTATTCAAGGCACTGGAACATGCCCGGTTGCCTCACTGGAAGGCGGAGGCTCTTTACTAATCCCCCTTGCATTTTCCACGCTTCCACATAGCTCATAGTAATTGTGAAAAAGTGTGGACGGATGGTGAGACGGGTGTTGCGACGCGCTTGTTTTCTTTGCAGTGCTTTTGTCACTGCATTCTTTCAAATTAAGTTGGTTCCGGTGTTCCCACTCCCTGCGCTCCGATCAGCTAGTCTAACTTTTAATTGTCCTGTGCCTCCTTGCTCAGAGGCACCTGCTCTCTCCTGGTAATTTTGCCTACTGTGAAATAATATATTACATAATTGTAGTATAGCGTGTGCAACTCGCGGGCAGCTTGTAACTCGTGCCTGAGCTGCTCCGCATACCTCGTGCCATACCTTTAAAGTGATTTGTGCTGTGTTTATAACTGTTTTATAGAGCATGCTGCCAACGAACTAAACTACCTCTTGGCACATTACTGACGACTAGTCAGTCCTATTAGTCGAATGTTATCAATTTCAGGACTCATTTGCTGTCCTTCTGGCTAAACATATAAACTTCAGACTGCGGGCACACTTCCTAGATAGCTGGTCTGCTCACCATGCCATTTTACGGACTTTGTGGCTATTGCGTATGATTCTTTTAGGGCCGGCGGGGGGGCATAGCTACTAGTTTTCTACACCACCACCCGTTTGTCGTAACCACGTGGGTAGCTTGCTTATTAGCAGACCATGCCGTGGCGTGAGCAGATGGCAGAGGTGGGGGTGAGACTGCAAGTGTCCTGCCTACTTAGGCACAGTCAGCCAGTGAAAATACGGTCGCTAACCGGGCTAATTTAATGTGCTTCTCTGCACACACCGCCTGCAGGATTTGACATTGTGCCACGCTGCCCACTTTCCCAACACGCCATCTCCCCCCTGGGCCCCGCTGTGCCCCGCCCCCTAGCTCACCTACTTCAGATGGGCGGCACAGTGGGGGATGCACTGGCAGAGGCAGATGTTTGTTTGACGGAGACAATGTTGTGTGGCTGCAGATGGCACTGCCTGGCAGAGGGCTTTGCTCCCTGACACCCCTGTCACTCCGAGTAGCGCTGGCAGGGAGGGGAGGGGGCACCTTTCGATCCTCTTTAGAGATGCCGCTCTTTTCATTTTAACATTTTTTTTTTTCAGTGCAAAGGAAGCTACAATTTTGGCTGATCCGAACAGGACTCATGTAGTCTGCTCACTCTAGGGTTGTGTGGCCAGGATGGTTTCCAGCTACATCGCACACCTTGCCATGTTTTGGCATTTTGCGGTAACTGTTTTGAAGTACGGTGGGGACCCACACAGCACTATGTGCCCCAAAATCCACAGGTATAGGTTGGGTGCTGCAAACTTCAGCCAAGTTCCTTAAATTGGAAATGAAACGTTTAGAAATGTCACGCCCCTCAGTTATCTGTTTGGCTACTGCAGGAAAGGTTAACTTCCGGTTATTTATATATCGCTTAATAACATTTAACCAGTTTCTAAGCTTTTATAAGTTCTACATGTAAAGAAACTGAGGCACATGGAGATGACTTACTTTTTCAGGATCACACACTGTTGATCTATAAAAGTATTGGTACAATAATCACCCCGTCGCTGCCCGTGTAGCAGCTGGTGCACGTGTACCACATTTCAACCTTAAAAACATTACCAAAATCTATGGCTAAACACTTATAAGGTCCCAAAGGCAAGACCTATTGGCTATGCCAATGCTTGTTCATATTTATGGTGTATTTCCCGTTTAGTGTCACTCTTGCCGTCTCAGTCTACCCCTTTTGGGTTTGGTTAGTGGCTTAATTTTTTTTTAAATCATTTTTTTAATGAGCTATTGGTAAAGGGAGACTGTGCTAAATTTGGCTTCCAGTAGCAATCGGAACCCGGTTCCAGTAGCGAGTTTTGTGAAAAGTGGCCTCTGATATTAAGCTGCAGGGGAGGACCAAATTATGTATGTGGCAGGATTGACTACATTTCGTGGCAAGAAAATACACTTTATGCAGCATAGCATACTGCAGCACGTCATGTAGCAGTGTATTTTGGTGTTGTCTGTTTAACATATAACAATGCTGTTTAGGCAAAACGTTCATCTCCGTTTAACCGCTTATATAGCAATCCTCTTTTAATTGTTGCTCGGGCACCTCAGGTTGAACTGCATCTTTGGAACCGATTGAGCTAGGAACAGATTTTCTTTTTGTTGAAATCTGTATATTATGCAGCAAGAGTGGTGAATCAATGAATACCTTGAAAACGCAGCTGCAAAATCACAAAGTGGCTTTGCTTATATTGCGTTAAAATAGTGTTTTATTAGTCTGTCTGGTTTTAGCATTTATTTGGGGTCATGACCATGATTAGAAGCAATATTTTAAAAATGTTTATTATTTGTAATCATTAGGAATTGTTGTGTTTTTTTGACCAGGAATTGATACCTTCTGGAACTTTGACTTCTGAGGCTACCGGTTGGTTTCCAGAGAAGGAATGCGTGTCTCAGCCCTTCAAATCAACAAATACGCTGGGGCTTATGCTGAATGACCTAGATCCGTTGCTGCCGTCTTCCAGCAATCTGTTTCATTTAGATCGGCCAGGAGGCGGTAATCTGAAAACTAATTGTGTGCAAGGTAATTATCATTTAAGCAGATCTTCAACTTTATAGTTCCTTCTAATGTTTTGTCTGAAGAATTATCTTGTTTTCATGTGCTGGTGTTTATTTAATTTGCCCATATTTGTAACCCAAATGAAAAACGTGTAAAACTACTGCCTACCTAAACTGGTGCAGAAACAAATAGTCTGCTGTGACTGCAGTTGTGGGTACAATGTTTACTGGGAGGTGTATGCTAATGTGGGATTGTATTTTGCACATATTTCTACTGTGTTTGTAGTTTGAGTGGAGCGCAGGTGTGCAATAAATAACCTTCTTTGGCTGTAACACAATTGTGCTTTAAAAAAAAAAGTATGAACCTCTGTAGAGAACGAGGACTGAGTAGGGCTGGAAAAACCTGCCAAGTAGTGTAGCCCACCTTTTTATTGCGTTTTCGTTCTTGTGACTTTGGTTTAGTTGTGTCCCCTTTAGTAAGGCCTCCTTAACTTCTACAGCAAACTAGGCCTAGTTGTTGCTCTTTGGGAAGGGCACCCATGTCCTTATTGCCGCGTTTGGATGACTGTAGGTCATGTAAATTTGCCTGCATTGCGGCAAGGGGTGTTCTTTAGATTGCCCTCATGTCTGAATTGTGTGTGCTTAACAGGTTTGGCCCATATCTTGAAGTGTAAAAGGAAGGGTGGTTAATTCTTGATTGGTCAAACAGGTGTAAAAATAGTGGTAAAGCTCTCCTCTCCAGCGACAGTCTTTAAGTGCAGCAATGCTCCTTTTGCACAATCAATGAAATGTATGGTGTGAGCAATAACACTAGGCCATGGTGACTGGGAGTAGTGGAGTATCACTAAGGTGGTTTTCGCAGAGTGACTAGTAGACTGGGAGAAATGTTGCTAATGAGAAATTGGTTAACTGGATCAATAAGGTCGGCCATGGTCATCCTTCAGCACTCACCTTGAACATTATCTGCATAATATATAGATTTTGCTAGGTGCTACATCATCGTTTATTGGTTTACATTTAGTGATTGTCAGAAAGCTACAGACTCTTGCTTTTGAAGTGTTAGTCATGGTTTGCTGCTGAGTGACTAAAATGTGCTCTGTGTCTCTTGTATTAACTGGTGTATGGTTGTACATGTGTGCATTTACATATTTTGCGTGTTTGGGAGCTTCTATGCACAAAAAGCAGAAAATAAGTCCTACAGTTGAACTGTTTTTCCGAATTTGCAGTTAACATTCCTGTGAATTAAGAATTTCATCCAGGAATGATTTTCTTTACTCAAGATAATTAGCAGCATGACCATGCATATAGTTTATGGCTTACAACCACACTTCTGACCACCATTTGCTTTTATTTGATCCGCAGCCTTTTCATACTCGGGTGTAGTAACATTAATTTGCAGACGGCAGCTTACAGCACATATCAGCTGAGAGAATGTACTTCTTAGCACAGTAATACATAAAAATAGCAGGTCGACTCAGCATATCTGGCGGAATCTTGATGGTTCTATATGTACATTGGTTCCCATACAAAACAAGCATTGAAAATGCAATAGGTCTCGCCTTTGATTAAGTTAAAAGCCATTTGCTTTGCTATAACTTAATCAAAGGCGAGACCTATTGCATTTTCAATGCTTGTTCTAAACTGAGAGCTCCCCAGCGTTAAAATATGCATGATTCAGCAAGGGAATACACACACTGAAAGCTCTGTGTGGCGGGAAAGCAATGTCTTAGACAAGTGCTTGCACTTCATAACTAACCTTGTTCTTCCTCCTACTCGATTTCCATCTGACATTCTCGTACAAGTTTTTTGCATGGACCCATATTTTTTAATCAGGCTTTAAGCTTTTTAACCACTTTACGTGGAAAATACTAATTCCACAAATCCTTAAAAGCCTTTAAATGAGGCACCCTCTTAGTCACAATATAAAAAGAAATTCCCGGTGCATTGATCTCGTTTTTTTTTCTCCCAGTGAAAATATAATAAACTTTCGCTCTTAAAATGAAAGCACAGGTTCTGGTTGTAAAATGACCAGGCTTGTCTGGAATGCGGTATGAACCAGTTCTCATGGTCCACGCAGCCCCTGCAGGGCCGCCCGCGTGCACAAGGGTTATCAATCTTTTTTTCGGTATAGAAACAAAGCTTCCTGGGCGGAACACACTTTGGACTACCCTTCCCTTGTGTGGTTGGGAGCGGGGAGGGAGGGGGGTGGGGCGTTACACATCAGTTCTTAAGGTTCAGAAAAAGATGGAATGTTTTCCGGATGCTGGGAGAGCGCGAACAGCATGTCAACACAGAGGCACGTTATTTGGAATAATGTTTCACGCTACTGCGCATTTTATAACGATGGAAACAAAAATAGTCACTGCGGTTTCCTAATGCGCACAAAATAAATCCAGTGTGCTTATTAGATATAATGTATAACGATTAAGACAATGTACAAAAGGAAACCCCTGCATTGCTAACCCGTGCTCTTTGAAATCATTATTTTTCCCGGTATCAATGGAGACCTCAAAAGCCATTTCTGTAAGGACGGGGCAAGAGGTGCCCTTTCTTTTGTTTGCATAAAGAACAGCTGCGCCCAGCACGGCGTGAGGGAGGCAGTCATTGCTGACCAGGACGCCCTGCTGCTGGATGCAGCCAGGGAACACTTTCGCTGTGCGTTCACATACTATAAATAATGCATCATGCAGCACGCTGCCTGGAACCCGCCCTCGGCACAGAGACTCGTGCCAACCGGGAACTAAGGCTTGAACGTGGCGTCTCTTGGCACGGAAGCTAGCTATTTGGGCACCATGTCACTGCAGAGGAGGATGCGTTGTTCTTTGCTCATACGCCGGGAAGGAGGAAGGCAGACGCAAGATGCGCGCTAGGAACCGACCACAGTAGGCGCGAATGGAGTACAGTCTACCTCCCACACTTATACGAGCCTGGAGAAGGGCAGTACAAAAACAGACAACAATAAAGAGCGCTGGTATAAAAAGAGGCAATGACGGAGAGCACAGGTACAGAAACAGGCAACGAAAGAGAGCGCAGGCACAGAAACAGACACCGATAGGCAACAATAGGGAGCGCTGGTACAAAAACAGGCAACGACAGAGCGCGGGTTAAAAAACAGGCAATGATAGCGCAGGTAGACAAACAGGCAACAATAGAGATTCCAGGTACAAACAACAATAGAAAGCATGCAGGGGGCTCAAATGCAAACTCTTCGCCTACTACAGGACAGCCAACGCGCCACGCTGGGAGTCCGGCAGCAGGGCAGACGTGGTGGGTTACAGCAGTTCTATGGAACACACGCGAGAAGAGAGGAGGACTCAAGCAAATGGTGCTTACAGAGTAATTGAAGGAGGCCGTGTCCCTCCGCAAGTAAACGATCCAATCCCGGTGGGCTGGGCCAAAAGCGGACAGGGTGGCAACCCTCAGTGTAATGATTGCCTCCGGTGCAATCATTACACTGTTTTGCACCATCCATGACGCAAAACGACGCGCACCAATCAAAATTGGAGGCGGAGCTGCGACACGACTTCTGGAATCGTATCGATTCCAAGAAGCCCTGGCATGGCGAGAGCAGCGCATGCGCGCTGCTAAGGCCAGTCGAGACCTAAAAAATAAGCAACCCAACAGAAATAACCAAGTCTTATAGATGAAAGGTGAAAAAGATGCCAAGTGTGGTGAGGCATACTTAACTTGGATCGACGGACAAAATGATCTGTGATTTCAGATGATTTGATGTCCGTGCTGAAGAGTTGAGGAGCATTACAGATGTTATGCATTAAGTTAGCCTTTCTCCCTTGATTTAAGGGTATGCTAGAACACCAGTTTGTCATTTTGGCTAGCAGCTTATCTACTTTTGTTTGCAATGGTTTGGATTGTTCACTTGGTTGTCACCATTTGTATTGCTCAAGGCTAGCCAGAGACACACCATAAGGCCATATTAACAGTAGAGGCAGTCATTTGTAGGGTAGTTTGCTGTCTTGTGTAACCTTTTAATAAAGTGCCTATTGTGCTGCATTTACACCCATGAAGTTAAATACTAATTTATGTCATCCAGTTTGTGAATAAAACCTAGGCATCTTTTTAGGTACAAATTCAATGAGCTCTTTCATTTTGCTCACGGTCTTGCATTCAAAGTCCATAAAGCTGTACAGTGTGGCCAGTTGATTCAGCTCAAGGTATTTTTACTGATAAATTGTCTTTATACCTACCGTAGGTCACCCTACTATAGCTTAGAAGAGATCAGAAGCCCTAGAGTACCCTCTGCGGCTTGCAAGGCAGATTACTTTCCTTTTCTTATTGTTCTAGTTAATGGGTTAAAATTTTGTGCATCAGATTAATTTGGTTAACCATCTATTTCTTTTCTAAATTAGGGCTTGTTCGTGTTAATCACCCTATCCCATCTTGCTTCCATATGCGTCAACATCACTCGTCGAGCGAGAGGTTTTCCCTCTGGCCACTAGATCATTTAGGAGGCTCCCATTGAGTGCACAGCCTCTTGTTGCTGCTGTATAAAAACATATGGAATTGAGTTGTGTGCAAATCCCCAAGCTGCTCACCAACTTGTAAATCTTCAGGGGATGGAATTAATTCTGGAGTGAGAATCCTGTTATATTAGTTTGTAGCCTGAACACTAAACTCTCTAGTTAAAAAATCCGGGCCAGATTTATAGATTTGAATTGGAAAAACACTTTGCCAGTAGATGGGAGGGGGCCAGTGGCGTGTTTTAAATTGTACTTTGTAGGTTGAGCTGGTGCAGAGCGAGGCTTCCCTTAGTTGAGTGAGTGGTTTGGGTTGTGCTAGGGATTAACGGAGTAAGGCAAGCTCCGAGCTCATTTTTTCTGTATCGTAGTGTTGGGTACCTACATGTTGATGAGGGTTCTAAAGAGGACCCCAAGTAATTTAGCTGGATTAATTTCTGCATGCTATTGTTAACCCCAATATATAGGCCTAGGTAGGTGCACAACCTTTTACCTACCTTCATCCTACCATTGTTCTACATAACTGGTTTGGTGCTGACCTTTTACCCAGTTAGGTGCTGCATAAATGTTTGGTTTTCTCCGAAAACTAGCCTAATTTATTACGCATGAGGATTCTCAGTATCACAGCAGGATCACCATCTTCTGCATAATAACTCTGTATAAGGGTCACCACTATCGTCATCCTTGTCCGACATGCCCACAGTACCATGACACATCTGGGTGGATCTCCTGGGGGTACCTTTTGGGTATATAAGCACCACATCTTCGCTGGGCAAACTAAAGGAGAAAGACTTCCATGCTGATGCGAGACGCTGAGGTCCCTGCACGCAGATACTCCAGCACGCAGTGGTCTGACATTCCTCGAGGGGTGTTCAACTCGAGACCAAGACTGGGTCCTATGCTCTCTCGCATTAGGTAATGGGGTTGGCTCTTTCCTGGGGGATTCTTGGCTATACACCTCCATACATGCTAGGTACACTTGAATACATCTAGTCAGGATTGCATCGTAGGAGTACGCATTATTATCATGTATCTATATGCCTGCCTGCATATATTCATTGTTTTAGCACTATGGTTGAATTCTACCTTTTCTTTACTCTGCTGGTGCTTATTACCGTATATATCTGTTTCTGTCTGATGGTTGTTGCAGCACACGTATTTTATACTAGAATGTTGCTGGTTCAATAAATATTTATTGGAAACGTTCCCACCGTTTATTCTGTATAGTTCTCTGAGATCAAGTGAGCACGAGTGACTGAGCGAAAAGTACTACACTGTTTCCACGATCCCTGAGGGGTCAGGGTTGTCATGTTCGATAGTTGCCAGAGACTATTCACTCCTTGGTAAGAGGGGCTCATAGTGGCACTGTGAGCTAGCTGGTCTACAGACTAACATATCCTCTGGGGGTGTCTGGAATCAGTCTGGACACCAATCCCTTAGTTTATGTTGTCTAAACACGCAGATCCTATATAGATTTGTAGGAACTACACAACAATTGTTGCCATACCCATTTCCTTCTCTCCACCGCTCCCACCACCAGTTTCTAGATTTTACATTGTTGCTGCATCCTATAGGCCCGAGTAGATTTGGTGCCTAGCTCCACTGGGTATCTCACATAGTCTGTCATAGCATCAAAAGCCGCTGTTGCTGAAACAACGCCTTCAGTCTTGCTTCAGTGTATCTGCTAGAACAGTTACTTTATAGTCTTCAGGTGGGCAATCACGTGAGCAACTATGTTTATTTTTATTGCATGCAGATTGTTCTCTAAAAGTGAAGTCACAGGCTATAGTATATAAAAAATATGGTCTCCCGCTCACTGCATCAGCAGTGGGCCACCCATCTTCAGCTGTTGGCTAGCTTCACTGTGAGTGAAGGCATTCTGCTCTTTCACATAGAGGTCGTACACACACAAAGTAGCTGTCGACTTTGAACGAGGCCAGAACTTGCATGGTTTCTTCTGGTGTTTGGCGATGTACAGCTTCTCTTCATGGTCCCAGATTGCCTTCAGGTTCATGAAGGCACATTCTTCACACGACTTGGAGTAGAGCCCTGAGCCCAAATACCAAAGGCATACCTAGTGCCTGTCATGAATAACTGCTTGCAATATAGTCTGTGCATTTCTTAAATTGTGTTGTCTTAAGAGGCGACATTGTTCTCTTGCATGCTAGCAAAAAGTTTGTCAAATGGCAAAGAAAACTAAGAGCTCTGTATCTGAAGACACGGGAAGAAAGGAACAGACATCGGCACATGGGGGGGGGGGGTTGTGCTTGTTTTGGCTCTGCTCCGCCACTTGTAAGGCAGAACTAGGTCAGTCCGGAGCTCTATCTTTTGCCACACAGGAGCACTACTGTGAAAAGCTTCCAAATCCAGTCAGGCGCCTGGGGGTTTATTCTAAAGATGAGTGCTGTGCGGTTAAATAGGGTTTCCACCAGAAAGAGTATTAACGAAGGTCATTAACCTGCTGTTCTCTACTTGTTCAGCCCAAATAAGTGCACCTTAAAACATGCATTAGCATAACTAATTGGTAGCACCTTTGAGATCTGTTGACTTTGGCAATTGCTTTTGAATTTGGTGGTGTTATACAGTGTCTGGACGCTGTGCAGCATCCTTAAAATGGAAAAAAGGGTGTGAAGGCCATTGCATCATTCCCCTGATGAACACATGCAGAATTACGCGGGTGCCATTTTCTTACATTTATTTCCTGATAGATGGGGCTACTGCTCAATATATTTACAGTATATTTAATAATTTATTCACAATGCATTATATAACACATGAGTTCAATAGAATGATGATGATTGACATCAGGGTAATCCTATGTCAACAATGTGTATTCCACCAGCGTACTGCATTAATTGTAGTCATATGATCATTTGGACATTTCTTTAAATACACAATGTAGGAACCTTTCAGAGCACTGCCAAATTGTGCCAAACAGGGTATAGCACTCTCTAGAATAGTGTTGACTCTAGTTGTCACGACTGTCTCCCTCAGGGCAAATCTTTCAAGGTGGCCAACTGTGCTAAAGAACTCAAGAAATTTCAGCATTTTTAGGACATAAGGGCTACTTTTTTTTCTTCATGTGCCCACCTCAGTATTGAGAAACAGCTGAGTGAACCTTCTGTACTACTTATAAAATCTAATTAGTGGTTCCCAACATTAAAACAGAAAAAGATATTGCTCACAAATAGTAAGCTTCACTTTCCTCTGAACCAATAATTACTTGTCCACTAAGCCGTAGCACTGAGTGGAAAAATGTGTCTTGCAGCCATAAACGGCAGGAGCAGCCAGGTGGTTCAGTTCCTTTCATTGTCCAGTAACCGTGAACTGGTTTCAGTTGATTTAGAAGAAACTGATGAATGTGGAGGTAAGGTAATCTATCTTAAGGTCCAGTCTGAAGTCTTTTGCCGCGCTAGTCATGAAAAATTCAACCTCAATCTTATGTGAGATTATTTCCCAGTAAGAAGTTAAAATACCTTATTGGCAGAAACTAATAAATCAGTAAAAACAGATTTTCAGTAGTTCATTATTATACCTTGGTTCCCACCAAAAGGTTACTCCTTTGTTGAGCTACATAACTTTTCACCCCATCGTTACCAAATATCATCCAGCTTTCTAGAGAATAAGTCAAATGCGGTCAGTGGTGACAAATTTAGGTTTAGAGGTTAACCTGCCCAACATTCTCCAGAGCGTTGACTTTTTCCTTGGTGAAGACTTCATATCCGTCCTCCAAATAAGGTTCAAAATTAGCATTAGCCCTTACTTGATATTACCCACGAGCGAATCAAAATAAATAAGTGAATCAAGACAAAGTAAATCTCTGCACAAGATTAACCCCCAAGTACATTAGGGGATTGGATGAATCATAAATTTATAGTTCGTTTTTTAACTTGGCTCTTGTGATCTTCGCAGTTTCTTAATACTTCGCAGTAGTGGCTTACCTCACACCTCCAAGGTTTAATAGTCTACACTTACTTGAATGACAAGTTGATCAAAGACTACTTAGTTCTGAAAGTGATGCATGACTTGCAAGTAACAGTTTTTGTCTTACAAGAATTGGACCTCCCGATAAGCTTTAACAATTCCACAATCATGCCAGTACAGCACGCTACCTGTTAGACCTGCAGAATACAGAGGCAAGCAGACTAAACATGTTTTTCCTGGAAGACCTTAATTGAGTTCTGGATGGCAGTTGGTTCAAAGAATTTCCTTTTCTGATGTGAGGAGAGGCACCATATCATGATCAACTGCAAGAAATACAGAACGCAGAGATTTTAGGTTCTGAGCCCAGCTTGAAGGTGGAATTCCTTTAGGTTGGACAGAAGGATCCTCTACATTTTACTTACCATTCTTTTGCCAAAGGCTGTCATGAGGAGGCTTCCATGCATGCAGAATAGTCTCTCAGGATGTTTGGCCAAAACCCCACTTCAGTTTACCATTATTACACTTTGCCACCTGATTCCTGGGCAGCTGCAGTACAGACGTTCAAATAGTGTTTCTACCCTGAGCATCATGTGCCTTTGAAAAATATTCTACGTTTTTTTTGTCTTGAAGAAACCATCTTGGCCTACCTTTTTATATTTGGCTGAATCTGGGCTCGTTTCCTCCCATAAAAGTAGATCTTTTTCATTGTTTCTGGCAAGAAACTTTCCTGCCCAGGGCCTTAAGTATACTCCTGTACAAATAGCTGCTCCCCCGCTACTCTTTAAAGCCTTGCATAGTCGCATACGCACAGTATATCTTTGAATGTTGACTGGTGGCCGAATATGAAATACCAGCATTTGTAAAGCGCACAGCTACCTCCGGAGAGTTGTCCCGGCGCTGGGGGCTGTCGGGAAGATTAAGCGAGCTATTGCCCAGAGTCACCAGGTGCTGGGCTAACCGGGCGCCGGGGATCGAACCGTGAGCCCCCGTGTTCCAGAGTCAGCCGCCCTGGCCGCTGCACCACACCTCTTTAAAGCTGTATGCGTCCACAAGCCATAAACAATGTTTTAACACAGTAGTGTACTTCAGAAGTGGCACACTTTCCTCTCAAATAACCAACAGACTTTCACATTGCCAGTTTTCCCCCCCTCTTGCTTTTCTGATCTGACACCCTCAAGTGTAGCACTCTGTACCTTAGTGAGCTAAAGTGTTGTCTGGATCAAACAAAAGCACCAACATTAAGAGAGTTTTGAATTTTGCAGTCAATGGTATCCTCTAAGGGTTTGGCATCCTCCAAGAAATCCAAACCTATGTGGATTTTTTTAAATTATATTGTTAATTGCCAAAATGCCAATCTCCTCTTGCATTTAGGCTCATTCTGTAAGGAAAGATAGCTGCTTGCCTTTTTAGTAATGGCCCACTTGCTAAATATTTATGGAACACCATTTTGAGACTCGTCTAAACCTTTCCAAACATCCATGCATTTAGTGACGCTAGAGTAGGCCTTTAACTCCAAATAATGCAAACATGAGCTGCAAGAATGTTACTGGTGTACTTATAGGATATGACAGTTGCAGTACTGGTTGGCACTGAAAGCCAAAATCATTTCCACGATTGGACCTCTTTACAGACCATACCTCTTTTCTGCAGTTGCTTGTAGCTCTTGGATGCCCTTATCAGCCTTCAATGCTGTATGAAAAGAAGTCATTGTATTGTTTTTAGAATGCAGGAAACTAGCCTAACCAAACCAAGAGGGCCTCTTACAAAAGAGCAGCATTGCGTGAACACATCAGCTTGAACAAAATGCATACAGCGGGATTGCAAGAGTACTACTTGAATATTTCGTTTAGAGCATGGGTACTCTCAAACATTTTCCGGGGGGCCGCAAAGTTTGGTCTGTGATGTGACCAAGGGCCGCACTGATGCCAGCGGGGGGTGTAAAGTGGGTGTAGGTGAAGCAAAGCATGTATATCTAGTGGCCGTCTTTAAAAATTAAGGTGGGCCTAGTTACTTCCTTTCCCTAACTGCAAATTAACCTTTAAATAAGTGCTTGCTGTATATTTAACATTTTTTTTTTCATGTTGGTGCTGAGTCAAGAAAACAGCAGCCCAGTGCTGCTGCTGCCCAGGGGGCCGCATGTAAAGGTCAGGAGGGCCGCATGCAGCCCCCGGGCTGTACTTTGAGTAACACTGTTGTAGAGGGAACTAGAAAGCCACTGGCCCCAAATGTATGGTTGCCGGGGCAGCCCCTCCACTTGTATATTATTCCCTTCCCAGCTCTGCAGCAATCGTCCATACCTTGGATCCACACAGGCAGTGGAGGGTACCATTCTTGATTTGCTTCCATAAATTCTCTGGATAACATTGTGAAATTGTTCAGTTCACAAGTAGCGTCTAGTGATTATATAGACAATTACTTGCAGAATTGTTTGGAGAACCAAGATGGATGTTGCATCTTTTAACTCAGTCTAGGTTTTAAGCTGGACTCCTAAAATCAAATTTGAAGACCATGCCTTTCAAGCTGATCACTCTTTAACAGTTCTTGTCTGGGGCAGACCAGGCTACTAAATTATAAATACTTAATTACGGTTTCGATCTCTAAAAAGATGGGAAGTCTTTAATTCCTAAGTTCTGAAATTAAGTCTGCATTCCCTTTTTAGGTTGAGCCTAGCGCTGCGCGCATTCGCTGCTCTATGGGAAACTTCTTGTGAGCACTCCAAACTTCCCCGAAACTTCTCTGTGTGGGTGTGACTCCGCCCACACATTTGATCGACCTTTGCGTGTGGCTTTCAATAATGAAAGCACGCAAATGGCCAAAGGCGGGTGCATGTCCCACCTTCTTAAAATGTTCACTCCCACGGCGTTTGGGTCTCTGGAGCGAGCTGCGGCGCGCAGGGTGCAGCTGCATTCCTAGTCGCGTCGTGGATCAGGTTACTAAATAAACACAGCGCGGTCGCTTTCACTTTCGCAGCTGCGCTTGTTTTTGCAGGTATGGGTTAGTTTCTGCTGTATTTTGATACCGTCGTACATCCAGAGCCAGATGCGTGTCTTCTGTTTAAATGGAACGTCCAGAGATGATTTATTGAAGCAGAAGAGCGTGTTCGGAGGTCTGTGTAACCACAGTTTATGATGCCGCTAACACTATGCCTGCCCCCTGTATAAAGTTTTTTCTCGTTAGCACATATATAGCAGCCTCAATAAGTCTAGTGTCGAGCACAGTACCATACTGCGGTTTTTAACCCCTTAAGTAAGGCTCTGGACTCACTTCCAAGTTGGACCACAGCAAAAAAAAATGCAAAAGCACATAGCGGCCACGTGCAGCTTTATAAGCCTGTGGCACGTAGAGAGTACGTGTGGTGGAAAAATAACAGCTATTAGATGCTGCCTCGAGTATGTAAACCGGACACACACTCACTCTGCCCGTTTTATGCACAGGGTAGAATTATAACCCGGGAGGCAGCCTGCCTCCGAAGACTGCACAGCTGCTACCTCCGGATTATGCAAACAAACACATGTAACATGACATTCTGAGGCCAGAGACAAGCTGCTGCCTGGGAAGTAAGCACATGTACTTAACGAATTCCACCCCAAGTGTGTTTGTTTTCCAACATGCCTGTGAGCTCGCGACACAATGCTGCTGAAACCCGGGCATCCCAACCATTTGGCCTAACTCTCGCATCTCTTCGTTAGTTTTCACGTCTGCGGAGCCTTTTGGTAACACATGCGAAGTGTTTCAAAATGCGCATATGTATCCACGGGGTGAGAAAATCTAGTGTGTGACAAATCCCACATCACATAAGGTGCAATCATTTAATAAGAGTGACTGCCAGTTTGTCAGCCATCCATCAGGAGAGTCACACGCAAACTCATCTTGAAGCAAAAGCATACTTTTAAACAAAACATGGAATTACAGACCAACTTTCACGTAGCGTAATCGCAGTTCCAAATGCAATTCTGACTGAGTAGCGTCAAGAAGGCAACGCTGAAAAAAAAATCCGATAGTTTCACTGACAATTTGTCGCTGGACTGCAGGCAGAACGAGTGCAGGATATCGGACACGCAACAGTTGATTCCGCACTGTATGGGTCTAAGGCATCAAACTCAAAATACAACAAGCATTGGCATAGCCAATAGGTCTCGCTTTTGGGACCTTATAAGTATTTAGTTATGCAGCACAATATCCTTGGTGCAACAACATCAACTGTTGCATGGCTAAACACTTATAAGGTCCCAAAGGCAAGACCAATTGGCTATGCCAATGCTTGGTTTTTTTACTGTTCCTCCAGTACTTTTCACTATGAGCTGTTTAAAAAAAATCTGAAAAATAAATGCATTCACAATAAACATTGTATGGAAAGCAGCAACCCCGGCATCTTTAGATCATTCCCAAAATGTGTGGACGTTGATCCCAAGCAGATAATTTATTTAATCAATTATACCTACCAAACGCCACTTTGAAGGAAAAAAAACTGGTGCACTTTTAAGTGATCAAGTGAAAGAATTGGTTTCTGCCTACATAATATGCTGATCAGAACTTACTTTAATCATGCATTGCAGATCCTATAGTGTAGTCTGGTGGTGGTTGCACTCGCAAATTGAGAACTCCAGTGATCACTACATAGTACTTTATTGCTGGTCAAAAGTGAGCCAACATTACACCTTATAACTAGAGCCGTTTTGTTTGATAGCATGAAATTTAGGGCTGTAGGGTTAGAAGCAATGACACTAAAATTGGAACACAATCACAGCATTGGGATTCTGTAGCAACGTAGTCTGTAGCATAGTTAAAGGCAAAACATGGGCATTACAATGGCACCTGGATTCATTATAAAGCAGTGTAATAAAACTACAATTTGGGTTTAACACTATCGAACAGTCAGTATTGTTAAACCGATATTTACAGTGATTCATGTCTTAGAAATATAAGCATAGCAAAATGTTATCCTGAGCGTTGATTGCCGCAGCTTGCTGTGCACTATTCTACTTTAAAAAAAGGCGTGCTTACAAATGAACACGATCAGCAGTGATGGTGTTTTTACATTTGACTGATTAATTATAACTAAGGAAGATGTGTTGAAAAGGACATTTAGGCCAGTCTATCCATTCTGCGAAGATGAAACCACGGGAACTATGTTTGCCTAGTTACCCACATATGAGTGTGTGCTCTATTCCGCCATCTGCTTTTTCTACCTCAACATCCACCTTAGGGTTGTTGATCTGTTTGCCTATTAACGATTTCTTTAAATGCCTAATTTTGTTACATTTGTATATTCATCAACTTCAAATTAAGAGCATAAGTGCTAGAAATTCTTCCTTCAAATTCCTTCCTCTTGTATACTTTTGACAGGCCCATATGTCTGTTGTAGCCCATATTTGCTGTTGAATCTCCTGGACTTATTTAGTTTTTTCCCCTTGATGCTATGAAACCTGTTCAGTTTTTGAAGCTCATGTTTCATCCCTCTATCTTCCTTATTCTAGAGATGTGGTTGGTCTTAAACAGTCCATTTGTGCACTTGGTGACATAGCAGGTCCCAGAGGCCTAACGTCCTCTTACTATTAGTTCGTCTGTGGTTCTGAATTCTGGTCTTGCTTAAATGATCACCCTAAAATAACAGTACTTTCGAAGTATTCTTCATCTCCGTTCTTTTCCAATCTTTTTGGATTGTTAGTCTCTTTAAACATGTTTGTACAAAAGTGTTCAAAAGTAGTCATTTTAGGGTTAATAGGTGGCATTAATTTTGACTGTCATTTTGTGGCCACACCCATATTTTCTGTTATGGTACGATCTTTTGTAGGGGAAAATGTCGAAATCTTAAGTATGAAAGCTTAATGTATGTACCGTAGTTTGCGAGTCCGCCAGTGACGCAACATATTTAGATGCACCTAATGTGACCATTTCTAATGTATCTTTTTAACGTTATTGAAGATAGATTTCAGTTCGTTTTTCCTTCTGGCTATCTACTGCCTTATTTCATTGGTAGAGTACATTCTCTGCTATTTTTTAATCATCTAAACTGTCTGGCTTATTCTTGAACAAACAAAGGAAACAATAGTAATAAATAGGGCAGAAAAACTGTTCGTTTTAGGAAACGAGTTGCCTCCTCCTCAAATTGTGAGGAAGAAAAGCAAAATGCTCTTAGTCTAGTCTTCAGATTTTTAATTGTTTTTTGGTTTATTTTTAGATTTGCAACTTGAGAACGATGCTATCCCTTCCTTGGAGACAGTTGCAAGGTCTCAGTCTTCTGTGATATTTGAATCTGAACCAAACCTTGACAACATGGAAAGCAGTTCTCCTGGTATGTCCAATATTTTCATCTTTTTGTTGTAGTAATCTAATGCAGAGCGTGTTATTTGGAACAATCCAAGTGGTGTATATGTGGGTTGTTGATCATAAATTGTCCTTTCAAAATGTTGCCATGTTATCTAAGCTAGTGATTCACTTAAGTGATCAATGTTCTTGTATGTAGAAAAAGAAGATTGACCAGTTAGATTCTAGAGGAAAGTTCATGGTAACAAATTGCAAACTCTAGTTATTTCACCAAAGTGAATTGTCTTCACTTCTTGGTTTACTTGTCTTTGCAGTTTCTGGTCAGTTGCTCTAGGAAAAGGAAAATGCATTCTTGTTGCTGAAAAGGTTTTTTTGCTTTACTGTTACTTATGACAATGGTCTGAACTCTACCACTCTAATAGATTGAGGCTTTTTGATGTAGATTTCGTGTTCAGTCCTCTTTCCCACACATTGTAATTCATGTGTCTCTCCTTGCGTTTTACATTGATCAAAATTGGTTCTAGGAAACCTTTTTTCTGAACACTAGTAATATCTGCAGAAACTAAATGTACTACAGAAATCTTATGGCATTTGTTGGAAGTTGACAGGTATCTGGACATCCTGGTTAGATCTGGTAGTTTTGCTATCCTTTTATTAGCATTTCACTTTTTTTTTAATCTAAACTGTAGAGACACAATTTAGGTATTTAACATGAAAGGGTATTTAAGCTTAAGCGGTGAATGAACATTGAGTAGAGTGTATCTGTTATGTGGCTGTCGCAAACTTAAGTTGTACATATTACATGGTACCATTTCATTGACTGTCACAGGTGAGTGTGTCACAGCAGGTATGGTTAGGACAAAAAAAATCTGTGCACTATGGATATTTATTAACAGATGTCTTCATAATTGCAGGATCTCCCAGCAGTCAATAAAAAACCAATAAAAACGCTGCATCTGCTTTCAGTGTCTTAAGTCGCTATTTCATAGCCTGTAAGAATTCAAAAGCAGACTGGGGCGAAATTTTAATTACACAGATGTAATTTGTGGAACTTAATGTTACTCCTGTTATGCCAAATCCCCAGAATTGCACCACGTCATGTAATTGCACAACATCTGTAGCAAACTTTTACAGCGAGCAAGCAGAACTTGAGTGCCCGTTGCTCGCACAACATGTTTGACTATTTTTCCATTTTTTTTTTTCCATCGCGGAAATGCTGGACTCGTTCGCATGAAGTATAGCGTGAAATAACTGATTTGCGTAAATGCACATGATTACACTAGGTTGGGGACATTTTTATGAAATTATGTGAAAGCAAATTATGTGAGTTTTACACACCCCTAATGCAAAGCAGTTCATAATACCTTTACTTGCCATTTACAAACTGGGAGAAACCGCTAACTAGAACCTGAAAAAAACTGCCTCGATATAAAGCAGCAAAAATGGCTTTGCTTGCAGTGCTCTACAGTGTCATTTAACACTTCTTTTTTCAGCTCTTTGAAACGGCCCCATTAATCTCTGATGTACGCCCTTACACTTTTTAACTGGTACATTTTAATCTGGATCACTTTCTTCAAGGGACATGCCATGTATGAGATTTGTTCATAATTGCTTTTTTCCCTCGTTCCTGTGTTTATGGCAAGGCTGCCACAGTGGAGCAAATCTCTCCTGTAACAATGATCTGTAATCTGAATTCTACCCTACCTGTATCAATCATTCTTTTTAATCAAAGGTTGAAGAGTGCGATGGGGCACGTTAGTTATGCTTGAAGCCTCAGTGGGCATTCCTATGCAGTACTATAGATATCCTTTTAAAGAATGACCAGTTCCAACCCTATGAAATGTATAGGGCGATAATCTTGTGTTCCATCCTCCTCTTCATCTTATTGCTTTGATAGTAAAAAATTGATTGCCACATCTTTTACCGTATTCCTTTCAAAGACTTCGGCTCTGTTTCCCTCAGAGCGTCCTCTGGATTCTGCTTTATCAAGCAAAGGTCTCATTTTGCTCACGTACGTTTGTCCTTGGCGGGGGGGGGGGGCGGGGAATGCCTCTGGTTGAAGAGAACAAACTCACCTATGGGAGATTAGTCTGGTTCTACTTAAAACCATCCTTTCCAGACAGCTTTTCTAGTGGCTACAGATTGACCTAGCTTCAGGCTGTGAAAGATCGAGCCTAATACTGCATTTCACTTCATCTGGATCGTAATAAGAGCACATCATTCTTGCCAACAGTTTCAATTTTCTTATTGATTTGTGCATCTCCTTAAATCCCTCCTCTGACAGAGAGCTTACTGTGCCTTTTCCCATGTCTAAACAACCCTATCCAGATGGATATTATTATTTTTATTAATGCTATCAACCGACAAACGTGTCTGGTAACCATATAGTGGGTATAAGAGAAATCTGCTTTAATTGCCTTGTTGAGGAATATTCTATTGTGTAGAGAAGCTACATAGAAGTCTTCATTCATTCCCCAAGTGTTGTAGCGCAGACACAGTAGCTGGTCAGGCTGCTCTGAAGAAACCTTTTTGGATATCCTATCACACAAGCTTCCTCATTTGTTTTGCTTAAATATGGAGACCGCTGGGCAATTATTTAAGATATTGCGATGGAGAAGTAAGTTACTAGTTTTGAATAGTAAGAATGTGCGTTCAGGATTAAATCCTTTTTGATGAATTTGAACTGAGGCTGTGAGGCACTTACTAGAAATAGGAATGCTAGGAACATGAAGCTGCTTGCTCCTTATGGGAATAGTGCATTTGTTTAGCCTTTCTTTACATGTACCCGATCGGGCTGTCTTTACTTCATTTGAGCTCTATTATGTGTTTTAGTTTTCTCCCATTGCAGCATATGTTGATCGGTGTGGCAATGTTTTCTTATGTATCAAAAAACTGAAAATGAACATGTTTAAGGAATGTACAATTTCTCTTCCTCCAAGTGTATGTTTTTATTTGTAAATGAAGTGCTCCGGATCACCGTATGCAGGGGGAAGTCTGTTTTTGAATTGTGAAGATTACTGCAATGCACACCATTTGGAAATGTTTAATTTCCAAAGTATGCGCCTTTTTCTAGACTGGATAACAGTGGAATGTATGCTGCCACTTAAGAACTTTGAAATACCGTGTTCCATACTGCCATGTGGGGAGAATTGTGTAGCTTGTCGTTTTCACTTGCTGAACAAGAATCCTACAGACTATAACTTTCCTTGAGGTCACTAGGTTTTCAAACTTTTGTCCCTGCAGGTATAAGTGTTTTTTTCATACCCTTTCAGTTGTTTCCCTTTCAATTCTTTCACTGCATCTTTTAGAAGTGCCTTCTCGCATCGTGTAGTTTCTGCATCCCTGTGTTTAATAGTTTGCTGTTGAACGCAGATGGGGTCCTTCTATTACTTCAAGCTCCTTTAAATAGTCTCTTTCCTTAACACACTGAAAGGATTCGGTCACCTGGTGCGATTATAGAAACTCCATGCCGCTACTGATTGAACTACATGCGATTGCACAATTTCTACACTTTGACGGTGACCGGGATGTATGAGCCTACTAATGTCAATGTGATTGCTGTATCGGGGGGGATTTTATGTTCTCTCACACCAGACTGCCCTCCCCCACAAGGCCCTCGTGGAGCAGCATGTCATGCAGCCATCTAGCCATCCAGACTATCTGAAAGAGAGTTAGTTCTAGATTCCTTACCATAGAATTACCCCCAGGCGTCAAACTGGATCCGGAAAGTTTTTCGCCAGCAGTACCCCTGCGCGTCGGAAGGTGGCGTCGGTCGACTCCGCGTTCGGCGTCGTGGTCGCCGGGATGATGTCGCGGTAGATGAGGTCGCGGTAGCTACATAGACGCCAGTTCTTTCTTTTTCCGCACCAGCAAGCGCAGATCCGGAGAGAGCGGTATCCGCAGTCAATTTTTGACAACTTTTTCTCGACTTTTGTTTTCGTTGTTGTTTGAGTCCATCGACTCCTGGTGCACGAGTGATGCCCGGCTTTAAGGCTTGTGGTTCCTGTAACCGACTCATGTCGGTGACGGATCCGCACCGCGTGTGCCTCTACTGCCTGGAGCGCGACCCCGACCCCAAGACGTGCTCCAACTGCCCGACCATGGCCCCAAAGTCTTTGCGGGAGTGGTCCCGAAAGCTACTCGAGGCCCAGCAGTCGGCTCTGCGCCACTCAAGGTCCAGGTCGCGGAGGAGGTCGAGGGACCGGTCGCAGAGTCAACACCATTTTTCGTCGAAGTCTTTGCACTCTGGGTCAGGTAAGTCGAAGCGCAAAAAGAAGTCGAACAAGCATCGCCGCTCTTAGACTTCTCCCTGGCTGTCGGCCGACGTGACGAGGAATGCCGGTGGTGCCACTCCCGCGGCTCCCCATGCGGAGCCTGCTGGGTCGACTTCGGGTTTCCCCCTCTTTCCGGGACACAGTGCGACCCCCTGCCCAGCTTCGGAGTTTCTACGAAGCGATACATGCCATCTTTGGG
This sequence comes from Calotriton arnoldi, assembly GCA_963921515.1. Classification (NCBI taxonomy): domain Eukaryota; kingdom Metazoa; phylum Chordata; class Amphibia; order Caudata; family Salamandridae; genus Calotriton; species Calotriton arnoldi. The sequence goes on from CAWUFW010000023.1 coordinate 7,397,245, forward strand.
CAGCCCGACTCCGCTGGCGCACCTTCGGGCCCTGTGGACTCAGCTGGGGGCCCTGGGCCTTCGGCGGCTTCAGCCTCTGCGCCGCAGGGTCCCCTTGGATCCAGACCTGGATCCGGATCGGCGCCGGTTGCCCTCGTTACGCCTCCCCCGGCGCCGATTCCACCGGCACCACGTCCGCCACCGGCGTCAGCTGTGTCCCCAGCCGACGTCGACCCCAGCCTCCACCTCGAGGAAGACATGGAGTCGGACCGGCGTCGACGCTGGATCTGACGCCGACGGGTACTTTTGTGCCCCTGTTCTACCCTGGCTCTTTGAGACCATATTGGCAGCCAGAAGAGGGTGAGGAGGACTGGGAGGGGTCTGGAGACCCTTTAACAGACCAGATGGTGTAGGAGCAGGACTGGCGAGAGGAACTGGGGGAAGCCAGTGGTTTAGATACCTCACCAGACCATAGCATGTTGTCTCCTCCTACCGTGGCTACGGAGGAGGGAGCGTCATACGCAGTGGTGTTGCGTAGGGCGGCCGAGGCTCGCCACCTCGAGCTTCCTACGGTGGCAGTCAGGACTAACCTCCTGACAGAGGTGCTTCAACCGGCAGCGAGCTCTTTGGAGCCAGTGCTGCCGTTTAATGAAGCCCTGACCGACATCCTTTTGGGCAGTTGGTCCAGGCCCAACACAAGGGCTCCTGTGGACAGGATGATTGCCCAACGCCACCGCCCGGGGCGTCCCCACTTTCCTCTCCCAACACCCCACCCCTGAGAGCTTGGTAGTCCAAGCCTCCACGTCCAAGGGCGCATTCCCTACCGCTCCCCCGGACAGGGAATCCAAAAAGCTGGATTATCTTGGGAAGATGTTTTGTTCCTCCAGCTTGGGACTGCGGTCGGTAAACACCGCATGTCTATTGGGCCGTTACACCCACTCCGTGTGGGACACGGTTGCGCAAGTGCTGCCTCAGTGCCCGGAGGAGGCCCGGGCCGTGCTCTCTCGAGCGGTTGCTGAAGGGAGAGACGCAGTGAAGTTTACCATCCGCTGTGGGCTGGATACCGCCGACGCACTTGGCAAGACGATTGCCACGTCAGTGGCCCTTTGACGCTACGCCTGGTTGCGTTCGACTGGTTTTTCCCGGGATGTCCAATCCACTCTTATGGACATGCCCTTTGATGGTCGTCGCCTTTTCGGCGACAAGGCAGACAACGCGCTAGAGCGCTTTAAGGAGACTCGGGCTATGGCCAGGTCCTTGGGCCTCTCCACCACCTGCCCTGCGCAGTCTGCCTTTCACCCTTTTCGTGGCTACGGAAGGGGTGCCCCGCTACGTCCCGCCCAGAGCCACAGGCCGGTGCAAGCTGTTTAGCCCCAGCGCGGCCGGGGACGTGGAACCACCACCGTGGTTCTGGGGGCGGGCGGGCGGGCCAGTCAACCACAGCCCCCTCTGCAGCAGCCTCCAAACCCTCCTAGTCTGACCTTTCAGGGCCACCAGACGCCAGTGGGCGGCAGGATCCGCCATCACCTCCCCCACTGGCGCACCATCACGTCGGACAGGTGGGTTTTGCAAATAGTCCAAATGGGCTACTCCCTCCCCTTCGAGACTATCCCTCCATCCTTGCCGCCTCGGTACCATCGCATGTCGGAGGATCACCTGGCCATTCTCCAACAGGAAGTTTCGGCACTCTTGGCCAAGGGTGCCATCGAGCGCGTTCCTGCCCCAGAAGTAGGTTGTGGTTGTTATTCCCACTACTTTCTGGTGCCCAAGAAGGACAAAGGTCTGCGTCCTATCTTGGATCTCAGGAACGTCAACCGCTTCCTCCGGAAGGAGAAGTTCAAGATGTTGACGCTCGCTCAGGTCTTGTCTGCCCTCAACCCTGGAGACTGGATGGTAGCGTTGGACTTGCAGGACGCTTACTTTAATATCCCCACCATGCCGGCCCACCGGCGTTACCTGCGGTTCACGGTAGGCCACGAGCACTTTCAGTTTACCATGCTCCCCTTTGACCTTACCAGCGCCCCTCGGGTGTTCACGAAAGTGATGGCTGTGTTCGCAGCTCATCTGCGCAGATCAGGGGTTCCAGTCTTCCCCCTATCTCGACGACTGGCTGTTGAAGGCGGGCTCGCCCCAGGCTGTCGTCTCCCACCTCCAGACTACGGCCGGCCGACCTGCATTCGCTGGGGTTCTCCATCAACGTACCGAAGTCACACCTGACCCCCTGTCAGAAGCTCCTCGACCGATGCATCACTTCTGGGATGGGGCGGCCACATGGGGGAGGCGGAGATCAGAGGCCTCTGGTCTCCGGCGGAGTCTGGGCTCCACGTCAACCTTCTGGAGCTTCGGGCGATTCGTCTTGCACTCGAGGCATTCCTTCCCTCTGTCCGGGGAAGAGTAGTGCAGGTGTTCACGGACAACACCACCGCCATGTGGTACTGCAACAAACAAGGCGGGGTGGGTCGTGGACCTTATGTCAGGAGGCTCTCCGCCTCTGGACATGGCTGGAACATCAGGGCGTATCCCTGGTGGTTCAACACCTGGCAGGTTCTCTTAACGCCAGGGCGGACAAACTCAGCCGCAGGTGCACGATGGATCACGAATGGCGTCTTCACTCTGAGGTGGTGCAAGGTCTCTTTCAGCAGTGGGGAGAGCCTTGGTTAGATCTATTGTCCACCGAAGAGAACGCCCAATGTCAGCAGTTCTGCGCATTGGAATTTCCAAGGCGGCACTCGCTAGGCGACGCTTTTCGTCGCGGGTGGAGTTGCGGTCTTCTATACGCCTTTCCGCCTATACCACTTCTGCCCAGAGTGCTGAAGAAGATCAAGCACGACCGGGCCCAAGTCATTCTTGTGACTCCGGATTGGGCACGAAGAGTCTGGTATCCCGAGCTGCTCAACATGGCCATCGATCCTCTGATCAGACTGCCTCTTCGGGAGGATCTTCTGTCGCAGCAGCAGGGGACGGTCCTCCACCCGAACCTGTCCAGCCTCCACCTCCTTGCGTGGAGATTGAGCGGCGGCAGTTGACGTCGTTTGACCTGCCTCCCGAAGTCTGTGATGTAATCTTGGCAGCCAGGTGTCCCTCTACTAAGACGGTATACGCCTGCAGATGGAACAAATTTGTGGCATGGTGCACAGCAAAGGCTCTGGATCCCCTTTCCGCCCCTCTTTCTGAGGTTCTCTTGTTCCTCATTTCTTTGGCTCAGCAGGGCTCTGCTCTGGGCACTCTTAAGGGCTACCTCTCGGCCATTTCAGCCTTTCTTGGGCTTCCTGATCAGCCTTCACTTTTCAAGTCCCCTGTTGTAAATAGATTCCTTAAGGGCATTAATCATCTTTTTCCTCCTGTTCCCTTCGTAATGCCTCAGTGGGACTTGAACTTGGTTCTTACCTACCTCATGTGCGCTCCCTTTGAGCCGCTACATAACTGTCCTCTCAGACTTCTCACTTTGAAAACTGCCTTTCTGGTGGCCATCACCTCTGCACGCAGGGTGAGTGAGTTACAAGCTTTCTTCCAAGCCTCCCTTTCTGGCTATCCATCCGGACAAGGTCGTCCTGAGAACTAGACCTTCCTTCCCAAGGTGGTTACTTCTTTCCACATTGGCCAAACCATCACTTTGCCCACCTTCTTTCCGCATCCTTCAAAAGAGGAAGAGAGTCTCCACCGTCTGGATCCAAAACGTGCGCTTTTCTTCTACTTGGATCGCACCAAACAATTCTGGGTAGATGACCAGCTCTTTGTTGGTTACGTGGGCGCTAAGAAAGGTCGGGCCGTGCACAAACGAACCATCTCCAGGTGGGTCGTTCTGTGCATCAAAGCCTGCTACTCTTTGGCGAAGGAGCCTCCAGTGGGCCTGTGTGCCCATTCCACCAGGGCGACGGCAGCTTCCACTGCTTTGGGACGAGGAGTCCCCCTAAATGACATCTGTCAGGCAGCTACGTGGGCATCGTTGCACATGTTTACTAAACACTACTGCCTGGACAGCCAAGTCCGGAGAGACGGCTTCTTTGGCCGTTCTGTTCTCCAGGACTTTCTGGTGTGAACTTGGTTCGCAGACCCACCACCGGGGTTGGTATTGCTGGGGTATCTATTCTAAGGTAAGGAATCTATAACTAACTGTTTCTTTCAGATGAATAAGTTACTTAACTTCGGTAACGATATATCTGTAAGAAACATAGGTTAGTTATAGAATCCTTACCGCCGCACCCATCCTCCCCGTTCTGCGAACTGACTTCTAGGGTTAAGGACATCCTTTCAGGGCCCTAGTTTTGTGCACCAGTGGTCAGTGTCTTGCATGGCTCTGCGCTTCTGGCGTGGAAAGTCGTGTACAGAACTGACGTCCGCGCTACCGCGGCGTATATGTATCTACCGCGGCGTCATCCCGGCGACTTTTCAGGAGATGTCCAGAACACCTTGATGGACATGCCCTTTGATGGCAGTCTCCTTTTTGGCGACAAAGCAGACAACGCTCTAGAGCGTTTCAAGGACTCACGGGCTACGGCCAAGTCCTTGGGCCTCTCCACCCGCCCTGTGCAGTCTGCTTTTCGCCCCTTTCGTGGCTACGGAAGGGGTGCCCCGCTACTTCCCGCCCAGAGCCACAGGCCGCAGCAAGTTACCCAACCTTTGCGCGGCCGGGGACGTGGGAACAACCGTCGTGGTTCCGGGGGCCAGCAGGCGGGCCAGTCCACCAACCCCCCCCTCCGCAGCAGCCTCCAAACCCTCCTAGTCCGACCGTTCAGGCCCATCAAATGCCAGTGGGTGGCAGGATTCGCCATCACCTCCCCCACTGGCGCACCATCACGTCGGACAGCTGGGTTTTGCAAATAGTCTGAAGGGGCTACTCCCTCCCCTTTGAGACTATCCCTCCATCCATGCCACCTCGGTACCATCGCATGTCGGAGGATCACCTGGCCCTTCTCCAACAGGAAGTTTTGGCACTCTTGGCCAAGGGTGCCATCGAGCGCGTTCCTGCCCTAGAAGTAGGTCGTGGTTGTTCCCACTACTTTCTGGTGCCCAAGAAGGACAAAGGTCTGCGTCCTATCTTGGATCTCCGGAACGTCAACCGCTTCCTCCGGAAGGAGAAGTTCAAGATGTTGACGCTCGCTCAGGTCTTGTCTGCCCTCAACCCTGGAGACTGGATGGTAGCGTTGGACTTGCAGGACGCTTATTTTCACATCCCCATCCTGCCGGCCTACCGGCGCTACCTACGGTTCACCGTAGGCCACGAGCATTTTCAATTTACCGTGCTCTCCTTTGGCCTTACCAGCACCCCTCGGGTGTTCACGAAAGTGATGGCGGTGGTCGCAGCTCATCTGCGCAGATCAGGGGTTTCAGTCTTCCCCTATCTCTACGACTGGCTGTTGAAGGTGGGCTCGCCCCAGGCAGTCGTCTCCCACCTCCAGACTACGGCCGACCTCCTGCATTCGCTGGGGTTCTCCATCAATGTGCCGAAGTCGCACCTGATCCCCTCTCAGAAGCTCCTCTTCATCGGAGCGGTTCTGGACACAACGCGGTTTCGGGTCTATCCTCCCGAGCAGCGAGTCCGGGATATTCAGGCTATGATTCCGATCTTTCAGCCTCTATCCCGGGTTTCGGTCAGAATGACTGAGGCTGCTGGGCCTCATGGCCTCCTGCATCCTGCTGGTCGATCATGCCAGGTGGCATATGCGGGCTCTGCAGTGGGACCTGGAGTACTAGTGGGTGCAGCATGGGGGGGTGGGGTGGGGGGGGGGTGGGGGGGGTAGCTTTCACTAGATCAGGACCAGATGACATATCCGTCCAGGATTCAGTGATAAAAGCCATTTTAATATCATGTTCCTCAATGAACAAAGCACACTCCATACTGTGTTTAACAAGAGATCTAGCATTCAACAACATACACCTCAGAGCTGGTTGGTGATCTGGATTAATTTTCCTGCTTATTCTGTTAGGAACAGAGTCATGGAGAGCATTATTGTATGGTACACCCCTCCCTGAAGGACCCTGCACTTACTTGGGGCAGTGTGGTGGTGGACTCCACCGTTGTAGCCACTGCCAGGAAAAGAGTTAATGGACCGTCCAACTCCAGTTCACCACCGGCAGAAAAGTAAAAGAATGGAAATGATGGGGAAAAAGTTTGAGGGGAGCTGCATCACAGTGGTGTATAGATAACTCTAACGCTCTGCTTAACAGATGCGCCCTTCAACTTATGGGAGAAGATGCCAGAGGTAATGAAGCACCTGCAGGAACAATACCAGAAGAGGGCAAGCGCCCCCTGCAGAGGAAGGAAAGAGCATAGCTGACGTGTACTTCAAATCGGCACTCGACATCGGCTAGACAACTAGTGGCAGGAATAACCGTAAGGAGTCACTCTTCTCTGCGAACCTCGAGGTTCAAGAATGAAGTTCATGTCAACATCCGCAGCCCTTTCAAAGGAGAACTCCTGTTTGGAAGTGCAGTAGACTACACACTACAACAATCCAAAAAGAACAACGACATGGCGAAATTGATGGGGGCTCTACAGTTAAGCGGGTAGCAAAGAGAAGCCACCCCCCACCAGAAGACCGACAGGGGGGGGGGGGGGGTGTTCAGACCATCGCAACACATCGAATCTTACTACACACAGGTCAAGCACCGGCACAGCAGTGGCAGTTCAATGCGCCATAGACTGCCCTTTCACGAGCGAGACGCAAAGGACCACCATCAAGAGGGGTGGCGGCAGCAAGCAAATGATTCACAAAATCGGAAGTCCCACCCGCACACCACCTGTGGGCGGTAGAATAGGGGCCTTCGTCCAGGAGTGGTGGGAGGTCATATCAGATGAGTGGACACACATCATCCAACACAGTGAAGTCATAGAGCTGGAAAAACACCCACCAAATCAGGGCCCAACACATACAGCCCACATGGGAAAAGAGAAAACCTATCTTCGACAGGCTGTAAAAGAATTGCTACAAAAACAAGCCACAAAAGGTGCCCCTAAAAGGGGATCAACCATGGAATCTACTCCACATACTTTCTGGTACCAAAACCAGACAAGTAGCTACAAGCCCATACTAGACCTCCTAAACCAATACACAAGAACACAAAAATACTAAATGACAACTGTACAGGAGGTCATTCCTCAACTCCAGTAGGGGAATTACATGGCAACCATAGACTTAAATCTGCACATTTTGATGAATCGCAGGCACCAGAAGTATCTGCGCTTCATAGTAGACAAAGCACACTACCATTTCAGAGTGCTACCATTCGGCATAAAATCAGCTCCCAGAGTGTTCACAAAGTGCTTGTCAGCCGTAGCTGCTAACCTGAGAAGAAAGGGAATACAGGTATACCTCAAAAAAGACGAGTGACTGGTGAGGGCAAGCTTCGCACACAAGTATCGAGACCGGATAAGAGCGGTTATGACAACGCTCCACAAACTGGGGTTCACAAAAAAACATGGTGAAGTCTCCACCCACACCAAAGCAAAAGAAGCTCTTCCTGGGTGTGAAAATGAATACAGTGCAAGGGAAGATGTTGCCAGCACAGAACGCAAGAAGCTCTGTTATCGGAACTGTCATTTTCTTGACAGTGGGAAAATCACTAGGAATGATTGCGTGCTGCATACCATTAATACCCCACGTGAGGCTACACATGAGGCCGATCCATGAATGGTTCCAAATCCAAAGATCACAGGCGACAGGGAGCTGTGAAGAACTAGTGGCTGTCACTCAAAGAGAGCAGGAGGGAATGATGTGGTGGAACAAGACTAATGTAACAGCAGGGAGACCATTTATACCACCAGTTCCAACATTAACCATCCCCACGGATGCCTCTCATAGGGGATGGGGAGCTCACATTGGGAAGCTCAATATCTGAGAGGTATGGAAACCACAGGAAGCAGTGCAGCACATAAAGCTGCTGGAACTAAGAACCATGTTCCTAGCCTTAAAAGCCTTTCAGAAGTAGTTGTGAAAGAAAGCAATACAAGTTCGGACAGTACAACAGTATTCTACCTCAGTAAGCAAGGGGGAGCAAAATCCCTCGTCCTCTCAAGACTAGCACAAGAGCGATGGCGTTGGGCCATCCAGAGACCGAGAACAATGACCGCAATGCATCTACCGGGAGTAGAAAACATGGAAGCAGACCATTCCCCCACCCCCTATGGAATGCAGTCGATGGACTGGTCAAGGAGATTTGGTTACAAAGTTCTGATTAACATGTATGGCAGCCACATGGTGGTCAATAAACCAGTTCACAGAACACTACTGCAGTGACGTACAGGTGAACAGAGAAGCAAAAGTTTCCTATAGAGTAGTGAAGCATCTGTTTACAAGCTCAACCTCCTTTCCAGCCCAGCCACCACAATGACAAAACCGCTACGAAGTATGTGCACAGCATGTGAATCCAGAAAAGATTCATGCTGCAAAACGAAATGGTTACTTACCTGTAGGAGTAGTTTTGCAGCTTGAATAATTTTCTGGATTGACGTGACCCACTTGCCACCCCAGGAAATTAGACGAGACCAGTAAACATGGGACATTGAGGGTACAGCCAAATGAAGTCCACAGGACATTAAATTGACAGTCGCCTAGGATGGGGAGAATCAGAAGATGGCGACTACACTTGGAGGCTTTTGGGGAAGCCTGGACTAAGCACCAAATGAGGTCTATCGACGGTCAGCAAAAAAAAACAAGCATGTACAATGCAATAGGTCTCGCATTAACTAGAGTTTAAGCTATTGGCAATGCAATAGCGTAAACTCTCGCAAATGCGAGACCGATTGCATTGCAAATATTTTTTTTTACCCTTCACGTTCGTGAAGGCCGCGCCCCTTTCTTTAAACAAGCCGCGTTTAAAGAAAGGGGCGTGTCCGACAATTAAATGAAACCACGTCATGAGGGCTTTGACAAAAAAGAGGCATCTGTTTGTCCAGTTGACAATCAGATATTTTTATTTTTTTTGGGGGGGGGGGGGGTAAAAGAGCCCATGCCGCGCTTTCACTTTAATGTCGGCCGCGTACCTTTCTTTAGAAAGCGGTTTGTGTAAAGAAAGGGGCTCGGCCTCTATGAATGTGAAAGCGCCGCATGTGCGCTAGTTAAATAAATAAGCTCGGCCGCTAAATGCGGACAGCACTGCTAAAATTTTAACCGCGGCGGTTTAGCGGAGTGGGCGGGGCCGTGTCGGCCAACGGACGTTCGCAGCACTACAGAGGTAGTGCTCGCGACGGCCGTTGGCCGACGGACGCACGCAACGGGTTAAAAAAAGCGGCCGCTATAGTTCAAGCGAACCGCCATTAGTAGAAATTAAAATAAATGCGGGTGGCGTGCTGGTGGGTGGAATAGGGGAAGAGCATTAAAGAAAATAGTGCTTACCAACTTTTAAAGCAGACCATGCAACAATACCAGTAAAAGGTCCAGTCGTTATGGGAGGTAACACATGCATACAAGGCGGTACTAATGAGGGACTAACAAGCCTAATAACGACTCGGAAGCCAGCGTTTAGGAAGGACAATGACACAAGCCAGTTAAAAATATGGGAGGAGAGTGGGCGGGGCTTCAAAGCCATACTCCACTACTGCATGCCTCGCAGCAACTCATGCGCTGCCCAGGCTCGACCTAAAAAAGAGAGAAGACTACTATGCAAGAGGAGAGTTCCAGACCCAACCACTAGATGGCTTAAAAATGCACAGCATGTGAATCCAGAAAATTCTTCACGCTGAAAAACGACTCCAACAGGTAAGTAACCATTTAGTTATTGACTGAACAAAGCCTACCCTCCATGCATGAGTGCAGAGATCACCAACCATAGCCAGCCAGCCTGAACCTGGTGGTTTGGCTCCAGAAGAAAAAATTGTTTGACCACCAGGCTCTCCCAAAAAAGATCTATAGACAGTCGTAAAGTAGCGAAGGCTGAGCACAAGGAAATGTTACATTGCAAAATGGAAAAGAGATGGTCATTTAGGTATGAAGGGGGAACTCCTTCACAGTAGAACGCAGGTCATCAAAGTTATCAGATAGCAAGGCGAGAAGCTAACTTACACTTTGCTAGGTCACTTGGCAGCAGTAGTGGCCTATACAAGAGGACATATTGGTAAAAGTTTGTTCAACCCACCAGTCTTAAAGATTACTAGAGGGAGCAAAGATCTTCACCAACACCTTTGTGGAACGTAAACCTGGTGCTGACAGGGTGTCGCCCAACCCACACTTCTGCCAAAGGTAATATAACAGTTTCACGTCAACCGAACCATCCTCTACTGGGGGTTTGCTAACCTAAGACACAAGCGGAAAGAGTACTGCATGCTCTGGACATGGGTAGGAAAGGTATGTACTATCTACAAAGCACAAAGGAAGCCATTTCCTTATTTCTTTTTCAGAAGCAAGCAAGGGTTCACCAATAACTAAGGCCGCCATTCTAATATGGATATCCAATAAATGAAACCTGTCAGGCAAAGGCTGGCATGCAGCAAGAAGGAAGACCTACAGCACATTCCACAACACGAAAAAGAAGCCTCCCTAGCTTATATGGGGAACATATCTGTGGATATATGTATGGCAGTCACATGATCATCCTTCAAGTCAACAATAAAGCACAAGTAGGATAAAAGGTACAGAGGCATTTATTTGCAAGCATAATTTCATTTCAACCCAACCTCCAACAATAAAAGAAGGCTCTCTACAAAATCAATGCACATCATGTGAATACAGAAAAAAAGTCCTGCTGCAATACAAAGTAGTTACTTATAGGAATAGTTTTGCAGCTTGAAGAATTTTCTGGCTTTACATACGACCCACCCACCTCCCTGAGAAATGAAGTGCTACATAAGCAGCCAAAATAAAGACAAGAAGAGTAAAGGTTTCAAAGAACATTAAGCCAGTAAAGGGGGGTGCTGTGGGAGAATAGGAAGATGATGAGCAAGCACCGTGGCTTCTGGGTTGCACGTCTCGAGTCACAGGGCAAGGACATATCACCACATGGAAACCTAGGACACTGAGGGTGGGAAAAAGAGAAAAGAAAAAGTGGACTAGAAGTAGTATTCTTGACCCAGCCTCTAAATGGTACTATTATGCATGACGTGAAAATAAAATGCAAAATGTCCTGCATAATGTCTCCAGGTGAGAGAATAGGAAGATGATGAGCAAGCACCGTGGCTTCTGGGTTGCACGTCTCGAGTCACAGGGCAAGGACATATCACCACATGGAAACCTAGGACATGGGGGGGGAGAGAAAAAGTGGACTAGAAGTAGTATTCTTGACCCAACCTCTAAATGGTGCTATAATGCATGACGTGAAAATAAAATGCAAAATGTCCTGCATAATGTCTCCAGAACATTGGTGTCCGTGGAATGCAGTTTTGCTGAATTTGTTGAAGGGGTCTTTGCACATTTCCTCTTTTACTGCTCCAGCAGCTGATCACCAAAAACATAATACTAATGGCCCTACCAGCAGTACTGTCCATGTCTTCTCCAGATGTCCCTTCTGCTGTACAAGGAACTGCGTGATAAGGCTGTACCTGTTTTTCTGGAAGTCTGAGAGAATATTCCATCAGTCTTCTAGTGCTGAACTGAGGGAGGGAAGACGCGAATAAGCGCACCTATGCACTGACATCAGCACCATAGTTTCTGTGCCCATCGATGCAGATCCAGAGCTTTGTTCCAAACTTCACTGGTGTTTCAATGACTCTGAATGTTTCCCAGTGTGCTGAGGAATGATGCCCCCAGCAAAAATTATAGGATTCCAACTGTGCTGAGGCAGCAGATGTTGGTCTAGGACCCGCACAAGGTACATTTCTGGTGCTTGGGCTACAGGCATAACAAGTGTGCCCTCATGTACCTTAAGGCGATTCGGGACTGACGGGCGAAACTCTGTTGCTGAGCCCTAGAAGAAGTTTCAATCGAAGCGTAGGCCCCGCTCCAACTCAAAGGGCTGTCTCAGTCCAGAGGCTGCTCCAGGGAGAAATCCACCTCTAGGTTAAAGTCTTGCAGTAAGTTGATGCCTAGAGAGAACGCAAGAAGGCCAAGCATGACTGGAGCTCTTCTGGCCACTTGAAGTCTGGTGACTCCGCCAATGTCTTCTAAGTCCTGAACTGATCCAGCAGTTGGTCTTAGCACGCCTCGAATTCTCCAGCATGTTGTTGACTTAACAAATAGCCTTTAAAGAGGCTATGCTGCAGATTTTTGGTGCGGTTCCACCTCCTGGTGCACCAATGGCCCAAAGAGACGCTGGTGTCTATCCCAGACAGTATGCCAACTAACACCGGACGACCCCATCACACTTAAAATGAGCCCTCTACTGGGTCTATTCCAGCACAGACTTCTGCTCCGACTCAAAGGCCCATAACGGTGCTGATATAGACTCCACAGTCAGACCCCTAACTGACGTTGGTCCGGTCCAGGCCAGTTTCACACTATGGAATTATGACAGTGCAACCATATTCCAATCTAGTACCAATGCTCAAACTCTGGTACCAGCAGAGGATTCGCATCATTTTTGCTACTGATTCAGACCCATTGAAGGAGATGTGCCCAGGACAGGATGGTAATGTATTCATAGCTGACCTGGACACTACAGACTGCATCAGCAGTCATTGTCATGCTCTGGAGGCATGCCTGGATGCAATCAAGTGTTTTTGTTAGAGACCTGCAAGCATCCTTATTAGATAAGCCGTTTGACGTCTCCTAATTATATGGAGAAAAAATAGATTTTCGGCCCTAGAATGATTCATAATGGTGCCACAGCAGAACCTTTGAAACAGTTGCCACCAGCACTGCAAATTTCAACCAACACAAAAAAATCAGGGGCTATTCTAGGCGTGCATAAAGTGCAGGACTTAACCTGTACTCCTGCAGCCAACTTAATCCTTTTGATGTAGCCATAACACCAATAGGAACCAAACCGTTCAATCCAACAGGGACAGCAGACTTCAAATAGCTCCCTTATGGTTGGTTTGAGGAAGAATACATCCTTTTCTCCCCAGCTGGAGCTCACTTTGCAGAGATGGGTATTACAGACTGTTCGAGGTGGCTATGCCGTGCTCTCATTTCCTCCCCAACTCGCCACCTTCACATCCTGGAGACTTGTTCAGAAAAAAGCAGGGCATAAAGCAGTCATTCTAAGGTACAGGTGCACTCCAAAAGTTCTACGGTGGCAGTAGCATTCTCGAGGTATTGGAGATGAATGCCGGACAGATTCATGGGCCACTACACATGCGTTCTGCCAGTGCACCTTCTGGTGTGATTGCTTACCTTTTTAGTTATGGCCTGTTTTTTGTTCCTAATTCTATCCACAAGTTAAGAATGAGAACTTGAGCAGGACATCGGAGTAGAGATAATGTTAGCTTTAATCTGGTTTCGTTAATCTAGTCTGTAAGCCCATTACCCTTTATCAGGGCCCTATGCATACCCCTCAGAAGTTCAATAAAAACGCAGTGTTTAGCTCCCTTTTTTTTTTTTGGTCTGGCGTTAATAAAATTACATAAATAATATACTCAGAGGGGCTTTCGGCAACTCACTTCATCCTTTGGTTTAATATGATCATACACACTGCCCACTGGAGCGTACAGCAAGAGTAAATTGTAATTCTATTTATATAGCTCTTACTACCCCTGACGATGCTTTGAATCGCTTTTTGGCGAGTAGCACACTACTCCGGAACCCAAAGGATTAGTGGTGGATTAGTATAGGGAAATATAAGTTGTTAATTTGAGCAGTGGACATGCAAGTCTGTTAGTTTGATTGAATAGGATAAAGGAGGGATAGGAAAATGAGGTTTGTGATGAATTAAAGGAGGGATTCAAAAGGGAGTGTTATTTTGGAGATCAAAATGGATCGGCTCACTTCTGCCATTGACTAACTTCATTGTGAGTGATTGTATTCCGCTTTTTGACAAACCGATCTGCACAAGTAGTTCCTGTGATTGACTTGGACTACTTTGGTAATGTGTACTTTACCAGCGAAAAATATTTCTCCCTGTACCCATTTATTTTTATATTGGTGAGTGTCCAGCAGCTGCCCCAGTAATAAACTTTTGACAGACTGACATGACAAATAAAAAGCTTTTACAAAGCCAAAAAACTGGCAGCCAGCTTAACTTATTGACTTTGCCAATACCCATTTCAGAAACTTACAGAGATAGATCCGTTCAGGTACCTGCTTTGAAAGGTTTGCGTTAACCACTGTAAGACAGTTTATGATCCTACTATTAATTAACAGGGAAACCAGAAGCAGAGGATTGTAAAGAACCAGTAGAGTAAAAAGTAACCTAGTCATCCTATAGGTTACCTAATGCTATGCCTCTTCAAGTGTTTCAGGATACTGTACCAACACAAAAATATTGTTTATGAATTTGAGGATGATTCCTTTGATGGCAATTGCGAATGTAAGTAACCTTTTCCAAACCTCTTGTTAGAGTATTTCCTGTCAGCTGTGAAAAAGGGGTGTCTGACAACTGATTGTCTAATAGTGATTGGATCTTACAGAGGGATTGGTTATGTTTTGGCAAATGCAGCTCCTAAGTTCTGAGGTGTTCTGGTGTTCAGTTTGCATAAAAAATCCTGTATTTTAATGGCTTCTAGTTCATTTCAGAAATCTTAACCGTAAGAAAATATTGTCAGGCCTGGCTAAACATCTCTTCCAAGTACCTGGTTCTCCCAAGTTTGTCTGCATTTGTGCATGGATGCAAAAATGAAAAATGTTGTAAAGAAAGTACTGCTTTTTGTCCGACCTTTTAATGCCCAGTGTTCTACTGTATTTCTTCTTGTCTTAGTCACAGTATCTGATGATAAAGGGGATCAAAACAATGATGACTCACTGAAAGCTATTCGGCCCACAAGCAAAGAATTCAAGAAGACTTGGGGATTTCGAAGGACGACCATTGCTAAAAGAGAAGGGGCTGGAGACGCTGAAATGGAAGCTACAGCACATATACAGCAACAGCAGATGCAGAAAGTACATCAACATCTTCAACAACTGAAAGAGCAGCAATCCACTTCAAACCAGTCACTCAGGCGGAGTGGTAGGCAACCCAAACGGACAGAAAGGGTGGAAGAATTTATGACTGCTGTAAGGCGTAATCGTATAAGGAGAAGTGCTCCTGCTGCCCTCGAGGATACAAGTGAAACGTCCTGCCCTGTAACAGATGTTGAGACTGCCTCAGAAGGTAGTGTAGAGAGTGTGGCTGAAATTAAATCTGAGTGTCTGAGAAATGATGCAGATGATACTGAGGAACCAATGGCAATAACTGCCACTGATTTAAAAGGAGACGATGACAGTAGTTCCGATAGTGATGCACTGACATTAAAAGAGCTTCAAAACAGGCTTCGTAAGAGACAGACTGAAACGGTTGCTGTGGAAACTGTTGTGCAAGGAGAAAGACCTATTAAGGAGGAGCCTACGCCTATTGAGTTGGAGCCACCTAAAGATAAGATTGAGCCCCCTAATGTTGACATAGCACTCCCTGTTAAGGTGGAGCTTCCTGCTATTAAGGTGGAGCCTCCTGACACACCAGAGCGTAAACTTAGCTGTCAAGTCTCAGTCGCTCAGGAACCAACACAGTCTATTTGGGTAAAGAAAGAAGTTGTAGATTCTCTGAAGCCATTAGACCAAGACAACCAAGAGGCTCAAAAACCTGGACCAGAATTGAACAATTCTGACGAAAGTGTTTTATACTGCATCTGTCGTCAGCCTCACAATAAAAGGTAAGCTCCAGCAGCTTTTTATATACTACTCAGAAATGCATATGTAAGTATTGTTTTGTATTTCGATGGTGGTTCAGCAGTTAAAATGTAGGGGCTTTTTATTATAGCCTGCCGTAGCAGCCTATACTTGCCATTAAAGGCGTTTAACGGCCGGTATAGCCCAACTATGGTGGGCTATAAGGCTATTAGAACATTCCTCTAGTACAGGGCAGAATGTTCTAACAAATAAAACAAAGGCCCCGGGGAGCCCAAGGGGATTTAAATCCCCTTGGGCTCCCCGAGGCCTTTGTTCACAGCAAGAGCTGTGAACGACAAACATTGGAGTTGGAGCTCAGAGCTTTTACTAGCCATTAGACCCCGGAGCACTCCATTGTCTTCAATGGAGCTCCCAACATTCCAATGTTCTAATATAGCCTTATAGCCCTTCTGCCTCAGGCTATAGCAGTTGTTAAAGGCCCTGATCCCGAGTTATAGGGCCTATAACGAGGGAGAGGGCCTTTAACAACTGGTATAGCCTGAGGCAGAAGGGCTTTAAGGCTATTAGAACATTCCACCCACTAAGGGTAGAATGTTCTAAATTAAAAATGGAGAAACAAAAAGACAAACATTGGAATGTTGGAGTGCTGGGCTTATACCAGCCATTATAAGCCCAGAGCTACCCCGACCTAGCAGGCTCTACTGGCCTTTAACAAGGGAGCGGCCCTTTAACAGCTGGTAGAGCCCGCTAGGAGGGCTCTAAGGCTATTAGAACATTCCGCCCCCTAGAAGGCAGAATGTTCTAATTAGTAAAAAACAAAAGCCTCTCTGAACTCGAGGGGGCTTAAATCCCCTCGCGCTCTAAGAGGCCTTTGTTCACAGCAGCAGCTGTGAAAGGAAACAGCATTGGAATGTTGCTCTCCGGGCTTCTACCAGCCATTAGAAGCCTGGAGCACTTTATTGTCTACAATGGAGTGCTCAACATTCCAATGTTCTAATAGTTTTATTGCCTACCCAATGTGTCACTGGAAACAATTGTTCTGCTAAGGTGATGTAGCTTATGTACAGTCTTTGTCTAATATGAATCCATTTTTATGCTTAACTTTCTCCAGTTGTACACTTTGGAACCTATTCTAAACTCATGCTTGACATCATACCGCCATCTAGTGGATGGGGTTGCAAAAACATCTTGTATAACATGTCTAAAGTTTTTGTGGCCACCATAGTTGGAGGTAGTTTTACTTTTGACTGCTTTTGACCTGAAGTCCCTCTTTATACGCTATCTTGCTTGTTTTAATAGATGGCAATCCAGCAAATGTGCATTCCTACAAGGAGGAGACTGTTATGTCCAGACGAAAAGCACATTTCTACGGTCAAAACTGCTTCTCCTCTGGTCATTGATGTCTTGCTTTTTCATAGTGCATAATGGATAGTTTCTAATGCTAGGATACAGAACACCAATGCAGAGTGCTTGAGCTATCAGCTGAGTGGGCACTCAAGAATTTGGAAAATTTGTATGAATGCTTTTGATAGCAGTTGAAAGGGAACCCTATGCGGGCCAGCAAATTGATTTGACAGGAATTAGTGACCTTATTGTCTAGAATGCACGAAGTTGCACTTCAAATCGGAGGGGCGTTCTCCTAGGAGTACAGTTGTATTGCATCAATATGCTAAGAGTCTGGTATTGCATCTTGCCTAATTATCTTTCAAATAAGCCACAAAGAGCAATGCAAGTAGTAATACACACAATATAAAGAAACAGTTGCTTATCAGCTCTCCCTCGCTGTGGGCAGTGCCTCCTTGGCTGCTAGGGCTGCTCATGCCCTGCGCACTTCAGTCCTGAGCTTGCCCCGCAGCCAGCTTAGTTTCTGGTATTCTGCCATTTTGTTTTTTCTGCCAGCCAGTTGAACTCCTCCTTTGGGCTCTTGCCGCTAGACCTTTTGCCCGCTCAGGCGCCAATTCCTGCTGCCCGCCTCCCCAGGACACCCACAGGTACTCCATCGTAGATCTACAAGCCTTAGACCCCGGACACCTCAACTGCTGCCTCGTATCTCCTCGCTCCACAGCATGAGCATTCATCTGCCACCGATATCAATTCACCTGCAACCTAGGACCGCCCAAACTTGCAGAAACCCACGCTACTCCCACCCCTTTGGCCGACAACACCCTGGAACCAGATGTCTCCGGATCCACGCCAGATCTCTCTGCAAACATGCCACTGAAGTCTGGGACATTATCTCCACCCTCGCCCCCGAAGTGACCTTCATCACAGACATGGCTCAACCCTGCTTCGGCCCCAAACATCGCCTCCAAAACGCCCACAGCTACAAAATGAAACACAGGGACTGCACCAACAAACACAGAGGTGGCAGCGCGATCATCGAAAGAGAATCAATCCGCTGCACCACCCCTTAAGACTAACCCACACCGATTATGGTACACCTGAATTGCCAACTCCCCACCGATGACTTACTACCATCAAAGGCACCCTCGCCTACAGACAGGACCACAAACCAGCCTCTGCAATGCCATCACATAGTTCATCGCCCATCCCGCCATCAAATCCAAGAACTACATCCTCCTCAGAGACCTCTACTTCCACCTGAAAGACCCCACAGACACCAACTCCACCAACCTTCTGGAACGAATGTACCACATAGGCCTCTCTCAGCTGATCACAGAACCCACACACAGAGCAGGACACACTAGACCCTATCTTCACGTCCACCAACAGTCAAATACAGCCATACTACGGAACTCAGCTGGACCGATCACACCATCGCAGGACCACCTTGCACCTCCCACAATCCTCCCAGCACCTCCTTCTGTAGCTGGAGCAAAGTCACAACGAACCAGTGGTCGGACGTCCTCAACTTCACCCAGTCTGACGCCGCAGCCAACCTGAAACCTTGATCACCAACGCTGCCGACTGTGTCGTATTCCCCCCATCAAACCTGCCAAACCCCACAGATCTACCAAACAAGCCAGCTGGTACACGCCGGGACTGGGCGCAATGAAACACAGCTGCAATCAACTGTCAAGATGATGGCACACCGGCAGAGGTGACACAGACTGACTGTTGGAAAGTGGATTATTGGTAGGGGCAAATGTAGGTCTGCCACTGGCAATAAGGCCACTAACTCAGTATAGGGCTCAGAATAGGTCTTATAAAATTATTCCTATGCTCAACCCTTGGTAACGTGGCTGCGAGCAGGCAGGCTTAACTTCAAAGACTGGTATGTAAAGCATTTAGAAACACCAATTTAGTAAATGATTAAGACCCAACACAAAATAAAAATGCAAAACCAATTTATAAAAATGGGAAATATTTTTATCTTTAAAATGACACCAAAACGACAAAAATCCAATGTAGGGAACCAGAGATATGAATTTTTAAAGATTGGTCACTTTCTAGTGCTTAGAAACCAACCGTGCCCCTTTTAGTCATTTCGTTGGCTCTGACAGGGACACATTCACCTTTAGCAATTGTTCTGAAGGATTTCTCACCACTCTAGTGCAGCCCCTTTCAGCAGGCTGAGTTAGAACTCCTTCCTGAAGTTCTTCTTGCGGGTCCCAAAGTATCCAACACACAATCCAAGGTACTGGAATCTCCAAGAGGGTCCTTGAAAGTGTGAAACTTCAATTCCCACAATCCACTTGGACAAAACCCTTACAAATCCACTGGTAGTACTCCAGGCTGGGGATTCTTTGTGGTGATGTCCAGTCCCTTTAGAAGCAGGTTTGATCCACAGGGCTGTAGTTTCAAATGGTGCAAAAAGGCGCAATCTCAAAGAGTCCTGGCCTTTGGAAATGCACATCAAAATCTTCAGCGCAGACCCATCTGATTCTCAAGTTTCAAGCAGCAGATCTGAGGGGCTCTGCCCTTCTCAAATACTTATTCCAAGTTCTCTGGGTCAAGTAGGAGGTCACTCCTGACCAATGGGGGCAGGGTAACTCCCCAAAGATATAACCACATCCTGTAGAGTGTGGCATTATTTTGTCCCAGAGTGCATCAAATCTTCCAACTTCATAACGGCTGATTTTCCAGCAGGGAGTTAAGAGCTGGCGAAACACACCCCTAGGATGGCTAATTTCCCTAGACTCTTCCCCCTTGCATCTGCTCATTCCTTCCTTAATCCTAGCTCTGGCTTGGGGTCAAAAGAGTAGAGTGGTAACTGACACTGAGGCCTTCCCCTTTCCTTTGAAGACCATGGTTTACGACTCCTCCCCCTGCTCTGGCATTCCTGTGTAGCAGCACACTGCCCTCCCAGCAGAGCTGGTTAACCCCAGGGGTTCTTTATCACCTCTTCAAAGCGGCCTGGCTAATCCACTTAACTCTGACCAATCAGGAACAGACCACTGGAAGGCAGAATCTGGACCTACAAACAAAGTCTTCTAACTTCTTGTCTGTACATTTTAGGAGAAATTCAACAATATCATATTGTTGGATTTATCACTACCATTCTGGTAAGTCTTTGAATGGAAGTTCTATCATTCTCCTATCAGGAGTTATTAGTTAATAACCTCTTGCCATGTTAACCTATGTGGCATGGGATTTGCAATGGGACAAATGACTTGGGCCATTTTTCCAGCACCAGGCCTTATAAAAACATATTTTACAAGTACTCCGCCTATATCTACAGGACCCCCACCCCATGGACCACTTAGGGGAGACTTTAGGGGTTCTGAATCTGTAGAAATATTGCAGATCCTCCCTCCACAGTGCTCTTAGCATCAAAGTCGAATTGTGAAATTTCACTTAACCCAGGGCATATAAAACTCATTTTATAAGGGTCCACCTTATAAATACCTGACCCCCCACCCCTGGGACACCTAGGAGAGACTCTGAGGGTTCCTAATATGCCAAAACATTGTAGGTTATCCATTTTTAAGTGCCCCAAACACCAAAGTCGAATTTGGGAACAATTTACTTTTTAAAAGCAGTCATGGAACCCAGGGCTGCTTTTAAACTGACCTCCGGCTTCAGCAGTGCACACATAAAAGTGCAGGAAAGGCTGCTGGCCTCTAAACTGCTATGCCCTACTATATACTAGGGACTGATATGTAGTTTCAATCCCACTGCCCTATTATGTACTAGGGTCTTATAGAGTAGGTCATGCCAATCACAGGGGTACCCCAACCCATATACCCTAGTGTATGTAGGTGTTTTTACTGTATTCTAAGTGATTTCAGCATAGCCCTGGGCCTGGTTAGGCAGAGCCCAGAGTCAGTCAGTCAGTCGGGTACCACCAGTAAGCAAAAGGTTGGGGGTGCCCGCGGCACAGGATGACTTTGCAACACTGACCACCTTTAATTCAGCCCTCAACAAATACCACTATCAACTCTGATGCGAAAATGGAGACCCTTGCTGACCGCATCGAAGCTAACATCAAGGAACTCTTCACCATCGTCAGTTCTCCTGCCCAGCAGCCACGAGAACTCGATCCCTCCCTCACAGGAACTCTGACACCTTAGCAGAGAGAAACAACCTACTAGACCCCTCTCAATCAGGTTTCAGAGCCAACCTCAGCACTGAGACCGCCCTGATCGCCGCCACGTACATCCACACCCTACTCATCATAGGAGATTCTGCCGCCATAATCCTTCTCGACCTCTCCGCAGCCTTCAGCACCATCACCCACCCCAAACTCCTCAAGCCTACGCCAGATCGGTATCAAAGGCGATGGCATCATTCCTCACAGGATGCACACAGAGAAATCCCCCTTCACCTTGCAACCCTAGAGCACCATCTGGGGCATCCCCCAATTCTCTTTCCTCAGCCCCACCTTCAACATCTACATGACGTCGCTAGCTGACATCTGAACTCACGACATCAACATACCCTGCCACAGGCTTCTCCGAGTAGCTCGTGAGCTAATGGTAGTTCTCCTGCTACCTCTAAGTAGCGCTCCAGTATGCAACCCAATTAAATTAGGTTTTGCTTAGTTTAATTGATTCCTCATTCCACATTTTCCATTGCTGCTGACTACCATGACTGATGTACTGAGGTGATCACTGCTGGTAATCCCTACATATGTTTGCCACTAATTCAATCTTGTGTGAAGTGGTCACTATTAAAGCGCTATTAGTAGTTTGTAATGATTTTCATTGAACATAAGTAGCTCTTATTACAGAAAAGGTTGGAGACACCTACCCTGCACTGACGACACCTAGCTCATCCTCTTGCTCTCAGCAGAACCCACTGCAATGAAGACCAACTTCCAGAACTGCATGAAGAACGTCGCAGCCCGGATGAAGGTCAACACTGAGAAGACTGAAGTGCTGGTCTTTGGCAACTCTGCCTCCCTCTGGAGCGACACCTGGTGGCCTGCGGAGCTCTGACCTACCCCCACACCAAAAGGACCATGCCCGCAACCTTGGGATCATCCTGGACAGCAAACTTGCCATGAGTTGACAGATTAATATGGTCTCCTCTGCCTGTTCTACACACACACTCTGCATGCTCTGAAGAATCTTCAAATGGCTCCCCACAAGCACCAGGAAAACAGTTGCGCAAGCCCTAATCACCAGCCGGCTGCAGATACCACCATCCAACTCATGAGAAGGCTCCAGACAATTCAGAACTCAGCAGCCAGACTGATGGTCCAAATGGTCCCACATCACCCACCACTGGCTCCCCATCCAGAAAAGATGCCAATTCAAGCTACTGGCATGCCTAAAAAGTCCTCCACCACCAAGGACCAGCATACATGAACCACCGCCTGAACTTCCACCAACCATCCAGAAACCTTCGCTCTGCTTCCCTAGCCCAGACACATTTATCCGCCGTAGCCACAACAGAGGACTGTTTCTCTCACCACGCCGCCAAGTCCTGGAATTCCCTCCCCATCCAAACATCACCCTCATTGATGGACTTGAGGAAGAAACTCAAGACCTGATTCTTTGACTAAACCCATCAGCCATTCGCCTGGATACCCTCACGGGTGATACACAAGTACCGATTGATAAACACTGTATAACTGGAACCAGTGAGAGCAACAAAATGGGGACCCTCCAAGACTTCATGAACCCAGAGCCAAAGGGAGTGAACTTTTCATGAGTTAGTTATATCTGTCCTGAATACAGTAACAGCCACCTGCTTCCCCAGGCAAGGTGCAGAGTTTGCTCGGATGTCCTCTTTAAATTACCTTTAATTAAAGGGACCACCTAGTGAATGATGTCAAAATAGCTTTTAAAACCCGTGGGTATATCACACGAGCACATCCTCAATGACCTATTGTTGGTGATTGGTTTCCTCCCCTCCTTATTGGATGGATTAATCTGAAAGAAACACGTTAGTTATAGATTCCTTACCTTAGAATTACCCCCAGGCGTCGGACTGGATCCGGAAAGTTTTTTTCGTCAGCAGTTCCTCTTCGCGCCGGAAGGTGGCGTCGGCCGGCTCCGCGTCCGTCGTGGTCGCCGGGATGACATCGCGGCAGCTACTTAGATGCCGCCCTCGCGCGCTGGCGTCAGTTTTCTTTTTTCGCGCCAGCCAGTGCAGATCCGGGAAGAGCGGTACCTCAGTCATTTTTTGACTAACTTTTTGTCGACTTTTCTTCGAAACTCCGAAAAGGTGCACGAGGGATGCCCGGCTTCAAGGCATGTGGTTCCTGTAACCGACTGATGGCTTTGCGGGAGCGGTCCCGAAAGCTGCTTGAACATCGGCAGTCGGCTCCGCGCCGTTCAAGGTCCCGGTCGAGAGGGAGGCCGAGAGACCGGTCGCGGAGCCACCACCATTCCGGTTCGAAATCATCGAAGTCTTCGCACTCTGGGTCGGGTAAGTCGAAGCACAAGAAGAAGTCGAAGAAGCATCGTCACTCTTCGACTTCTCCTCGTCGGCCGATCTGACGAGGCACGCGGGTAGTGCCCCTCCGGGCGCGGAGCCCGACAAGTCGACTCAGTTTCCCTCCCTTTCCGGGACCCGGAGCGACTCCCGCCCAGCTTCGTACATTCTATGAGGCGATGCATGCCATCTTTGGGCGAACCGACCCCGCCGGCGTGCCTTCGGGCCCCGCAGATTCGGGGGGGGCCTAGGTCTTCGCTGCCGGTGGCTCCGGCGCCGCAGGCCCCCCTTGGATCCAGGCCTGGATCCGGATCGGCGCGGTTGACCTCGTTACACCTCCACCGGATGGCACCACCACCGCGTCTGACGCCGGTTGGCCCTCCGGCCTCCATCCTGACGTGGACACGGAGCCGGACAGGCGTCGTCCGCCGCCGGATCCGGCACCGGGTGGGGTTTTCATGCCCCTGTTCACTCCTGGGGTCCCTTTTCAACCACAGTGGCACCCAGAGGATGATGAGGACTGGGAGGGGTCAGGTGACCCTTTAACTGACCAGTTGGACGGTGAACAGTACTGGAGAGAGGAACTGGGGGATGCCAGTGGTTTGAACACCTCCCCTGACCTTGGCATGTCTCCTCCTACCGTGGCTACGGAGGAGGGAGCATCATACGCAGTGGTGTTGCGTAGGGCGGCCGAGGCGCTCAACCTTGAGCTTCCTACGGTGGCGTTTGGGACTAACCTCCTGACGGAGGTGCTTCAGCCGGCTGCGAGCTCTTCGGAGCCCTTGCTGCCGGTCAATGAGGCCCTCACCGACGTCCTTTTGGGCACCTGGTCCAGGCCCAACACGGGGGCTCCCGTGGACAGGATGATTGCCCGACGGCACCGCCTGGCTCCGGGCGACCCCACTTTCCTCTCCCAACACCCCACCCCGGAGAGCTTGGTTGTCCAAGCCTCCACTTCCAAAAGCGCATTCCCTACCGCTCCCCCCGAAAGGGAATCCAAGAAGCTGGACCACCTTGGGAAGAAGATTTTCTCTTCCGCCAGCTTAGGACTGCGGTCGGTAAACACCGCATGTCTCTTGGGCTGTTATTCCCACTCCGTGTGGGATACGGTGGCGCAGTTGCTGCCTCAGTGTCCGGAGGAGGCCCGGGCAGTGCGGGCTGTGGCCGCCGGGAGGGATGCAGCAAAGTTTGCCATATGTTGTGGCTGGACACCGCCGACTCTCTGGGCAGGACCATTTCAACGTCGGTAGCGCTTCGTCTGGATGAGGTCGACTGGCTTTTCAGGAGATGTCCAGAACACCTTGATGGACATGCCCTTTGATGGCAATCTCCTTTTTGGCGACAAAGCAGACAACGCTCTAGAGCGTTTCAAGGACTCACGGGCTACGGCCAAGTCCTTGGGCCTCTCCACCCGCCCTGTGCAGTCTGCTTTTCGCCCCTTTCGTGGCTACGGAAGGGGTGCCCCGCTACGTCCCGCCCAGAGCCACAGGCTGCAGCAAGTTACCCAACCTTTGTGCGGCCGGGGACGTGGGAACAACCGTCGTGGTTCCGGGGGCCAGCAGGCAGGCCAGTCCACCAACCCCCCCTCCGCAGCAGCCTCCAAACCCTCCTAGTCCGACCGTTCAGGCCCATCAAATGCCAGTGGGTGGCAGGATTCGCCATCACCTCCCCCACTGGCGCACCATCACGTCGGACAGGTGGGTTTTGCAAATAGTCTGAAGGGGCTACTCCCTCCCCTTTGAGACTATCCCTCCATCCATGCCACCTCGGTACCATCGCATGTCGGAGGATCACCTGGCCCTTCTCCAACAGGAAGTTTCGGCACTCTTGGCCAAGGGTGCCATCGAGCGCGTTCCTGCCCTAGAAGTAGGTCGTGGTTGTTCCCACTACTTTCTGGTGCCCAAGAAGGACAAAGGTCTGCGTCCTATCTTGGATCTCCGGAACGTCAACCGCTTCCTCCGGAAGGAGAAGTTCAAGATGTTGACGCTCGCTCAGGTCTTGTCTGCCCTCAACCCTGGAGACTGGATGGTAGCGTTGGACTTGCAGGACGCTTATTTTCACATCCCCATCCTGCCGGCCTACCGGCGCTACCTACGGTTCACCGTAGGCCACGAGCATTTTCAATTTACCGTGCTCCCCTTTGGCCTTACCAGCACCCTTCGGGTGTTCACGAAAGTGATGGCGGTGGTCGCAGCTCATCTGCGCAGATCAGGGGTTTCAGTCTTCCCCTATCTCTACGACTGGCTGTTGAAGGTGGGCTCGCCCCAGGCAGTCGTCTCCCACCTCCAGACTACGGCCGACCTCCTGCATTCGCTGGGGTTCTCCATCAATGTGCCGAAGTCGCACCTGATCCCCTCTCAGAAGCTCCTCTTCATCGGAGCGGTTCTGGACACAACGCGGTTTCGGGTCTATCCTCCCGAGCAGCGAGTCCGGGATATTCAGGCTATGATTCCGATCTTTCAGCCTCTATCCCGGGTTTCGGTCAGAATGACTGAGGCTGCTGGGCCTCATGGCCTCCTGCATCCTGCTGGTCGATCATGCCAGGTGGCATATGCGGGCTCTGCAGTGGGACCTGGAGTACCAGTGGGTGCAGCATCAGAGGAATCTGTCCGATTGCGTCTAGATCTCGGAGGGCACTGCACGTCAACTGCAGTGGTGGCTCACGAACCAGGATTGGGTCAATGGCAGATCCCTCTCCCTTCCCCAACCAGACCACACTGTGGTGACGGATGCGTCCCTTCTGGGATGGGGCGGCCACATGGGAGAGGCGGAGATCAGAGGCCTCCGGCGAAGTCGGGCTCCACATCAACCTTCTGGAGCTCCGGGCGATTCGTCTTGCGCTCAAGGCATTCCTTCCCTCTGTCTGGGGAAGAGTAGTGCAGGTGTTCACGGACAACACCACCGCCATGTGGTATTGCAACAAACGGGGCGGGGTGGAGTCGTGGACCCTCTGTCAAGAGGCCCTCCGCCTCTGGACATGGCTGGAACATCAGGGCATATCCCTGGTGGTTCAACACCTGGCAGGTTCCCTGAACGCCAGGGCGGACGAACTCCGCCGCAGGTGCATGATGGATCACGAATGGCGTCTCCACTCAGAGGTGGTGCAAGGTCTCTTTCAACAATGGGGAGAGCCTTGGTTAGATCTATTCGCCACCGAAGAGAACGTGCAGTGTCAGCAATTCTGCGCGTTGGAATTCCCAAGGCGGCACTCGCTAGGCGACGCCTTTCGTCGCGAGTGGAGTTGCGGTCTGTTGTACGCCTTTCCGCCTATACCACTTCTGCCCAGAGTGCTGAAGATCAGGCGCGACCGGGCCCAAGTCGTTCTTGTGGCTCCGGATTGGGCACGAAGAGTCTGGTATCCCGAGCTCCTCAACATGGCCCTCGATTCTCCGACCCGTCTGCCTCTTCGGGAGGATCTTCTGTCGCAGCAGCAGGGGACGGTCCTCCACCCGAACCTGTCCAGTCTCCACCTCCTTGCGTGGAGATTGAGCGGCGGCAGTTGACGTCTTTCGACCTGCCTCCCGAAGTCTGTGAGGTAATCTCGGCAGCCAGGCGTCCCTCCACTAAGACGGTATACGCCTGCCGGTGGAACAGATTTGTGGCATGGTGCACAGCAAAGGCTGTGGAGCCCCCTTTCTGCCCCTCTTTCTGAAGTACTCTTGTTCCTTCTCTCTTTAGCCCAGCAGGGCTCTGCTCTGGGCACTGTCAAGGGCTATCTGTCAGCCATCTCTGCTTTCCTTCGGCTGCCAGATCAGCCTTCTCTTTTCAAGTCCCCGGTAGTTAACCGTTTCTTAAAAGGCTTAACACCTCTTTTTCCTCCAATCCCCTTCGTTATGCCTCAGTGGGACTTGAATCTTGTGCTAACTTATTTAATGTGCGCTCCCTTTGAGCCGCTTCATAGCTGTCCCTTACGGCTCTTAACTCTTAAGACTGCTTTCCTGGTAGCCATCACTTCTGTTTGAAGGGTGAGTGAGCTCCAGGCCCTTTCTTCAAAACCTCCTTTCCTGCCTGTTCATCCGGACAAGGTGGTTCTCCGAACCCGTCCATCATTCCTTCCTAAGGTGGTCACTGCCTTCCACATTGGGCAGACCATTACTATGCCCACCTTCTTTCCGCCTCCTTCGAAGGAGGAAGAGAGGCTCCACCGTCTGGACCCAAAACGTGTGATCTCCTATCTGGATCGCACGAAACAGTTCCGGGTGGATGATCAACTTTTTGTTGGCTACGTGGGCGCAAAGAAGGGTCGGGCCGTACACAAACGCACCATTTCTCGATGGGTCGTGTTGTGTATTAAGGCTTCTTACTCTCTGGCTAAAAAGGAGCCTCCAGTCGGGCTACGCGCTCATTCCACCAGGGCGACGGCAGCCACTACTGCCTTAGGAAGAGGAGTTCCTCTGAATGACATCTGTCAGGCGGCCACGTGGGCATCGCTGCACACGTTCACCAAACACTACTGCCTGGACAGCCAAGTCCGGAGAGACTGCTTCTTTGGCCGTTCTGTTCTCCAAGATTTTCTGGTGTGATCTTGGTTTGCAGACCCACCACCGGGGTTGGAATTGCTGGGGTATCTATTCTAAGGTAAGGAATCTATAACTAACGTGTTTCTTTCAGATGAACAAGTTACTTACCTTCGGTAACGATATATCTGTAAGAAACATTAGTTGGTTATAGATTCCTTACCGCCCCACCCATCCTCCCCGTTCTGCGAACTGATTTCTAGGGTTAAGGACATCCTTTCAGGGCCCTAGTTTTGTGCACCAGTGGTCAGTGTCTTGCATGGCTCTGCGTTTCTGGCGCGGAAAGTTGTGTACAGAATGGACGTTGGCGCGCGAGGGCGGCGTCTAAGTAGCTGCTGCGACGTCATCCCGGTGACCACCACGACCACGACGGACGCGGAGCCGACCGACGCCACCTTCCGACGCGCAGAGGTACTGCTGACGAAAAAACTTTCCGGATCCAGTCTGACGCCTGGGGGTAATTCTAAGGTAAGGAATCTATAACTAATGTTTCTTACAGATATATCGTTACCGAAGGCAAGTAACTTGTTCTTCAGGGTGCTTGTGCTTTCTGAACTCTTGAGTTGCGAGTCAAGTCCCAGATGTGCACCTTCTAGATAGAAGAATCTGCCTGGGGCTTACAGATACTGTGCAGTTGTTTCTCCATACAGCTACCCACCATATATATTTTTTTAAATATCTATTTAGTAAGTTTAGTTTCTGCTGCCTACACGTTACAAGTTAAGAGAAGAAAAACAAAACCTATATAAATTCCTAATGTGTAAGACATCTGTGGTACATTGTGCTTTAATACTTCACATAGTACCACGGTTCTTCATAATTAAGGATTGAAGATTCCCATTACTGAGAACTAGAATTTAACTTTTCAGTCTTTCAATTTGTTGGCTTTTACAGCCACTTCTTTTTTTTTTTTTTTTTTTTTTGTGTGCAGAATTTGCATTTCTCCACAATTGAACAGAGATCATATCTTGTTGTTGTGTTTTATTTTTTCTCTTTTGAATAATTGTCCACACATTTGTAGTCTTTAAGCAGTTCCCGTTTTTTGTTTCAGATTCATGATTTGCTGTGACCGGTGCGAAGAGTGGTTTCACGGGGATTGTGTTGGTATTTCTGAGGCTCGATGGCAACTCGTAGAGAAGAACGAAGAGGACTACGTCTGCCCAAACTGCGTGCTGCTGAACGTGAAGGAAGAATGTTCTTCAGATGGCACTCTAAGCATCACAAAATCAGAATACCCAGGCTTTACCGGCACCGAGCTAAGCACTTCTGGAACTGCAGAGCAGAAATATGATGACCAGGCAATCAAAGGACGGATTGAAAAAGCTGTTAATCACAGCAGGAAGAAAAAAATTCGGATTTTTAATCCTGTGAGTATATTAATTTTTCGGGCGTTTTTAAACCATTGTCTATCCTCCAGACAAGCACACTGTTGGCATGTAATCCATGAGTGTATCTTAATTTTCTTTTTAATGCTTTGGAAGGGGACCTGTATGGCTCTAAAAATAATGGTTTTGCTCACTGTTAATCTTAATGCGTATTTTATTGCATTTTGTTTTTGTTTTAGCAGATTGATTTGCCTAATTGTGCTCAAAAAGGATTCTCACTGAACAGTGATCCTTTTTAAATTGCGTAAGGTAGTAGTTTGGAAGCGGTGTGAAAACTTGAAAGTAGCCTCTGCTGTTCTGAGAGGGTTAGTCTGTTGACCCACTTAATTGTGAAGACCAGCAGCACTCCCTTCTGCTTTATTAGAACGGTCATTGTAATGAAGGATGTGCGGGGAAATGGACTAAGGCATGGTATTCGTGATTGAAGGGGGACACTATAGCAGTTACCAGTCACTTGGCTGAAACAATGAATGCAGCTCTGTATCTGGTCATTTTAATCGCAATCTTAAGGAGACAATTGAAGATGCAGTCTGGCATTGGGGGTCAGGTAAACTTAAATTCCGAAAAAGTCTGGTATACTTATTCCTAAATGAATATTAACTTTAAGGGTGGAAATCAATGGCCTTTGGAAAAGCTTACAAATGTCTAAAGTCTTAATGGGGAAACAGTCAATTAATTTTGCAGTAATTTTCTCAAACACTGTTGATTGCATGCCTGCTGCTGACATTTGTAAACCATTTGCCTTAAGTTTTTCTCATTCATATCCCTTGCCAAACACTTTGTATTGAATAACATTTTGTGTGCGTCAGTGGAACCCATACTTGTGCATGTGATACCAATTCATATGACAGATCATTATGTCAAATAATTTGTACATATATTCAGTGCTCTTGTTAAAATGTTTTTAGGTTAAGCCTCCAGTGGTCCCAAAATGTATCGGTCCTGGGTGCTCTACCCTCGCTCAACCGGACTCTGTCTACTGCAGCCATGACTGTATTCTTAAGCACGCTGCTGCCACAATGAAATCCCTCCGCACAGGCAAGGAGTCGAAGCCGAAAGAAAAAACTATAACCAAGCCCGAGAAGGTCACTCCACCAAAACCTCCACCTCCGGTAAGATGCCCAATATCCTACCTCAAACCGGAAACGACTTTTAAATTTAGCTGCAGGCACATATTTGCACAATGTTCCGAACAAGAGTAGAAAAACTTAAGAAGACCACTTTTTTTTAGGCTTCCATTAGAAAAAGAAACAGTGTAACGTTCAACATATTGGTCTGTGATGAAGTTTATTTCAAATGCAGTGGTTAAAATGTAACTGGTAAATGAAGTTAAAGCACAAAAATGCTTTTTTTATAGACTTTCAGCACATCTTAAAGGCCATAACTTAGATCTCCCTTATGCCTTTTCATGCTGCAGGCGGCAACTACTTCTCAGTCTGGCCAGAAGCGACCCGCTCCTGAAAAAAGGGTGATAAAAATGAAGAAAATGCTAGTTATGGTGTCGAAGATGGATGTAATTCCGACCAGAGTTCTGAGTGAACCAGTGAGTGAGACCAGCGCTCCATCCTGGGAGAGTGACCACAATTACAATGCAGTTAAGCTCGAAAAGGCTGCAGCTGCAACTCCTACTGCTGCGTCTCCTGCTGCTGCACCTGCTGCTATTACATCTTCAGTATTTTACAAATGTATGTATTGCCTAGGGATTTGCCCACCTTACTCCTTTAGAGATAATTATTTAAACTCCAACGCATCTAGCTGTCCAGGACGAAGAGCATTGGTAGGAAGTTGTTTCTCTACCACCTATCTAGCCTCTAAATTGCTCCAATTTCTTTCCTTACAACAAAGGTACTTGTGTGCAGGGTAATAGAGCGTGTTGATGGAAAAAGGGGGCTGCACATGTAACTTTTACGCACATGAGATGGGCATAAGTTCTTGGATATAAGTGTTTTTCTTCGTAAGCTAACACTTAGGGAAGGGGTTTACATTAACGCAGACACCCCAAGTTGTTTGCAGAGATAGTCTGTTGTGCATGGGGATTGGAGCACACGAGTAAAGGAGTCTACTCCTGAGCAGACAGATGTGCACAAGCATGGGTGGGTGTGGCAGGGACTTCCATAGTCTGAGGAATTGATGCTTTTGCATTCAGGTATCTGCACTTTAGGAGATACAGGTGCATGATACTCTATAGAATTAATCATCTCTTTCCTCTTACCTTTCAATAATGGGTGTTATCGAAAGTAATAGTATTTATCTATCACTCTTTGATGGATAAAAAGCTGAGTGGATCTCCTAGGATTCTACCTGCTGGCGGTTCAGATTTCAGTGAGGGTGTATTTTGCGAAGTAGGTTACCTTACTGTCCAAGCGGCTGTAAAAGGTATACTTGCAGGCAGACTTGTACATCACGGGTGGGTCTGCATACCAGGGAGAGCATTTCCCCGTTTATGGGTATACCATTCTATGCAGACACAGGCAAAAGTTTTCCTGCAGGATAGTTTGTATGCACATGCACATGGTCATGGTCATAGGGTTGCACATGGTCATAGGGTTGCACATGGTCATAGGGTTGCACATGGTCATAGGGTTGCACATGGTCATAGGGTTGCACATGGTCATAGGGTTGCACATGGTCATAGGGTTGCACATGGTCATAGGGTTGCACATGGTCATAGGGTTGCACATGGTCATAGGGTTGCACATGGTCATAGGGTTGCACATGGTCATAGGGTTGCACATGGTCATAGGGTTGCACATGGTCATAGGGTTGCACATGGTCATAGGGTTGCACATGGTCATAGGGTTGCACATGGTCATTGGGTTGCACATGGTCATTGGGTTGCACATGGTCATTGGGTTGCACATGGTCATTGGGTTGCACATGGTCATTGGGTTGCACATGGTCATAGGGTTGCACATGGTCATAGGGTTGCACATGGTCATAGGGTTGCACATGGTCATAGGGTTGCACATGGACCTGAAAGGAGATGAACAGGCACTTGTATACAGACACCACAGAAAGGAGTGATGCCTTAAAAGTTATTTAGGAAAGAAGGCATGTCTTTGACAGCACTCGCAATGAAAGATTCATTAATCACATTGATGGGCTTTCTTTTACCCTATATGTATGATGGTTTCCAATGGATTGCAATGTTTTCTTCCAAAAAGTATTCAATCAGAAACCCATATCTTTTGTTTCAGGTACGTATCCAAAGTTTGTTAAATTTAGAATCTGTTTCACTCTCTGCAGTGCTTCTAAAACACCCACGGTATAAACAGCCATAATTTGATCTGGTTCAGTTGCTTTCAGTGCCTTTCTTAAGCTGACTTTACCTCAGAAGAATTCTTAGCTAAACCTTTTCTGTCTGCGCAGCTCTTTAATGTAGGAGACTCATACAAGATGTCATTGAGCTTCTTAATAGCTCACATTTTGCCTCTGTAACATAAATGGAACAACCTTGTAGTTACTTTTTAAAATCCATATATTAAATCTACTCATGTCTTAACGACATTGTTAGAATGGCTTCTTAGCATGCAGCACAGCAAGAATCTAGCCCAAACCACAACCTCCAGTCTTGTAGCAAAGCGCAAATCCCTTTTTCAGAAAGTCCACCCTTTGTCTATAAATGTAAGTGTTACCTTTCACTGTTTAATAATCGATGGAGTAAAATATGTGATTTGGGGATTTTTAAAATATTTTTTGGCCCCTTGGTTAACAAAACCTAATAGTGTAGAAGTGTTTTTTTTTTTTTTTCTCACAAGCAATCCGAACGTCTTAGTGACTGT
Organism: Calotriton arnoldi; assembly: GCA_963921515.1. NCBI lineage: Eukaryota > Metazoa > Chordata > Amphibia > Caudata > Salamandridae > Calotriton > Calotriton arnoldi. Next base: position 7,430,325 of record CAWUFW010000023.1, read on the forward strand.
TGAAAAAGAAGCCATTTAGTGGTTGCTCAAGACCCAATTTGAGGTTGCCACTGTACCACAGTCGTAGTTGGTATTTTTTTCCATTTTATATTAGAATGAAGCTGGACACCTTTATCATTTAGGCCGACAACTGCTCCCATATATGGCTTTGTGAGTTTTTTTCTAAAAATATTAGTGAAGTGTCTATCGAAAATGAACCTTGCACACTAGGAGGAAACCTGCTGAATCGTCACTGCCATGGGATACATCATCAGGTAGGTTGCAAGTCTATCATGGTATTTTTGCTAAACTAAATTTGTGTTTTACATATGTAAAATGACCAGGTGGAGTGGGGGATTTCAACATTTGGTTAATATTTATTGCTTTATTTGCCTTTGTTCCAATAAAAAACACTTCATATGCAAATAGTTTGTACATTAATGCAACCACTCTTACCTGACACCATACTGTATCCCTGTGAATATTTTGTTGACAGTTTCTGCTCCCTACTGTAATATTTCACTTTTATACAATGCTTTACAGCAGAAGAATATAGCCCTTTATTGGTCCAGACTTCCTTCCTGTGGTGAATTAAACCTGTTACTGATTCTACCCCAGCTCTATTGGTGTTAACTGACCTGACGTACTTGACCCTGCTCCAGTTTCATTTGAGTTTCAGATGTGATCCTTACACCATGACCACTTCCAATTCTTAGTTTTACTTTTTGGTTTTCTGCTGGCCCAGTGTTGCTGTGATAATCAAGGAATGCACAGCAGGCATAAATATTGCCAGGCTCAACACAATATCCTTTAACAGTGTGAGCCTAGTGTAGGTTCACATGCTGTTATCCTATCATATTGTAGTTGTGCTTGGTAAAACATCTAGTTTAAAAGTCCAACATAGGTGCATAGGAAGAGGTCAGGAACACAGAGCTCAATATCTGCAGTGTCCCACCTTGATACATTCTTACTGCCATCCCATTAGAGTCCATGCCTTGTGTCTAGTCAACAGAAATGGAAACTCCACTTGTTCAGTACCTGAATCTCAGCATCAAATGAGGGTGGCAAGAGATGGAGGGTCGTTTCAACTGGAACTCAGTGGCTACATATAAAGTTGCTCAAAATAATATCACCAGTGAGAAGTTCCACAGAAGGTAATTTATATAGTTGTGGGGCCACAGTGATGTTGGAGTGGCACACAGTTTACTCAATGTGGCTATGAACCCACATTAAAGTACCGTAGAAAGTTTACAAGATTGGACCTACACAGAACTGGCTAGCAGTCGGCAGTCTAAAGATACTCAACACGGTGCAGCCACCAACTCAAAATTTGATATCTCAGACATTGAACTAACAAAATGCACTCAGACTCACCAAATTGTTTACAAACATGAAGAACAAGCAAGAGACGTCTTGAGGTTTGTAGAAAACTCTAAAAGGTTATTCAGCTATTACCTACTCTGAAACCACTCGTATTGACAGAGAAAACTCCCTCCTGACCATGAATATTGATTGTCAAAATAGAAGCCAAACTTGTTCAAATGTGTCCAAATGACTAGAACCACTGGTGTTCTTGACACATGCTGAAGACTGCATGCATTGAAAAACATCCAAGTCTACCCCAAACAGTTTGGGGTGCTTTTGATTCCCCATATTTGTCCAGCATCCAGTGAATGTCTAGGTCACAAATAACGCACAAAGACCAGTCGAGTCTTTGGAGAAGCCCTATAGTAAAGACACCTAGGCAGGGCCATTGCTTGGTCGATAAAATTGGAGGGGTGAACTTCAGATTTTCCGACAATCAGGCTGGCATATAATGTTTAAATACAAAATACGACAAGCAAGGTGCATGAGCGGGCCAGTTGGGCAGTGGAAAGGGAGAGGAATGCAGATTGAGTACTAAGAGAGAACACAATTTGTTTAATAACCAATATTTTTGAGGACTTTCAAAACCGAGTGAATGAGTGTGCGTGCGTTTTTGTCTGTGTATCTAAAAATGGCATCTGAAATCCGACTGGTGTCTAATAGTACCAGACTGAAAGCACCTGTACCCAAATATTTATTAGAGAATGCATTTAATCGGCGGTGTGTAACCCCCTCTCTGAAGCTCTGCCCCTAGGTGATTCTTAAAAAGTACAGCCTGAAGTGTTGAGATGAGTGTCTGCTTATCAGTTTTCCTTAAAAAAAAAAAAGACTCAAGAGCCTGTGCACTTAATTTATCCCCTGTTTAACCCTTGCAGAGGTGCACATGATAACCTGTGTCTTGTGACCTTGAGCTTTCATTAAGTCTTTTTGTTTGTGGCTATTGCTTCCATTAATAATAAAGTGGTGCTGAAAGCATTCCCTGTTCTTAATAAGCTGGCAGCAGAATTCAGCCTCTGCCAAGATAATAGCTCTGCGGGTGTTTAGCCAAGGCCTCCTGCTTTCTTGGTTAAGGAAACATAATATAATCTAGAGGTTTCCAGAGTTTTAAAGTTTTTTTATTTGTAAAGATTGACTGTTTTGAATCTTGTACTCTTGTCTTTGCCTGTGGTGGGCTTCAAGCAACACTGCACAGAGCTATTACCAGTTGGATAGTCTCATGAATGTTGAAGGACCAGGTAATGACAGCTGTACGTTGTCTTCAAATTTCCACACTCTTACTACTATAGCCTTGGGCATATGTAGATTGCTGATGTCTGGCAGCTACTTGGGCTAGGCATATGCCTTTTGCAAGCACTAGGAACTGTGAGCATGTTCCTGCAGATACAACTTTTGCTGGCGAGTTCAGCCACTGGAGCCATGTGGTATTTGAGCTAAACAAACATTTTGGTATGATTTCTCTGTCCAAGGCATTCCATGTCCTATCTCTGTTGTTGAATACTTCTAGAACTTTTTCTATCATAGTTAAGAGCTGGAAGAAGATTTTTGATGGGAGTTTTAGAACACGACCTTAATAAAAATACGTTTGCATGAGCTTTGACATTTTAAACGATGGGGCCATCTTCAGCTCTGCATTACATAGAAAGCATGTGCAATTTGTTCTCAGGTTGAAAACAGGACCGAGCTGCCTGAACATTTTTGCAAGTTGTACGAGTGTCTGGTGTAAAATGTTATCGACATGGTTAAGTGATGAGTGGTTTAGGTGGTCTCTACTTAGTCAGTCATGACTGTCTTGTTAAGATGTAGCTAGATTGGCCACACATCTAAATTTTAAAAAAAAAGTTTCTTCTGAAGTTTTTTTTGTATCTTTAAAAGTGACTTCACAACTTATTGAAGTTTCCCACTAGTTTGTCTCTGCTCTGTAGGAGAACCCCCATGTCTGTCTCATGTCGCCCTCCTTCCACCAGGATGAGATCTTGATCAAAAGTCTCTATTTAGGAAAGGGATAGTATTGCCTGTTGAAGAAAAAACCAAGGAGAAGGTGTTTGAAATAAGCAGTCATGAGATTCTACTTAATTACTTCTTGGTTCCCAGGGACTAAGGTCTACAGCCAACCTCTGCCTCTTTACCCTGTTCATCTGGCAGAACAAGTTCAAGATGTCTTTCAGCCAGTTGAGAAATTCTTGACACCTTTTTGAGAATAGACTGGTTTGGTCACAGGCACTGCTTTTCTGAGTTTCTAAACCTCCTATGGATGGGGGGAAAATCCTTACAAGATGCTTCTAGTCTAGTTGCAGGAGTTCCTGTCTGGTCACTGTACCCTGTAACCATTTTCATATAGGAATTGAACGCTCCTTAATTTGTTCAATCTCTGTGGTTGATTCTGAGAACCCCATTTTCCCATTGGTTCTGGGATAGAAATCTAATGTTACTTGTTTCAGAAAACCTTTCTTGGGTGCTGGGTCTTCTGATCAAGCAGGGAGAGCCAGTTCACTCCTGAACTTTGAGGCATAGTTCTGATACGCTGCATCTTTACGTTGCGCCTACCAAACAACACAGGTTTGTAAAAAGATCTGTTGTCCACTTACAGTGGACTTGGAGCCGACTGATTAACTTTGGTTGACTTTACCACTCATTAGCTTGCTTTTTATTCGCTAGCTTGTTCAGGATTTCCTTCCTCCTATAGTGTTTTACCTCCTTTGGAGCATATCTTTACTTGTCATTCCACTGCTTACATTCCAGGCTCTTTTTAGTTTTTGTTTAAGCACTACATGAGTGCATGTGTTTTCCAGCTCCCTCCTTCATGTGCCTCACACCTGTGTGCTTCTCCCACACCCGGTCCGTATTGTACTTCCTCTTATTTGCTTCTCCCCAGGTTACACTCTGGCCCTTTAGTCGATCTCCAATATTGCTATCCTCTTCCACCTTTCTGCTCCTCACTGTTGCTTCTTCCCACTCCCCATTAATTCTCCCTACCCCCACCTGCAGTCTTTTTTGGTTGAGCCTGGGCAGTGCATGCGCTGCTGTGAGAGTCATGCTGTATTGGAGTATGGAATAGAAGCTCCACCCACTCGCCGCCCATATTTGTCATTGGCTTGTCATTGTCCTTCCTAAATGCTGGCTTCTGATTCGTTAATGGGCTTGTTAGTCCCTCCTTCGTACCGCCTTGTCTTCATTCGTAACCTCCCATGAGGACTGACCCTTTTACTTCTATTGTTACACGGTGAGTCTTTAGTCTGTAAGAACTATTTTCTTTAAGTAGTTTCTCCTACTGCAGGCACGCCATGCTTTCCTGCAACATTCAGCGCGCCATGCGCGCTTTCACTTTCTAAGCAGCCCGGGACAATTACGGCCACTTCTTTGCATTGGTCTCGCATTAACAAGAGTTTGAGCTATTGGCATTGTACATGACACTGCCTTTTATAGTGTTAATTATCAAAACATATAAATAAAAGGCATTGTCATTTACAATGCCATTAGCTTAAACTCTAACAAATGTGAGACCTATTGCATTGCAAATGCCTGTTTTAAATGTATTTCTATAAATGCAGATGACCATGCTGAAAAATGCTGCCAGCATGCCCACCTTAAAACCGCGTTTGCACTACTTCTAGTTTATTTTAGCAAACCATCTCTGATCAGTACTTAAAAAAAAAAAAACTTAAAAAAAACTGCCTGCATCATTTAATGGAGCATGTGTGCACCTACAAATGAATACTTTGGATTTGCCACGCTACTTGTTGTCTGCAAGCATTTCTCCTTCGATCTACCTAGGAAAAATTTGGCTTTGGTCAGGGGTTTCTGCGTAATCTGTTAAGGACATGGAGCCTTTGTAGCGTTTAAGACTGTGAAATCTGATTTAAGTTACTTTCAGTTAATGCTATTCTACTTAGTCTTTTTTATTCTTGCCTACGCCATCCACCCAGCTTTTCACTGATTGAGCATATGCTCTATGTATTACAACCTTGCATTGTGGTGGTTCAAGGAGCCTGGAGGGACTTGAGTGAGGTTGGTTGTGCCAGAACTGCTGGAGTGTATGTGCGGTCTTGGCTCACACAGATCTCATCCTTTTCAAGTGACCGCATTCTTTTTGTGAACCTTTTCTTGTTTTGCCTGCCAGAGCAAGCAATTTCTAAGCAAGTATGAAATGGAAGAACCAGCAATGGGAGTATCAAGTACCTTGAAGGTAATCTACCTGTCCCAGTAGCGAACACCAACACTGCCTCACTACACAAATTCCACAAAATGGTTTAACACACCACTGTTGTCAAAGTGCAGAAAATGTATCCACAGCAGTATTGCTTTCAGAGACTACACATTCTTGCAAACATTTGGAGCTGCATTGGAGACTCAGATGGGACAACAGTATGCTAAACTTGCTTATGGATAAAGTAACGAAATGCTTACCTACCTGTAGGAGACCCAAGCACTAGAAGGCGGAATATTACTTGGCATGTAAATTCATAAAAATTCAAGCTGCAAAACCGAATTAGTAGACAATATCGGTTTTTTAATTCTTTCACTGCCCTATGGTTATATATTTATTCTCTGCCAATTTAACATACTTATTTTTTTTATTTGACCTCATTAAATGGACTAAAGCAGAATGTGTTTACCTATGAGGTCTGTGAGTTTGGGTGACTCTGGCAAGTTAAAAAAGCTGATTTGTAAGAACCCCAGCAGCAGAATAGTTCGTATTGTTACTTCACTAAACATTTCATCTGGATACATGCATGCTGTCCACTTCTCCCTTCAAAGCCAAACTTTCCTATGCCAAAAGTTTGTTTCTAAGATACCACCTTCACAGTAAAAGATTACTTAACCAGTATTCCGAGCCAGTTACTTGAAAACTGATTGCCTGCCACCATCTCTAATCAAGCCTTTTAAAACTAAAAATGTGTAAAGACACGAGCTTTAATTCAAGATTGAGTGTCATATCTTCATGATGATCCGAATCCCTTGCAACTATGTAATGGGTCACAGAGTTTATTAAAAAAAAAAAAAGGAATTCTGAAACTAGCAGTCCAGCATGTGTTTGCTGGTGAGCTGAAGAACAAGATCCATGGAACTGATACTATCTTCGCAGTGGGCATACAATCAGGGACTCCTTGCAAAATAATTTGAAACCAAACTACTCCAGTATGAGTGATAAAGGTAATGCCCAAGGAGGACAAGACATTTGTAGCCAGCATGCACATAGACTCAAAATGAATAGCAAACCTGTTTCACAGGTTTGCAGCGCACTGTCCTGTAAACGTTTTTGTGAATGCCATTTCCCAATGGAAGAAAACGTTTTCATAAATCTGACAAGCATTTTCTAGTAAATTTCCACAGCCAAAATATTAAGGTACACACAGCATGCTTACATGAGCACCCACCCCCTCTGGACCTGGAGTTGAACACCTGAAAGTAACATTCATCAAAAGTAACTTCAGATCGATTGTTAGGAAGACATAACAGCATAAACTTGTGTAACTTTATCTGCGAGTGCTGTTTGAACACGAACACTGCATTATTGCCTGTCTAACAAGCCAGAGCCATTGGCTATTCTGGCCAACAATTCACCATTGCTTCATCTGCACGTGTGCCCCAAAAAATCTGCATCTGAAAGGGATGGAGGATGTTAAAGAAGAAATAAAACTAGACTGAGTGCTCTAGAGAAAATAACTATTCATACAAAGATCACAGCTGATTAATGGACGCACTGCTAAGTTGCCTTTTCTGAACTGATCAATTTTTTTATAAAAAAAATAATAATATGTAATTGATTTCATACTGTGCTTGGATTTAATTCCAGTTTACTGCAACCTACAATAGTGGTAAGTAATTACAAAAATACTGAAGCACACAAGTCCAAAAATAGGAAATGCGGTAAATGAAGAAATTCTGCAACAATGCAGTCGTTTAGTTGGATATATTCTTTTCACATTCCTTGGTTAAAAAGTAATATCCATTACAGATAGGCAGTCGACATGTTTCGTCAGACTTTTTCAAGGCTAAAAGTATGGCAAAAGGCAGTGATCCTAGTGAGCGCGTGGCAAATTAGTGCCTCTTTGCTATGTACCTACGCGCTGGGCAACAGCAGTGTGCAGGCGAAGGAAATATTTGTGCATAGATCCTTGGTAAGCCTGAGGAGTATTTGTGTAACACTTGACAACAGTATGTGGGTGAAATGGACTGGACAATAAAAAGCTGGGCCTTGATAAGCCTGAAGATGATGGCGGAGCTTCCAGAGTATGTTGCCCGAACATACTCCGCCACTCCTTCCAGGCATATCAAGGCCTTCATCTTTATTGTCCAGTCCATTTCACCCGCATACTGTTAAGTGTTACAAGAATACTCCTCGGGCTTACCAAGGATCTATGCACAAATTTTTCCTTAGCCTGCACACTGCGGGTGCCCAGGGCGTTGGTAGATAGTAGAGAGGCACTAATTTGCCACGCGCTCACTAGGTAATTTTAAGAGACAGCGGTCCCTTACAAGGTGAGTAAATATAAATAGCCACAAAATTGTAATCCATATTGGGTCTAAATTTGTCTGAATAGGCAATGTTTTAATATTTCATTAACAAAGAATAACAGCAAAAACAATACAAAATCAGTGAGTGAGCAGGGCGTGAAGGGGTATTGGGAAATCAGCCGATTTCCTTACCACAGGCAGGTGACTTAAAAGTGACTTTCGGAGTGAAAAATGCAAATTAGTAGAAGTCACAAATAAAAAACATCTAGTACTCCACAAAATTATTAATTGTCAGTTTGGAGTTTAAGATGTAGGTGTCGACGACGTTTCGATCCCCAACAAGGTTATGGGATCATCATCATCAGGACTGAAACATAAAGCAAATGCCTGGATAAGCATGGGAAAGGAAAATAGAAAGGGGGGGTGGGAAAAACAAGGGGAAGAGTTAAAAGATTCGAGGTATAGTCACAAGGTTCAAATAAACACGCTGGAAATTAGGTATAACGCGGTATTCAAAAAAGCCACAACCTGGAGCCCCAGTGTGGCAGTAATGCGGTAAGGAAGGGAGGGTAACCAGCCCAATGTATTACGCATGAGTGAGACAACACAAATAGCAAGGAGAAAATTACAAAGCAATGATCAAGGTTAGTGATTAATGTATAGCGCGGTCAGGACAGGGGTCTAAGCCAGGGGAGCAACCCTTGCTGTGCTCGTAAGAAAATAGGTGAGTTACATGTGAAGCTTACTCGAAAGAAGGCTTTGGCAAGTGAATCCCAATTAAGCGCTGAATCGCGTGTAATCACAGAGTCCGCAATGAATGCAACTGAGAGCAAGAACCGGCGGCCTAAAATAAGAGGAAACCTGGTGAGTGAGGGCCCACGAGGGTAGGGGTGAGAATGCTACGTGGTGCGCTCACTAGGATCACTGCCGTTTGCCATACTTTTAGCCTTGAAAAAGTCTGACGAAACATATGTCGACTGCCTATCCGTAATGGATATTGCTTTTTAACCAAAGAATGTGAAAAGAATACATCATTCGAAACAACTCTACTTTGCAGAATTTCTTCATTGACTGCATCTACTATTTTTGGACTTTGTGTGCTTCTGTATTTTTGTGATTATTTTGTACACCAACTGGGGTTTCCCCTTTTTGGCCTCTACACCCTAGGTGGCGGGTTGTATATACCAGGGAGGCACCAACCTGAATTTTGTTTGTTTTGTATACTGATTTCTCTAAATTCGTGTGCAGCCGAACATATTTCAAAGACTCTGGCATAGCCTCCATCATTTTGCACATTATAATCGTGGTAAGCACTTTTTATTTTTAGTAACCGTCGAGTTATGCCCCTGTGCTCAAAAAGAAACTTTGTGATGGAATGCTCTTAATTTCATCCAAGAGAGATGCAGCCGATATATATTTTAATACAACCAGTTTATTACACAAAGACCTTGGCATTTTCTTTATTCTAAATAAATGAGTTGTGTTATAGGTACTCTATTGCAAGCCAAGTTGTTACTTCAACGCTGCCTCTACTTCATAGTCTACCAGTCTGCACGTGTGTAGTATTGTCAACTTTTGTTGTCCAGAGTCAGACCGATTGTGAATGATTGTGCAAGGCTTGGTGACAGCACCCACATATCCTGTCCATGAAAAGTTAAGCCACATTTAGTGTAGGTTATTGAGATTGAAATGTAATCTTTACTAGTATAAAAGCAATTAGGTGTATGCCCTCTGATTGGAGCACTAAGGCAGTTAATGGCCTCCAGTTTGTATATAGAACATCCAGAGCTATTGACCCAGCTAAAAGGGTGTTTGGAATGGGAAAATGTTATAATTTAACCCTTCAGTATCTCTTGGTGTTCACATTGGTCTCCTCGTGAACACTGCTGCTTTGTGGTCAGTAGGACCCCAATGTTGATTCTGCCGTCCAAAGTGTTCTAAGTACTGCATCGGTCACTTGAACGTTTGGTGGTCTTCCCCTGAAAATATTGCAGAGCAGGTTATATTTTGTGCAACCATGTAAAACCACCTAAATTGCATCAATCAGAGCTGCACTAATAAATCGTAGAATATGTACAGCAGCTGCAAAATATCTATGGTCCTATTGGATGAGGGAGCCCTTGAAAATAAAGATGGTATGGTGGCGAGAGAACATGGGCTATCACTGAATAGTAGTTTTTTGGTGCACTTTGTACACCAAACTAAATTACAATCAGGCAGTTTTGTTTTCTGAATAGTTCTGTGAAAAGTTTCTTAACAAAATGGTTATTCCTCGCATTTTTCCAAAGGTCTGTCATGAAAAAACTAGCCTTCATTGACTGATGGGCTTAAGCCGTTTTATTATTTATTTTATTTATTTACAGCTAGACTATGAAAAACAGGTCAGCTGAACTACTAAGGTTTAAAGATGGCACATTAACTGCGCCCTCAAAACCCTATACTTGCCACCCATTGAATAAACCTAACTGTTATGTAGCAATTAGATTAGGTTTTAGATGTGATATCGGTTTCACCTGCCCTATGGGTCTTGCACCATTCACATCCCTTACCTTGTGTGTTGAACTGTGCATAGTAGTTTTTTCTGAAATGTTTGCCATCCCTCCCTCTGATTTGTTTGCATGGACATCAGTAAGCGCAGTAAATCTGGGTTGTCGTACAGTAAGGTTTGCAGTGCACCATGTGTAGGCAAAGATATTGGTCTGAGTGGGTGACCACTTGCTCACCACCCCGCAGTGCTTTGGTCTTGCAGCCTTTGACAAACGCCCTTCGTGAGTTGGTTGTTCATGGTGTTTTTATGTTTTTTGTTTTTTTTTTAAACGTAGTTCTGATGTTTGTGTGTTTATTGGCTGGTAATGTCGGCCTTACACAAAATCACAGATCTTAAGCCTTTGCTGTGCACTGAAAAGATTGCTACAGGATACAACAAAAGAACCTAGATACAACAAAAGAACCTCTGCCGGCGAGAGATTACTAGTCAAAAGTACAGAAGCCTTGAACACATCAGACTTCGCTCTCCAGTCACAACAGGACCGGCTCAGATTCAGGAAGGAGCTGAAAAAATTTGTACAAACTACCTTCAAATTGTATGACATATCTGTAAATCTTCTGTCCTGTAACTTGTACCTTCTGTTCTAGAATTCAGAGTGCACTTTCTATACTTTAAAATGGCCTCTTTGCAAGGCATCTGACATAAAATGCCCTTTATATTAAAGTAAGTAACTTACACTTAGTGTGTGATTTATGGCATTTAGTATATCCTCTGTCCATCAGGTTGGTAGAGGACATTTTGACAGCCACCCTGACCGGCAGAGGACCGCTATAATTAGAGAACATCGCCAGCTCAACTGTGATTTCTGTACCTTCAGAGGAACTGCTTTCATGACACTTCATCTTAAGATACCAAATGATTAGACTTTGTTCCTGTTCCCAGCAACCTTTAATAGTGGTAAGCAAGTTTTAGCCACCATCTGTTTTGATAGTTGTCCACTGGACTGTTTTTCAAAAACATCTCCCAAAGTATGAGTTTGTTTTTGAGAAAACTAATGACCCACGTGCCCAGAGTTTTTCCCTGAGGGGGGAGATTATTTTTATTTTTCTGTTCGTCACAACCAGGTATTTCTTTAAATTGATGGACAAAAAAAAGGCACATATCTGCCCTAAATAGGGCCAGCAGTGTGATGCTCTTCCTCCCCATGACTGGCACTCTGTTGGGGCATCTGAGTAAGCTTTCCATTGACTGAGCCAATGTGGGTATCAATGAATGAGCCAACAGGGATACCATCAGGTGGACAGGGTACTCCTTCACATTTCTGACAAGATGCTGTATTGGCCAAACTCTCACCTGTAATGCCTATACTGTTTTTCTTTGTAACTAAATGACCACATTGAGCTACAGAGAAGAACTACATTGATGTTTCAGTTGTTGAATATACATTAGGCAATGGTGCATTAGGAATGGAAACTGGTTTTAGAACCCAACTATTCAATTTTGTTTAGTATGTCACTCTCCCTGTTGATGATTCTAGCTTGGTAAGTACCCTTCATGTTGAAAATTGTTTACTCAAAACAAGTTTTCTCCAGTAGTGGATCTTTCATAGATTCACATGCTTGAATCATTCCCTGTCATGGGAGGGGGGGGTGTTCCCACAGTACCATTAGAAAGCAGTAAATAATGATATACATAGCACAGAATGGCAGAAACATACACTTCAATAATTGTTCACATGATTTACCAACACCCTAAGTTCAGCCAGTCGGATGACAACATCCTCTAGAACTCTCTCCACAGAGGCTTCAGTCCCTCAGACTTTCTACAGCACGTTGTGTCTTGGGAGTCTCCTTAGCTCTGCTCAGTTTGATTCAGTTAGCTCCATTTTGAAGAAACTTTTCTTTCAGAAAAAGCATAGAACCTGCATCTAGCAAGATCTGGCTGAACAACCACGTCCGACCCAGCAAGAAAAAGGCTTTTCAGGGCATGTAAACGTGTGGGAAGAAGAGGCTACACTCAGAGGACCTACACAAGGAATGCATCTACTGTCTACATTCGAAGTACAAGGTAAAGGACTGCAGAATATGCCATACTTTTTCTTCAAAGACATTGAAAGATAGAGAGGAAAGACTGGTTATTTGGCTTCAGAAAATAAAATCTAAGGAAGCTCCTCTTTCTAGAGAGGATAGTGATGACTCTACAAAGACAAAAAAAATCCCAGAAACTGGTTTGGTTTCATGAGCGAATTACTCCAGAGTCACTTAAAAAAGCAATTAAAAAGACTCCTCATGGGTCATCAAGAGAGTCTAAGGCATCAGAAGAACGCCCTCAAGTCTAAAAAGGAGAAAATCTCCTCCCAAAAGCTACAGTCTGAGCCTGCCACTCCTTTAGGGGGTTGGAAGTACATTTAAAGTCATCCTCTGCTGTTGATAGCAAAATCAATCAGGACTGCTACTAAACCGCATTGTGAATTCATGGCGACGCCATGGCGGCAACGACACAAACAACGTAGACACTTACATGTGTGGCACTGCTTATTTCCTCGTCGCCTGTAGTAAAGACGACGATACTGTTGACTAGAACATTGTTGACGGTGGCACCGTTGACTAAGGCTTCATTGACAAAGATATTGACGATGAAGACAAAATCGACGACTGCACTGCCAGCGAAGACCTAGTTGATAAGTGAGCTGCCGGCATAGAGTCCATTTCTTACTTTAAATCCCTCAGTGGGACTGCTGATGTCATCGACACTCAACTAAGGAAAAAAAATTCCGGCCTATTACAACCTGCACACACATCTCAAAGTAGAGTCCCCCTCCTGCACCAGTGCATCTTCTTGCTGAGGGGTCGGAGGATGAAGATCCATTTGGAGCAGCACGTAGTCCCTCGGAATTGCATGTAAAATGTCACATAAAATTGATCCTCATAATAAATTCGTTATCCTGTCGGGATATAGAAAACCCTGAACCTTGCAGAGATCAGTATTATCGTCATGACGAATTCCAGGATAGTTCAGTACAAATTCCAATTGTTCTGATGTATGATCTTCAAAATATGCTACAGGATTATTGTAAGAGATTTCCAGAGCCTGTAACGGTTGCTTCTCCATGGCAGCCAGGAAAACCCATACACTTGCCACGTATTCAGTCCCCTATAACGCGAATTCTGCGTACTGTTACTTCATCTATCTCTCCAAAAAGAACACCTAATCTGAAATTAACTGGACCACTGGCAGATGACACACCCTCCTTGGACGAGGATAGAGAAGGTGAGGTCAAATACAATAGATCAGTTCCTAGCGAATGGGATGACTAATCCAAACACCATCTCCCCCAGTACCATAACCAGTGGACTCTCCACCAGACGACATTGGTGGTTTTCCCAACCTAATGGAAAGGGCTGCTGAAAGGTTTCAACTTCCTTTCATGACAAAGCAGTCAGAGTGTCTCCTTTACTACTTCAAAGAACTGACGAAGACATTGATCAGGGCAATCATTATCGTTGATTTAATCTGGGAAGAAGGCATTAAGACACAGGAATCCGCCACAGTATCGGCAGTGCTACCTAGACTGGATAAGAAGTATAAGGCACCAGATGATTCACCAGCAGGCTTAATTGGCCATCCAAAGCCAAATTCCGTGGCCCAGCGTTGCTCAGAAAACACTTCTACTCTAATTTCCACAACACCAAATAGAGAAGGCCGACGCTTGGACAATATCGGGGAAATATTTTCTTCTGTGGCAGCCACGACTAATTTGTTATCTATTCTAGGCCACTAGGATAGGCAAATGCAGTCATACATAGCCACAAACATCGATCTCTTACTAGAAGACGTGCGAGAGAAATCGAGGAACATTTTGCAATATGAGGAAAGACTCTTCAGAGATGATTGATTGTGCAATAGACGTGGCATCTACAGCTTTTAGACAGCGAGCGGGAGCAGACCGGGTTGGCTAAAGGCAACATCATTCAGGCCAGAGATACAAAGCAAAATCCTTGGCATGACATACGATGGATAGGAACTGTTTGGCAAACATGTAAGCAATGCATTACAGGCGATCAAGACGGACACATACTGCCAGATACTCCAGTACTTTGCAGATGAGGAAACAACCATTTCGGGGAGTAAGGGGAAGAGGTCTATTTTCCTACAGGGGAGGATATCCATCACCTAGTTATCAGTACCAGCCCTTTCAGCAACAACACACCGTATCTTCAATACCAGTTTAGGCAGCGGCTTACACCAAACAAGCACCTAGAAAGTAGTAGTCTTCACAAGGAAGGGACACTGCCCGAAAGCAGCGACGACTTGGTAGTGCTGGTTATCCCTTATGTTTTCCCAGAGGACGAATGTGGGACAAATATCAAATTATGTACATCAGTGGTCACGATTAACAGACAGATGGATGTTCGTTCTAATCACTTACGGACACACCTTGGAGTTCAACCAGAAACCACCACCTCCCCATCTGCGTCTGGTCCTGCAATTAATTCTGCCCATGCAAAGGTGCAATTGAAAAAGTGCCGGTCACCCAGAGCGGGATCCGGTTCTATTCACGTTTCTTATAAAAAGTGCCAGGAGAGTGGCGTCGCATCTTAGATCTTTCGAAAACTCACAAATATCTAAAGAAACAGTTGTTTCGCATGGTTACTCTGCAGGACAACCCACATCTTCTCAATCACTGGGATCATATGACTGCTTTATCTCCAGGACGCTTACTTCTGTTTCCCAAATCGTCGCAGATTCCTAAGATTCATAGCCAGCACACACTATCTGTTCAAAGTTCTCCCTTTCGGATTGAAATCTGCACCCTGTATCCTCACAAAATGCCAAGCTCCACTTTCAGCTCATTTTGAGGCAAAGAGGTTTCTAAGTATTCACATACCCGGATGATTGGCTGGTAAAAGCACCCAACTCTCAAGGCAGCAAAAGTGACCAGAGCCTGTCGTGCTTTTTTACAACAATCTAGGCCTGGCATCAATTCTACACAATTCATGCTGGAGCTCAAAGCCATAGCACTGGCTCTGCAATCATTCCTGCCTAGGATAACAGGATCACATGTGCTAATTCGCACTGACAACACCACCAGCATGCATTATATAAGCAAGCAAGGGGGTACGAGGTCACCAGCTCTATCACAACAAGCACAGGAGATTTGGAAGTGGGTTCTGCAGCACCAGGTAAGACTCAGGGCAGAACATGTACCGGGAACAACCAGTGTCCTAGCAGACACATTGAGCAGAACAAATACCAGCTGTCGTAACCAACCACTAAATTCTGGACTGCATTTTCCATTGTTGGGGCATACCAGACTTAGATCGGTTTGTTACAAGGGATTACGGAAATGCCGGTTTTACGCACTCCAGCTCCCACAGCCAAGATTGTGGCGAGGGAGGGGGAGAATGTGTTTTTGATCGGGGATCTTAATGTACACTTTTTTCCCAATCCCTTTGATCCCAAAGCTCCTCAAACAGCAGACCCACAATCAATTGGAGCCAGTACCAACGCTATTGGCAATGAAACGAAACCAAGTCCTTCATCCGAACCAGACATCCTTACACTTGTCAGCCTGGCTCCTGAACACAATGAGTTTGTGTCCTTAAATATTCCTAAAGATTGCAGAGAGCTCCTTGCAAGGGCCAGAGCCGATTCTACCAATAAAACGTACAAGCCTAAATGGAAATGTTTCTGTTTGTGATGCCATGAGGCAAAGTTCATCCCATTTCAGCACCACTGGAGCAACTCCTACCATATCTGGTCCTGTTAGTAAAGTCTGGCTTGGCACTCCTATCAAAATACACTTGGCAGGAATCTCAAGATTTAGAAGGTTGGATAAATCACCTTCGCTACAGTCTAGCTGAGTGATTAAGCAGTTTCTCAAAGGCCTTTTCAGAGCGTTTCCTCCCGTAAACAAACTACCTACATCTTGGCACCTTAACACACAAAACTTGGACAACCGATGAAAGCCCCATTTAAGCCCATTCATAAAGCAAATCTAAAATTCGTAACATGGAAAACTAGACTTTTATTAGCGCTCACGTCCGCAAGGAGAGTTGGTGACATTTAAGAATTCCCAATTATAGAACCTTTCATGAAGTTCACATTTAACAGTGTGGTTCTAAGAACTAATCCTAATGAGCTGATTGTTTTACAAACGTTTTTTACCAAATCCGCAGAGTATGACCAAAAGATCTTCCATAACCTGGACGTTAAGAGGTCTCAACCTTAACTTGCACAGGACTCAACAGTTTTTAGAAAATCTGATCAGCCATTCGTTGCTTATGGAAACCTTCATAATGGTTTCCCAGTTTCCAAGCAGAGTATAGCTCGGTGGATAGCAGCAGCTATACAACTTTGTCACAGCACAGCCTGAAAACCATTGAATGATAAAGAGGTCCTTCTACTAGGGCTGTCTCTACTACCACCGCTCTCTTCGCTGGTGTGCCTATTGAAGAAATCTGTTTAGCGGCGACGTGCTGGAACAGGGACACGTACACGCAGCAGTACTGCCTGGAAACCTCTGAACAGAGCGATGGAGCTGTGGGGTAAGCAGTGTAGCACCATCTATTTCCATAAGGTGAGCTGTCTTTTATTTCCCACCATGCGCTATTGTATTATTTTAATATTGTCTGTGAACATGTTTTAATTGCTAACTATTCTGATTCAAGCATGTGAATCTTTGAAAGATCTAATACTGGAGAAGAAAATGTTACCTACCTATAACTGTAGTACTCCAGAATTGGTATCTTTTATAGATTCACATGCAACCCACCCTCCTCCACATAGAGGCGCCCCTTTTTCTTTGGTGTCCTCTTACCCCACTTGTGCTGGAAAATCTGAGCAATTAAAGCCTCTGTGGAGAGTGTTCTTGAGGGTTCTGTCATCTGATTGGCTACATTTTGGCTCTTGGTTAATGTTTCTACCTGTTTGTGCTATGTAAATCATTTATAATGGTACAGTGAGGTAAGTAACTTATTTCCCCCCTCCCATTTTCCCACTACCTCACCCACTTTTGCACTTTTATTATGGTCCATCATTGGAGGCTTTATTTTGTAAAAGCGTCCAAATGAGGGGAAATCCTCCTCTGTGCCATAGTCTTTTCCTCTGTTGCCCCCCTCATCTCTCCTCATCCCCATTCCTTTCTCCCCACTTTTCTCTTCACATATAACAGGGTTTGGATGGTATCTCTGCTCCCACCAATCTTTCTAGCCACCTTCTTCATACCCTTTTCTTTTCTCCATGCACTTCATTTTATTTCCCCACACCCACCTGTCATTTTTACCTCTCATTGATTGCCTCTTTCCTTTTTACCAGGGTCCTCATATCTTTCTCTTAATACACCTTCTAATTTAAAATTGTAAGAAATTTAAATCCGTGTTTCTGACACCATGTTAGCTAAAAGATTTTTTAAAATAATTTTTTAATGACTAACATAATCTGATGTTAATTTATCAAAACTGAGATTCACCATTCTGGGATCACCGGACATATATTCATGGGTGTTTTTCACCCAATGAGGTACATCCTGTGCTGCTGGTTTGTCACAAATGGTGTTTGCAAAGCAGTACAGGGCTTAAAAGATTCCATTCTGGTGTATTCATCTTCCTGTAGGTTCCTCCACTTATGATCGCTCCTTCCAAGCTTCAGACTGTTCTGGAAAACTTTTTTCTAGGAGTGACTCGCCAGCGCTACCAGATAGCGCCACAGACATGATGGAACTGGCGCCCTGATGTCTGTTTCTGTTTTTCCATGCCTTGACGGGTATAGAGCTCACTCGCTGTCTCACCAACTACATTTTCACATTTCGACAGCGACTAGGTAAAGTCTTGAGGGCCTCAGGATTCAAACCTTGCAGACAGTGCAGCAAGGAGTTTCTTTTGGGTCCTCATGATGAGTATCCGGTGTTGGGACTGGACACCACAGCCTGGAACAACGGGACACCACAGCCTGCAATGCTGGAGTCTTCATTCTTCAAAAGGTCTTCAGGGAACTAAATAAATAAGTTATTTTTAGCTGAAGTCTGCATGGAGCATTCCACGCTGACTATCTTCGAACAGGTAAATCACCTTCCAGGATCATTGTCATAGGATTCCTGCTAAAAACAAAAGCATCATGGAAAAGAGTGGTCCTCTTTTTTAATAAAACAGTCCTGTTTCAGGCCCTTTTGGAGTTAAAATGCTGTTAGTTGATGCAAGGGACATCCTTGATATCAGGAAACCAGTTGATGCCCAAGAAGCTGTGGCTGGAGTTCTCTGGACCCTCAGCTTAGCCCATGCAGGTGCAGTACTTCCTACTAGCTGTGCCGCCCTGTTTTATGATGGCCCTGCAACCCTCTAGGCTTTGCAGCATGAATCCTTTTCTGGATTCACATGCTGTGCATTATTCCGCCATCTAGTGGTTGGGTCCAGAACTGGATTCACATGCTGTGAATTATTCCGCCATCTAGTGGTTGGGTCTGGATATTTTTTTTTGTCGTGGCAGTCATCGACCACCATTTGGTGCTAGGTCCGTCCCTTGTGTGACGTCAGATGGTGTCCCGGAAGTTCCTGTGTGTGGTAGCCATCTTCAGATTCTTTTTTCCACTGTTGGGTCTTAAAGCAAAATTTTGGATTTTTTGGTGAGAAAAAAAAAAAACGAATGAGAAGATATCTGAGAAGGAAAGGGGCCCACCTCCACAAAACCCGTCTGGGGACACCATGCACTTGGTCCAAGAATGTGGCACGGTAGGGTTCATTGAAAAATCTTTTAAGTTTTGCCCAGATTGCCACCACAAGTTCGTACAATGCAATCCGTACGAGGTTAGTAATCTCTGCCTTCCAAGGGACCACAGGGACAAGGACTGCGAGGCCTGCGATGTATTTATATCGTACTCTCAAGGCCTGACAAAAGCAAAGAGGAACATCACACAGCAATGTACAGCAGCCAGAAATTGGTATCTCTGAAGGACTTGGGCCTCTCAAGCGATGAAGATGAACAGGTTGCGACTGCAGAGGCAGCCCCAGGAAGCTCGGACGTTGAAATCCTCGAGGGAGATGCCAAGAGAAGACTAACAGCAAAGAAGACTACCAAGCACACTGAAAAGTGACCAGATAAGGTAACAAAAACCCCTCGGATACCAAGGGCCTAGAAAAAAAAGCGGTGAAGGCAGCCCAGGCGTCGAAAAAGGCTACGACCGAGGGTCAGCAGCGACCAAAAGAATCCCACGGATCCCATACCCAGGGATACCAACGAGGGAAAAGCATCTAAACTGACGTAGACAAGCCCGGGTCGAGAGGCCCCGAATGATCACACCAAACTTTCGGAGGCAGAAACCACTGCGCCAAGAAAGAGGACATACCCGACGAAAGACGTCGAAGGCCCACGACGTGTAAAAGAAAGACCGAGGCAGAAATGGTGGCGCTCTTTCAACGAAAAAAAGGAGTTTGAGACACTAAAGGAATTCAGAATCCCTACAAGACCTTCCATGACTTTGGATGCTGAAGAGGAAGAAAATGCCCTTGAGGCATTGGCAACCCCTGAACTTCACAAGGAAGAAGTTGAAGAAGAACTCGACATGCCAGAAAAAGAGGAAGCAACCGGGATCTTAGAGGAAAAATGGAACGACCTCGACACTGAGTCCAGAAGAGTAGGTTTGTACCTACCCCTCGAAAGCTTCCCCACTAGATGACATTGCCTTTTTATAACCGCCTGGTCAAAAGAGCAGCTGACACTTTCGGGGTCCCCTTAGAGGAGAAAGACTCATGCTCTCTCCTAGAGACATTGATGCCATCCACCAAAGGATAGCTAATACCTCCCAATGCTACCAAGTATACTAGACCAGAGCAAAGAGGCCTTAAATGAGCCAGCCTAATAAAAAGGAGTCACTCCAAGGGTCGAGAAAAAGTACAGACCCTCCACAAAAGAACCCAAATATATACAGGGGAACCCTGGCAGATTCCAATATTGTCACCACAGCAAGGATAAGGAGCAACGCTCATTCTTCCACAGGTCCACCCCCAGAAAGGGAAAGTAAAAGACTGGATATGGTGTGGAGGGAGATGGGAGAGAGGCAGCAACACAACGACGTATCACCAATTCAAATGCTGTCCTCAACAGAGATGGTCACCAACAATGGGACAACATCGAGGAAATAATGAATAAACTCCCTGAAAAGGACAAAAGAGGGCAAAATCTATCCTCCAAGAGAGGAAAAACATCGCAAATACCTGTTGAGAGTCCGCTCTAGAGGCAGCTGACACAGCCAGCAGACAAAGGTGCACAAGTACTACCTGCAGAAGACACACCTGGTTCAATTTCGTGCTTTAAACAAGAAGTGTAAACAACTATAATAAGCCTTTCTCAGGAGATGCTTTGTTTGGCCATGAGGTGGATGAGTCCTTACAACAAATCAGAAAGGGCAACGAAATAGCAAATGTAATGGGTGTGCTACAATACAGAGGCACCTTCAGAAGGGGAAGAAACCACCTCAGAAAACCAGCTGGAAGGGTGGGGAGGGGGTTCTGCAGGGTAACAGCAGATGCAAGGCAGCTGACAGCAGTCCGGATATCAATCGTGGCAACAGCCAAGGCCACCCTTTCATGGCACAAAAAGTGACTTGGACGCAAAGATAAGCCCCCACACAACACCAGTGGGAGGCAGAATAGCCCATTACAAGAATGGGAAAATATCACCACCAACAATTGGATTTTAAACGTGATTCACCACAGCTATTGTATAGAACTAACAAGCATACAACCACCAAACCCCCAAACGAAGAGAAAGTTTCAAAAAACGTTTGAAATTTAGGGAAGAGATAGACGAACTCTTAAAAGGTACCAACAAAGTAACGCCCCAAAGGAAAATACTAACCTTATTTCTTTTTACCAAAGCAAGATCTCACAATGAGACCAGTATTGGATCTCAGATTCATAAACCAATTCGTTCGCGTTCAGCATTTCGAAATGACGACCCTGCAAGAGGTAATCCCACTCCTACTAAAAGGGGACTGACTACATGTCAACAATAGACTTAAAAGATGCCTATCTACATATACGCATGATTCAAGGACACAAAAATTACCTCTGATTCATGCACGAAGACACTACCAATTCAGAGTCTTACCTTTTTGGAATAAAATCTGCACCAAGAGTTTTCACAAAGTGCCAGATGCAGTGGCAGCATTCCTAAGAAGGAAGGGAATCCACGTCTAACCTTATCTAGACGACTGGTTGGCTAAAACAAAAATGCCACAGACACATTCAGAAGGTAATCACAATGCTGCAAAGGCTGTGTTTCACCATAAACCTCAAGAAGTCATTGCCAAACCCGGAACAGGAAAAATCTTCCTTGGGGCAAGACTGAATGCCAGGGTGGCATGGGCGTACCCGACCCAAAGCAATCAAGGAGCAAACTCTTCTACCGGAGGGGATAGTCTGACATTGAGGACGGTGATGAAACTAATGGGCATGATGGCATCATGCATCCCCCTCATCACCCAAGCACGTCTGCACGTGCTCCCTCTACAGGAATGGCTATGCAACAACTGGTCGCAAACCCCCAGAGTTGGGAAGATCTAGTCTGGTTGTAACAGAAAAGGTACATAAGACACCATGGTGGGCCTCCAAGAACACAACACTAGGCAGACCTTTCAAAACAACTCCCTCTGCGACCATTACAACAGATGCATCTCACAAAGGAGGGGGGAGCGCATACAGGAACCTTCAAAACACTGGGTCAGTGGAACGTGGACTCCATAAAACACATCAACTTCCTGGAGATAAAGACAGTGTTTCTAGCACTAAAAGCCTTTCAAGCACGCTTGCAGGGAGGACAGTATTGATCCAGACGGACAACACAACAGCGTTTTACCTGACCAAACAAGGAGCAACAAAATCATTCATCCTAAGCAAACTAGCTCAGGAGATATGGAAGTGGGCTATACCATGGTGGATCAGGCAGGCCCTGACAACTGCACCTTTGCAGGCTTCAACTATGGCACCTAATGCAAAGGGGAGATTGACCAAGTCACTCACCCCACCTCGATCCTCTTCATTTGGGATCTCAGTGTTCACTCCTAAGTCTGTGCTGATGCCACCCATGGAGGGCCTTTCATGAGGCAATAGGTAAAAGTGCCATCTATGTGGCAAGGAAAAAAACATTGCTAACTTCGTTGATGAATAGCTGTGTAAACCTCTCCCAATGGTAATAAGGATTGCCCATTTAGAGGTAATTTTTGGTTGAGGTTCAGATTCCTTTGCTGTGTACTTATAGTCTATAATCCAGGGCACACCTCCCCCCCCCCCCCCTTCCCATCCGAACACCTAATGAGATGAAGGCCAACTTATTGACAAGGATCTTGCAGACTAAGACTGCTATTTTGGAGCCCTTGCTGTGATTTAATGAGACCTTAATAGACATCTTGTTGGCCCCTGGCAAAGCTGCGACCGCGCCTCTGTTAGTTGCCAAGTGTCTAGTTTATAAAAGCCAGCCCCGGAGACCCAGCTTTTCTCACTCTGCATCAGACCCCCAAAAATTTTGTGATCAAAGTGTCCACAAGTAAGGGGAGCATAAATGCATTCCATCTTGCATCAACAGATTTTCTACCTCCAACTTGGCAATTTCCTAATGCGGTCTGTCTTCAGGGCAGTTATTCACCTGCCCTCTGGGACATGGCCAGCAGGTTTTTGCCAGCTATCCCCGATAAATTCAGGAATAAAGCTGCCCAGACAATTCAGGATGGACAAAATGATGCAAAGTGTTTTCTGAGCTAGCCTGTCCCAAAGAACTGTGTGGGCAGTACCATAGGCACCAGTGTAGTGATTAAACATCATGCCTGGATACATGCCATGGGCTTCTTTACGTACATATAGGCATTCCTCCTGGATATGCCTTTTGATGGTTCTAGGGTCTTCAAAGAAAAGGCTGACTCTGCCGTACAATGTTTTAAGGGCAGCCAAGTTGCAGTCCACTATCAATGCTTACTTTCAATGCTTACTTTCATCTGCCTGCCAGTTTTACCAACCATTCAGAGAATTCAGGGATTCCCATAGGCCCTAGTTTCCTGCCATCTGCAGCCCTTGCATCCCATGGGTGCAGCCAGCCAAGGTAAGTCATGCTATTGGCCAAGGTCATGGATATGTGAGTGGACATTAGTTTTCTCCCACTTCCTCAGGCAGGATTAGATGTTCCCTTTATGGCTGGCAATCCAGAACTTCAGATCGGTGGGTTCTGTAAATTGTTCCGAGATTACGCGCTGCCATTCGCATCACCCCTACCTTGTATTCCAAATGTCCCTACACAGTTTTCAGTAGGCCATGCCACCATCCTCCTGCAACAAGTGTTGACAAAGGAGCCAGGGAGAGAGTACTGTAAACAGGAGGGTAAGTAGTCTTAATCCTGCTACTTCTTGATGCCCCAAAAAGATGGGAATCGGGCTAATTTTTGATCTTGGAACCCTGAATGCCTTCCTGTGGAAAGACAAATTCACAGTGTTCTCTCTAGGGTTCTTTCTGACCATACCAGGCATTGGATGGTATCCTTGGACTTGCTGGATGCATACTTGCATGTGCCTGTGTTGCAGTCTCACAAATACTACCTTTGGTCTGTTGTGGCAGAGCATTTCCACTTTGTAATCTTGGGTCTCACCACGGCCCCTCTGGTGTTCACAAAGATCATGGCGGTGATCGCATCCTACCTTCATTGGACAGGAATATATGTATTCCTGTACCTCGATATCTGGCTGATGAAGGCGAGCTCAATGCAGTGGGTATACACCACCTCTGGGCAAGTGTCACCCAATTTAGTCCCCTACACCGGGGCTGCCCCTCTGGACAGCATCTAATCTTGAGGGAAACTGTCTTGGGACTTCAGGGGTGGCATTTCGGCACCAGTTTGTCATGCAGTAGGCCGTTCTGACCTCATCCAAAGCTCACAGCAGTGACAAATGTATCACCTCTGGGTTATGGCTGTCACCTAGGCAAGGTGGAGATCGGGGATCTTTGGTCTGCCATACAGCTAGTTCCGTGAGCCATTTTCCTGTCCAAGGTGAGACCAGTACAGTTGCTGAGATATAACACTGCAATTTTGTACTGCAACAAGCAGGGTGGTGTGGGGTCTTGTGCCAGGAGGCATTGAGCCTATAGAAATGCCTAGACATTTGGATATCCCTAGTAGTCAATCTGGCGAGGTTGTTCACTGTCCGGCTCAGCAGGGGTCAGTAGGCAGACTACAAATGGCATTTTCATCCCAAAGTAGTTCATGAAGTGTGGTGTGTTCTATCTGGGTCTTTTTGTCACCTCAGAGAATGTGCAGTGTCACGACTACTGTATTTTAGGTCCTGTTAAGAGGATCCCTGGGGAGCACTAGATCTGTGGTGGTTTGCTGGGCTCCTGTATGCCTTTCCATCATTTCTGCGTCTGCCTAGTGTTCTGCAGAAGATCAGGGGAGACAGGATTCAAGTCATCTTGATAGCCTCAGCTGGTCTAGGAGAGTGTGGTATTCTGACTTAAGTCCGAGCATTTGTCTTCCAGTCTAATCTCCACCTCCATGCATGGAGACTGAGCGGTGACAGTTTAGCAGTTTCAGCTTTTCTGCTGAAGTTGTGGATGTTATTTTGTGGTTAAGTACCTAAAACTATCTATGTTGGGCATTGGGTGAAATTTGTGACCTGGTGTGGGTGACCATCAGTTTGATCCTCTACAGGCCAAGTTATCTGATGTTCTGTTTGTTATATCTTTGGCCCAGCAGGGCTTTGCGGTGGGTACAGTTAAAGGTGATGTCAGCCCTCTCTCTCCATTTTTACATTTGCCTGACCATTCTTCCTTATTCAACTCATCCATTGAAATTTATTTCTAAGGGGATTGATACACAAAGGCCTTCATTGTGTGCCACTGGAAACTTAACTTGATCCATAGGTTTCTTATGTGCATTTTGATCAAGCATATACATTATTGCTTTCTACGCCTCCTCATCAAGACAGGTTTTCTTATCGCAGTGCTGTTTCAGTGAGCTGCAAGCGCTACCCGTTCTGTGTAGCAATTTCTTTCCTAACCAATTTGTGTTGAGAACCCAAACTACCGTTTTACTAAAGGTTGTCGCCCTTCTTTGAGGTCAGCCATTAGCCTTCCAGCTTTTTTTCCTCAGCCACACCCCGCAAAGCAGTAGAGGCTTCATCCGCTCCATCCAAAGAACTCTGAGCTTTCACGCAGTACATTTAAGAACACAAATGTTCATAGGCTTTTCTGGAGCTAAGAAGGCAGTGTAGAAACTGACTCTTAACTGACTGGACTCTCACAAAGACATGCTGAGCCGTAACCAAGAAGGAGCCAGCTGAGGCCCTACAGTCTCAATTTGGCAAGGGATGTTCTGTTCTAGGCTTCTTGCGGACAAAGCATGGACCATTTCTGCATACATTAAGTACTACTGCCTTCACTGTCAAGTCCACAGGAAGGGCACTTTTACTCTTAGTTCTGCAGGAGTTTTTTGGTGTGAATCCCACTCCTCAGATGCCCCCTTACTCCCATCTTTTTTTAGGGTACTCCTTGAGTGATAGAATCTGTGGTTGGAAGTATCCATCAGAAGAGCAAGTTACTTACCTTCAATAATTCACTTTCTGGTGGATACTCTAACCACAGATTTCTTTTCTGTGGAATGGACTACTTTGTCACAAATTAGATTAATCACTGTCACTGCTAATTTGTCATGGTTGAGCCAACTTCAGATGGGTGCTTCTAACTGCAGATTCCTCACCTTGTGAATATTACCAAGGCATCAGACTGGATCTGGAAACTGTTAGATTGGATATACTGAGCGCTGCTAGGTGGCGTCGTGCAGCTTGACCCAAATGTCTTTCCACTTTGGAAGTGATGAACCAAGCCGCATTTAGGTGCTACCCATAAGCGTTGAAGACAGTTGCTTGTTTTCTGTGCCTTCAGACGCAGATCCCGAGCTTCTCCGGGGTCTTTGACTATCCGGTCATGCAAAGGAAATGTCACCACCTAAAACCACAATGTTCAAACTGGATGGACTGTCACAAACAGATGTCTGTGATGGACCCTCACCAAGTTGGTTTGTGGTGCCTATGGCCAGACTAACTTCAAGGCATTTAGCAACTGTGCCAAGATGAATCTAAAGGCCATTCTGGAACACAAAGGAACGTGTTATTTCTGTGGCAGTTTGTCGTCACGATCAAAGTCTTTGTGTAAGTCAAAGAAGAAATGCACAATATCCAAGTGGGATACTGCTTTCTTCCTGCCACTCTAGCTCTAGAGCATGTTCGAAGGGCATGAACATGCCTCCCGAATTTTGCTCCCAGTCTGTTTGATCCAGACAGAGTTCCGGGGGTCTGTCTGCAACGTCACAGCAAATAGAAGCCTTCAGGAAGGCTATGCAGCAGATTTTCTGCACTTTACAGTGTCCGTCTGGCACACCTTCAGGCCTTAAGGATCCACAGGGGCCTCCAGTTGGTCTTCCGGTGAATCCGCCCTTAGCGCAGTCTGTGCTCTTTGAGTCCGCATGTGGTCCAGCACAGGCCGCTGTACCCACTTTAGCTCCAGTGCTATCCCCTGCACTAATTTGCTCTCCTTGATGCTGAATATGTCCTGCTATCCAACGCCAAATTATATCCGCCAAGACCTTAACCGAGTTGTGGCCGATTCGCAATCTCTTACAACCCCTCTGATTATGCTACATGATGGAGCCAGGCTTTACATAATCGTTTTGCACAGATACCTACGACCACTATGAGGAGGGTTATGTTCCCTATTATGATGAAGAAAACTGGTCTCAGGAGTTTCATGATGCCTGTGGGCTTCAGAGCTACTACCTCCCTCTCCACCCTGCCCCAAGCATTGATACTGGCCTAGTGCCTACCTACATCATCCCCAATACACACACAGTAGGGTCCCGCTACAGAGGAAAGCGCATTTTTCGCTGTAGTGATGTGAAGGGCTGCTGAATTGTTAATGTACCCTTGCCAGCCATGGAAGTGAAAACTAATGTATTAACAGAAGCTCTACGACCTGGGCAGGCTCCCTCTGAGCACTTCAATTTGATGACGCACTTATTGGCAGGTACTGGCTACCTAGACCAAGCCCTATTTGGGGGACGCCATTTAGGCAGATTGCTCTTCGCCATCAATCCTGTACCTGGTGATCCTGCCTTCCTAAACAGTCTGGTGTTATAGGCGCCTAGCATGGTCAACGCCAGTGGCTTCCCTACCACTCATCACAACTCCAAAAAAATAGAAACCTTTGGCAAGAGAATTTGCTCATCCAAGAGCTTTGCTCTGAGATCAGTGGATGCCAGCTGTCTCCTCGGCAAAGTTGTCTCCTCTGCCGTTACTCCCATGCTGTTTGGGATTCAGTGGCTCAAGTTTTATTAGGTGATCTTTAGGTGTCTTATGCAGGCTGTTGAGGACAGCCACGTTTTGGCTAAAATTGTGACATCCTCTGGACTGGATGCGACCAATTGTCTGTGACGTACAAGTAGTACCAGTGTAGTCTTTTATTGCCACGCCTGAATGAGGTCCACTGGTTTATCCTGGGATATCCAGTCCTCTTTAATGGTCATGTATTTTGACAGATCTCACCTTTTTGGTGATAAAGTAAATTATGCCATGGAATGTTTTAAGCAGAGACCCCCAGCATAACTCATTTTTGCAATTAATAAAAAATTCGCCAAATGTGCACTTTTGTATAAAAAAAAACACGATTTTTGTAAAAGTGTAGACAAATTGTCATTTTAAAAAAAACATAGAGGCTGATCCTCCTGTTTATTGGCTGTGCCCTGACCCAATAAAAGGAGGGTGAACATGCTACTATGTGGCAGAGGTGTTAAACTTCTGTTGCCTTCCTGTTAATTCCTTGAAAAAGGGCAGGCCCGTCCTCTTGTGCCAGGCTCTCTGCTTACCTACCTTCCTCGCAAGCCGCCTCACATGTTACATGTGCCGTAGTTGCATTACACAAGGTCAAGTTTTAAAAAAAATTAAAAAAAATATAGCACAGTGAGATTTCGTGATTTTCCAGAATTGCAGGCTGCTGAGAGGACGTCGGGACTCGAGCCTGGTTTCCCAGTCGGCAGCTCTGGCCATAATGCCACATCCTCTCCTGTACACCCCCACCCACTCCTGTGGCTGAAAGAAACTCAAGCACACTTTCCTGCCGCTTTCCTCACTCCAGAGTCTCCCTGCCACTCCATTAACCCTCCGCGCCTTTGGAATAGTGGTTGTCGGATCCCAGAGAGCAGTTTTTTTTCAAACCTAGAAATGCATTCTCTGGTATCAGACACCCACCTGTTAGAAGGCAAAATACTGCTGGACTCTCCGCCAGATCACAGACTGACGTGTCGGTGTCAAGTAGTGATAGACCAAGAACCGAGGGGTATTTTTAAGACACACATGTTCTGCCTTCTGCATCAATACTGCAAATTTATAGGTTTAGAATCGCAAGTTTTGCTTTTTATTTTTTATTTTAAATTCCAACATTTGCCATTCCGGACCGCAAAATCTTGGAGGGGTCTATGTAAGGAGTGGAGCCATGACATTTTCTTTGGGCTTTCCTGCTCACACAATGCAATTCCATCAACAATTTCGAATTCTCCATGGCATTCCTGCCAGACTCCTCCTGCACAGCAGCCCTTTCATGGCAGACACGCTGCTCCCAAAATTAAAGAGGACAGCAGCGACAAAGTGCATCCCAGTCTCTTGGCCTCAGCAGCCACAAGTGCAAAATTACTTTAGTGTGCTCTTGCTGGCACAAAGCCACCCTATCTGAGGCAGGTTCCAATATTTCCTCCATGGGTGGCAAGTCATGACAGACAAGTGGATCCTCCAAATTGTCGATCAGGGTCATTCCTTTTCATTCATATCAGGCAAAGGGCCATAGGTAGGGTTTCAGCCTTAGAAGTAGGAACTGGGTGGTACTCCTGCTACTTACTTGTGCTAAAGGACAACAGAAGCCTTAGACCTGTTTTCGTTCTTTGCCCTCTCAATTTCTTCTGAAGAAAGGAAGGACAAATTCAAGATGCTCAATCTAGCCCAGGTCCTGTCTGCCCTAGACTCTGAAGACTGGATTGTTACATTGAACCTGAAAGACTATTTTCACATGCCCACAGGAGCTCTTGCGGTTCACTATGGGCCAGGATAATTTTCGGTTCGCAGTGCTTCCCTTCGGTCTCACCGGTGTTCATTAAAGTGATGGCGGTGGTCGCAGCGCATATACGGAGGTCCGGGTTACCAGTCTTCCCCTGCCTCGACTGGCTATTGGATACTGGCACACCAAAGGCAGTTGTCACCTGTCTTCAGATGATTGCAAACCTCTAACATCATTGGAGTTCACTATCAATGAGCTGAAGTCACACCTGACTGCTTCAGATGCTCACTTTCATTGGAGCCATTCTAGATATGGTACTGATCCAGATTTTCCCTACGAAATGGAGAATCCAGGACATTCAGGATATGCTCCTGATGTTTCAGCCTCTGTCCTGGATCTCACATCCATGCTTGGAGATTGAGCAGTGGCAGCTGTCCTACTTTGACCTGCTCCCAGGTTGTTGTCATTTTGGCAGAGAAGCGTCCCTCCACAATATCAGTGTATGCCAGTGTTGGGACAAAATTATGGCTTGGTTTTGCACCTGACAAAAGGACCCTCTGCAGGTTCAATTTTCTGAAGTGATACTGTTTGTTTTGTCCCTCGTCCAGCTTTCAACTTGCTTGCGGTTGCCTGATCAGTGTTTGTTATTTAAATCACTGATGGTGATGAGTTTATGGAAACATTTGTTTCCACCTAGACCCTTCGTTCTGCCCCAGTGAGCCTTGAATTTAGTCCTCCCTTTATGGATGTGCACCCCTTTTGAATAGCTGCTCAGTTGTCCTATGAGGGTTCTGACTTGAAGACAGTCTCATCGCCATAACCTTAGCTAGATGTAAATCCACCTTTTTTCAGTTCTTCTGTCAGTCTATTACCCCTCCAGCAATCTTTGCTCTGCCTCACACCTCTAAAGAGGAAGCAAGAGAACATTAATTAGACTCAAAAAGAGCGTTGAGTTACTAGATCGATCAAACCAGGGGCCATTGAGTGGCTGAACTGCTCTTTGTATGTTTTTTTTATTTTATTTTTTAGGAGCAAAGCACTACAAAAGCCGACGATCTCCTGATGGATGATTCTCTGCATGAAAATCTATAAAGTACTGGTGACAAAACCAACCCCCAGAAGTCTTGTGGTCTCATTCCACCAGACCACAGCTGCTATCACTGTTTTAATGTGTTGTACTGTCCTAGGCATCTGTCAGGTGGCTACCTAGGCTTCAATGCTCACCTTCACATAGCACTTTTTGCTCGCTCTGTCCTGCAGGACTTTTTGGTGTGAACCAGTTCACAGACCCACCACCCTGGGATGCACTTCTTTGTTATCTGTTCACAAGGTGAGGAATTAGCGATTAGAACTATCCGTCAGAAGAGCAAGTTACTTACTGTCAAGTAATGATCTTTCTGGTTGATACACTGTCTAACCGCAGATTCCTCAGACTCTCCTACCTTCCTGTTCTGTGCACTGGAATCATTTACATCTAAGAAGGTTCCAATCTAGAGATCTGCACACTGGTCATACCAATTAGGTGATGGGCTCTGCGTCTGAGGGCAAGGACGCCCTAAAATGCAACTGTCCGCGCACATGGGTAGTGCATATATGCAGCTCTGTCTGTGGAGAGCCGCCCAACCCCACCTAGTGGTGCATGGGAGAAGTGCTCTAAAAGTTTCCGGATCAAGTTTGGTCCCTGGGGAGTATTCACAAGGTGAGGTATCTGCAGTTAGCTAGAGTATCCACAGGAAAGACTGTTACTGAAGTAACTTGTTTGTCGGTGCACACTGGTGGTTCCTATATGTGGCTTTGCACCATCACTTCCTGGGAAGGCTGAAGCTGTTGCGTAAGTCTTGACTGAGACTCCTACAAGCACAGTGGAACCCTTTCAGTTGAAAATTCTGGATTCATTCTGGCACCGGGGCATATTCAGAAGGTGAGCAATTTTTGGTTAGATTATCCCCCAGAAGTAGCATTACTAAACATAAGGGTTTTGGTCTCCAATAGCTTGGCTTTGCTCACAGGTCTTTACCTACCTTTTGGAGCACTACATCTATGCTTAATAGCAAAACTGATCATCAGATGGACTGAATGCCTCTAAACAGATACTTAAATGTGTCTGATTCTGCGGACACCATGGCCTGCTCTCTAGGTGTGTGGCTGTGGCACCAGTCAAACACCCTTGTTCAACTGGATTTTCAGGGATGTCCAGTCTAGGCTTATGAATATTCCTTAATATGGAGAAAGACTATTTGGAGAAAAAAAACGTGATTTAGCAGAGTGAATCTTTTTGGTATTTGCATGATCCGCATTATTCTGCCATCTCAGTAGTTGGGTCCAGAAATACTTTTCCTTACCCCTCTTTTGCCTCTTTGCTGTTATTCCAGTAAAAGAAAGGCTTAAACGACTCCCTCAAGTATTTTCTTATGCCAACAAATCCAAATAGGCAGCCAGTTGAGTCAGAGGGGTTTTCTGAGCTAGAACCATCCTTAACGCGGGAGCCCAGAGAGAGAACAGGAGAAATGCTATGAGGGAAATGGTAAATATGAGACCCACTTGACATTATGCACTTTCTAACAAGGCATCAGGAACAATCGTGATACATATTCACCAGAAGAGGATTTTGATGCATATCTTTCCAGCCATTCACCCCCTGTCGACTTATCACGTTATAATGCTCTCATTAAAAGGAAGGCTGAAACTGAAGAGGATAACTGTCAGAGAAGCAGACAGACATGTTTCCTGTTAGAAACGGGACTGCCTGCACCAAGACACTATTCTTACCCATGTTGCCCAGCATTATTGACCAAAGGAAAGTAGTATTCAAGGAGCCAGCATCCTCGGAAGTCTAACACCTGATTGAGGAAAAAATGCCAGCCCTTAACACCGCACCCTACATACTTGGAGAATAAAGTTCCAGCTCACTTTATCATCGTGTCAACGGCCAGGGCATAGACCAGTGTTTCCTCCTCCACTGGGCCACCAACAAAAGTGAGCAAAAGGCTGGACTTAGTAGGCACAGAGATGTAAAGATATTCTGCCACACAGTGGAGGATTGCAAACTCTGCTCTGTTGAACACAGGGCCACCAATAGTGTTAAGAAGTTAATGAAATACCTACCAGACCACATCAGAAATGGACTAAGACCATAATATGGGATGGCAAAACGATGGACAATAAAATGTTTCAATCCGCACTGGATGCAGGTGACACAGTAAGTTGGCGGATGTTTACAGGAAACACTTTACTAAAGGTCTAGGGCTTCAAACAGGAGGCCCAGGCCTCGATCATCATTTTCACGGAGGAGAACCTGTTCTGTTCAACTGTAAATTACCCCTAGAGAAGATTAAGAAAGACCGTGACACAGCCAATGCCTTACATTTTAAGGATGGCTTCAAAAGATACCTAATGCCCACGATGAGATTTCCAGTAAGGGACTTTGTTTCCATCATACACCCTCACAAGCCATTACTGCACAAGACCAAAAATACCAAAGCCAGCCCTTTCGGAGGAGAGCGCGGGAGTAGCCAACCCTCCAGATAGTCATTAAGATTACCACACTGCAGGAGGCAATACTCTTTCCCCCCTCCCCGGGAAGGGGACTAAATAGCAACCATAGACCTCAAAGATGTTTACTTTCACATCCTCATAAACAGGCACAAGAAATACATCAGGTTTGTTGTAAAAATGTACACATTACCAACTCAAAGTGCTCCTGTTGAGAATAAAGTTGGCACCGAGGATTTTGACAAAATTCCTAGCAGTTGTGGCAACTCACTGGAGGTAGTAGGGGATACATGTGTATTCTACCTAAATGACTGACTGGTAATGGCAAGCTCAAAGAGAAGGAAATGCAAAGATGGGATACAGAAGCTAATTCAAACATTACAAAAACTGGATTTCTGCCTAGATTGTCCCCACTTCCAGAGAAAGAAAACGTCTTCCCCTGGGGCTGCCCAGAACTCAAACAAAGGGAGGGTGTTCCCAGTGCAAAAGTCTTTGTAGTGACACAGAAGGAACAGTCTGTCACAGTGAGAACATTGATGAAACTGTTTGGAATATCTGCTTAATGTATCCCAATAATCCCTTTTGCAAGGCTTCACATGCGACCAGTCCAAGAGTGGCTCCAAAGACTGGGAGGGTCTAGCGATTGTCAAGGGTCCCACCCACACCCCAGCTGCACTGCGCACACAGCAAACTAAGCATCCGGGCAGCTGAACTGTTATTGTGTTCAAACTAAAGACCGTGTTCCTAGCATTAAAGGCCCTCCACATGCATGTCAGTAGATAAAACGTGAAAATCTACACACAACACAACAGTGATCTACTTCATCAAAAGAAGGAATTAAATCCTATGCCCAATTCAAGCTAGGACAGTAGACATTGAATTGGTCTATAGAAAGAGATATCGTACAGTCCTGGCAGGTGTACACAAGGGGCTCATCACAAGAGTGGGAGCTCAAACGGGAGGTGATATACTAAATCTTTCAATGGTTGGGCACACCAGAAATAGATTTGTTTGCAACAAATCCCTAAACTTTGTGTCCATACATCAACACCACATGTCTCTGTGGAATGCCCTTTTTATAGATTGGTCAAAGAACTTTGCATACACTTTTTTCATGGATACATACAATAACCTGTAGTGATAAAACATGTGCAAACAGACATTGATACTACTAGCTTTGCAGTGGGGCAGACAAACTGGTTCTCATATCTGGTGGAAATGGCGAGGGTTGGGGTAATGAAACTACCAGTACCACAAGACTCACTAACAATCCAAGAGGGGTACATTTTACCCAGAACCAGGCAGCCTCCGCCTAGCAGTGTGGCTCCGAAGTACGAAGAGTTTGGATCTATGGCAAAGATGCATGGAAGTCCTGAGAAGTCAGGAGGCCAACAACACAAGTGCTAAACTACCAACAGCAAAGTTTCATCCACTGGTGCAGGAAAGAAGATGTAACCCTACCTAACAAAAGACACAGCAGTGATCAGATATTTAACCCACCTATTGGCTGAGAAACTCCATAAAGGTACATCTTGCAGCCATAGTTGCATACACTAGAGGCACCACATTGAAATGTTTATTCACACCAGCAGTCATTAAAAAGTTCCAAGAAGGAGTGAGACTAATCACACCACCAGTGTCCGCAGCCACACCTCTGGAATCCAAATCTGGTCCTAACACAGCTTGTTAAGGCAGCCTTTGAGCTGCTGTACAAAGGTTCACTAATATGCTTAAAACTTTAAGTTTCTATCTAATCTTAAGCAGAGTTAGTGAAAGCAAGCATTCTCAGTACAGGAACCATAACCTGCAAATACTCATGGGCAGGGTGGTCACGAGTACAAACATTCCCTTCTTACCCAAGGTAATATCCCACTTAAAATACAACTGGCTTTTTTCAGCAGTCAAAAACACAGAGAAAGAGCACTACACAGACTGGAGGCCAGGTGAGCATTGATGTACTACTACGTACAAGAAACGACAGTGCGGGGGGGATACATCCTTTGTCTCTTTCATACCTGCAAGTATAGGCATGCTGATTACCATGGGAACCAAAGCAAGATGGATAGTTGAGACCATATCAACCTACTAGAAGCTAGTGGGATATCAGTAGAGGTAAGCCCAAGTGCACACTCTGCTCAAAAGAATTGAGCAACTGTGCTGTTCTTAGCCAGTGAATCCATAAATGGCATTTGAATTGCAGCTATGTGGTCATCTGTCCCATACATTTGCAAAGATTTACTGCCCAAACATCCAGGTTAAAAGGGATGCAAAGTGTTTACCTTCCTGATGAAGTTGCAAACTTCATGCTTGTAGGATAAAAGCCTGCCACCAAATCCATCTAAACAGGCTGCTGGAACATTAGTGCAGTGATGTGCCTTGAAAGGCATTGAGCCTTTTAAATGTTGCCTGTCTGCCTACTGAGGTTTGTGTTTTGTTGGCCTTTGCACAGCATGGTCTTACTATGGCTATTTTAAAGTGCTACCTAGCTGCTTTGCCTCCTTTTATATGCCCTTCTAATCTTTCTCCCATTTTTAAGTAACCACTAGTGTCTCCCCCCTCCAGGTTTGTTTTATTCCATTCCCTCTCTGTCATTTTATTGTTCCACAGTGGAGTTTGGACTTTGATTGAATCTCTGTTCAAGCCAATGCACAGTTAGTTGCTTAGTTCGGCTTCTAACTCTAAAGAATTCTGTTGGTGGCAATCACTACTGTTTGCAAGATCGGAGACATTCAGGCCCTTTCACTCACCTGACCATTTTCTGCTTGGATAAGTTGGTTCTTTGCACCTGCCAATTCTCCTTACCCAATCTTTTTTTTTTTTTATATATTTTTTTTTTTTATTATGGCCCAGGTTTACTCTTCCAACTTTCTTTCCTCCTCTGCGTCCGCAATTAGTGACTGAGGGGAGCAAGCAGGGCTAATACTCTTGGTTCTGAAGGACAACATGCCTTCAGCCAATCAAAGTCTGCCACTTTTAAGAATAGAAAATCAGCACACATACTAATCTTAACACGCACAGATCTAATGTTAATTGGCCTGCCTTGATTAGGGAAAGGTGGTCACGGAAGATAGCACTAAATGTGAGGGGGAAGCGGGACAGGGCGTGTATTTGCAGGTTAGTATGTCCTCAAGAACTATACCAGCACTGCACAATGGAGACCACAATCTTATGCAGCAGGCACAAATGTAGTCCAGTGGCCCCCTTAACTCGTGCACAGTAAACTGCCTGACCATACACCCTCTTAACATGGGTACACTTCATACATGTCCAAGGCATGAAGGCAAAGGATCTAATTAAATGCAAGCAGTCTTTCAATCACCCGGAGTGTGAACTGCCCCTTCCTGATGAAGACTGATTTTCAGTAGGAAACACGTCAAGGAATGCACTGAAATATCAGCACTGGCTATGAATGCACCGATATACCAGAACTGGCTGTAGTAGCTGTTGGCAGACATTAACTTGTAAGTTACTAAAAATATATGAAGTGCAGTTACCAATTGTAGTTAACTCATGCCTCCAGTGTTCTTCTGCCTTCCAACTCTATTTGTTGAAACTTATCCGGCAGCAATTTGGCAGTGAGCCATGGGAAGCAGTTGCACATTTACTAGCATTTGACCCTTTGCAATACAAGCAGCATTTAAAGCACATAAAATCTGAACTGCTGCTTCCTGCTTGAAGACAGGCAGTTACCCAGAAAGATGTGTCCAGGAATGCACAAATACTAGGCTTAGCTGGACCAGCTGATGGCGAACAGTTTCTCCCTTTGTGAGTTGCTGAAAATATTATGAATTGTAATTACCACAGTGCAATGGGGAAAATATGCTGATATGACAGAAGCATGCACCTTCTGCCCCAGTAATGAAAGCAAAGGACCTCCGGTGTGAAAACCGAATAGACCTTGTATAGGGGAGCTGGTAGGCAGTTCCCCAAGGGGTTAATGTAGAAGGCAGGTGCCTTTGACTACAAAATTCGCTGCCAACACACTACATTGCTTGGGTGGAGAGGGCAGTAACCACATCTGGGTGTCAGGTAAATAGTGGTAAATCCAGTGGGCTTACGTGATTGTCGAGTTCACTCGAGGTAAAACCCAAATGACTATCCTTAAATGTAACACGGGCATCGCTGCACAGCTTCAAAAAGTAATGTAATGGAGTTTGGCACCAGCAAGTTGCTGAGGTGCAACTTGTAGGAATGTGGTAGTGGTGATCAAATTATGTAGTTCAATAGGGTGGATGGCTCAAGAAGTGCGGATTCCCCCAAAAATTAATTTTAAAAGTTGGAACCAATGGACCAGGGAGACTGTGTGTGGTTCAGTGACCGTCGGGAAAGGATAAACTGAAGTGTTCAGAAAGATCAACCGGAAAAGTCTGAGACTAAAGACATGCATTTAGAGCAGTTATCTTGGATTGATGTGTCCGAGAAGAAAAGCTGACTTGCTTTACTTTCTGTGGAGGGCAAGCAAAAGACAATTTATTAGCAACTACTATGCCAATTTCGTAAGAGTTGAGGGTACTAAACCAAGAGAAGCTTTCTGCCAAACGTAATCCTTCATTACCTTGACTCTGGTGAGCCAGTTTGGACATCGGTCGCAGGCTACAAGCCTTCCCATGTTCACAGGATGTAGGACTATACTGTGAATCTCAATATAGCTGATCGCGGAAACCGAAGCGGGGAAGCAGAGATTGGTGGTTGTAACCAAGTACAACCTGCTCACAAGAAAACTGGAAGTCGAAAACAGGATCCATGTTAATTGACCACACAAACCGTACCTCGTATCCTAATTTTACACAGAACGTCTTTCAGAAAGACGCCCGAGTTCATGGATCTTGAAGATAAGTCTGCCCTCTGCAATTCACAAATGCAGTCCTTTCCTTAGCAAAAAGGTAACTTTAAACGTGAAAGAGAGCAAAACGTAATCTGATTTTCAGGTGCCTATATAACATGGACTGTCCTACATCAATCTTTGTCACCGAAAGTAGAAGGCACCTCGGGAATTACTGTTTAAGCCTTAAAGTGAACAGTATTGGGAGGTGGCAGGGTAGTAGTCATCCAGCCTTGTGGAGCGTTGATTGGAATGCTGATGACCCGCTAGAGGTAATAGCGAGGGAGTAACTGCAGGGGATAGTAATTATTCCTGGGACTTAAATGGATTGTTGGAATGTGCACTTGACTTAATTTGAGGTTTGTAAAATGTATCACATTTTTACTTCAAATGTTCATTGCATCTAATGCATTGTTCTCGTGTTGTCATTTAAGCATTTCGCCAGAAAATGCAGTTCACTAATGTGTGAGCCTGTCAAATGATTACTGTGGTGGGGTCCAGAAACCAAAGTCACCCTTAATAGAGAAGCTACCAGTTGAGCTAGATTGTATTACTTCAAGCATTTCCGGTCTTGAATATGTGGCTATATCGCACCTCTTTGTAATACAGAAAAAAAAACATGAACTTTGTGAATACAGTTTTACCCAGTCAGACATGAAAGGGACCGCCTGCTGTGGGAGGATGTCATTGCTCTGATGGATACTAGAACTTCTAAGGCTACAGGTTAAGAACCACTGTGGTTTCTTTGGATACCAGGGCTCAGACTGAGTCGGACTTGCTGCTAAGAGAATGCAACCAAGATGGGCATGTTGGAATAATGTTTTCTCACCTCTCAAAGGCCTTGAGTCGAGAGAGCCACAGGCCAATCAATGCCCATATTTATTGGCAGCTGCCCTGCATATTGGTTAGGGGGTTATTTTGCAAATGTTCCGCTTGATCGCAGCCTCCTACTGTCACGGTCAAGAGTGAAGAGGTTGGTCTCCAGTTTCAGCATCCTGCAGTGCCTTCTTTTGGGCTGTTCACTTAACGGTATGGCTTGCAGGAATGTTGATTCACTTTAATGCTGGGAAGTAAACCTAAAAGTTGAAACACAATTTAGTACTTTTGTTAATTTGAGCACCCACACGAATTCTTCAGTGAGAAAGTATAGGGACAACTGTAAACCTCACATGTGAGGTGGTTTAGGGAATTACTCCTCACCTCGTTGGCACAGTCCGCAGCAAAATTAGGATTGGGCATTGCACTGGTGGGACCGATTTTAGTGCAGATGCCAACTCTACGATCAGAAGCCAAGCCCTGCTCAAAAAGTAGTGGCAAGACAGTAGGATCTGTCGGGACTGACCCTTTTTTGAGGGAGTAATTGGAAACTTAGGTAGAGAGGAGGGACAAGACCAGATTTGTCTGGGAAAATCTCAAGGCATATTGAGGCTGTGCAGCACTTGGTCGACTCTGATGAATTTGCACCCTAAACTATGCTGTTTCCCAGGAACAGTGCGAGTACTCTAAAAAATGAGGTAACTTACTAACATATTCTAGGGTTAATTGAAGCGAA
Source organism: Calotriton arnoldi (assembly GCA_963921515.1). Classification (NCBI taxonomy): domain Eukaryota; kingdom Metazoa; phylum Chordata; class Amphibia; order Caudata; family Salamandridae; genus Calotriton; species Calotriton arnoldi. The sequence goes on from CAWUFW010000023.1 coordinate 7,469,549, forward strand.
TGGCATTCTTTAAGAATGGATTCAACACATAACATGGCATTTCATGAGACAAAGTCAAAGACTCAATTGTCTGATTTCTATCAAAATCTTAGTTTGAAACTTAGAGGTGAAAAAAGCCAATATGTGAAAGTTGCCCAGACGACCACTGGAAGTACTCGGTGAAGAAACTGAAGTAGAAATAGGGCCCCTGTTGAGTACATTGATATATCTTTATACCCTTTGAAAACCCAATCTGGTGCTTTATTCGGGTCGCTGATGGTCGAGATCCTCATGTTCACCAAATTGCTAATTTTGCCACAACAGACTTAAGTGGTAAAGAAATTTAGTTTATGATCACATCCCATCCAAGCTACATATTAATAGAAGCTGGTTGCACAAGCCACCAAGAATAAAATGCCATATTTCTGAAAAGGGATGGAGGTAAAAAAAAGAAGCTAACACCAACTAATATCAGACTCACAGTGAACAGAATGCCTGTTCCCTAGGTCATAGATCCACTTACCAATTCCAGAAGAGAACAGACGCCTTCCCCTGCATTTGCCCCTTGCCACGACTACACCCTGTGCTTGCTGTAAAACAGATGAGTTGTCTTTAATAAGTAAGACGTTCTTGCCCTGGACAAAATTGCATTTTGATAGCTGTGTGATTCAGGATGAGGGTTTCCTGAAGAAACCTGCTCACGGGCCCAGCAAAACACCACGTGGAACCTGGACTTCTCTGGATAAAAAGCCACAGATGAAGTATCCAAGTTTAGCATCTAGTGTGTAATCTGAAAAATCTACAACCAAATCACGAAAGCTGTGTAAACTGTCTTTCTGGTGAATCCTCAAACCAACCTAATTTTTAGGCATTCTGAAAGCTTTCCTGGAAATGCATTCCACCCATTGCTTTGTTTTGTAAATCACATTTGCTAGCTTTTTAGGCTGCCCAGCTTGAGTTTATTCCTACAGCGTAGCATAGCCTGTTTATTCTTCCACTGTTCGCTCTCTGTAAACAGGCCATTCAATCTCGTTCTTATCTTGTCACATTTGTTATGCATTCATAGACAGAGGTCAAATGTCAGGCTTTGTCTTCTGAGAAAGCTTGGTGTTTACTTTTCTTTCTCTGACTTCAAAGTGTGAGGATTTATGTAATCTTGCTGTGAAAGGAAAGGGTTTCATCTAGCACACAACAAAATGTAAGTGTCTAAATGAACTGTGCAGACATTTCAGAATATATCAGATTTAGGAAAGCACAAATGAAGCACTTTTTTTTGTAATTCTGAAGTGTGGTGGAAACAAATAATTTAATTGCCTCAGAACAAATCAGTACACTGGGTGATGACATTTCCGCACATTATCGTTTGTGCACTCTATACTTGTAGCAGTAAAACTATCTTTCTGCAAATTTAATGGTAATTTCAATTAAAAATGTGTTGTCTGTAATGGCAGTGCGCTACCACACCATGTATACTCCACTCAACAACACTCTAGTCCCCTTCATTCTACATAAAACTATGACACGCCACTCCAAAACACTCCACTCTACGATACTCTAATCAACTCTGATGCTCCACTCTACAACCTACCACTCTGCAACACACCAGTCCACACCCAAGGCTGCTTTGAGCTGCTATCAATTTAGTGACGTGGGGTGGAGGGAGGGGTCGTCGGCATCATCCGCACTGCCAGGGGGCGGTAGAGTGAGGTTATGGTAATTTATTGCAGTTAACTATTGAAGGTGGTATTTGAGACGGAGATCGCAGAGACGGCGCCTGGTCCTCGGGGACCATCAGACGGCTGGGGGACATCAAGGCACTGGCGGCGGCTCGGGTGTATTGCGGAGCTGCACCGCTTCCGATTCAAAATGGCGGCCTCCCCTGGAGAGCGAGCCCGACAGTGAGGGAGCCCACCGGAGGAGCGGAGCACACCGGGCGCCAGATGGAGGCTTCCAGGCGGAGGCTCGGGCTCCGGAGACAGCGGCCAATGCGGGGGTGAGCCTGAGAGCAGATGTGGACCGCATTGAAACTCGAGTGCAACAGTGAGAGAAGCCCCCCCCCTCCAGTGCACTTCAGGTAGTTCATGGGAACTCAGTGTTTGAGTGGTTGGGCGGGTCTGCTGCCATCAGAGACCGCACCAATTGCTACCAACGCCGGAGACCAATGCAACAACGATTCTGCTTGAAGTGCGTTCTACCAACTGGAAATGTGGCAATCGTTCCTTTGGCAATAACGTGGGGGTCGGCTAAAGTAACCAGTGTAAACATCTTTGTTATCGGGAACGGGAGATGGCAGAAGATGGCTGCTCTCAAGATGGCTGCTCAACTGTGAAGCTCCGGAGCCGCCACTGACTAACTGCAGCCAAGCGCCGCTTCACCTGCGCCACGGCCGGGATGACGGTGCGCAGAGATGCCCTGAGTCACGGAGCATTTCCAGGCCGCGCAGCGGCGAGTTAAACGATCCGACGGAGACACAGCGGACCTCGCTGTCCGGGACCTGACGCGGCTCTCGGAGGCCCCGCGACGTCGGGTCGCAGGCGAGCCTGAGGGCGGGGTCACGGGCGAGCCGAGCGGCCGCGGTCAAATTGAGGCCGAAGCGGCTGTAGGCCTGAGATGCGCAACAGAGTATGCGGCGGAGATATGATCGAGCCCGGGTTGCGGTGAGGACCTGCGACGCTCCCGGTGAAGCGCGAGTGGAAAGTGAGGACGGCCCTCCCCGCGGCGCTAAAAGCACAGGTGGGAAGTTCCCGAGGATAAATAGAGGGCGTTTATTAATTGAGGAACTAGCGATGTGATGCTGGCTGTCCCAGAGGGAAAGCAAGCAGTCTGCCAGAGCGAACTGAACAAAGCAAGGGCCAGTGCCTGACTCTAAAATGGCGCCCGTCACCAGCAAATAGAGAAAATGAAGGGAGCTTGCTGCGGCGAGGAGTGAATCCCAGTAAAGGAATTATGCGCCCTGGAATAAGAGTGGGGGCCCCTGGTGGAATCATCACCTGGACTTGCACTGAAGGCATCCAAGAACCTCCTTGGCCCTACTTATCTGAGTTGACAGTGAGTAGCCCCCTAGCGCCTGCAACCTCCACGCCCGACCCCATAGCACACACGGTGGGTGGCGCGGCATAGACCGTGAGACCTGCAGGAAATATGAGAACGGAGCGGCCTTTGGATCGAGGTGCACCCGGACCCTGGCAGACATCTTTGTTGTTTCCTATTGGGCTGTCCTGGCTCGCTCGGTGGCCCATGAGATGAGTGATTCACATAATGGGCGCCCATTTTGTTCTCCTCTAATTAGGGCTCTTGGCTGAGGTTTGGTGTCCACTTTGGCCTCCTCTCTGGGGAGCCGAAGAACGCCTTTACCTATCACTGTGATCCTCTAGGTGACTCCCATTTCCATGCTGGTTTCCATACTTGGAGGTCCCAATCCCTGGTGGTAGGGTTTACCCCGTTATGAGCCCACACCCTCAGTCACTGGAGGCAAGCAAGCCCTCTATCCCTACGGTATGATGTTTTAATTGGGAGTTAGACTAGAGTCCCTGGCCCTGCATTTCTAGTCGCCCCCTGACCGCAATCTTTTTGGATTATTCTCTCTCGTCTTCCGGATTATGTGCCCTCCTCTTCTTACTATTCTCCTCTGCACTATCGCTACCCTAGTGGCCCCTCTTCTCCCTATCATGGCATCCACTCGACTAAAGTCGGGAGTTAACTGCTTCAAAGTCATCTATCCCCCTAATCTGTCCAAAGCAGCAGCAAAACGGTTCAAGCACAACACCATTGAACACTTCCCTGATTCCCTCTTTGTTGATCAATTCCATAATGGGCACCTAGGGAAGCTAAAAAATGACACAGGCCTACCCTTTGTTCCCCCCCTGCCTGTGCTCTCTCCTCTCCCTCTCTTCCCAAAATGTTCCTCCCCCTATCTTGTCTGTCTGACCTCCGGCCTCCACCCCCCCTCCCCACCCTGCATCTGCCGGATTCTCCAACGTTTTCGCCTCCCCCCTAATCCCCCTAATCCAACCCACCTCCCCCCTCTTAATCCACCTTTCTTACAACCTGGTCTACCGATCAACTTTCCTTACCTCCCCCCTTCCCTCCCCCGTCACCTCATCCCTTTCCGCTCTTCCCCGTCCCCCGTACCCTAAATTCTTCTCTTCCACCTCCCATCTATCTTCAACCCCACCTTCCTCATCCCTTGCTTCCCAACAATTCCTTCCTCGTCTCTCCCTCTGACCTTGTAGTCCCTTACTCCTCCCTCAGTTTCCATCTAGCCAATTCCCCCCACTCCACCTGTTACCTGTCCCCCTACATTCACCTTTCATAGCCTACAGTACCTGTCCAGCACCATCCTCTCTTTTCTCCCCATACCTCTGGCCTTCCTCGGACCCCCCGCCCTCCCCCCCCCGGTACAGCCCCCTCTCTTCTCCACGTAACTTCGGACTTCATCTGACCCCCCCGCCCTCCCCTCCCGGTTCAGCCTCGTCTGCCCTCTTCTCCCCTTACCTCCGGCCTTCATTTGTCCCCCCTCCTACTCCTCAACTTTCTCCTCATACTTATGATCTCTTCTCTTCCCCTCTGTTCAACACCAGTAAAAATATTTCTCTTCCCACCACTGTTTCACCTTCCACTCCTATTGTCCACCATCTTTCCTCGCCTTCTACCCTTGCTCCCCAACTCCCCACCCATTCCCCCACCCCTCCCTCCCTCACCCTCTGCACCGCCTCCCTCAACCCGTTCCCCCACCCCTCCTCGTCCTCCCTCACCATCTGCACTCCCTCCTTTATCCATCGAGCCACCCAACACTCCGTGCTCAGCTCTCCTCTCTCTGGAAAATAAACTTGATTCTCTCATCTATTCCATTTCCCAGCTTGTAGCGTCCATCTCACGTTTAAGTGCCAAGATGTCCCCCGTCCCTAACAACCTCCCGAGGAGTTCCTTGCTCCCACGCCCCAATAAAGCCAACCACAGTCTGTCCTCTGCAGACATCACCAACTTACTGGCCAGCTACAAGACCACCAACGTCACTCCCCCTCCACCTTCCTCTCCTAATAATTCTACGCAGTTTCCTATTCAGACCATCTCCTCTGTCAGACCTTACCAGCCTACCTCTTACCGGGCTCCCTCATTCAAGAATCTTATCCCTATCTCCCTGAACAACCCTAACACCCCCATCACTAAAACATCTGCGTCCGAGCTGCACTGCTTGCTCCACAACTGCAGATCTGCAATCAAACACAAAGTGGAAATCTCTGATACTATCATCCACCAGAATCTTGACGTGTTATTCCTCACTGAGACCTGGTTTAATGACTCCTCTCATACTTTGTTTGATCTTCTGGTACCCACTGACTACTCTATCCTCAGAAATGACAGGGCAGACAAAATTGGGGGCGGTCTCGCTATCATCGTCAGGAACTCCCTTCAAATTAAAGCCTTCCCTACCACTCTTTTCCGTACATTCGAATGCCTATCCCTAGAACTTCAAATATATCACGGCTCACCCTTTAGATTCCATGCGATCTACCACCCGCCCGGTAACTGCTCTTCCTTTGTGGAGGAACTGACTGACTTCATCAGTGACCAATTTTCTCAAAGTGACAGACAGATCTTCCTGGGTGACTTTAATCTCCACTGGGGCTCTTTGGAAGACTCGGCTGCCAACAAACTTGCCATCTTTCTCTCAGCCAATGATCTCTTCCAACATTGCTCGAAAACCACACATTCCAAGGGCTCAATTCAGGACCTTGTCATATCCAAAGCAGACCTGCTGACTACTGATCCCCCCCATCCATGTAGACTGGTCTGACCACTTCCTCATTCCCTTCCGTTTTCACCTATCGCACGTTATAACTCTCGGACAACCTAAAAGAGCTACTACCTGGTTCCGCAACACTAAGAACATTGATCTTGACACTTTTTGTGATTCTGCTATGCGGGCACTTCCTAGACTAGACCCTAGCGTGGATGTCAACGTTCTCACTTCTCAGTGCCTCTCAGTACTAGCAGTCGAAATCGACAATGTCGCTCCACTCCAAAGCAAATGGAAAAGACCCACCCCCTCAGCACCTTGGTTCAATAAAGCTCTCTACGATGAAAGGAAAAACCTTAGATTCCTGGAGAAACATTGGAGAAAATCTCCTTCCACCTCCAATCTCTCTCTTTTACGCTCAGCAAGATCCAAATATCACAACCGCATCTTCCTTGAGAAAGCATCACATTTCAGATCCCTCCTTGACTCAGCCAAAAACAGACCCAAAAAACTTTTTGACCTCATCAAAAACCCAAACTGTTCTCCCCTAACCATTAAGCCTGAGGATTCCACAAAGAAAGCAGCAGATTTCGCTATATTCTTTGATGAAAAGGTCAAAGCACTGGTGGATCAGGTCGCCCACCCCTCCCCCATTGAGGAGCGGAAATCCTTAGTTACCTGGCAGAACTTTGACGTCATCTCGGAAGATGACCTCCTCCAATGCATCCTGGAAACTAAACCCTCCAACCATTCTTCTGACCCCATCCCTAGCGACATCGCCATCGATTTCTACACCTATACTCTCTCTTACTGGACCAGGCTAGTCAATCTCTTCCTCAGTCAAGGCTCCCTCCCGGTTGCCCTCAAATCAGGACAGGTCACCCCTCTTCTAAAAAAAAAAAAACCTCCGCCGATGCGAACGACCTCAACAACTTCTGCCCTATCACCAACCTCCCTTTTCTTTCGAAAATCTCCGAAAAATGTGTTGCGAAACAACTTTCCTCACATATTATGGACAATAACCTCGTTTCTTCTGATTCTTCTAGACCTCTCTGCAGCCTTTGACACTGTTAATCATAGCACCCTCCTCAACACTCTTCAACAGAGAATGGGATTGGAGGGCACAGTGCTCAAATGGTTTGCCTCTTTCCTCTCGGACAGATCCCAAATGATCAGCGAATAGTCTTTCATCTCCATTGGCCGTAGGTCAAGGCGTCCCTCAAGGTTCTATCCTGGCACCCACTCTATTTAATCTCTACCTGGAACCTTTAGGGAACCTAAGCAAATCTGGGATCCATTACCATCTTTATGCGGACGACACTCAAATCTACCTTAAGGTGTCTTCCGCACACGATCTCTCCCTACTCAACTCTACTCTCAACTCTATTCACAACTGGATGTTAGCTCACCAACTCATTCTGAATCCCGCCAAAACTGAATTCCTCCTCCTCTCGACCTCTCTCTCACCTCCTCCTGTTCAATCTTGGATGGATCAGCTGAACCTACTCAACAACAAACCCATCATTGTCGACAGCGCTAAATCCCTAGGTGTCATTCTTGACAAAAGACTCAACCTAATCTCCCACATCAACTCTATTGCTAAGAACGCACGTTACCAGTTGCGCCTGCTATGGGGGATCCGTCGGTTCTTCCCGGAGAAAGACTTAAAAACCTTGGTACAATCTCTGGTTCTCTCAAGACTGGATTATTGCAATTCTCTTCTGACGGGCCTACCCAAATCCCACCTCTCCCCTCTCAAATCCATCCTCCATTCAGCAGCTCTCTTCATTTCAGGGTCTAAACAAAGCGACCATGTCACTCCTATCCTGTCCTCTCTTCGATGGCTTCCGATCGAGGCAAGATCTATTTACAAAACTGCCTGCATCACACACAAAGCCTTACACACGTCCTCCCCTCGTTACCCGGCGAATAAATTGAAATTGTCCGGTGGCTCTCGCCCTTCTCGCAATGTGGAAAAGCTTCTGCTTGAGCCCCCCGTCTTCAAAAGGGAAAGATCAATGGCGCAATCCTTCTCAGGCAATGCGGTGAGAATCTGGAACTCACTTCCCCCATTGCTCCGTGCCACAGCCTCTACCCGGATCTTCAAAGCTGACCTCAAATCTCTTCTCTTCCAGAGACACTTTCAGAACTAATACTTTCATTCTCTGGCCCCTCTAGGAAGTTCGCTCTTCATTGTAAATTTGTACTTTTTCCTGTACATTCCTCACCCTTGCGTGCTGTGTTGAATTTTATGTGTGTTCCCTTCATTTTAAGTCCCCTGTTTAATTCACGCCCTCTCTACTCCCTCAAGGAAGTCCTTCCACTATAGGCAATTCTGTACTCCATGCCTATAGAAGTGCCTTCCGAGAGTGTGTTCTGAGTGACTGCCACTTATTGCAGTATTATACCTCTATTTGTATTTTGTATCTCATGTATCATGCACACCTGTCACTTTTTCCTCTTGGAACGTATACCTCTTTTTTATCTGGTTTGTTTTTGTTATTTGCACAATTGTCACTTTTTCCTCATGTAATGTAACGCTTGCTTTTGGATTATGCTCACTTGTAACCTTCTCCTCATGTAATGTTACTGTTCCTATTGTGAAGCGCTCTGACACCTTCGGGTAAAGTCCGCGCTATATAAAAACGCATAAATAATAATAAAGTGACCAGTATCCCGACTAGCTAGTCTAGTCCTGAGGTTTTTTCAAAATTTAAATCCCTGCAAGGCCTTCTCGAGGGTTGTTTCTGGTACTTATGGCACGTAAATTCTTAAACCGTTTGAGGAATGTATTTAGTAAATGTATGTAGCGCCATTTTAAGTAATTTTGTACTGCGGGGTGTATAAGATGGTTAGAATGCGGCTATCATTACCTCTATTTGGCCCGAATTCGTGTCTGTTCAAAGGCCTTTTTTTTGCATATGACCCACTTTGGATACTGCAGTTTTTCCACAATGTACTAATAATTGTCATTACAATTATTTTTACTTTTAATCTCATCCGACTTTGGATATATTCAGGAGGTTTATGTGAAGTTTTCTTCTCGTGCCGTAGTGCAGTCGTTGGGTTACCAAAGTCACCTAACACATCTCAGAAGCAGATAAGCTGTATTGCAAACGCAAGCTGCTGAGGCTATGGTGTATACTTTCACGCCACCTAGCGGCTTTGTCCAGAATTTCAGTTTGTTTTTCTGAAACGATAAACGCTTTTTGGCTGCAGTCCTCGTGTGAAAGTTTATTTATTTATTTATGCGTTTTTATATAGCGCGGACTTTACCCGAAGGTGTCAGAGCGCTTCACAACAGGAACAGTAACATTGCATGAGGAGAAAGTTACAAGTGAGCATAATACAAAAGCAAGCGTTACATTACATGAGGAAAAAGTGACAATTGTGCAAATAACGAAAACAAACAAGATACAAAAAGAGGTATACGTTACAAGAGGAAAAAGTGGCGGGTGTGCATGATACATAAGATACAAAATACAAATAGAGGTATAATACTGCAGTAAGTGACAGTCACTCAGAACACACTGGGAAGGCACTTCTATAGGCATGGAGTACAGAATTTCCTATAGTGGAAGAACTTCCTTGAGGGAGTAGAGAGGGCGAGAATTAAACAGGAGACTTAAAATGAAGGGTACACAAACATAAAATCCAACACAGCACGCAAGGGTGAGGAATGTACAGGAAAAAGTACAAATTTACAATGAAGAGCGCACTTCCTAGAGGGGCCTGAGAGTTGACTGAAGTTACATCAGCTATTTGTGTTTCTTCTAGTTAGGGTTGCTGGCACCGGCCCGGCCTCCATGATAACGTCATAGAACATGTTTTACTCGTCAGGGCACTAGAACAACTAGGGAAAGAGAACCTCTGGGGAGTTGCTTGGTAGCTGCTACTCCTTTTTTTTTTTTTTTTTTTTTTTTTGCTTATGGGCTTGCCTGTAGTTCAAATTCAAGGTTTTTTGTTTACCATAACTTAGCGCTAGCAAGCTAGTTGTTGCACATTTAACAAGTATGCTGCCGGAGTTTTTAAATTTTTGATTACATTGTTGCAAGGGATTGAATAAGAGAAGAGACAGAACCAATACAAGGTATTTTGTGGCTTTCCCAAGCAGAGCGCGTATTTATGTAACATATAACTGTGTTATGTAGCTGCCTGCAAGTCTGAAATATACTTCACTGAAAAATGTATCTATTGGCTTAAAAACCGGCAAATGGCAATGGAGGCCAGTACCTTAAAATAAGCACCACAACCAAAGTTTCTCCAGAGCCAAGCTTCCCTACACTAGCTAGTTGGCGCTTTCTGCCTTCGGCCCATCAACTAACCAAAGTTTGCAGTTAGGGTTACCAGACAATCTCTTTATAAACTTTCACTGAAAAGGGATCCCGATCCTCCTAACTGGGCCTGCAGACTATCCTATCCACAAGTTTTAGACTCGACCGTTCCAGACTGCATTTGAACATACCGTCATGTACTCAACAGTCCTAATTTCCAGCCTGAAGCAAGTAAAGCTGTTGTAAAATTTCGACCCTCTGTGTCTTTACCTGGAAATATGTAAAGAAAACCACATCAACTACTCTGAACTGGAGTCATCCCGAGTACTTAAATCTATGGGTTAAGTAATGCCTAGATGACCCACACAGAGTGTACTGGAAGCAGCCTCCGAGTACCATCCTGTGCAATCATTGCCCTTTCTGACGCCAACTGCTTCGCAGCCACCAGTGTTTGTAGTGTACCCATATTGTACAGCTCTAGAAGGAAAGTCGTACATTTTTTACTTTTATATCTTTTAGTTGAGCCCTTTGTGAGGTCTGCTTTCCAAATTTGTCATAGTTGACCACTAATAAGAGCATCCTTCTAAACGACGCAGAAGATGTTTACTCTAATCATTTGCATCTCCCTTCCTTGAGATAGTGGCAAAGTTACAATTCTAACCTTGAGGAGTGTTTGTGCCCTTTCCAAGGCACTGCTCTCGTTGCGGTATATTAAGGACCATCACCAAATTATAAGAATTTTCTTTCATTTGCAACCTCCCTTTGTCCCTCTTCTGATTAGCATCCGACCATTTCCAGTTTGAGCTCAAACCACAAAGCGTGTATGCTTTTCTGATTAAGAGTGACTGTTTTTCTGATACCCATGAAATTATACTGCTGTTTGAAAAACACTTATGATCATTTAGTGTGGCTTGGTCTGAGGGTACTGAAAGATGAGATGCATTGTCATGTGAATTCGCCATTGCTAGTCTGAGGTATGTCAAGTTTGTCTATTAAGAACAGTCTCCCGCTTCATCAGTAACTGATTAATTTATTGATGGCGTGATTGTTTTCATTAATTGTTTTTCCTGCATTTTTAAGCAACTTCGCCGATGTGCATGTTTATGTATGAAGTTTAAAATTTCATGTTTTTAGCTATAACGGATTATAGTCTTCATAGCTTTCAACTCAACAGTGGATACTGTTACTGATTAAAAGCAAAATTAAATTTCCACTGAACTTTGTGAAGTGCGTTTTTGTGACGTTGCCTCTTAAGTCACACATTGACTCCGGGAGGGCTGCAAGAACATAAACACCTTGAACCCAGGAGAAGCAAACTATGGCAACCTTTTTCTCTTCCCTTTCAAGAATCTAAAAAATTGGTCAGCTGAACGGGCCATAACCCTTGAATTGTTGTCCACCAAAGAAAGTGTTTTGGCATGTTCAAGTAGTACATGGTCTTCATTAGATATGTAATAGCCTGTACTAGTGCCTGCAGCAGAATTTTGGACTCTTATGTATGCCCAGTCAGAAGTGCACAGTTTTGATAGTAGTGCACAGTTTTGATAGTCACAAATCGCTGCAATCCATTGTAGTAGAATCTGTGTTAAGTTTAATTTGGGGAAAAAACGGGTTCTGTGCAATATATACGCTACCTGGCCGAAGCTTACTGTATGTACAATTTTTTTTTACTATTTATGTTTAACAATGACATCCAGGCTGATCGGAATAGGTCAACCTCACTAGTCCCACATCTCGTCTCCTTAAGCAAAACCACACACCGAAGCAGTGGGAACAATACAATTAAAGGAAGACACCGCTGTGCAGGCAAAACCGAAAAAGTGGTAGGGAGGGAGGTCGGGCTTTGGAATGGGGCATATTCACTGAATTCTCCTTAGCTTCACAAATCATATTTGGCACCACAATGCCACTCATTCAAAATATCCTCAAACCGAAATACTCTTTGAAAATTGCAGTTATTAAAAAATGTACATTTTCAAACACTACAAGAAGCCACTTCCCTTTCATTCTGATTGTTCAACTTCTCCTGTTTCCAAAATCTGTCTTACGTCTCTGAGAAAAGTGAGGTCCATGAGGATTACAGACTCATTTAATTCTAGTCTCACTTATGCACAGGTTTGCGAGTGCACCACAGAGCAGTCTCCTATTCTTTCAGCAAAGCTGCTGGAAGTCCCAGAGTAGTACTTTTTACCAGTGGAAATTAAATTGTTGCAGCTCCCAGTGGCAGTTGCCGTTTTCCCCTTGCCCTTTTGGGTGGATCATCCGGCTACTGTGACGGGGCCCGTAGAAAGTGAAGCTATAATTCTGGATCTTTGCACTTCTTCACAAAGTGCAAAATTCTTACTACTTTACTGCAGCAGTTTACTTCACCAACTCTAAATAGCAGGATACCGAAGTACTGACTGAGAGACTGTACTTGAACACATGGAGTACTCAAAGTCAGATGCTAGAGACAACCAGATGATCTGTAACTTTTAAGGTTGTAGGTTCCTACAGTCCCTGAACAACTGGTCTGTTTTTAAGTCTAAGCCTACAAGACCGCACAGCTGTCTGGTTTGCTAAAGACATTGTGGGAATGTTCAGAAAGCTTCCCTGGGAATGCATTTATCAGTTGTGGCTTTGTGGTTTGTAACTCACATTTTCTGGCTATCTATTTGCTGGCTTTATTTGTTCTAGACTTCAGTGTGAGTTTGCCCCTCCCAAGGAGCAAAGCCTTTTCACTCTACTTCTCCTTGTATTCTTCCATGAGTGCTCCTTTCTGTAAACAGGCCTATAAATCTTGTTCTTATCTTGTCACATTTGCTGTGCATTCAAATACAAATGTCCGGCTCTGTCATGGAGGGACCTTCGTATTTTTAGGTCTCGCGCCTAGCGTTGCAGTGCGAGACTTCTTGTAGGGGCTTCAGAAAGCTGACCAGTCGCTCGTGCGTCATGGCCTTTTCTGTGCGGTTACCCGCACGGCCGGCATCTGTTTCCAATTATCGTACCCAGACGCGGGCGCGATAATTGGAAACACATGGCGGCCGTGCGGGTAATCGCAAGCAAAAGGCCATGACGCGCGAGCGTCTGGTCAGCTCAGCAGGCTGCCGAGCTCGCTCGCCCCCGCTCCTCTCCAGTTTTAGTTGCTTTCACTTTCGCAGCCGCATTCTTACAGCGCGCGCAGGGGCCATCTGGGTTTAATTAACGTGCGCGCGCTTGTTTTTTTGGTGCACGAAATTCCGGGGGATTTTTTAACAAGACCCTGCACGTTGAGATCCGAGCCCTACCTCGGGCACTTTTATTTCATTTGAACACCAATTAGGGAGATAGTTGCAGCATTCTCACGGCATCCCTGGCTACCTCTTGAATAAAATGCAGGTAGTTCAAAACTCTGCTGCCAGACTATTGCTGGGTCTGTCTGGCAGGTGCAGTGTACGCGCTCATTTGCGCTCTTTACACTGGCTCCCTGTTGAGTCCCGAATAAAATTTAAAACTCTGACCATTGCCCATAGAGCTCTCTATGGCCTGGGCCCTATCTATCTACAGAAGAGATTTGCTTTTTATACTCCAGCAAGACAGTTGCGTTCCTCCTCCCAACTTTTAATGCAGACCCCTAGGTTTAACCGCCAAAGGCTTGGAGGGAGCTCTTTTGTACGGAAAGCTGCCTTAGCATGGAATGCTCTGCCCCTTGAACTGCGTGGTATCCAGGACCCGGCGATCTTTAAGAAAAAGCTAAAAACTCTTCTCTTCTAGTTGACGCTCTGGCCTCGGTTTCTTTTCTCAAGTACGCGCCGGGACACTCTGTTGAGTATCTGTGCGCGCTATAAGTGTATATAACATAACATAACATGTAGTACATCACGTTTCAAATGAATGGCCTCTGCTTCTAATGCTGCTCACACAGGCAGCTCAGCTGACATACGGTCTGGTTGCACAATGCTATTTAACAGCGTACCCGTACTTAAGAACATTTCTCTCAGAAAAAACAGCAAATGGAATGTACTGCTCCTAAATGGTAATTAAATTTGCCTCGCGGGTAGGGGCAACGTAAGACCCACTCACACTTTTTTTTTTTTTTTTACATTGTATTCGCTTTATTAACATGAGAACCACGCATAAACTCCATTAAGTTTTCTAAAGAAACGCAATAACAATATGTACCCATTTACACTGGGTGCAGTTCCGGACCCCTTAGCACTGCCTCGAGGGCGTTCAGCGCGCACTTCTCCCCCACACGGGGTCAAATTGCAACTCCCGAGTTCCTCACCGCCCTCTGTAGGACTGCCAAGTTTCCAAATTTTAGTCCATTTATTGGGGCGGCGGGGCGGCTTCTAACTTCATAAACCGCACGTCCAGCCGTCATGCACCAGCACATATCCTTTTCCCACCTCACTAGTTCTGGTGGCAGGGAGCACCCCACTGACCGGCACCCACTCACACTCAGAACATCGGACATCAACAATTAGTGTCGCATACTGCCTGCCGTGGGCGTGGCATTCCAGAATATTCTTCCCGACTACCCAAAGGAACAAGCATTGGCATAGCCAATAGGTCTCGCTTTTGGGACTTTATATAAGTGTTTAGCCATGCAACAGTTGATGTTGTTGCACCAAGGATATAGTGCTGCATAACTAAATACTTATTTTTTCTTTCTCTGACTTGAAAGTAATAAGATTTATGTGACAATCTTGCTGCATACTGGGGATAGGAAAGAGGTTTTTTCTAACACACAACATTTAAATGAACTGTACAAGTATTTCAGAATATATCAGAATTAGAAAAGAACAAATGAAACACATTTTTGTCAAATCTGAAGTGTGTTGGAAACAAATATTATATAATGATTAAAACAAATCAGTACACTAAGTGATGCCATTTCCACACATTATCATTTGTGTGCTGTATAGTTTTATCAGTAAAACTGTGTCTGTGCAAATGTAGTGGTCATTTCAATTGAAAATGTGTTGTCGACTAGCAGTGTGCTACCACACCATTCATACTCCACTCTGTCACTCCACACCACTACACTCTACCCTGCTCTAACCGCCACCACTCTAATCTATGCCAGTGCACTCTGCCACTCTACTTACTGCATTCTACATCACTCCATGACAGATGTTGCTTTCATCACTGAATCCTACCTAAATGACTACTGCTATCTGATCCTTGACCTACTTGTTCCTCTTGGCTTCTCCATCATCAGAAAAGACAGGGAGGATCGCCCCGGGGATGGCATAGCCATAATCCACAAGAACAACATCCTCATGACAGAAACTGACATCCTTACTTACCCCCACATTTAAACTTATCAGCACAAACATAAAAACGATAAACCTATGAAATGCCAACTCCTTTACCACCCTCCAGGCAACGCCCTTGCCTTTGGAGAAAACCTATTGGATCCGACAACATGCTGCTCTCTATCCAATGACGACAACTTATTCCTAGGTGATTTCAACTTACACTGGAATTACAAGAATGACACATATATCCAATCCTTAAAAGAACTCCTGCTCAGCAACAACCGCATCCAGCACTGCAAACGTCAAACACACACCAGAGGCGCAACCCTAGATGCCATCATAGCACTCAAAGAAGCAGTAAGCATCAATAACATCCTTCAGGTTGACTGGGCGGACCACCACACCATCCTGTTCCATATCAATCAAGTAAAACTGCTCACCTCCCCACCCGCCATTCAAAAGAACATTCAATGGTCCTGCAACTTAGGTCATATACCCGTCTATGATCTGGAAGACAAAATGTCCCCCCTCCTACTGACAACTTCTCTACACACAATCTTACTCCCCACTATAACTCTACAATGTCTTCCATCCTAGACCAACTAGCGCCCCCAGAAACTTAAAAAAAAACTGACACTCCCTCGAATGCCTGAAACACTGACCTCCACTCAGAAAAAAGAAAACTGAGCAACTGAGACACTCTGGAGAATAAACCCCTCCTCCAACAACTCTGAATGGAACACAGACAATATAAAAAAACATTCTTCCGCAAAGCGCTTGATAAAGCAAAAATTCGCCCCAAAGAACTTTTCAATACCATTAAACAACAAACTTCAAAGCCAGCTAAACCGAATCCCCAAGTCTCCAAAGAATGTGACAAATTCGCAAAATTCTTTAACGACAATCTCAAAGATCAAACTCTTCTTAAACACCCCCACACGCCGCCGCCTCCCACTGGAAACTGCCCCCTCCGAATGGAAGAAAACGAGACTCCTTCGCTCTCGCCAAACCTCCAAGGGGTGGCCACCCACCCCGACCCCTTTGAAGAGCTGGAGGGGGTTTAACCTGCTCACGGAGGAAGACCTATCAAAGTTGATGGCCAATTGCAAGCCTGCCTCCCACCTAGCAGATCCTCTTCTGGCCTCCCTAGCGAAGAGCCTCAACCATGCCCTAGCACCCCTCTGGACGAAGATAATAAACAGCTTCCTGTACAGTGGGTCAATGCCCGACTGCCTCAAACTAGGACAAGTCACTCCATCGCTAAAGAAACCAGGTGCTGACCCAGAGGACCTCAACAACTTCAGGCCCATCTGTAACCGCTTTCCTGCTTAAATACTTGAGAAATGGGTCCTCTGCCAACTCATTGACTCAAACAATCTTCTTGACTCTTTCGAATCGGGTTTTAGAAAGATGTAGCACAGAAACAGCCCTACATAACATAGTAGATGAAATTCACAAGTCGCTAGATTCTGATAAATGCTGCCTACTCATCTGCCTTGACCCATCAGCGGCCTTCAACACGGTCGATCACAAGATGCTTCTTGAATCCCTTCAAAAGCGTATTGTAGCGAACAGCCTGGTCTTGAAATGGTTTACTTCATACCTTCATAATCACTCCCCAAAAAATCAAAATGAACAACTCGACCTCTGACGCATCCACCATAACCCTGGGTGTGCCCCCAAGGATCAGGTCTATCACCTACTCTCCAATATTTACATAGAACCCCTCGCCACTATACTGAATCAAGCTAACGTCCTCTACCACCTTTTTGCAGATGACACCCAACTCTACCTAGAAGTTTCCTCACTAGAAGACGCACAACGACAAAACTCGACTCAAAAAAGTCCAAAACTGACTCTCAACAACACCTGAAACTCAACCAAGATGAGAAGGACATCCTGCTCCTATCCAAAAATGGACAGACAACACAAATCCAAGAGTGGCTAAAAACCATTGATGCTCTGAATTGCAAATTGACGCCATCTGAATCTGTCAAATCTCTGGGGATCACCCGGGACCCAAATCTGAGCCTGAACCAACACATCATCCTGCCACACAGCCAAGAGTGCATTCTACAACCTAAAACTCTTACTCAAAATCAAACCTTTCCTCCCCCCGAGCGACCTAAAAACCGCCACACAAGCGATGGTACTGTCTTAACCGGACTACGGAAATGCCACTCTCACTGGCACTGCAAAGTCTCACCTAGCCCCCTTAAGAGCCACACTAAATGCTGCAGCAAGGATGGTCACTGAAGTAAAAAGACACGATCGCATCTCCCCCCTCCCTAAAAGAATCTCAAGTGGCTCCCGATCAAAGACAGCTGCAGCTTCAAAACATTCTGCCTCACGCACAAAGTCCTCCACAGTAGGAAACCAGCTTACCTTGCGTTCAAACTATCAAAGGCAGGCCAGTCAAGAAATCTAAGAAGCACCAAAACTCTTTTGCTCATCCCACCAAAAATCGCAAAACTAAAAGCCCTTAGACACTCCTTTTCAGGCAATGCTCCCAAAATCTGGAACTCCCACCCAGTCTAGATCAAGACAAACCCCTCCTATATGAGCTTCAAAAGACAACTAAAAGATCTCCTCAATCGACTCCTCAACCCTCCGGACTCTATCACCTAGCCTACTACTTATAGTAGGCTTGCTCATCTCCAGAACTTATGACCCAGCGCTGAACAACTCTGATTTCTGCAATTCATGTTTTCTTAACACTGTTTCAATCATGTCTGTAAAGCGCTCTGATACCCTGGGTCTTGCTAGTGCTATATAAAACTCAATAAATAAATCTTGTCGTTCTACTGTGCACAACTCTACGCCATTCTTCAACACTGCACTCTTCGCTAGTACACTCTATGCCAATGCACTCTACTCTGTACTGCTCAGCTCTATACCCTTGCACTCTACGCCATGCCACTGTACACCACTCTAATCTACTCTGCATCACTTTACTCTACGCCATTTCATTGTACGCCTCTACCCTGCACCAATCCACGCCACTTCATTCTACTCTGTAACAATCTACGCTACTCCACTCTGCCACTCCACTGCACTCTGTGCATCTCTACTCTGATCTATTGCACTCGATGCTGCTGTTCTCTATGGCGCTGTACCACTACCCTATGCCACTATACCCTACGCCACTGCATTCAATGCTAATGCACATCTACGCCACTGCACTCTGTTCCACTCTACGATAGTGCACTCTTCAATACTGAACTCTTCGCCTCTCTGCACTCTATTCCAGTGCACTCTACTTCCTCTTCTCTTCATCACTGCACTCTTCATCACTCCACTATATGCCACTCTACTTTGCACTACTGCACTCTATGCTAATGCACTCTACTCTGCATCACTGCACTGTATCACTACACGCCACTGCATTCTACATCACTACTCTACACCACTGGGCTCTGCATTGCTCCACACTACACAATTGCATTGTACATCACTACTCTGCACCACTGCACTCGGCCATTGTACTCTGCACTCCACTGTGCACCACTAATCTGTGCCACTGCACTCCACAAAACTCTATGCCAATGTACTCAACATGAGTCCATTCCACACCACTGCACCTTACTCTGCGCCAATACACTCCGAGCCACTTCACACCACTCTACTTTATGCCACTGCACTGTACGGCAGTGCACTCTACGCCACGCCAGACCACTGCACTCTACAACACTACTCTGCAACACTGCACTCCACACCACTAAACTCTCTGCACTGCTGCATTCTATGCACTTTACACCACTCTACATCACTTTACTCTATGGCACTGCCCGCTACAGAACTATATTCTACTTTGCACCATTCTATGCCACTTTACTCTGTACCACTCTACTCCACTGCACTGTATTCCTTTCTATTCTACTCTACTCTGCGCTGCTGTACTGTACTCCGCTCTGCACCACTCCACACCACTACACTCTACTATGCAATACTCTAATCTATGCCACTACCTTCTATGATGCTGCACTCTGCGCCAGTATACTCTGCAACTCTCTACACCAATGCACTGTACACCAGTCCACTCTACGCCACTCCACGACACTCAGTGCCACACCAATACATGACACTATGCAACTCCACAACACACTACTCTTCGCGTTTCCACTGTACGACGCTCCACACCACTCACCTCTACGCCACTAACTTTCAGCCATGCTGAACAGAAGCCACACTGCTGTACAACATGGCTAAAACACATTGGCAAAGCCAATAGCTCTTGCATAGGTGCAACATATTGACTTTGCCAATGCTTGTAAGATTTTGAAAGGCTTCTATTCAGATTTAGGCCTACATCTTTCTGAGTTGTCATTAGAAGGGGTCAAAACAAAGGAAATGGAGTGGTTGAGTTTCACCCAGTGCAGGTAGCTGAATGGTCTACTGGACAAAGGGAATGGGCTGAACCACTCCCAGCGTCGTCGTTCCCCCCCTCCCGATAGTCTTTGCCCAGATATTTATGAATGGTGTACATGCAGGTAGGCCTATCCAAGATGCACATCGCCAGTTGTGGTAGAGTACATAGAAACCAGTCTAACCTTGAACTACACTTTGCGCTCACATCCCAAACGTGATAAAGGCAAGAAATGCACTTGAGTGGAAGAACAGTTAACGCAGAAAGACAATAGGCTGTCACCACATGGGGTACCCTTAAACAGGCCTGGTCCACTTTGACTATAATCAAGCTGCCATCACTTCAGACACCTTGTTGCTTAGTTAAAAGGGTAGTGGCTACCCTTGTTCAGAAGTTGGCTATACTTGGGGTGCCCCCTGATATCACAACAGAGCTTATGTTGACTGTAGGAAAGTGCTCCTTTTTGCATGGTTACCCCCCACTTTTTTGCCTGATATGATACACTTTGAGTGTACACTGGGTCCCTGCCAATCAGGTTCCTGTGCCTGTGTTCTTTTCCAAACCTGTACCTTTGTTTCCACAATTGGCACACCTCTGGCCCACATGTAAGTCCCTGGTAAAAGGTACCAGTGGTACCAAGGGCCTTGTGACCAGCGAGGGTCTCTAAGGGCTGCAGCATTTATTGTGTCACCCACAGAGACCCCTCACCAAACACATATCACACTGCCAGAGTCGACATGGCACACATCCCTGTGTGCCATGCCCACAACCACAGCCTGTGGCATAGGTAAGTCACCCCTCTAGCATGCCTCACAGCCCTAAGGCAGGGTGCACTATAGCACAGGTGAGGGCATTATCACTGTAGGGGCATATTGTTCATGCTGCTAAGTCCATTCTTAGACATTGTAAGTGCAGTGAAGCCATATTGAGTTCAGGGCTTGGAGTTTGTCATTACGAACTCCACAGCTCTTTGATGGCTTTACTGAATACTGAGAAGTTTGATATCAAGCTTCTCAGCACAATAAACCCACACTGATGCCAGTGTTGGATTTATTACAAAATGCACTCGCAGGGCATCTTAGAGATGCCCCCTGAAAAATAACCAACACCCTTGTATCCAGCTGACTGGTCAGCACCAGCCTGCCACACACACTGATGTGGGAGCCCTTGTGCTCTCGTGGGTCAGGGACAAAGGCTGCTTGGGGTGGAGGTGCTCCACACCTATCCCCCCCAACAGGAACAGCATTCAGGGCGGTGAGCCTCAAAGGCTTTCTGCCCTTTGATATGCTAGCCAGGGCCTCTCCAGCTAGTGAAGATGCCCACCACCCTGACCAAGCCCCACTTTTGGCGGCAAGGTCGACAGGAAAATTAGTAGTCAGGAGAGGTTTGTCCCCGTGGTGATAACGTCCTTAGGAAATCCTCCATCTTGGATGGAAGGATTCTACCCAATCTGGTTAGGGCATGCCCCCTCCCCAAAGGGAGGGGACATACAAAGAGTGTAGTCACCCTAAAAGGCAAGTAGCCTATTGGCTACCAGCTGCCAGTACCTGTAACTCCCCTAAATTCAGTATTTAGGGGGCACCCCTGAACCTTGATCCTCAGATTCCTGCAACCTACGAAGGAGGACGAAGAAGACGCCGTGCAGCAAAGCTTGAAGAAGACAGCTGACTTGGCCCCAGCCCTACCGGCTTGTCTCCAACTTGAAGAGCCTGCGACGAAGACTACACCTGTCCCAAGGCCAGCGACATCCAGGAAACCCTGCAAGACTGCCACTCTTCAACAAAGACTAGACCTCCTGAGGACAGTGCCCTGTCCAGAACACTCTTAACTCCAAGGACTCCAGATCCAGGCGGACCCACGACCCCAGTCCACTCTGTACTCGATGCTCACGGCCTGTCTGGGTGGCTCACCTGTCTAACGACGCCTCCCCATCGATCCAGACCTTGACTCAATCTGTGGCTGACCACTCCTGGACCCCACCAAGTCACCTGCAGCCTCAACACCAAGGGTCTGCCTGAACGCGACCGTCTCCTGTAAAGAAGATCTGACACCAAAAGGCTCCCCTGGCCTCAGCCCCCGACTTTAGGGAGCCCAGCAGACGGTGCCCAGGCTTTGCCCTGCGTCCCAACTCACCTGTCCAGCCGGTGGTCACCTTCATCCAGCCTCCTGGTCCTAGCCTGCAGCCTCTTTGTGCGACCAAGATCCTCCATTTGCTTGCAATAGGCACCCGATGCTGATTTGCACCCTGCACCTGGCCGTCCCTGTGACGCTGGTGGTGTAGCTTTGGTGCTGTATTGTGGCGCCCCCCAGTGCATGCTTTAACCCCCGGGGCTTGTGCCCTAAAACCGCAGGTACCTACCGGGCAATCTGCACCTTGTTCGGTTCCCCCAGTCTCCATTGACTAACATCGGGCTCAGTGACCTCTGCACCCGGCTGCCCCAGTGCTGCTGGTGGTGCAGTCCCTACCTTAAACTGAGCCTTGCCCCGTGTTGGTCTAAACCAGTGGAAGAGTTGTGTACTTGCCTGTTAATGCATATACCCGTTTTCCTTCCAAAGGATTGCATTGCATTTCTCCTATTGCATTTAAACTGTCTTATCTTTTACAACTGATGAGTTCTACTGTTTCTAACTGACAATACAAAAGTATTCCTACTACTGTAAGGCATTTCTACTGCCTTGCAAAACAATTCCTACTGCATCTTGACAAGTATTATTGCTATTCTTGAAACTGTTACATACCTGCAACTGAGTTCCTCGGTTCTAAAATAAAATGACAAAGTAATAACTTTTTATACAAAACAATTGGCCTTGGATTCAGTCTTTGAGGGTGTGTAATCATTTCTTGCCTGAGTGTGTGCAACAAATTCTTAACACAGCCCTCTGATAAGCCTAACTGCTTGACCACATTACCACAAATAGATCTTTTAGTATTATCTACTTAAGTCTCTGTAAACCTCTAGGGATCCACTGGACTCTGCACACTATACCTTACTTTGGTAAAATATATACAGAGCCAGCTTCCTACATTGAGAAATCACATGGAGTCCCACTACTGGTAAAGCAGGAGTGTCGAGTGTACTAAGAACCAGATCTATTCAGAAAATGTGGTAGGTCCCCTCCCAAGCCTCCAGCATCTCTGTCCACAGTCCAGCTATCAGGGGCCTATGCATTCCCCAGGCTTCCTCCCTTTTTAGCACTCGCTCCGCCGCCCTGGTCCATGTGGTCACATCTTTCTCTTACATCTCCACCCCAGGGCCCATTCTGGACTTCTAGACCATCACTGGCCACCTCTTGGCTGGGAAGAGAAATAAATCTAAGAACTTGTTGCTGACATTTTGGGGTTTGGGCTGGCGGAATGCTCCCAAGAGGCACATCTCCACAATGCATGTAAGAGTGCAGTTGAGTGTGGTTTTCAGCCTATCTAGCACCTTGCCCCAGTAAGCCTACAGTTGGGGACACCCCCATGTTATATGACAAAAGTTGGCATCGTGATGCACCCTATACCACCATATATGGCCCTAATTCTGTGCAGCGTCCGATGCATCATGTGGGTATAATTAAATTGTATGTATTTCAGGTGTTTTCCTGGACACCTTTTGAGGAAATGCCAGCATTTTGTGCCACTCTGGGTCTGTGATTTTGTGGCCTACCACCCTCTCCCATGTGGCCATAAGCACGTCAATGGGTTTCCGGACCATCCCTTACGTCTTGTAGAACCATGTCACAAGATGCCGGCCTTATTTTGTCGACCCCAATAGCTGGAGCACTGCGTGTGTCAGAAGCTCTTTCCCATAGGTCTCTGCCTCTATCCCATAGATCTCTGAATGCCCTTCTCGGGGCTTCATGGGTCAGGATCTGGCATGGGGGCAGCTCATGTTGCACGTGAAGCAATGTGCGCATATGGAAACAGTCTCCCACTGTTACGAGTCCGACGGCAGTCCACTCGGATAGTTGTACAGCAGTGAAGGATAAAGGATGACCATGAGGGAGTCCCACGAGCAGTAGGGCAGGGGCATAGAGGGGATTTCCATTAGTTTGCCTCCAACATTTAAGACCAGCAGACAACAGGAGTCCAGGGTGTGGGATCTTCACTGTTGACTGGAGCAGCTTTGCCAGCAAGGATCCTTGGTTTGGCTCCAGTTCAACAGGACCGAGCTCTGCCAGATTTGCACCATCTAGCCATCGAGTGACCCACTGGAGCTGAGCCGCAATAAAGTATAGTTCAAAGTACGGGGCTCCCAACCCGCCCTCAAACGGTGGTCGCCGAAGGGTTTCTAGGGACACTGTGGCGGCCTCTGTCCCAAATCAGCTGCCTGAGGAGGGAGTCCAACTGTCAACGAGGATACTGGCCCCCAACCGGGAGGTAATTAAATAGTAGAGTAACCGTGGGAGCATCACCATCCTAGAAATCGAAGTGCATGCTATGATAGGCAATTTGAGTGATCTCCAGAAGGAAACAATGATGTAATGGAGCGCAAGACCCCCTAGATTACTCTCCTGCAGGTCCTCTAGTGTGTGGTACATATGGATACCCAGGGACGTGAAGGTGGTAGGGGCGCTTGCCATCCCGGGCGAGAGGCCTGGCGATGGTGGAAAACCATAGGCAACTGGAAACCGGTAGATCATTGGCTTGAAAGGGCATCAAACTCCTCAAGGAGGTGTACCATATAATTGGCGTCTGAGGTTCCATCTGACAGAGTAATGGGTCATCAAGATAGAGCAATACTATATGTTCGCAGTCCCCAACCGCTATGCCTCTGCCTCTTCCCTCCAGCCTAAGCAGCTATGCCAGCGGCTCCATAGCTAAAGCAAACCGGAGGGAAAATAACCGACATCCCTGTAGCATACCTTGGTATATATCGTATTGCCGTAAAATTGTAGTGCCTGTTATAACCCTGACTGTCAGTTGGGTATATTACAGTCACACCCATTTAACCCAGGACTCTCCGAGACTCATTCGGAGTATGGCCTTCTCTAGGAAATCCAACCGGCCGGTGTCGAAAGCATTCTCAAGGTCCGCAGACATAATCATGGCTCTGGGATTAAACTGCATATCAGGTGGTATATAGTATGATACAGCCACTGAAGGTTATGGGAGGTATTCCAGGCTGGTGTAAAGCAGTTCTGGTCATTATGAATTAGCATCTGCAGTAATCTAGCTTTTTCTTGTGCCCCTGCTGTCTTTGTCGTCTTTGGTTGCAGGCCCTCGGCGCATTTCGGTGGGGTCTCAGTCTTTGCGCTCTCTCGGTCCAATATAAGGTCTGCTGGTGGTTTAATACCCACCACACTGAGGGGAGGTCCAAGATCGCCCATGATTCACCCTTGAGGTTTCTTCCTACGCTTGCAGCATAGTGGTGGTGGTGTCTCAAGCACGACTGGAGAACACACTGCCTCTAGGTGTGTGCCTTGTGCGCCAGGCTCACTACTCCAGTCTGATCTGCGCTGCTGCTTGCCCGCTGTGCCAGTCTCTGTGGTACTGCTAGTCTCGGTTACTGAGGCAACTCCATAGTCTCACAAGGCCAGCAGACTGGCCCACCTCACGGTGTGGGATACGTCCGGTCCGCCAATTGGCATTTCAGGCTAGCACAACGAGTCAACACCAGACAGGCCTCCTCCGCCAGAACCGACAGCGATGAACTGCCAACATGCGGGTTCATACCAGTCTCAAGGATACAGGGTACTTGAAAGTACTGGCTACAGACCCAGTACATCATTATTCTGGGGGTGGGGGGGTGTCATGGTGACACAGAACACAGGCAGAGGATAATTCAGACGTCACACATCAATCTGAAACCTTTGCAGCTATGCTGCTTCCAAAATGTGCCTAGCCTCACTGACACTTCTAATGCCCCACCACCACACATGATCTGCATTTAATTAAATTGGCCACATTGTCCACTTTATTTGCAAGCAGCGTGCACTGGGTGGCCATTATGGTGTGCTGCGCAGTCTCACACTACGTACTAGTACGTGGCAGCTTAACAGACATGCTGCAATTTCTGACATTTGTTTCCCTCATCTTCATTGCTTGATTTTGCTCGCGAGAAAGTGTCACTCGTAGTTGAGATGTCACGCATTATTACACTGAAATGAAAAATTTCCTAGCTTTCGTAACGGAAAGTTTCAATTCTATTAAGGACTCTGAGGCGAGGATTAGGCTTTTCTTTCTTCTATTTTATTCACCAGCAGCCTTAGAAAACAACCATAAACAACAATAAGACTTCATTTCCCATGAAGCCTAAGAAAAAAAGTAACACGGTTATGTAATAGTCCATTGTCCAATCAGGCGCCTCCTGGTACGATAACAGCCAATGAACCCTGCTAGAAGTCCTCTTTCTTCCTGCGACAAAGCCGACCGTTAGAATTCTTAGTCTTGTTTCGACAACTCTGTCCCTGCAGGTAGAAAAAAAAGGAGAGGAGCCGTAAGCTCTGCTAGAACCTAAGTTTAGTCAGCATCTAAGTAAAGCCACAGTCACAACCGAACAGGAAAACGCTTTACTTTCTCCAGACGCCACATCCTGATCAACCCGGGTGGGTCCAGGAGTATCCTGAGGGTGGGCTAATCCTCGCCTCCGAGTCCTTAATAGAATTGAAACTTTCCGTTACGAAAGCTAGGACATTTTTCATTCTATGTCAGGACCCGGAGGCGAGGATTAGGCTAGTTCAAAGCTTATCCACCACTAGAGACGCTATGGAGGTGACTGGTTTAAAGTAAAACCTCTTAAAGGTTGAATCAGAAGACCAGTCTGCTGCATTCAAGATGTCCTCCAAGCGAGCTCCTAGCATGAAAGCCTTGGATGCCATAGCACCTCTTGCGGAGTGTGCTGCAAAGATTTTAGTATCAATACCGGTCTCAACCATCACCCACTGGACCCATCGTGCAATCGTCGGGGAGGAGACCGCTCTAAAAGGCTTCCGTAAGGCAATCAGGAGCTGACGCTCCCCATGCGGGCGAACGTCCTCGGTCATGGCTTCGTAAGCCCCGATGCATCTGACCACACAGAGTTTGGGACAGTCAGGAAAGGATGGATAAGAAATAATCCGAGACTGGGTTTTGGTGCGACGAGACACAAGGAAGGTGACCCCATCCGGAGTAAAGGATCTCCCGGAAACATCCAGAGCTCGTACATCCGAGACTCGTCTACAAGACACTAAGCACAACAACATTGCAAGTTTTGACGACAGTTGCTTCCGCGTCGGGTATTTATTGCTCGGCCATTCTTTTAGTAAGTTTAAGACCTTATTGACATCCCAGAGCACCGAGTATCTCGGCTCTGGAGGAAGGGAAAGACGAATACCTCGTAGAAGCTTCCTTACCAGGGGGTGGTCACCCACAGGATGATCCGCCACCACTGAGTGTCCCGCCGAGATTGCAGAACGGAAGGTGTTAATCGTTCTGTAGGCCAACCCTTCCGAAGCTAGAGAGGCTAGGAAATTCAGAATGTGAACAACATCTGCCCCCACGGGATCCAGACGCCGTTGCAGGTACCAACCCATCCATCGAGACCAGGCTGACCGGTAGCGCTTGACTGTACCGTCTGCCCATGCCTTGGAAAGGAGCTTGGCAGCGTGGCTCGAAAGCCCCGGGACCTGCCATCGAGCCCTGTAATCCGCCATGCCATCAGCGGTAGTGAATCGTTCACTATTAGGGGATGAGGGTTGCCCGATGGATTGAGAAGGAGATGAGGGAGACTGGGTAGTCTGATTGGAGAAGCCCAGGAAAGTTCCATCAGAACTGGAAACCAGGCTTGCGCTCTCCAGATCGGGGTAATCCCCACCAGATCCGCCCCTTGCCGACGGACCTGCGTCGTCAGCCGCATTATCATGGCGAAGGGGGGAAAGGCCTAACCCTTCTCCAGAGTCCAATACTGGAGGTACGCATCGGTGGCCGTTGCCCCGGCATCCGGCCTCCAGCTGAAGTACCTGGGAAGCTGGTGATCCAGACGAGAGGCAAAGAGGTTGACAGAAGAAGGACCCCACTGTTCCTGCAACCTCAGGAATACCGGAGGAAACAGTTTCCAGAGGCTCGAGTCCCGAAGGTGTCTGGATTGCCAATCGGCCACCTGGCTGGCCACTCCCGGTAGATGTTCCGCAATCACTGACACCTGATGGGACAGGCAGTATTCCCAAAAGTCCTTGGCTAAATCCGCCAAGGCCTTGGAGCGTGTCCCTCCCAGATGATTGATGTAGCGCACTGCCGCCACATTGTCCATCTTGAGCAGGACGCACGAGTGAGCCCTGTCTCTGGTCCAACAACGGACCGCAAACGAGCCCGCCATGAGCTCTAAGCAGTTGATGTGGAGGGAACGTTCCGCGGCGGACCAACCTCCTCCTGTGGTGAACTCTCCACAACGCGCGCCCCAACCTGAGCCGCTGGCGTCTGACTCAATCACCATGTCCAGAAGGGAACAAAAATGGCTCGACCGTTCCACGCCTCCATGTGGGAGAGCAACCACTGAAGTTCGTCCCTGACCTCCTCGGACAGAGGAACTGACTGGGCATAAGACAACCCCCTGCGCAAATGGAACGCTTTGAGTCTCTGAAGCGCTCTGAAATGTAGCGGGCCCGGAAAAATGGCTTGGATCGAGGCTGACAACAGGCCGACCACTCTGGCAATACTTTGCAGGGACGTAAGCTGCTTCCGAAGCAGTTGTCGAATCTCGTGACGGATCTTCGCCATTTTCCTGGAAGGGAGACTCAGGGTCGCTTCCACCGAGTTGATCACAAAGCCCAGGAACGTGCTCGAACGAGAGGGGTGGAGACAAGACTTCGCTTGGTTTATGACAAAACCCAAAGACTGAAGGAGAAGCACCGCCGATCGCAGATGGTTCGTCAAAGTCCGGGGGCACTGGTGCATAAACAGCATGTCGTCCAGGTAGACAATCATTCTCATACCCTGTGCCCGCAGAGCCTCCACCACCGGATGCAAGACCTTGGTAAAACACCAGGGGGCCGACGACAGGCCAAAGGGAAGTGAGGTGAACTCGAACGTTTGGCCTTCCCATTGGAATTGTAGGAACCGACGGTGGGGTGGAAAGATTGGGACCGTCAGGTAGGTGTCCTTGAGGTCCAAACGGACCATCCAATCGTTGGGACGCAACAGGTCTCGAAGGAGGTGAATCCCCTCCATTTTGAAGTGCCGGTAGACAAGCCATTCGTTGAATTCTCGAAGGTTTATCACCGAGCGTTGGCCGCCATCTTGTTTCTGGACCAGAAAAATGTTGCTTAGAAAGGACCCGGGATGGGGGGTTGAGTGGAATATCGCCCCTTTTCCCAGGAGTTCCTGGACCTCGTGGTGTTTCAAGGCCGCCTCCCTGCCTGAGAATCTTATTGGAGCCGGAGGAGAGGTCTGGACTGGGGAACCAAAGAATTCTATGTGAAACCCCTGCACCGTCTGAAGCACCCACGCGTCGGATGTCGGGGACCTCCAATTGTCTACAAAACGGGCTAGCCTGCCCCCCAAGCAATGACATGATACGATAATAGAACTCACCGTGAGAGGGGGGGGCACCACCGCCTCTTCCTCCATTACGCTGGCCTCGGCGACGGGAAAGGCCTCTGGTAGGGTAGAACCCCCCGAAGCGTGAGGAATCCTGATCTTGTCCTCTCTGGGAGGGTTGTCCTCTGCCGGAGGCTGTCTGTGAGAACTGGCCAGCCGAGTGCCCCCTGCCACGACCGGCCCCGCCGAAAACCCGCGCGTTAAAAATGCGCTTTACAGTAGACTGCGCCTTGTCCAGGGAATTGAAGGTGGACAGGAACTTGCCAAGTTCTTTAACAAATGGATCGCCGAAAAGGCCGCCCTGAGCCACCTGGCCTGCCTCAGAAGTGGCCAGTTCGCCCAATTTCGGGTCCAACTTAATGAGAAGCGACCTGCGCCTCTCAGTCGAGATGGCGCAGTTCGCATTCCCTAAAAAAATGATGGCGCGTTGGACCCAGCTAGAAAGGACCTCTGGGGAGATGAGGGCCCCCGACGCTTTGGCGTCCTCGGCCATATCAAAAATGTTTACCAAAGGACCAGTGATGTCAAGTAGCTTGTCCTGGCAAGCTTTCCAGGACCTATCGATGCCCTTCTTTGGGTCCTTGATATACTTGGTGAGGAAGGTGGCCATCTTAGGATCTATCTCGGGCGTGACCGCCACTTTACCTTCCAGGGAAGGGCGCGGGCATTCCACCCGAAGGCGGGAGCGGACGTCCTGGTCGAGGGGTTTCCGTAGGCGACCCGCCACGTATTTGGCCACTTTATAACAGGGTACCCACTCAGAGGAGCGGGGATGGAGGAGGTCCTCCGGGTCCAGGAGGTCCGACTGAGTGTCGCTCCGAGGAACCGGAGTATGGGAGCGAACTACGGACCCCTAGGGGGAGGGACGCCAAGACCTACCCTGGTCAGATTCGCCGTCTGATGCGCCCCGGGAGTCCTCCGAAGGAGGTGGGGAGACCACGGGGCCCGGGGCTCCCGCAGGCGGAGGATCTGAAGGGGAAGGATCTGCCGGCAAAGAGGGGGCTTGGGCATCCAAAAAGGCTTGGCGCAGCCTATCAAACGCATCTTGATCCACCCTGTCGGAGTGGGGGCGTTTGCGCGGTCTCTCAGGAGGGGGAACGAGGCTCGACTCTGGAGGTAGGGAGCCCAAAGGCCCCGGAATGTCTTCCCTCGCAGGGAGCGGTTGAAGGCGTTTCGCCAGGTCATCCAACCTCTTCTCCAGAGGAGCCATCGCCTCCGAGACCGCCCTGGCTATGGAGGAGTCGACCGCGTCACAGAATTCATCTGAAAGCGGGAAATATTGTGTCCTCCTCCTCATAGTAATCATCGAACTCCTCCATGGCGAAAACCAGGAGTAGCTGAGGACCAGAGGTAGGTGCCAGGTAAGTAGGGAAAACAAAATAAGGGTGGCCACCCACCATGTCAGAGGGCTAAGGGGATGGGACAAGCCCAGTTTAAAACGTAGGGCCTCACTGAGCCCAGGTATGAGGAAAGGCCACAGGACTCACCTAGGGGCTTGCTGTAAAGCTAGGCCCCAAAGGAAGCGCAGCACTGAAAACGCCCTTCGTAATCAAAGCGGGCTTAATTGTACTGTCTGGAGGCTAGCGTGCTGCCGAGCACGAAGGAACGTGCAGTCTTACCCCCTGGGGGGTGTTCGGCTCTCCAGACGGGCCGGCAAGGCGCAGCAGAGCACAGAACGTGGGTGGAGGCGCTCTTCGAAGGCCGCTAACTGACGCGACCTCCGCCCGCGTCTCTCTGAGGAAACCAACGCGCCTGGAACGGAGAAAGGGAGGTGCGGCCGGCGGACTGCCGCGCACTCCCGCCGGCACCACAACCAAATACGCGGCCGCGTAGGAGTGGGCAGAACGTTCCCGCAGCCGCGTTCGAGGAGCGGAGGCTCCCAATACAGAAACGAAACAACCGGCGCCCTGGAAAGGGAAAAACCGAAGCACACAACACGGAGCGGACGCTCCGAAGCACAATATTACACCAGATTAATACCGTGAAAAACAGCTAAGGACACTGAAACCAATGCAAATACAATCCCACAGTAAACCGGGGCATAGAAACACGAGTACAGTTCTATTGAAACAAAGACAATCAGATAAACAGTCCCAAAACCACCCAGCCAAGACTGAGGGAAGAGGAACACTTCACTGAAGGAGGCTGCTAGCAGCGAAGAAAGAGGACTTCCAGCAGGGTTCATGGGCTGTTATTGTACCAGGAGGCGCCTGATTGGACAATAGACTATTACATAAGTGTTACTTTTTTTCTTAGGCTTCATGGGAAATGAAGTCCTATTGTTTATGGTTGTTTTCTAAGGCTGCTGGTGAATAAAATAGAAGAAAGAAAAGCCTAATCCTCGCCTCCGGGTCCTGACATAGAATTATAAAAATGTCACACGTATCAATCAAGTGCAAGAGCAAGTGAGGACGCTGTCAGGCACCTGCTTCGGTACCATGCGGATGCTTGGGAAAATTTTCCCCTGGATCCCTCTTGCAGCCAGAAAGACCCTCATTCAGTCCCTCCTGGTGAGTCGACTGGATTACGGCAACTCTCTGCTGGTGGGTGCAAGGGAGGATCTCTTGTCTAAGTTGCAGGTGGTACAAAACACCGCAGCCCGCCTCGCCTTAAGTAAACCGGCCCGTATTCCTCGCTACCCCTCTTGCGTCAACTCCACTGGCTTCCCATCAGGAAACGAGCCGTGTTTAAGTTACTCTGCACGGCCTTTAAGGCCCTCCATGGGACGGGGCCAGAGTACCTTAAGAAGAAACTTGAATGGTACACACCCGGGCGGCGGTTGAGATCCAGTAATTGCCATCTACTGCGCCCTCGGAGAATTAGGAAGGCCACAATGGGTGGTAGGGCCTTCTCCCATCTTGCCCCCAGCCTATGGAATAAGCTCCCGGAGGAGATTTGTGCCTGCCCCAGTCTGTCCCGATTTAGGAAACTACTCAAGACCTGGTTGTTTTAGACTCTACTGCTTCGTCAGCGTCACTCTCTCTGGCGCCGAGAGATCCCCTTGGGGATGATTCGTCGCGCCTTACAAATGACTAAAAATAAATAAATCTGAAACCTTGCCAGCTACGCCACCATACGAGTCGTGTAACATTGGTGTTCTGTTATCCAAATGTTAAGATGGGAGGAGTGCTCTAGCTGTTGTATAATTTTATTGCTCTGCCTTTATGCCAGAGAGTGGTTTAACATTCATCAAAACTGCATTGGATGAGGATTTTTGGGAGAGGGGATGGGATTAGGCTCTATTTTATGTTCTGTACACAGTGCTCAATAGCTGAATCATGGTGGTCTACTGTTGTATTCCTCTTAGGGTGTCCATAACGGGCTTTCCAATATCATGTCCTTATATAGGCACAATTCGCCCTGCCCTTATATAGGCATAGAATCCCAGGCCTTATTTAGGCATTAAACCGTGCACTCCAAATGCAGGCATGGTCTCTGACATCCGTCCACCCTAACGTCACAACGAGTTCATGAAGAACAGACCCTTAGGCTGCGGGAGTTTCCCTAGCCCAGGACTATTGATTTCTTCAAGGCCTCATCTATTATGCATGAACCATTATTCCTTAGGGGTTCATCCATGACGTCTTTCGCTGTCCAATTCACGTCAATGCTAACATTCCTAAGGTACTCTCCGGTATAAATATACCTTCCCTAGCCCCTGTAAAACAGAGGAGACCTCTACTTCAGAGGAGCCCGTATCCCGGCCTGACGCACTGAGAAGACGCTGCCATTCCCTGCACGCAGAGAGCCCAGCTTCCAGCGATCTGACTTCCCTTGCGGGGTGTTGGAGTTCGAGTCTGGCAAAGAGATTCCAACCTCTCTCATTCTTCAGGTATGGAGCTGATAAGAACCTAGAGGGACTCTTGGCATACTAGGCATACTAGACTTAACATACTCTTAGTATACCATAGTAAGGAATACTTCACCTACTTCATACCTTGTCCTACACCTAGGTTAGGTACATTGGGGTAGAACTAGCTTAGCACCGCATCGTATGAGTACTCACATTTTTAGTCTGTGTTATTTATGTAACAGCATTTGTACTAAAAGATAATGCTATCGCAGTATTATTTATTTCTACTGCTCACCCTGTACATTATTTATCTCGCATACTGTCTTGTGATCGTAACAGCACATTATACTTACACCAGAAACAAGACTGTTCAATAAATCTTTTATTGAAAACGCCCGTCTATTATTTCTGTGTAACTCTGAGGAAAACTAAGCATGCACGATTGAGCTGAGTGAAATAGTTATCTAGTGTTTCCACGACTCTGGGACACGTTCTGATTCTAAAGGGAAACATATTGGTCATGTTTTGCGGCTGCCAGAAACTACTCCCTTCTTGTTGTCAAGGAGTTTCTAGTGGCCTCTGAGCTAGCTGGCACAAGTAATTAAGTTTAATATACTCGATAGGGACATACTGACCTTAGTCCTATGTCAAACCTATAGGATATATTATTCCAATGCGCAGAGCCTATTAGGGAAATAGGAGCTACACTACATGGCGCCCAACGGTTTGGTAAGGCGGTAATTCAACGTTAGATACTGAGTAACTCAGCCGTGCTATTTTCTCTCAAAGACCCCTACCCATATAGTCCAAAAGACGTCTGGAGTGGGCAGGGTTAAGTATCCACCACGGCTACATAGGGCAGTACCCTATATATTAGCTGTTTGGTTTGCTCAACGTTGAAGGATACAGTGTTCCAAAATATTGTGCACCTTATCTTTGTTTCCTTGAAACTTGTTCTACATTTTTCAAAAAACAAAATGCCTGGTTCCGACAATGAGGCCGGAAACGGTGGAGCTGCGGCTGATCCAGCCCAAGCAGCAGTTTTTAACCTTTCAGGTTTAAATGAAACTGAGGAGGGTGTTGTACACATCCCTCAAAACTTAAGAAGAGCCATAACTCTAAAACTTATAAAACATGGCCTATCGCCAAGAGGAGGTAGAGCAGTTTTCGTGATAGAGGCACATGAATAATTTCAGACAGAGGTATTCTATTCATGGGTACTACTTCCTGAATGCAATCCAACATCACAAACATTTCACTTCTACAAAGAAGATGATCTACCAGAGGAATACATTCCTTTCGAGGATATTGAAATTCCATTAACATACCAGGAGCATCAGCTCTGGTTTAAAGGCGCCCTAAAACATCACAAAAACATTACCAGGCTCGGTCCACTAGGTAGACCAGGAGCAACATGGCCGATTTTAGCTGGCTACACACCTCATCCTGAACTGGATATGACAGATGAGGAATTACATACTCAAATAAAAGAGTTAATAAAAATTTACAGACAATTGGTCCAATATGTCATGCAGACTTTTACAGTCCGACCACGATTGACATATCCAAATCCAACTCCCCAACAGGGGAATACACAAAAAATTACACCACAGACTCAACTCAGTCATGGGTAAAATGCCCACAAAACGTGAGCAAATTCCGTTTTGGATAGCTCAAAAAATTACTCAAATCGAAGCAGTATTTCCAAATACTAGCCCGCATGAGAAACACAGAATCCTAACAATCAGTTTACCAATGGGGATCACACCACAACTGGAGGACTGCACCACTTGGGGTTCAGTCTTTGCTTCCATCTACACTAAAACACATGGCATTCCGTCAATTGCGGTAATACCTGATGTCCTCAAACAAATTCAAAACGAATACGGGGCAGAGCCTGCTCTAAATTTAGGTATGAAATTACTGAAAAATTTCGACCAGGTCTCAACAATAATATTATCTAATATTAAAGGAGAGGCAGCAGCAGCTGCGATCCGCCAAAAATTGAGGGAGTTCGATGTTACAGAACATCAAACTGAGCTACCCAGAATTATAGAACAATCTTATGCAGAATTAGGCAGAGATAGTTTGGGTGGAAGACCAGTGAAGCCGAAACTATCTGAAAGTCCTGAGAAGGACTCAATAAAACAAACTCCTACATCTTCTAAAAAGAAGTGGGAGTCTACTAAACAAAAATCAAACTAGAAACGTTCTCAATCCCGAGGTAGGTCTCCTCAAAAGGAGCCCTCTGAAAGGAGGTATAACCTCAGGAATAGGGATAATTTGAGAAAACCTGACGGGTATCATGATACTGATACACGTTCCTCTTGTCCCTTTCAGATCTCACCACAGACTTCGGAAAGAAGAGGACGGACGGAACACAGAGAAGAACGCGTGACATCGAAAGACGACAAACACGCTCCAAAAACTAAAGCAAAACCTCAATTCTCCAAAAAGAAAGTAGCAGGTCTAAAGATTAGACATGCCGAGAATACTGAGAACACAACTCAAGAACGGAGAATGGGCTCAGACCATGCTGGACAGTGCAGCAAAAGTCACAATAGTTCGCCAGAACCTGAGGGAACTTCTGGAGATAGTGGACTTAAATGAGTACATCACAGTTGAGACTGTAGACACCAGGGTTAGTACTCCACAAAGGTTATTTGAAATAACACTCCGGATGGAGGGAGACAAACCTAGACAGGTGAAAGCACTTTTTGGGAAAGACTATCAAAGGGCTATGACATACTTCTAGCAGAAAAAGACTGGCCACCACAATTTGTCAGGGAGTGCCCACACGGCGAGGACATTATTATGCCTGCCTTCTCCAACCATATTCCTATACATCTAAAATATACATATGCCAGGAAATGGGCAGTGGCCCTGGCCCCAGCATTATATAAAAATCATGTAGGATGGGATGAGGATTCACCTCACCATAAAATGCATCTGAAACATGAACCAACTGCACAACGGCAGTACCCAATAAAGCAAGAAGCTAAAAAACAGGTCAGGGAGATCTTAGATCAACTTGAATACCAAGGGGTGATTGAAACATGCACCTCCTCAATGAACAATCCTTTGTTTCCTGTCTCCAAACCAGACAATACATATCGTCTAGTTTTGGATTACAGACACCTAAACACTTGTTCTAAAACTTTTGCAGTGCAAAATGCACATAGCACAGCATTAATGAATAACATTGTGCGTAAAAAATATAAAACATTAGACATCTCAAATGGTTTCTTTTGTCAAAACATAGCACCTGAAAGCAGGTACTTAACAGCATTCTCCATAATGGGGACCCAGCGTCACTTTTGTCCACTCCCACAAGGGTTCAAAGATAGCCCAGGTTTATTCTCAGCGAGGGTAATGGAGTTACTACAAATTTATGACAATGAGGCATTGTCCTATGTCGATGACATCTATCTGACAGACAATGACCTGGAAAAACACTTGAACAGGGTGAGCACCATTATATTGGGTTTCGCCTCTGAGGGTTACAAATTCAACTTAAAGAAGTCCAGAATTGCCCATCTCAATGTCCTATTTCTAGGATATGAGCTTTCAAGTGAAGGCAAGAGCTTGGCAGCTAACTTTTTAGAAAAGTGTGCGCTGCTCCAACCTCCAAAAACGCTAAAAAACTTAGTCCATCCTGGGTTTCTTAAATTTTGGAAGAACATACATTCTAAACTACGCAGAAAGGGTTAAACCTCTCTACGCATTAATCAAACCTGATTTTTCGATCAGAAACTGGACACAAGAACACATAAATCTTGCGTTCACTACAAGCTAACATGTTAGCAACAAATCACTTACAAACACGCGTAAGTGAACGCAATTTGGTGATCCGAATAATTTCGGGTCAATGCGGATTCACCTACTTAACTTTCAATGAGGGTGAAAAAATCCCAATAGCGTATAAATCATACTTGTACACACAAGCGTAAATGCGCTTCAGTTCAACTGAAAAAATTCTAACAGCAGTTCAAACCGCTGTAGCAAAAGAAAGAGCCTTAGCCCAAGGGAAACGCATTATTGTCGTAACCCCAGTACCTGCTTTAGAAGCGGTTACAAAAGCAAGCATTCCAAATGCTAAAGCGTTGCATCCAAGATGGATACAATGGGTTAATTCTCTTGCTGCAACAGATGTTGAATATGTTTTTGATCCAGATTTAAAAACACAAGCATTCCTGCAGTATGAACATGAATGTCCCCTGCCTACTGAAATTCTGCCTCTCGAACAGTACGAATTCATAATTTACACTGACGGATCCGCACAACCCGCAATAGGGGGTAAGCAAGCTTACAGTGCAGCGTGTGCTATCGTTAAAGGTCGCATGCGAAATGGCATCTTCAGACCTATGGTCACAAAAACGCAGTCTCTAGGAGATTGTACAGCTCAGCGAGCTGAACTACAAGCATTCAAACTGGCACTTGAAAGTACAGATCGAGAATTCCCCACACTAATCGTGTGCGATTCCTTTTATTGTGTGCAGTCGTATAATGAATATATACAAAACTGGCTTGAAAATGGTTTCAGAGATGCGAAAGGTGGCACAATAAAGCATAAAATGCTTTGGGAACAAGTAGTTCAGTTGAAAAACGAACTACCAAAGGCTCACGTGATCCACACACTGAGTCATCAACGTGATGGCGTTCACGTTGCAGGGAATTCATTGGCTGACGAAGCCGCAAAGGGGGCTGTGCAAACGGCTTCCGTAGCTGCGATCACTCGTTCAAAAACAAAAATAGACGGTGAGATAATGTTGGCTGTCAATGCATCAAGCAAAGGCAGCAGTGCAGCGTTACCAAAAAGTTTCCACTCAAGTACTCTTATGTAATTGATGCGAACAACGTTCCTTTGCTCGAATCCCTGGAGTGGGGGATAGGGTAATTCCAAACTTGGAACGTAGAGCAGCCTTGATTTATGAAACACATTTGGTGGAAGGTCTGTCACATCAAGGGATCTCTAAAACAATTTTGACGTTAAAAGAGATGTACTGGTGGCCTGGAATGAATACAGAAATTCACATATTCATCAACAACTGCTTAGACTGTAAATTACAGCGAAAGAGCCATCCGACACCATGCTGCGAATGCGGCAACCCAGTGCAGACACCATTGTTAGACAGTATTAGACTTTCTACGCACCTGCGTCCTACTGGACAAAGGCATTCCCACAAATACTGAATCTAGGTTCCTATGGTTATGGCCTCAGCGCTCAGCTGACAGCTCGAACTGTTATAAAAGATTTGCGAGTCTTTATCGGCACATACGCATTAGGCACGCTACATTCTGACCAGGGTCCTGCGTTTAGCTCTCGGGCTTACAAAGACGCCATGGCCAGTCTGGGCGTTGCATTGCGGTACTCCTCTCCATTCCATCCTGAGGGAAATTCGGTTGTGGAAAGGAAAAACCGGGACATAAAGCAGTCTATAACAGCGAGAGTATTAGGTTCGGGTGACGGGTGGGTCAAACACCTTAGTGGAGTTCAACGTGCACTAAACAACCTGCCAAGAAGTTCTCTAGGGGGGGTCACTCCCTATTTGGGACAAGAATGTGGGTACCAGACTTAGAAAACGTAGGCACAGTGGTGGAAGATAAACCCTTTGATATCAAAGATCGTTTGGCTGTTTTACAGGACTTAAACAAATTAAGAACCAAACAAAGCAACGTATTCCTACAGTCAACCACCACTGGGGATCAACCGGCTGTCCCAGCAAGGCCTGTCTGGATTCCAAAAGTTGGGGATCTAGTCAGAGAAAAAATTGCGGACAAGAAGGAATTTGGACCTTCTTACAGACAACCAGTACCTGTCCTAGCAGTTCAAGGAACAAGAACAGTACTACTGCCGCCCCTTGCTGGAAGAAAGGAGAAAAGATTTGTGTCCATCGACCTCATCAAACCACAGCATGTGGCCAATACTAAATAGTAGGCCTCGTGGACTCCGACCTAGTAGCAAACGCACTCCTCCCGCTACTATCCAAGAGGTTCATACTGAAAGACTGATAACAATCGAGACTTCAGCTGGAGGACTATGCAACAATGCTATGGAAATCATCCCTCTTGAAGAACAAGTAACAGTTCGTCCAAATACACCTGTCTACACCAACGTAACAAGTGATGAACTGGTTCCAGTGATTTCTACAAATCCTGATGCAATTCCAACAATTGACAGAACTGCTTCTGGCTACTTCATTAACTTTGATACGTTCTCAGAAGATCCGAGTGAACCTGAAACGACGCCAGCATCATTCAAATTCAAGCAGCAAGTACAAGACTTTCTTCAATTTATGAAAAAGACTTATTTGGTTTCTCCATGGATTGAACTCTGGATTACATCTGGACTTTTTGTTTGCCTGCTCTGGCTAGCTTTGGTAACAACTATAAGCGTGCTTATAAGTGGCAGATACATCCATGTGAACACTGAAGGAAAAGACGTAAACGTACTTTTGAAACCTCACAAATCTTCCCATCGTGAAGCAAGAGACTTGTCATCAGTGAACATCACAGCTGTTCCTATACACGATGGTATAGTGTGGGACAAAACAGATTTTGATATATTCGGTCCGACGGAAGAATTGAACATTCCACATTTGTTTAAAATTTCACTAAGTGATCTAATCACGTCCAGTACCTATTCTGATGATTGGGACTTTGAAACTGTGACTGACATTATGTTTGACCTAGAAAAATCTGCTGCATTTTCTAAAAATGAATATTTAGAGGGTTCATCAGACTATGAACAACTGTATTGTTATAACCACTATGGTCATTTTGCATAAATCTGCATATCCAAGAA
The DNA here is from genome assembly GCA_963921515.1 of Calotriton arnoldi. Taxonomy (NCBI): domain Eukaryota; kingdom Metazoa; phylum Chordata; class Amphibia; order Caudata; family Salamandridae; genus Calotriton; species Calotriton arnoldi. The sequence continues at coordinate 7,509,227 of CAWUFW010000023.1, forward strand.
ATGTGTTTATGTTTAACCAATGGGAACATTGTCCTACACCACCTAAAGGTAGTTCAAAAACATTTGCCAGTAAATTTCCATATTTTTCAGGTTACAATACATCTGATCCAGAAATGTTTTACTATAAAAATGTAAACAAAACAGGACTGAAAATTATGTTAACAAATACAAAACAGATTTATTCTGCAATATTTAATACCCAACTGTCTAGACAGGGTTTCGACTTTTGGAAAGACACAATAGACACAAAAACGTTGTGGGGTACTAAAGAATGGCAAGTACAGGGGATGGAAGCTTTATTTAGAGCCTGCATCATCCCTGAACAAATAATGTTTTTGAATGAAACTATCCAACAAACATCTTGTCTTGGATTAGCCAAGATAAAAGAGATGAACACACCTTCTGTACCAACTCCTGCAAAAAATAATGAAACACAGGCAGTGGTGACAGTAGACAATATACTACAACTCAACAGATCTAATACTGATTGGAAAAAATGGTTGATCTGGCCCACAGACACGAATAACTGTCAGGAAAGATTCCTGAATAAAACTCAGGGTTTTACCATTCATAGGCCAGACCCAAGATACGTCCAAAGACAAAATCCGGGGGTAGTAACAACATACAGTGTAGGGAAATTATGCCTCGATTGGCTGCATACATCTACACTACAGGATGTGAAACAACACTTATCCTTACTTGCAAAAGACGCAGATCTTAGGGATTTCTTGCTTGGACCAAGAAAACCGCGTCAAAAACGTTTCATATATGCCGGCATTTATGCTGCTTATAATGAAGCTTGGAAGGTATCACAGATAGAGGCCGCAGAAGCGAATACGTGAACTTGATCGTATTAATTTAGAGAAAACACTCTCTGTGGTCGACAATGGGTTAACAACTTTGTCCTCCAGAATATATTCATTGGATGGCATTGTATCCTCTGCTATCGACATTCTAGAACAAGATTTGGCGATGTTACAACAAGGCCAATCTCAATTACGTTCTATTATGTTATTATGCTGGACGCTGCAATCATTGCGAGCGGGCTATGTGCCTTGGCGTTTCATCAACACAACGGCTCTGTTTGCAGAATACAATCTAACTGATAAACAGATCGAAATGGCACAAAGAGGAGCAAAGTATACAGTGCTGAGCATTGAAAAACTGGAAAAGTTACCATTCACAGTGGCAGAAAAACCAGCTACAGAATGGCTTATTCATGGCAAAATTACACTACCTGTGACTACTTTTCAGTTTCAATATTGCCTCAGACAAATGCAAGCAGGCAAATATGAAAGGTTGGGTAAGGAATACATTAAGACATCTTCGGCTTTACCGTATACATATAGATGTTGGAGCGGGGATCGTGAAGTGTTTTTAAGCGGTAAAAACTGTAAACGTGCACTAAGCGGTTCACTTGTATGTCAGGACATTTCCTTGCACGGGGCTTGTAATGGTTCTGTGGCAAATTTGTCTTGCCATCAGCAGGGTACACCAGCTGCTGTGATTAATCCAACGTTCGGACAACTTTCTAATGGGAGTTACCTCATGTTGAATGATCAGAGTTGCTGTGGCATGCTGCCAGGTATCCCATATCTAGTAACGGTCAACTCCAGGGTCACTTGCTGTATGCAAGTATTGTTTGCCCCAATAGACACAGTCAGGGAGTCGCCTCTATGGCCTTCGCTGAACGTCTCTTTTATAAGATTTGATACTTTAAGCAGAATGAAAGCCATGCTTTTACAACAAACAGTGCCTTTGACCTCGGCCAAAGAAACCTATGATCTGCAAATTGCAAGGACTTCGGCTGAGATACAGACTTTAATACGTACAAACTGCCCTATACATTTCGTGGAAATGATAGGACGAATTTTCAACATGTCTGATACAACAGGAATTGTACATGTATTTAAGGGCATCTGCTCGGGTCTGTTAGCACCTTTCCAGGCAATACTCGGAATCATCCCGAACTTTGCACATTCGGTGTTTGGTGGCATACCATTAATTCTAGCACTTGTTGCCGGAATTCTATTTCTCTTCCTGCTATTGCGCTATGGCCAGCCAATTCGCCGACATCACTCTGAGCGACATGGAGAAAGCTCTCCTTGAACGAAAGTGCCGTGAGCAAATAGTACAGCTTTTGGGCATAAATCGCCTACGGGACCTTAATACCACATGGTTCCTGTCCTTTAGACCAATCTGGCAAGATTGCATCTTACCTGTTCTACGATGCCTGCTATGCGGTGTAGAATGCGTGTTGGACACCTGTCTAACATTTCCATCGGATGCGCCAACGGACGTCGATACTCTGCTGGACCAGATAACGGCCCATGCTATGTGTTGTCCCCAGCGGCTTCCTATCCTGATGACAGCATTCATTGAGATCTCACAGACTCTTCCGGCAGCTGCTGAGGTACGAGAAAGAACTACAGGCACACAGGTAACAACGGACGCGAACATTGCGACAATTGAAAGCAATGCTTCACATCTCTGTGCGATTAACCTGCTTCACGAGGTGTTCCAACTCACACCAACTACAGTGGATGATGTTTTGTCTATAGAAATAGATGATCTAATGTTTACACCAGACCAGTAAACTGACTCTGATTCAGCATACAGTGTTCCAGAAATACAGCAACAATTTGGCCTTCATTTTTCAAAACTTGGAACTCTACCAAAAATTGAACTTTTTCCCATTTTTTCAAAGGAAAATGGAACTTCAATCTGCTTAAAGTAGAACTAGCCTTATAGTACAGACTTGGCGGTCCTTCCAAAGACATTTAGTCATCTTATGTGTCTAAAAAACAGTTCATTTAATTTTCATGACAAGAAAATAACTTTGATTGTTTTTTAAACAACTTATAGATCATTTTCTGTCACATGTAAATATTACTGCTTATTTCATTCCAATTGCATTTATTTTCGAATTTTATGCCTGAAATAATAAGCAATGCTTCGAATGTACAGTACCTTTTTGCATTCTAATGGGTTTTTTTTTAAATGCCTTTTTAAATGGTTTTATGAAATATTTTAGAAATGTGCGGTACTCCATTTTTATGTTTAGCATTTTAAATGTTTAGCATTTATGTATTATCGTATACACGAAAGTGGAGTGGGTGTTGTATTCCTCTTAGGGTGTCCATAACGGGCTTTCCAATATCATGTCCTTATATAGGCACAATTCGCCCTGCCCTTATATAGGCATAGAATCCCAGGCCTTATTTAGGCATTAAACCGTGCACTCCAAATACAGGCATGGTCTCTGACATCCGTCCACCCTAAAGTCACAACGAGTTCATGAAGAACAGACCTTTAGGCTGCGGGAGTTTCCCTAGCCCAGGACTATTGATTTCTTCAAGGCCTCATCTATTATGCATGAACCATTATTCCTTAGGGGTTCATCCATGACGTCTTTCGCTGTCCAATTCACGTCAATGCTAACATTCCTAAGGTACTCTCAGGTATAAATATACCTTCCCTAGCCCCTGTAAAACCGAGGAGACCTCGACTTCAGAGGAGCCCGTATCCCGGCCTGACGCACTGAGAAGACGCTGCCATTCCCTGCACGCAGAGAGCCCAGCTTCCAGTGATCTGACTTCCCTTGCGGGGTGTTGGAGTTCGAGTCTGGCAAAGAGATTCCAACCTCTCTCATTCTTCAGTTATGGAGCTGATAAGAACCTAGAGGGACTCTTGGCATACTAGGCATACTAGACTTAACATACTCTTAGTATACCATAGTAAGGAATACTTCACCTACTTCATACCTTGTCCTACACCTAGGTTAGGTACATTGGGGTAGAACTAGCTTAGCACCGCATCGTATTAGTACTCGCATTTTTAGTCTGTGTTATTTATGTAACCGCATTTGTACTAAAAGATAATGCTATCGCAGTATTATTTATTTCTACTGCTCGCCCTGTGCATTATTTATCTCGCATACTGTCTTGTGATCGTAACAGCACATTATACTTACACCAGAAACAAGACTGTTCAATAAATCTTTTATTGAAAACGCCCGTCTATTATTTCTGTGTAACTCTGAGGAAAACTAAGCATGCACGATTGAGCTGAGTGAAATAGTTATCTAGTGTTTCCACGACTCTGGGACACGTTCTGATTCTAAAGGGAAACATATTGGTCATGTTTTGCGGCTGCCAGAAACTACTCCCTTCTTGTTGTCAAGGAGTTTCTAGTGGCCTCTGAGCTAGCTGGCACAAGTAATTAAGTTTAATATACTCGATGGGGACATACTGACCTTAGTCCTATGTCAAACCTATAGGATATATTATTCCAATGCGCAGAGCCTATTAGGGAAATAGGAGCTACACTACACTACATGGAGGCCCCTTTCTAAATCGTGAGCCACCTCCAATTTATACATGTGTTCTTATTACAGCTACCTCCTTTTTGCGTCTTGTTTTGTATAGCTTCATTTCGCTTTCAGTAATCTTGCAATACCATAAACTCTACAATGTGTGATAACATCCAGCTCTTTATTGGATGCAGATAAAGTAGTATGAGTGCTGTTTCACACACTACTACTGACTGTGAAAATATTAATATTTTGGCAGAGACCGTTCCATTTGCTGACTCATGTAATAACTTGCTCCGCGTAGTACATTTTTATCTGATGCCAGAATCACTAGTTTTTTTCACGAATAGTTTTGCTTTTCTGCACGCCGGACTATTGTTGTAGGTCTGGGACAATTTGTGAGCGTATTGTCCTTGTTTAATTCTTGCTGTGCTGTAACATGAGTTTCCACACTTTTGAATTTGCAAATTGTTTTAACAGCTGAAAAAGAAGGTGATGCTAAACAAGTGGAACCTGTACCTCCGACACAGAATACTGCTTCTCCCACTGCTCCTACCAGCATGAAGAAACGCATTGCTGCCCTGCCAAGAATTCCAATGCTGAAAAGACCCTTGCCATCTGATCCTCCACAGTCGCAGCCATCAGTGAGACTGTCCCCATTGAACTCTAGCAACCTCTCCACGCACTCCCCACTTACTGCCGCTAGTTTAGCACCGTCTAGGGTGTCTCCGGCGCCATCTTCTGTGGATGCGACACCAGCTTCTAAAAAGATCATTTTGTCTTCTAGTTCTGCTGATGTTAAAAAAACGGACTGTTCTTTTCCATCCCCTAGCCCTGCCCGAGCTGTAAAAAAGGCTGAGAGCTCTTCTGGTTCAGCGGGAGTTGGTAAAAAATCTGAGAGTGTCTCTGCTCCCCTTGTTTCTGTGGGAGTTGCTAAAAAAGCAGAGGGTCCTGTTGCGCCCCGTGGACCTGTGGGCACTGGTAAAATGGCCGAGTCCCCTTCTGCACCTGGCCTTGCACTGACTTCAAAAAGAGTAGAAGGTCCATCCACTTCAAGCTCATCGGCAAAACCTGCAGCAAATCCCAGTCACCCGCAGCCTAACTTGCAAATGCGACTGAATATTCGGCGTTCCCTAAAGGAGATTTTATGGAAAAGGTAGGTTCTTATTTGTTATCGCTTTACCTGTGTATTTATTTTTTACTTACTATTTTAAATATACAATGTAACATTCTAGGGTGGATGTTCCAGGGATCCTGCTAAATTAACCGCAAGGCATTGTAATTGTACAGTTGTGCAAATAAGATGATTTTCTTTCTTTTGTCCCCGCTAGTTCACCGTTGTTCAGAGTGGGTTTTGTCCCATTATTGCACTACTTGTTGTCTGAATGGTATTGCATGAGGTTTCTAGACTATATTCTAGAATGTTGCGGCAGTTAAGCGTTTCTGAGATGCTAGCCCTTCCACAACTTAAATTCATTGCTTGCTTTTGATTGCGTTTGTTGCTGTTAGATGCTCACCCCACATTTATGGGAAGGAGAGAAAGACAAGGGTGCACAACAGTGGGAAAGGGCAGTTAGTAGTTGTATTGGGCATGGCAGCTTGTGGGAAGTGAAATATTCGCATTAATTGCCTCCTTGTCATACCTTCCCCTCTCTTCACTCATGCACTGTCCAGAACTACTCCACTTTGTTACTGAACTTAGAATGCAGTTAAGCAGTAAGTAATGTGTGCATTAAAATTCCTTTGGTTAAAAGTTCTGATATCCAATACACACTAGTCGCAAATCACAACCATTGCCAAGCCAATAGTTCTGGCCTTAGCAAGCTGCTGCAGTGGTTACGAAAGTCACAAAAAGAAAAATGCATGTCCCCATTTAAAGATAGGTGTACCTTGAACAAGTAGAGAAGTCCTTTGTATTTTCAAGCACATCACATGTGACTAGTTGGTTCAAAGAGGAGGAAATGCGGGCTTTGAATTACTGTAACCTGAATAAATCTCTTAGGCACAAGGATTTCTTTAAAAAAAGATCAAAAACGAAAAAAAAATGTAAGCAAGGTAGTGGTCAACCAGCACTGGCAATGAAGCGCACTTCTTTTTAGGTGGATGTTCACATGTAATCATGCAAATGCTCAGTCACAGTGCAAGAGAGACAATGGCTCGGGGAGACGTGGGCTTGCAGCTAGAGCAGCCAACTTAGGAACTGGGGTGCCAGGTTTGAAATCCTGCCTTGGCTCAACATCCTTTGATTCTTGACAAATCACTTAATCGCCCCGTGCCTTAAACGTAAAAATGTGTAGCCTATTTTGATGCTCAAATAAAGCACTTGTATGCCCTTTGGGCCAGGTTTGTGCTATGTAAAACTGCAAAAAAGAAACCCCTTGCTGTATGCTGTGGTGGGCAGAAGCCTATGTGGATAGACAGTTGAAAAGATCAGTGGATGAAAAGGGATGGCCCAAAGCACTCTGTGTTTGTGTATGTATATGTTTGAATTTATTTGTTTTTATTTTATTAGATGACTGGTGAGAAGCCCTAGCCAAAGGGCAGAGCTAAAAATAGATGTGATCATTAAACATTTTGGCTGTAAGCTATATTTGATCAAACTTTGAGGTATAGCTGAGTTGCTACCTGGAGAAGCGTATCTTTTAGAGACACTAGGCGACATGAAAAGGAAGTAATGTACATCTGTGGATTGTGTAATTTTGGATTGTAGATTATGCAGTTTTACATACATTTAGGGAGAGGCTTGAAATTACAAAAGGAGACACAGAACCTTAGAGGCTTTCAAGGACCCTGGATGCTCAATGAAGTGAGTGGTTAAGCTTAATGGAGAGAATTGGTTATTTAAAGGATCAGGTTCATTATACCAGCTTGCGCACAAGTGAAATAATGTAATATGCAAGTCATTAAAATATGAAATGCTGTTTTCACTTACAAAACATTAACGAACAGAACATACAATTTTAGTAGACATTTCAAAATAAAATGTTAACTTTTCAAGGCACTCCCGTGCTGAGCTTTATTTTGAATGCCTCCCCCCCAGCCCAGTGATAGCGCTGGTTTCTTCTCTTCCCTTTTGGTTCCCGCACTACCATAACCTGCCCTGTCAGATTATCGCAGTCCATTGCCGTTTGTAGTAGCTTCTTGACTGGTCCGAACAATTTTTTTTGCACTCTGTTAACAAAAAATAATTCTCAAAAGCAAATTTTACAGATCCAGAGGTATTTCTGTTGTAGTTTTATTTAAGCTTTTGACTGTGGCCTGGTAGAAATAATGTTCTATGTTTTTGATATAGCAGCTATTTTTAACTCATTGTAGTTTTCTTAAATAATCAAAATGTTTGCTACTTGCCAGTGACAAATCGTCAGGAAATGTTTTTAAAAACGTTTTTGTTCCCAACCACTTAAAATAGCTTTTTTCAGTTCAGCGGTGTAGGCATGGAAACATGTAGTGCCAGAGGAACGCTTAAAGGTAGCGCTCCAAATTGCCACAAACGTCTCGGCATTGAGCCAGTTTATCCCATTGTATTTTAATGCCCATTCATTTCTTTTAATTCATTTATTACCAAAAGACACAAATCCTGTCAATGTGGCACTAAGATTAGAAATGATGATGTTGCCCTCAGTTGCTAATTGTGGTATATCCGCGTTCTGGGTTTTTAAGAACTGTAGGAACCTTACAAAAGACCGTTCTTTAGCTCTGTAGACAGAACTGCAAGTTTGAGTGGCATAACTATTAACTTGGTGTATTACCAGTTGCAGGGAGGGAAAGGATCATGGTCAATTGTTACAACAGATAGTGGTATCTTTTGCAGCAAGAGAGCTACTCCCTCTCTGCCCTCTGATTGTATGCCCCCTCTGTCTGAATAAGACCAGACGAGCATTTGGTGCTGATTTTGTTTTGGATTAAATGACGCCTTTCTAGTGATTCACCATGCTGTAGAAGAGGGATATGACATGTTGGATGATTTCTGAAGATCTCCCTGACTGAATGAAGGGTTTCTGGGTTAAAGAGGTATAAATATGCCGTAGCTCACCCTGAAGAACCTTGCCCCATCTTCAACTTACCTTGTACGCAGCAGCTGTCTTTTTCAGAGTTCAGTCAGTGAAATTATTGCCAGATAGGCAGTCTAGACTCCAGGTCCTGGCTTTAGTCCTGGTGTGAGTAGAGGAAACGTAAGTGCTGCCGAACAGTTCTAGCAAATTGAATTGTAACTGTTTTTGCCAGAAGTGGTGATTTCAGAGTCCTTTCAGAGGGGACACTTAAAAAAGGGTTACTATGGTCAAACAGGATCAGAGCATTCCTTCCATTGCTGTGTTAGAGAAGCTAGGATTAGGCTGGCTTTAAAAGCAATTACGTGGGTGATGTGTGCCCAGCTGAACTCGCAGAAGGGAAGCCCCATCTAGTGTCATACCAGGAGTCATTGGTCCTGGTAGTAATTTCTCTCTGGGAGAATTCACATTGATTATGTGTTGAAGGTGTCACACTGGGAGTAAGTCAGCACTCTCCTGGGATGTTATCTTAAAATTTCTAGGCTTGGATGCATGTGTCTTCTCAGACTTTGAGTTCCTAGATAAAACTAGTGAAAATTGTCCATACATAGCCATTTAAGGCCATATCAAGTTCCATGAACACCTACCACCAGATTTTGTTTCTAAACCGGAGGCGCATCAGCTGGTATAGCAATACTGAACTCCCTACATGTGAAAGGTAGTGTCTGAAGAGTGACTTTTGCAGGTACCTATCTAGCTCCCTCCTCCAGAAGGCTAAATGGGCCAATGATTGCACTTAAAATTATGTCCATTGAGCAATTGGCAGCCAGTGAATGATCAGATGTAGTTTTTAATGCCCATGATTTCTAATCTCAGAATAGACCCTTCTGCTTGTTTATGAACTTTTTGCAGATTTCAAAGTACACAAACCGTATTACCAGGGTCTTTAAGTAGTGAATCATGAGTGGTATGATTTTGTCTGTTAGTATTTATTTTTTTTTAAACAGATTTTATTGTCATTTTCAAACAACAGACAGTTCGAGATCGGTGATAGCCATATTATACTCTACCATATCGATAAGCAATATGGTTCTATACATTGTATCTGGGTAACACTATGGTGTCATAGCATAGGATTCTACCAGTGTTCCAGGTAATGTTGAGGCATATATGGTCAGATTATTGGCTCATCTAATTCCAAAATCGTATCCTGCTCCTCGCAGCAGCAAAGTATATAGTCTGAGGAGGGTACTCCCACCCTCTAAGCAGTCGCAATTCTGCACCCAAGTCATACATCCTTTCTGTCCAACCTCCGCCTCCAGCCCCTTCCCCCTCAGTCAGATTACAAGGGCAGGTCCGGGTGTTCGGGGTCATTAGAGGCGTCCTCATCAGGGTTCCTCAAAACAGTCCACCAGCACTTTCCAGGCCCTGGCTGTGTCCAAAAAGCCACAACCTCCCTTTACTTCCTGTAGCAGTACTGCCCCCTCTTAGCTTGCTCACGTCAGCAAGGTCTCCCTCTAAATGGGCACCTGGGGGCTGGTAGCTGCCTTCCCTTTCATAGTGATGGCCCGTTTTGCTAATCCTAGAGCTAGGTCAGCAAATCTATTAGTGACCCGATGTTTAGCAGGGTGGGGGAAGTTCCCTAGTAGACAGACCAGTGGGGTGCATGGGAGGGTCCTATCTGTCACATCATTAATACATGCCAATACTCCCTCCCAAAGCTTCCTCAGTTCTGGACAGGCCCAGACCATATGTAGCATCTCAGCTCCCAACTCCCCACATCTAGGACATCTCAATTCCCCACTCCAAAATTTTGCATTATTTTTCCCGGTGTAAGGTATGCCCTATGTAAGAAGTAGGAGCTTAAATCTGGCATTGCGAGATACTGTATAGACGTTATTCAATATCTTTGTCCAGTGTGTCTCTGGGAGCGGTACTGCAACACCATCTTCCCACCTTTGGCGCAGCTCATCTAATTGTGTGGATGTTGGTGGTCCGTGCTCTATATAGGATCGTGATAGCATGAGTTTTTCCAGAAGTTGAGCATAGTGTTTGGCTGCACGTGTGAACTGGGGGGCTCTGTCGTCCCCGTCTTCCAGTGTTTCTTTATAGTCATCGACAATGCATGGTGTAAAAGGAAGTGACCCAGTGGAATCCCAAAAAGCCAGACACGCTCCTCAAAAGGAAGGAGTTCGCCATCCCCGTAAAGATGGCCTACCCGGGCCACGCCCATCCCCACCCACTATCACACTCCCTGCAATGCCCCTGTTGTATTAATGCTTTCCAATGCTCGTAGTGGTAAATCAGGTGCGTATGGTAGCGGAGTACGGGTGCGCTGCAAACTACGTTGCCAACAATGACGCACCTCTGCCAGCTCACTAGCAACACCTGGCAGAGGACGTTTGGGTGTCGGTAGTATCTGAAATAGTATTTCAGTACTGGGGGCATTGCCAGGGTCTCCCTCATCAGGATGGAGCCGGACCTCAAAATCTGAAGCCGTAAGGCCTCCATCATCCATGAGCCTACACAATTTAGTCATTGCTACTCTCCTCCTACCAGCCCCCAGGTCAGTTCCACCATTAATGAGTTCAGTTCAACAAAGAGGCCTTGGGCATTATAATGGATATGGTGGCATAAAAAGTAGAGCAGCCGAGGTGACGCCACCATCTTGGCCACCGCTATGCGGCCTGACAGGAGCAGGCTCTTCCAGAAGCCAACGCTGGTCCAGAAGGCACGAGTCACTGCCTTGACATTGCCATCTAGCTCGTCGCTAGTAGCATGATAAACCTTCACCTAAAAGTATTCAATACATTGATTTTCCCACACCAACCCGCATAGATAGTGTGGTTGGGGCAAGTCCAGAGTCTGGTTGGAAAAGCAAGCGACTTTTGCCAATTTATATGCAGACCCGACATGGAGACAGAGCAGTCCAGTAGGGCAATCGCCCCAGGGAGGTCCCTCTCATCGTTGGCAGTAAGAGGAGCATGTTGTCAGCATACAATGCAATTTGATGGTAGATTCCCTGCTGAGGCACCCCTCTATAAGCCTGGCCCTCCCGCACCCTAAAGGCCAGGGGTTCAACTGCTATCGTAAAAGGAGGGGGGAGAGTGGGCATCCCTGCCAGGCCCTCCTTCCAACCTCATACGCGTTGGATATTTTTTTACAAGTGCGTACGCACTCTGAGGGGCAGCATACTGGAGTCTAGTCCATGCAATAAATCCTGAACCTAATCCCATTTCCCCCCCATCACTTGGTACAGATAGTCCCACCGGAGGCTGTCAAAGGCCTTTTCCATATCAATGGATATTATCAATGCGTCGCCATCCTCCGTTGTCCTGGAGTACTGTATGGGGAATAGTCTCCTAATATTCATTGCTTTGTTCCTCCCTGGGATAAACCCCGTTGGATCCTTAAGGATGAGCCGGGGCATGTGGGGGAGGAGGCGGGAGGCTAGAATGCCACTCAATATTTTATAGTCCACGTTAAGCATGGGCAGCGGGCTATAGGCTCGGACATCCCGGGGCTGTCACCCAGGTTTCAGAATTTGGACCACTAGTGCTTCACTCGTGGTTTTAGGCAGTCGGCCAGTTTCTTGCACCGCTGCGTAGACTTCCACTATCCTGGGCGCTAGTTCGTCTATGAATTAGGCATAAAATTCCACAGAGAAGGGCGGCGTAGCTTGCCTGGGACCAAGATGGCCGCATAGTTCCCGGGCTCCGCCGAGCCATCGAAATATTGGCTATTATCCGCTCATAATGTACTGACTAATTGCATGAAGCCGGCCTGCTATCGGCGTTGGAGACTGCTGCTGTCAATCTGTGCTGTTTGGGTCCCGGATCGGCGGCCCACGAACGGCGCTGCTGTCGTTTACAGAAGACGCCCGGCTCTTGATTGCGAGGCCTGCGGCTGTGACGGAGACTATCGGCTGGCTGAACCTACGCGGCTGCCCATTTGCTATGAGCGCCGAGCAGCCTAAGTAAGGGCGCGCTGGACGAGACGAGGGCTGCGGGGCGCCCTGTGAGGCTGCGAGCGGTGCCGGAGCTGGGGGAAGACGCGACCTTTTACCGGGCTCGGGGACGCTCCCCCCAGCCGGAGAGCGACCGGCGGAGTGCGCCTTGGTTGGTTGTGCTGGCGCTAGTTGGCTCCGATCTGCCGGGAGCCCTCTCCCTCTGAATCCTTGCGCCCTGCACGACCCTCGGCCGGCGGCGGTGATTTCACCAAGGGTGGCATGAATGCGAGGGGGCCGGTTGCGGCCATTTTGTGCACCCCGGTCTCTGCTGCGCAGAAGACGCTCCAGGCCGCAGTGTGAAGGTGAGGAGGAACGGGGGCACGGCGACGAGAACGATCGGCGGGCGCTGTGCTGCTGGGGCAGGCGCCTAAACTCTGCATAGAACTACCGAGTGCCCCAACTTTTGCCAAGGCGCGGCTAACTGCAGTTTCAAGTCCTCGGGAGGGCGCTTCCCAGGACCCCACACACACAGCTATAGTTGGACGGCATTGCGACTACTGGGCGGAATGCCCTGAGCCCCTGGAACATTGGATGTTATTGCCCTAGGACAGGGTCTGCTGGTCTACTCTGCGTGGCAGGGAGAAGCCACGGCCTCCACACGAGAGCGCGTTCAGCTTGACTCCACAACCAGTTTATTGCGGTCGCCACCGATCTGCATAATGTCCCCACACAGATGGCTCTGGTAGTGTGGAGACGTGGAAGTGAACAGGACTGTGTGGAGGTTGTTTGCTGGCGATAGTCCTACACGACACAAACGTAGCTAACAAAGCCACAGCTACAGGGGCGGACGTTGGGTTTCTAGGCTGTTTTGGGTTACCTCGCACGTGGCATACACTGCAGGGGACGCTGGATGAGCTTGTGAAACCTATGGGCATGGCGCCACGGGGCAGATCCTCTGTTTGAGCTGCGAATCCCCCCCCCCTCTTCCTGCACCCTTAATTGGGATAAGTATCAGCGTATAACTACCGTGTCCGACACTTCGTGGAGTGACAACTTTATTTGCGCCCAGTTACCAGAGCTTGGGGAGGGGAGTGGCGCCTCAATTCAGCGGGGTGCGGCAACACTGGAGAGAAGACGAACACATCCTCGTGTCACTATGGGAAAGGTGGACAAAACGCAACCTAAGCTCATCTTCGACCAACGGAAGTCCAGGCACCGGGAGCAGGACTCTAAAGAGGGCCTGGAAGCGCACGACGATGACCCAGTCACGACGGAGGGAGATATTCGTGCTATATTAGCTTCGATGCAAAAAAGTCTGCAAAAAAGTCGGTCTAATATAGATAGCAAGATAGACTCTCTGGCACTGCGCATGGACCGTCTAACACACGGGTACTCATAGTACGGCCCGCGGGCCGCCAGCGGCCCGGCAAGCCTTCCTTGGCGGCACGCGGACCTTGCAGACATCTTGTTTGTTTTGTTTTTTTTTTTTGTTTTTTTTTTTTTTTTTTTTTTTTTTTTAAACACCGCTGGTTGCAGCAGCGCGGACTCCGAGAGACTCTGCTCTATGGGGGCCGGGCGATTCCAGCGATAGTCAGAGTGGAGATGCAGGGGCGCTAAGAAGAGGTGAAAAACAACAAAGCCTCATTAACAAGTAAATGGTCTTTTAAAGACCTGTGAAGTACTCTGGTGCGGCTGTGTGTGTGCCCGGGAAGCTGTCTCAGCCCGGGCTGCCACACACGCGGGGTGAGGTGACAGAGGACAGCAGGGAGTGAGAGCCGGGTGAGGTGTGCGTTAAGAGCCTGTGATGTGATGTTTCCCGCCAGCCTGTAGTCAGAGGGTTGAGCCAAGGCCAGGGAGCTCAGGCCTGGTCTCCGCTCTCGCAGCACAGCGCACAAATGCTTGCCGCCAGGTTGGCGCTATATATAATTGATGCATGCATACCTACACGGACGGGTGACTGGCGCCAAAGGGGGGCTTTGATCTGACAGCTCGGGGGTGAGAGTCAGAATTAAAGCCAGCGACAGATGTGACCCCAGGCCCAGTGGTGGGACACAAACCCCACGAAGCAGCAAATTCAGAGAGAAAACGAGCTGGCTTTTACATTACACAGGGAGAGGGGGGAGTGGGTGGGGGGCTGTCTCTGGGCTGGTGACTGGGACGTGTAGACACAGAGGTGGTGCAGCGGCCAGGGCAGCTGACTTTGGAGCACAGGGTTCACGGTTCGATCCCCGGCTCCGGGGGCAGCTCAGCTCAGCACCATGTGACTCTGGGCAATAGCTCACTTAATTTCCACGACGGCCCCCAGCGCCTTGAGACCCGTAAGGGTGAGTAGTTCGCGCTTTACAAATACGGATTTAGATTTAGATTTAGACACAGTACGTGTGCACTGCCCGAGGCACAGAGACGGACACAGAGAGACGGACACAGAGAGACGGACACAGAGAGACGGACACAGAGAGACGGACACAGAGAGACGGACACAGAGAGACGGACACAGAGAGACGGACACAGAGAGACGGACACAGAGAGACGGGCACAGAGAGACGGGCACAGAGAGACGGGCACAGAGAGACGGGCACAGAGAGACGGGCACAGAGAGACACAGAGACGGGCACAGAGAGACACAGAGACGGGCACAGAGAGACACAGAGACGGGCACAGAGAGACACAGACGGGCACAGAGAGACACAGAGACGGGCACAGAGAGACACAGAGACGGGCACAGAGAGACACAGAGACGGGCACAGAGACACAGAGACGGGCACAGAGAGACGGGCACAGAGAGACGGGCACAGAGAGACGGGCACAGAGAGACGGGCACAGAGAGACGGGCACAGAGAGACGGGCACAGAGAGACGGGCACAGAGAGACGGGCACAGACACACAGGCACAGACACACAGACACAGACACACAGACACAGACACACAGACACAGACACACAGACACAGACAGACAGACACAGACAGACAGACACAGACAGACAGACACAGACAGAGACAGACAGACAGACACAGACAGACAGACACAGACAGACAGACAGACAGACAGACACAGACAGACACAGACAGACAGACACAGACAGACAGACACAGACAGACAGACACAGACAGACAGACACACACACAGAGACAGACAGACACACACACAGAGACAGACAGACACACACACAGAGACAGACAGACACACACACAGAGACAGACAGACACACAGACACAGACAGACACAGACAGACAGACAGAGGCAGAGACAGAGACAGACAGAGGCAGAGACTACAGAGCTAGATAGAGGCAGAGACAGGGACAGACTGACAGAGGCAGAGACTGACAGAGGCAGAGACTGGCAGAGGCAGAGACTGGCAGAGGCAGAGACTGGCAGAGACTGGCAGAGGCAGAGACTGGCAGAGACTGGCAGAGGCAGAGACTGGCAGAGACTGGCAGAGGCAGAGACTGACAGAGACTGGCAGAGACTGACAGAGGCAGAGACTGGCAGAGACTGACAGAGGCAGAGACTGGCAGAGACTGACAGAGGCAGAGACTGGCAGAGAGACTGACAGAGACTGACAGACTGACAGAGGCAGAGACTGGCGGAGGCAGAGACTGGCGGAGGCAGAGACTGGCGGAGGCAGAGACTGGCGGAGACAGAGGGAGGGAGACAGAGAGAGGGAGACAGAGGGAGGGCGTCGGGGAGACGGAGGGAGGGAGGCAGACGGAGGGAGGGCGACAGAGGGAGGGAGACAGAGGGAGGGAGACAGACAGAGGGAGGGAGACAGACAGAGGGAGGGAGACAGACAGAGGGAGGGAGAGAGACAGACAGAGGGAGGGAGGGAGACAGACAGAGGGAGGGAGACAGAGGGAGGGATACAGACAGAGGGAGAGATAGAGAGCGGGAGGGAGACAGAGAGTGTGTATGCCGGGTCTGGTGGCTCACCGGTGCGGCCCTCGGCCACAAACCACACTGTAAATTTGGCCCCCGAGAGAAAGTTTGTGAGTACCCATGGCTAACAGAACGCATGGATAAACAAGCGGGACATGACGGACCGCAGAGTCACGGAGGTGGAGGAAGCCCAAACAGAACTTAACTCCGAACAAAAACAAATGGGGAAATTGCTGATCACCCTCCAAGACGAGGCAGAAGACCTAGAAGCTCGCTCTAGGAGAAGTAATATTCGAATTACGGGCCTGCCGGACACCACCAATGTGGGCAATATGGAGCTGTTTGTGGAAAAGTTATTGGAGACACTGTTTGGCCGTGCCACTTTTTCTGCAATGTTTATAGTAGAACGCGCACACCGCTCGCTGGGTCCCAAACCCCCCCTGGTGCACCACCAAGGCTGATCATCGCGAAATTATTAAATTACAGGGACAGGGATGCGGCGCTGAAAGCGGCACGAGACAAGCAAACACTCCACTATGAGGGATCCGCAATCTCGCTGTACCCGGATTTCACTGTCCGTGTTCAGGAGGCGCGCAGGCAATTCGCACCGTTGAAAAAGCAACTACGGGAACAACTGGACTACGCCATGCTGTATCCGGCGAGACTGAGGGTGAATAGACAAGGGCGCTCTCGCATCTTCCAGACCCTAAAACTTTGCAAAAAGCCCTGAAGGAATGGGCAAAGGAGAGACCACTCCACAAGAATTCGCCTATCCATGAAGGGGCTTCAGGAGGCGACCTTGATGAACAAGACTGACTGTTCAACTATCATACCTGTCAGATAAGTCATTGCGGGGTGGGGGCAGGACACGGTGAGACATAAATGCCTGTCGAGTACTATTGATGAGGTTAGAGCAGAGTGATAATTAAAATGTCTATGGTAGCCAAGAGGGTACTAGGCTACGAGCAACTCGGTATGGACTTCAATAGAGTCAGGCTCCATCGAGCTTGCTTTAGATAGGGAGGCAAAAGACACTAGCTTTTTAGCACAACAATGATTGTTTGAAGCACATGACTCGCTCGATGGCGAAGGGTTACCCTGTCGCACTTGTTGCATAGGTGAATGTGCAGGGCCCAGGCAACATCTGCCCTAGCGTGTGAACCACAACCTGGAATTTTTCTGTTTTTTTCTTTGTTTGTTGGTTATAACAGTTTTAGTTGAACACACAGTAGACATATGGGGTTTGTTAACGGGATTCCGCCACTGCAGAGTTGGGATATGCACGGCGTGGGAGGGGGGGACAAAAGGGCACGTGGTAAATCTTTGCTACGGCAGAGAGAACACAACACAGACAAAGTACAGAGCAACACGACGCAAGGTGACAGAGTTACACAGACAACTGAGAATTGCGATAGTGGGGCAGTATATCAAAAACCCATGACACGGGAACAACCCAATATGCTTAATATATTGACCTGGAATGTTCGAGGCCTGAATGACTACAGGAAGCTGAGGAAAGTTATGGCATATCTCA
Source organism: Calotriton arnoldi (assembly GCA_963921515.1). NCBI lineage: Eukaryota > Metazoa > Chordata > Amphibia > Caudata > Salamandridae > Calotriton > Calotriton arnoldi. Next base: position 7,526,885 of record CAWUFW010000023.1, read on the forward strand.
CCAGACATAATATCGATATTGCGTTATTACAGGAGTCCCACCTCCCGCTTAACAGCAAAATGCTAAGTTGCAGGGGGCTCCCTGGTAATGTCCATGCAGCAGGGTTTACATCTAATGCCCGGGGAGTAATTACTTGGCTAAACCCGAAATCGGGACTGCAACTTTGTCCATTGGAAAAGGATAGTGGCGGGAGATATGTGATCACGAGATGTAGCAGGAAAGAAATAGATCTGATTATGGTTAATATATACGGTCCAAACTATGATAACCCCAGATTTTTTGAAGAGATTGCTAGGAAGATGATACAGCATGAGAGGGCTTACCAATTATGGGGAGGGGACTTTAATTGTGTTAAACCCACAATTAGACAGGTCGGGAGGCCCGGAAAGACGCCCCACACATAGGTTCGAGCAATTGCGGGGGCGATGGCACAATTGGCTCTATTAGATGTATGGAGAACGAGATCCCGGGGAGGGGGAGGGTATACTCACTACTCTTCATATCACAACTTACACACACGAATTGACTACTGGTTGGTTTCTGAGGGTTTGTATGCAAAGGTCCGGAACTGTGAAGTGCTGTCCCGTACTTTGTCGGATCACTCACCAGTGCTCTTGGTCTTGGAGTGCCCAAGTAAACGCATCCCTCCCTTCACATGGCGATTCCCCCCTTTCTCTCTATTAGACCCTGCCTTTAAAGCTGATATGACGGAAGCGATAGAAAGTTTTTTCGAACACAACATAGGGTCCATGGACACCTTCGCTGTAGTATGGGAAACTTTCAATGTATACATTAGAGGTATCGCTATGGCTAAACATTCGGGTGTCCTCCGAGCATTGCGAAAATGACTAGCGGACTTGGAGAACAAACTACAGACTCTAGAAGTTAGGCTGCAATCTGCCGCCGATGATCAGGCACAGAGGGAACTCCAGGAGTTGCTCAGCGAGTTTCATGATACCGCGGATTCGGAACTGAAACACCTAGGCAAGTATGCCACGGCCCGCACGTATGGAGAAGGCGAGCGGCCGGGCTCAGTTTTGGCTTCACTTCTTAGAAAGCGAAGGGAAAAGACAGAGGAGAAAGCACCCGGAGCCGCGACCGAGAGCTCGACCGGAGTTCCGTGCGGGCGGAGCCTCCTGGAGTGGAGCGCAACGACGGAGTGGAGCCTCTGGGCCGCCAGAGCTTACCGGTGAGCAGAGACGCCACAGCGAGCATCGGCACCGGGGGCTTAGGGCACAATAGGACCGGGGCTCCCCAGCGGCACCTGAACGAGTTAGAAAGCCCCCAAGCGGCCTGCCTGACTTCAAAATGGCGGCCGCAGGGACAAATACAGGCATCAATACCTCCGCGAGTGCCAGAGACGGCGTGCGAGGTAAATAATGTGCAGGAGGGAAGGAGCAACCACAAGACTGGGGCCCAGAAGGGACAATAACGGCAGACCAATCCTCTCCCAAGGGGTGAACTGACAAAAGCTACATATCCACGAACTGTCCTCCTTTTGACTCTTAGGGCAATTGAAATCAATACTCCCCGTGAGCCGTTTTTGCGTCTGCAGAAGATCGTCGCCAGGGGGCAAAAACAATCACCCTAAGGGAGGCCCCGTTAGCATCTACAGCCTAGTGGCCGCATAATTGTTTGAAATAGCAGCAACAGCTCAGGCCTCAAGGGAAGTCCTCGTTTAGCGTCACAAGCAACCAAGAGGGATACTAGAGGCACCCCGCCTGATCCTATTATGGCGGCCGTCTCTCCCCCTGGCAGCTATAACGCAGAAATACTCTCCTCCTCGGGAGGCAAGCGGACACTGACTCTGGCCTAAAACACCCCCCCCCCCCCCCCTTGGACGAAAGACTATAATGGGAACCGGCTGATTTTAACTCCAAGGTCAGAATCCCTTGCCTGACCCCAAGATGGCTGCCACAGTGGTCCCTACCACGTCGTGCTACTACTCTGAGAAAAAACGGACATCGACCAGACCTCGAACACATCCCCATCCGGCCTACCCATCAGGATACTGAATCTGTGAACCTACCTCTGACCGTGGAGACCTAGCTTTTGGCCGATGCCCGGTGGAGCTACTTGATAGCTAAAGAGGAGATGGGCTGTGGACTACCCCTTCGACCGTCACCTACCCAGCCGGACTTTGGGCAGACCTTAGTTCGTCTCTCCGTCATATTCTCCCTCCTACCCCTTTACTCCACCCACTTTCTCCTTTACGCTCCATTTATCCCTCCTCTTTGCTCCCTAATTGTTTTCCCGTTGAGACCTAGCTGTTTGGCTGATGCCCGGTGGAGCTACCTGATAGCTATAGAGGAGATGGGCTGTGGAAATCCCCCTCGGCCGTCACCTACCCACCGGACTTTGGGCAGACTCTCCTTCGTCTCTCCATCCTATCCCCATCTTATCTCCCTCCTACCCCTTTACCTTCACCCCCTTACCCTTCTAAGCTCCATTTATTTAGTCTTCTACGCTCTTGAAATTTTTTTCTAGTAACTGATGTAACTTGTAACTGATGTAATTTTGTAATTTTGTGGAACCTTATGTAAAGTGCTCCGATACCTCCGGGTCTAGCCAGCGCTATACAAAACTCAAATAAACATAAACATAAATTAATGATGAACAGGGGGAACCCATCACAATACCACTAAACATAGCTGACAGATTTAGACACTACTACTCCACATTGTATGCCTCTAGAACTGGGGAGATGGACGCGCAGATTTTAGACTGTTTGGCGCACATTAAACTCCCTTGGCTGACAAACACACACGGGGAATATCTCATGCGCCCGTTAGGAAAAAAAAGAAATATCGTCAGCATTATCTGGAATGAGAGCTGGTAGCGCCCCAGGCGTAGACGGGCTAACGGTCTCCTTTTATAAAGAGTTTAAGGATATACTCATGCCACATCTTCACACGCTGTTTGAAGAGATCTATGAAAGTGGACAACTACCTCCGTCTATGAGGGAGGCTCTTATAGTCGCCATTTTGAAGCTGGATAAAACGCCAACAGAGTGTGCGTCGTACCGCCCACTGTCACTGTTGAATGTCGATACAAAGCTGTATGCTAAGGTATTGGCGAATCGGTTAACCCCACTTGTCCCGCTGCTGGATGCTCCGGAACAGGCCGGCTTCGTTCCCTGCAGGAACTTGACGTATAATTTAAGAACAGTATTCGGAGCGATTCAACATATCAAACAAGAAGTGCAAGCAGTGGCAGTGTTCCTTGATATGGAGAAGGCATTCGACTCGGTCAAATGGTCCTTTATGGGACAAGTCTTAAAGCGCGTAAGCCTGGGGGGCATATTTCTGCAAATGCTGGGAGTTCTGTACAAAAATCCGATTGCCAGAATAAAAATAGGAGACATGGTCACAGACGCCATACATATAACTAGAGGGACGAGGCAAGGATGTCCGCTCTCCCCACTCCTCTATGCGCTGACTGCAGAACCGCTAGCCTGCGCATTGAGGGAATACCACAGATGCAGAGGTCTCCGCTTCCCGGGGTATGAATTAGTGATATCGACATATGCAGATGATACGCTGCTTTACGTTCGGGACCCTGATCACAATCTGTCTCCTGTCCTTCGTGAGGTGGTCCAGTTTGGTGCATTGTCTGGTCTCAAGGTCAACTGGTCCAAATCAATCATATTCCCACTCACTACTGCCACAGTGCAGTTTACCCCAGAGTTCCCGTTGCAGTGGACCACAGACCCGGTGCGATACTTGGGTGTCAAAGTACACACGGATTCAGAAGTAGTGTTTCGAGAACTATGGAGTTGCAGTTAGTAAGCTGGAAGAAGATGTGGAGCGCTGGCTTAGACTGCCGCTCTCGCTATTGGGTAGGGTCTCCATCATGAAGATGGTGGTACTACCTCGGTTTTTGTTTCTGTTTGCTAACATCCTGATGGTCCTCCCTAGCTCTTTTTTTCGCACGCTCACAGCGCTACTACTTAGGCCGGCCTGGGCTGGAAAACAGGCCAGGATACGATGGGATATCCTAACGTTGCCTTATCGGATGGGTGTGCTTGGGGCGCCAGACCTGAATTTGTACTATAGGGTTGCGCAGTGCGAACACGCTCATTTTTGGATGCATGGCCCCGCAGACACGCCCCACCTCCAGATTGAGAAAGTTGTTGCAGCGCCGCTTCCTATGCCAGCGCTCTTATTTCAACCCCAGAACCGCAGAACTGGAACTCTCGATTCGATTAATTCGACCGTTCACGCTTGGCACTACCTTCTTAAGTTGCAAGCTGGAGTCATATTATATTCCCCACTGGCTCCTCTGGAATGGTGTCGTTGGCTACCAGCATGCACAGACAGAGGGGTAACTCGGGCACTGAGCGATATCAATATTACTAAGATTGGGGAATTGTTTGGGGAGGGTGTGGCGAAGACGTGGGACGACGTGATTACACAGGGTCAACACACTACATTGCTACACAGATTCCACTTTCACAGAATGAGGCACTCGCTAAGGGAAATACTGGGGAGTGATTTCGCTGAGCCACCTGATGTCGCTCCACTCACTGCCATGATAAAAACCGACTCGCCGGTGCGGATAGTGTCCAGGTTATACAAATCAGCACAGGAATATCGGGCCAACCATTATACTAAAGCTCGCCTGGCCTGGCAGAAAGACTTGGGGATGGATATAGATGATGGAATGTGGAGGTACTGTTGCGAAAGTACGAAACGCTTATCACTAAATGGCAGGCATAGATTAATCCACTTTAAATTTCTAAATAGAATATACTACACCCCTGAAAGATTACATAGGTATGGACTGCGGGAGACTGCCGATTGCGAAAGATGTGGTGCCACCCCGGCTGATTTCTATCATCTGGCATGGTTGTGCCCGGGGATTGCCAATTTCTGGGCTTCATTATTTAAGACATTGGGGGAAATAGTTAAAGAACAGCTCACTCCAGATCCTGCACTAGCGTTACTGGGATACTCTAAACACTTGCCCAAATCTATTAGGCGTCAATTTGACATGGGGTTGCTCATGGCGAGACGTAGGGTGGCTATATGCTGGTCTCGTGGCCCGACCCCTGCCATAAACAGTTGGTCAAGAGACCTGGTATACTGCTGCACAATTTATAGGGCTGCCAAAGAAAATGACGAAGGCAGTAGGGACGCCCCTGTTTAGAAGTAGCATAAAGGGAGTCGGCTGGTTGGGAAACGTCAGTTACAATAGGCCCCCAGGTCTGCTTCCAGTGCTCTATAACTGTATAATTCTTATGTCATGCTGGAATGATTTCGGCTGTAACATATGTCTGGGAAGGCCTTCCAGTCTCGCAGTAATCTATGTTATATTGGAAGGTACCGCCTGTGACTGTACATTTGCTCCTGTATTGTAACTCTCAGAAGTAAGAGGAATGTCCAAAAGTCGGACACAATGTTGACTATGTATGTCGGCTTATTAAGAAATGTCTCTGTTGTCTTTGCTTACTATTTTTGAACTCTGATGTACTGTATGGAAATTCTAAATAAAAATATTCTAAAAAATAAAAAATTTCCACTGAGAAGCCGTCTGTTCCCGGCACCTTCCCTTGAGCCATGGCTCGCACAGCAGTCCGTATTTCCTGAAAAGTGATTGGGCCTCCCAGCTCAGTGGCGTCTTCAGCATCAATATGTGGCAGAGTCGCCATTCCCAGAAAATTAGTCTGGGTCCAGTAGAGGGGGGCGTGTAGGTCCCTGTAATAGCCCTGAAACCTGTCATTGATATCTGATTGTCGAAATAAGCTCTCCCTTGTCAGTGATGCCACATCAAGGATCATGGATCCCCTAGGAATGGGTTTAGCAAGCCAGGCCAAAAGCGTGCCAGACTTATTGCGTTCCGCATGTCTCTTGACCATGTACTCTTCTGTAGTCAAAACATCGGACCTTCTCTGTATGTCGCCAATAACTCCTTCACTTCCAGGAGTGGCACCTTTAGTTCCGGGCAGGCCCGCTCCAGATCCCTCAACACTGTTTCCTGGGATGTAACTTCATGCACCAACGCCTTTTTAATTCCCATCGTTTCTGCGATGTACCTCCCCCGCAAAACTGCCTTAAAGGCATCCCATTCATTGAGCAGGGAATTCGTTAATCGTGCATTGTCAGCAAAATAATCTGTGATGGCTTTCCCCTATGGAGTGTTGAAATGTCGGGTCGTCTAGCGTTTCTACACGCAAGCGCCAGAACTGAATACGGGGGTGTTCTCTATGCCAGTTATGATCTGACAATGCGGCAAAGCTATTCTCTGTGTCGTACAGTACAGTACACATCTGCGGAGTATCGAAAGGTATCTAATCTAACATGGCAGTCATGCATACTGTGGGGGAAAAGGGATAATTTCTGGTGGTAGGGTGCAATGTCCTCTAAGAATCAATTAGCGCCCATTGTTGCTGCCGATTCCTGAATGTGCGTGCAGTTCGAAGTACTGGGGAGTCACCTAAGGATAGGTGGGACCGATCTAAAGCAGGGTCTATTACAGTCCGCCCCCCCACCCCCGTCCCGCCAGCCTATCTGTGATCGGTACATAATGGCCATGTGGGTCGAGGAGTTCCCTCGTCAGTTGAAAAGGGATGCCCGGTCTAACCCATATTAAGACACAGTGTGTGTAAGCAGAGTATGTTGTAGCATACAACTGCTCCCTCCAGTCCACTCAGTGTCAGTCAGATGGGTTTCTTGTAGGATGGCAATGTGGAACCCTCTCCTCTTTAAATAGCCATGTACTTCGTCTTTTCGTCACATTATTGAGGCCCCGGACATTCCAACTAATAAAGGAGTAGGTTAAGGGGGCTGCCATGGCCAAAATAGACCAAGCAGAACTGAGGTGTCCTTTTAAATAAACAGTGTGGAGCCCTTGCCCCCATCCAAAGTCTTATGTAGCTGAAAAGGTGAGACGAGAGTAACCCCACAGGATGTCCCAAGTAAAGAACTAACAGTAGCTCTCAAACACCCGGACCCCAGGATGAGAAACCAACATATCCCCATTCAAACTATCAGACAACATGTCAACTTCTGCTCCAGTGTCATTTGTGCAGCATAACTGAGGGGGTGCTTACACTCGGGTACATCCCGGCTTCACCCTGATTTTCTCTGTTGACAACCTTACATTCTATACTGTTGGCAAGCAGCCAGGGATACCACTGTGGAAACGAAGATTATAGTTAGCTGCCTTGGTATTCCATCACTTTTGAAGAAACGTTTGTGAAGAAACCCGAAGGAAAGCAATTGTTACTGAAAAGGTAACTACAGCACCAATGAAAATATACACACAGAGAAACAAAAGTTGGTGTTAATCAGTGCAAGTGTCTAACCTGGTTTCAAAAGTTCCATACATTGTCTGTAAATGAGTTTAATTTTCAAACTTCTCTTTGGTAGCCTGGAAAACATTGTTAATTATATAAATGTGGTCCTTTGGGTCAGGGGCGTCTATTTTCCTAAAGTTAATATTATTTTAAATGTGTGATATAGGATTGATGCCGACTCGAAAGGAAAGAAAAACCGCACAGTTCATTACGCACTGTACAAGCGCGTTATTGTCTGACCCTCTATGATTTAGTGTTTTCATTTATGAAAGTTAAGGCTAGTCCAAAGATGGTAAATAAATACTTTTGTTGACTTTCAGATTTGTGGAAATGGATACTAAATGAGGTCTTTAAGCGCTTTGTTTTTTTTTTTTTTGTTTTTTTTTTTTGCCTTCCAGGGTCGGTGACAGTGATGATTTAGTCATGGCTGAAAATGAAGTTGCTAAAGTAGCAATGAACATAGAGAAGGAAATGTTTGGCTTATTTAGAGAAACCGACAGCCGATACAAGAGCAAATACCGCAACCTCATGCTCAATCTGAAGGATCCTAAGAATCAGGTTTCTGTTTATTTTGTCAAGCATGCGTGGGTTGCATGTGTGTAACATTATTGTGTTCGGCACAGCCTTCATGAAAAACTATACGTAGATAAGCTTGTTAAGCTGCTTTTCTTGTTGTACAGATTTACTGTAGTAGTATATAAACCAGTTTAGGTTAATCCACCTCCGAGAGCAAAAATCGTAGGAACTACAGTGGTTGGGGGAAAAAGTATGTGTATGTATGTATGTATATATATATATATATATGTGTGTGTGTAATATATATGTATATGTAGTCATCCCCTCTGACAGATGAGATGTGAACTGGTTAACATCCCCAAAGCCTACTGCTACTTAAAATACAATTTACCTTGCCACTTTACCCAAGCATTTGGTCATTTATTGTCCTTATTGCATGGAGTGTATTTGTATGGAGGTTTAGGTATTTATCCATAGCATCCTAATGTGAGTGTTTATTTAGTAGACCATCGAAGATTGCCCTTTTCAAACTACATAATGAAGATAAATTATGACACATTGGTTTTCCAGGGGCTTTTCCACCGGGTCCTTCGTGAAGAAATCTCCCTGTCGAAACTAGTGAGATTGAAACCAGAAGAGCTTATATCGAAACGTTTATCGTCTTGGAAGTCCAGATCAACTAAACCTGTAAGTGTGGTTTTCATTGATTAGGAATGAATGCCGCATTGCCAGTAAGCAGTAACCAAATGATTTTAGCAGAATGTCAAAGTTACTTCCCGTTTCATTTGGCACCATTGAATGACGCCCCACTTTTTGTTTTTAATATTTTGCTTAGACTTCAGACTCCAAAAGTAAATCTCATATGGAACACAAAGGCTCAGACCGCACACAGACCATACCAAATATGGAAGATTCGCCACCAGTTTCAGATTCTGATGTACGTATGAATAATTTTCAGTTTTTATTTGTTGACATAGCATGATAAAAGATGAGTTTTGTTCTAGATCTTTTATCAGTGATTCACATTATCCCTCAAAATGAATCGGATATGCTGTAGAATTACAATTCTGGTTCGAAAATAGCCTCCTCTAGTGGGCAGTAAAATTTACCCTTTGTCGGAGTTAACCTCAGTTTGGCTCAGAGTTGAACTCCATTCTTTTGCAAGTGCGTCGCCTTCAGAACTTCAGTGTTGGCCTGAGTGTTACAAGTCGTTGCTGATCTTGAGGTTTGCTGTAACGCAAAACAGGACAATTGGGGTCAACATAATTTGTAAAGGTGGATCAAGCTTTTTACTTTCTTTGTGAACATACCCCAGTCGACTAATTCCTTCTTGTGCTTCCTCTAATTTGCGGGGGGAATGGGGGGGGGGCGTTCTCCAGTTGGTGGCTTGGAAGGATCATTTCTCGTTGTGGTGATTCTCTGGGATGGGTGGCTTGGCTCTCAAAGACCCTGACAAAACATTGATGGACTGAAGTCATGCTGGCTGAATCGCTGCGTTTCCATATCAGTGACCCTAACAAAAGCCATATTACGTACGCATCTGTATCCTGCTTTGGATTTAACACACAAAGAACTAGATTGATGCCACTTTGATCGGACAGGTTGCCTTTCACTCACAGCTTCCAAACGTTTCCCAGGAGCAGCCTCTTCTGCAAACATTACCTCAGCTCCCAACTGCTCTGTTAGCTGTGTGCCTGCTATGGCTAGGTAATCCCATTCATACCCAACTCGTACATTGCTATCCTTCAACATTCCATTCACTTCCTCCACTTTTTTAGGTCTAGCTAGGCAAGGGGTCTCCAACGTTTTCTGTAATAGCTACTTATGATCAATGAAAATTATCCTTAGCTACTAATATCATTAGTGTTGTAACCGTGGCCACATCAGACAAGATTACATCAGCCACCACCATGTGCAAGATTATTAGGAGTGATCACTTCAGTTTATCAGGCACAGTTGCAAACAGTAATATAAAAAGTATTTGTGAATGTGCCATGCCACTTTGTGCATAATACATAAGTCATAGCTGCAACGCACTTGCCCTAAAAAAGCCTAATCATTTATCACTGAAAAATTCAGCTTTAAATATATTTTGAAAATTCAGCCATATTTATCCAAACATCAGTTTGAGTTCTAAAAATACACACATTTTATCTGGAAATTTGGTATACATATATTATTTCAACCAAGCCAAAGCTTCTAATTTAGTAAGCTGGGCTTCAAGCAGGAGAGCAACTTAGTTTGCTGGAGAGCTACCAGTAGCTCACGAACTACTAGTCGGAGAGGCCAGAGCTAGACAGTGCAGCCTATTGTGGGCTTTGGCTTCCCCTACCAAATGCTGTTAGTAGTTTGTTTTTATTGCGAAAGATGTGGTGCCACCCCGTCTGATTTCTATCATCTGGCATGGTTGTGCCCGGGATTGCCAATTTCTGGGCTTCAATATTTAAGACATTGGGGGAAATAGTTAAAGAACAGCTCACTCCAGATCCCGCACTAGCATTACTGGGATACTCTAAACACTTGCCCAAATCTATTTGGCATCTAATTGACATGGGGTTGCTCATGGCGAGACGTAGGGTGGCTATATTCTGGTCTCGTGGCCCGACCCCTACCATAAACAGTTGGTTGTTTATCATTGCACTTCATACGCAGAGCCTTCAATGCTTGAAAGACTGTTTTATATTTCAAATGTACACTAAATTGTTGCACATTAAAATATTTCTCAGATGTATACAGAAAGCAGTGGTTGAGAATGAAAGCCCCACCCACTCAGTACTTGGAGGCAAGCATTCACAGCACCCTCCTTTGTTTTTTACTGTCTCTCCTCAAGAAAAAGACTTTAAGAAGCAGCAGCTGCTTCTCTGCTAAGGCGGAGGAGCTCCGCCCCACTGTGAAAAAAGGAAAAATAAAATAACGCAACGTTATCATTTTATTTTTCCACTGAGGGAAGTTTACGGGGCAGGGCTGGGCTGTGGTACAGCCAGCGAGAGAGGAGTGGTTGGGGCACTTAAATGCGCATGACTGTTTGGCCGGCCGTCTTGGGCTGGCCAAACAGTCATGCATACTTTGCATGTTCCCCACCAGACTGTAATGCACAGCCTGGTGAGGAACATGCACAAGGGTCCTAGTCCCCATCTGAGCGCCGAACTACAGCGCTCAGATCAATCACCACGCTGCTGTCATGGTGACAGTAGTATCGTGATTGGCTTGGGGGATCCTGTGTGTGCTTCCTGCTGGAACAGAAGAGGACAGTGGCCGGCAGCCACGTAAGTAATACATTTTTTTGCCTCCGGCCCCGCCCATTTTATTGATTTTTCTACCCCACCTCCGGTAATTTCCGCTGGCAGCCGCTGCTGTTAGGAAGTTAAAGGTGCATCAGGCGAATGTTCCCAGAAGCAGAGTCCTACTGAGAAAACAGTTGACCTGTCAGTAGAATGTCAAATTCAGCACTTAGTCTTGGAAGAAGTCTAATGTCTGAACTGTGAATACTAGAGATAGCCTTTCTTGACTATCGGATCGAGTTTACTTCTCTGTATTGGGATTCTGTGGTCAAGAAAACTACCTGGCTTCTGCATCAAGAAAAGAGAGATGCCTTCTGTCAAGCAATCTGAGACCTCTTGAAGGCAATCCCTCCAGTCACATCATTGCAAAGAGGGAAGGGTGTCTACTCTGTTATCTTGCTGGACTTAAGTTTCTGGATGGTACAGGTTGATCATAGACTTGAGGAGTGTTAGATAGTGGGCTGCGTTGATATACTTAAAAATGGTAACCATTCAAAGAATAATTAATTTAACACCAAATGCTCACTTTGTGGAGGTGATACACTTGGACGCTTCTTTTTGTGTCCGAATAGCAAAGAAACATCTACACTTTCTTACATTGTGTTTAGGATGGTCATTTCCAGATTGCTTCCATTTAATCTGGGATTAGGATTACTCATCCACCCCTAGATCCCTATTTCGAGGCTCGGGAACAAACTTGTTGAGTTTGTCAATACAAGATCCAAGCTCAAAGATGGATTCCAACCACTCTTCCAATTGGAAAGAATTATGAGCAGTCCTGAAAGCATTGAAATACTTTTGTTCTCGCATCCCAAATCAACATATGTTGGTGTCATCAGATGAGATGGCGACAGTGACATCTATACACTACCAAACATTGGGATAAGCTCAAGACCCTAGTTATTTTGCTGGAAAATCTGTGGTATTGGGCAACATATAATCTCTTGCCTTGGAAAGCAATTCCCATAAGGGAACTGGATGACTTTAAAGCATATCTTCTGTGCAGGATGTTTCACTCGTGTCAACTTATCACCATCTCTTTCCAGGCGATTCGCAGGAGGCTTGGACCCTTTTTGTCCTGATAAAATGCTAAATTTCCCAACCATTCTCTAAACCCCCCCCCCGTGACATCCTGTGTTGATAGCCTTGGGTGTAGATGTGTTACTGGTACAATGGGCTCAGCAACGTTTTTATGCCTTCCAACCATTCCTGTTATTTCCCAAGTTATTAGTCTGCATTCAGGGAGAAGAAAAGGATATGATAGTAGTTCCATTTTGGGTCTGGAGGTCATGGTTTACATTACTGAAATGCATGGCTCTCTGTCCTCCCCAGAGATTTCCAACCTTTCCATCTAGTCTTCCTGTGAGATTTCCTATTCCAGAGATTGGCCTTGTCCGTATGGAAGTTGAGAGGAGAGGCTTGCAGAACAAATTGCTCCCATCTCACTCATCCACAACCATTTAGAATTCTCAGAGGCCTTCTTTCTTAAATCCTGTTTTCGCAACTGGAAGGTCTTTCAGAGAAGGTGTGAGAAGCAGAATACCTATACTCTGGAGTTTAATTTCCGATCATTATTTAATTCCTGTGAGATGAGTATAATTTACATGTTTCTTTATTAACTATCAGCGCAAAATGGACAGCTGCCAGAGCATTTAGGGAACTTTGGGGATCTCTGGGAGAAGGGGAAGGCTTCTGAAGATCTTTGCTTTGTCTCTTATCTAGAACTCTATGAATCCTACACCAATCTGTGCATTGTTTTCAGGCGTTCTTCCTTGCCATGTTACGCCAGTAAAGTATTTTAATCATATAAATGATAAATGCCAATGTTACACTGAATATTATATCTTCTCCTTGTTGAGAACGGTCTGGAGATGGTGGTTCATGTACTTCTGTCCTCCTTTGCAGAAAAGCACTCCTTTTACTTACTGGTATCTTTCCAGTTCCCATTTTATATTTTGAAGTTTAGTCATACCCTTTCGGTTATAATAAAAACTGCAATCTATTTTCCTTGGAGATTTTTAAAATCAACGCGTGTGTGTGGGTGGAGAAAGGTGAATTAAGGAAAAAAATAAAAGGCAAACATTTTTATTGCTAGTTTTTTCCTCATATAAAGCCATTTTCTATATGAAAGCCTGTATTGCAGTAGGAAAGCAAGTACATTTGATATCACCACCCTCAAAATAACGCTCTTCTATGAAATCTGTTTTTTATTCTTTATGCGTTTTTTCTTAGGATCAGGAGCAACCGCTGGAACCTGCAAAACCTGCTGCTCCTGAGAAGAGCCGCCCAGTCCTTCCAGACATTTTCAGCAGCATGTTAAATGATACAACAAATCAGCATCGTGCACATCTTTTTGACCTGAACTGCAAAATCTGTACAGGTGAACACATTGAAGGTGTAACTGATGAGAGTAAAGAAAGTTACTTGCAGAATGGTGGAATTCCTTCTACCATTCTTTCCCACACGTGTTGTTACGGAGGGTGTTTGAATTATTGTGTTATCGGTTTATCAAGAAGTTTGGGGCATGAAGCAGAGGAGGTTTTGTAGTTTCTGCAAACCTCTTTATTCGAAGCTCTTATCTGAAAATTGAGTGTGTCACCATAAGTATGCATATATCTGGTGAAATAGATTGGATGGTTTCGAGTGCCATTTGGAAGCACTTGCAAATGATCCGGCCATCAACGATCCGATGCAGGAGCTGCTGAGATGGCGACAGTGGGTGGAGTAAGGGGTTACTGGTCAGATTAGAGAAACACAACCGTGAATATGGAGTCAAGAAATAAGTCTGGGGAAGCCTAGAAGTTCATAACGTGTCCTTTCCCTGAATAACCCTGCTACACTGAGGCACGAAAGCCTGTCTGACTATCCTACAGATACAGTGCACTCCCTTACTTTGCATGCTGTTAACCACTGAGTTTTTTGTTTGCTCCCATTTAAAACCGGGGGTGGGTGGGGTCTGTTTTTGGCCACCGTGAAATTCATCTGATTGTAGGGTCTGTTTCAGTCTACTGGTTTTTATGGCCTCCTCTCTTGATTTAGCTGACGTTAAGCCAGAATTCTCTAAACATGCTTGAGGGAACTAAACAAGGCACCAGTAGACCCAACTGGTCTAGATTCTGCACGGAGCTGCCACATTCGGGGTTCTAGCAGTCCAGACCACCCATACGTGAGGGTGGATGTTGGTTAAAATGTAATGTGGAATTGAAGTGGTACCCAAGACTGGAAGGGTTTACCTGTAGTTTTGTTTCCTTATTGCCTCCATGTCTGTGGCTTGTGGTGCCTCCATCATTAGCTTGCCCTGCATGTTGCAACAGAGCCCAGCCCAGAGGCAGATTATTTTCTTTTGAAGCAGAAGGCCGGTAATTGGTTAGAGCTTGCGCCTGCTTACATCAGCTTACACCAGGGTGAAGAGAGTCTGGCAATAAACACTTTTAAACCCACAGTAGAACTGCTACTTCCCATCCACTTCATCACTAGTCGCCGGTAAAGCTGCTAAAAAACTTTGACTAGCAATCCAGACCCCCTTACAGATTGTGGATTGCCTGCTTTAGAGACGTCCGGTTAATTCTAAGAACTGTGCAATTTTTAACCCCTTACTGACTTTACTTGCACCTATGTTTGTTCCAAAAGTCGTGTCCGTTTTGAAAGTTACCACATGTGCTCAAGCATTGTATGTTTCATAGATTCACATGTTTGAACTATTACCAGTCGCCCCCCATGTGAACCCTTTCTAACTAATGTTTACATATTGTGCCACATTTTGTACAGTACGCCTGGAGATAGGTAATCCCCTGGAGCACTACACACACAACTTTTTTCCCTATTTTGGACATTCTCATCTTTCCTGAAGAGCATCAGCAAAGGAAGGTTTTGCCCATCTATTTTCGTGAGGGGCCGTCCACTAGTTCCTGTAAGAAAAAGATGTTGTGTGGATCCACCCACCAAGTGCATTTACAACCATGACCATATTCACAGAAATGTGAGATCTGCCCCACTTTCCTTCCAAGTCTCTTGGCACAGGTGGTGAGAATGTTGTTCTCTTGCGGTCTCTTCTCCATGGAATAAGGAACAAGCATTGGCATAGCCAATAGGTCTCGCTTTTGGGACCTTATAAGTATTTAGTTATGCAGCACAATATCCTTGGTGCAACAATATCAACCGTTGCATGGCTAAACACTTATAAGGTCCCAAACGCGAGACCTATTGGCTATGCCATGTGACCCATCAAACAAAACCATAATTTGCCATGGTCAACGTTAGACTGTTTTGTCAATGCCCAAACCGACATTAAAATCAGAAGTTACCTGATGAATGTAAATATTAAATGAGGATGGTAAGTAGGTAATCCTTAGAAAAAATCTATAAATATTCATGATGGAAGGAAAGACAAGAGAAACAGCGCCATTTGTAGATATGGCCCTGTCATGCACTCCGACTGACGCAATGCAGCGCAGAAAGTTTGTTTGGTGCATTTTGTGACATATTCGTGAATCTCCCTAAAGTCTCTTGCCAACGTCCTTCAGACAACAAGGCCCCTCAACTTCTACCCGAATTACTAGCTTGACCTATAGAGGAACACATAGAACAAACGCATATGGCGTATTCTCACTTCAGCCGGCCACCACGAAGCCTGTTCACTCCACACTCCTGGCAAACTGAGCTGAAAGCGCCGCTTTTCCTGCTCCACTATATAAAATAATAATACAGAAAAACATAAAACGAGTTCTCAAGGGAGGTGCCTAGCAAAATGACAGCTTTGTTGAGGAGGCCGTGAACGCACGTTAAGCTGGGGTCATGGCACTGGAAATGACCAAGGGGGAATTCACGGCTGAACGAATTAAAGAAAAGAAAACAATCCGCGCCGAACAAGGACGTGCAGTGTGTGATTTATGTAACCATAGTTCCGCTCGCAGGCCTTCCCTACCTTTCCCTCGACGGAGCGCTAGCTTGACGTGTTACCGCAACACATGTTCTTTGCTGTGCCTGGGGGGGGTGCGCGAGGGACTGCACAAGGGCGGGCTTTCCTCGCCACGAATGTCCTGCAGCAGCCCTGGCCCACCTTCCGTCCTCGGGCACAGGAGCAGTGGCGCAGCACGGGAACCACGCGCTCCGATGTAACCAATCACAACCCTCTGCTGAGTACCAAAAGACAACCGCAATTGAGATGCGGTTTCCTCCCAGGACCTGGGTGCCTCTGTACCTGTTGTATTTTTGATCGCGAAGCCTTTGCAATAACGGCAGTTGTGCTCGCTCGCTCTGTGATTTCAAGGGCGTTTCATGTTTATGTATGACACCATTTTTGCCTCATTAAAGTTGTGCACAGTCGTGTCATTTTTGCCAGTAATTAAATTAACTCCCAGGAAAATTACGTGAATGAGGTACTTTGGGTAGTTCGAGTAAAACTGAATGCGACGGCAAACCTCATGTTAAACAAGCACGGAGGAGCGGGGGCGAGCGAGCGCGGCAGCCTGCAAAGCAGTCCCAAGAAACGCTCAGTGCGTCGTGGCTGGCCTTTGGATGAGTACGCGCGGCAGACATGTGTTTCCACTTATCGCGCCCGCGTCTGGGCACGATAATTGGAAACACATGTTTGCCGCGCGTACCCATCTCAAAAAGGCCAGCCACGACGCACGAGCGTTTCTTGGACTGCTTTGAAAACTCGCTTACATTAAGTCTTCGCCTCTAAGCAGCGCTTGCGCGCTCCTCGAGGCTCGACCTAAAAAGGAACTGCACCATTCTACCTTTCAAGATATCTTGACTAGAAGGATATCAAATTTACAAACATCCCTTGTTTAACCCCCCAAAGTAAAGAGATCCGTGATTTCTAAGACGATTCAGCATGATGCTCCAAACAAGTCAGTTTCTACATGTGGTCCAGACCTATTGGAGCTACTAGGGCAATCTTCACCCCAGCCACTTCCAGCTGTACTCCTTCATGCCTTCAGTTTCTTCTGAGGAACAGCTTAAAATTCTATTCAGGGTTTATCTGTCAGTGATGAACCAGGATAAATAAACAAAA
Source organism: Calotriton arnoldi (assembly GCA_963921515.1). Lineage (NCBI taxonomy): Eukaryota > Metazoa > Chordata > Amphibia > Caudata > Salamandridae > Calotriton > Calotriton arnoldi. The sequence goes on from CAWUFW010000023.1 coordinate 7,543,998, forward strand.
TACTCATTTTTTTTTTTTTTTTACCCTAGTTCTTCATGGGAATCATTTTTGAAGTCATAAATAACCTCCCTTCGTCCTCAGTCCTGCTCCTGCCTAAAAATAAATTCCGAGACAGTGCAGACAAATAGGCAACAGCGGTACTGCTGCTTTCCTTCAAGACTCAGTGTTACAATAGTACATTTACCTTTCTAGCCTTATTTTCCTCTGGTTTCCCATTAAATAGTTTTCATCATAGTATCTATTAAACGTGCTTCAGATTCTCACCTGGCTAGTCAGTTTTTTAATTCATTGAAACTCCCCATGGTGTAGATTTAGGATAGTTCAAAGTAACCTGGGCTACTTGCTGCATGTGCAATGAATGAAAGAACGATCAGGAATATGTTGCCATTAATCTTAAGAGTGCATTCTTTATTTTGCACAGGTTTCTTCCCTTTATTCTTGACATTCTGATGTTACCCTGCACAAGTCTAACTTTACTGTTTGTCTTTTCTTCATAGGTCAGATATCAGTTTCTGAAGATGACGTAGCACCAAGAAGATCCAAGACCCCATTTGCTCCTGGCAAAAAGACTGAGTTGAAACCCAAGTCTGATTTCAGAATGAAGACTGAATCCATGGCTACTGGACAGCCTACAGTGGAGGGGCTTGACACTGCAGACACCATTTCTACTTCTTCAAGCGACCCATCCCATGAGCCCACTATAGAAAAAGGGTTCACCACACAGGGTGCCACTAGTGCAGAATCCTCTCTCTCCATGCAGGCATCCTTCTATCCTGACACTAGTGCTGCAAGAGTGGTGACCACTGTAACAGTGTCTGGCAGAGACCCTAGAACTGCACTGAACCGTCTGCCTTCCACCGTGACCCCTACACCAGATCCTTCTGCTAGCCCAGCAAGAGACAAGGTTGCTGTAGAAGAAACAAAACCTGAAATGACAAAACCACTATCAACCACCTTTCCAGTTCCTAAATCTATTCTAATGAAGCCTTCGTCGTTGGATCCCAGATATTTGCCATCATCTTCACTGAATCTCAAGTGCGTAATATTTGTTGAATGCACCCGAATTCTTAACACTGGTACTTTTTGCGTCTCTTGTTTATTATCACATGCACAAATTATTTTATATGAAGCAGTGGTTGCCTTTTAGTGCAGTTTCTGGCCGCACAGTATTAAAAAAACTGTGTACAAAGCCACTGATGAAATATGAGGAGTGGCCGAGTAGATTTTTTTTTGTAGTATTCACGTCTATCTACAAGTAGACAAAGTGATCGCTGATCATGTGAATGGTGGGTGTGGCTGAATATACAGAGGCACTGTTTCTAAACACTGAAGATCATCACACGGTCAGTGGTAGAGCCGTGAGATGGACCAATCAAAACCCTGGACTCACAAATGTAGGTTAGAGAGAATGTTTACCATTGTCTTACTGAACTGCATATTAGATGCCTTGTAAAATGTCAGTCTCTGCTCCGGCACTATCCTTGTAGTTACCACTGTAATAGGACCGAGACAATTGAGACCAAGGCTAAATGAAATTAGGGATATTGAAATCAAAGGTTTGGGGCGGGGGGGGGGCTTGTACTCCTCAACAGCTTTTCACAACAGTGCCCCTGCAGATGGCTGCATTCTTCACCACTACTCTCTGGCATGCGGTACCTAGGAGTGGAGCATTATTTGCTTGGTTGGTAGTGTGAGATGTATGTCTAAGTTTGATGAATAAACAGACAGCACAGATTTTATGGAGGAAACCCGAGGTGGAATGAGTGGTAACTTTAGTATCTAGTTGACGTTTCCACATAGTAGAACAAGAATTTTCTTGTTCTAGATATTGCAGTTTCCATTTGGGTTAAAAATCAGCACCAATATTGGTTGTGTGTGTGTGTTGTTTCAAACCAACCTAAGACGGCCTCTTAGAGCTAAGAAGAATGTTTGATGGAAATTTGTCGACAAAAGGAGGACGCAATCTTGTGAACGAGATGGATTCCCCGAAAACCCTTACCTAAGTGGACAGAACTGTAGTCTGTTGGGGGAGGACAATGCAGGACAGTGAAGGAGGTAGAAAACAGCTGCTAAAGATGGATTAAATAAAGGAATTGTGGAAGGTCTGTAAGCATGGTAGAATGGTTGAGCTTTACCATGGGAAGGGGGCTGGGGTGCCACAATCCAGAGATCCCCAGGGAACAGGATGTAGCCACTTTCCTAAAATGTTTGAAGCGGTCTTCCTTCATGGATACAAGTACCTGTGTACTGAGAGCTGGAAATGGTGCTAGCCTGAGATATTTGTAAGAAGCTGCATGCACTTCGGTAGTGTTCAGTGTGGTAAGACATTGGATTTCTGGGAGCCCTACACTAGCCTGGCCTAGTGTACACTTCCAGAGCTAAGTAGCTCCCTGTTTTACCTTTTTGGCTGCTACAGTATGACCCTTATTCTCTAGTCCCTACATGGTTTTGAATTTGTGTTTGGGATGGCAACATAATCTTTCATGTTTTTGCTCCAGCATTCTCTGTCAACAGAAGAGAGAAGGGGGACGATGGCACAATAGTTGGGAGAATCTAACTTTGAAATAGCAACGTTGCGAATGGTCATCATACCCACTTCCATAAGCATATACATGCTCACAACCCCATACACCTCATTGTTGGATCCGCCTTCTCACCACATTTTGCTGCCTTTGGGTGCCTAACAGGTTTTTTCTTGCATCTGTCCCCATATTTATAGTCGTAGCCAGTAGCCTTCGCTTGAGGTCTGGTTCACCTAGTCATATGTTGACTAGACTAAAATGCCACACATTATAAAGTCAAGCTTCATGAATTCCTACTTTGCTAGTCTTGCAATTGAATTGATCTAGAATCATATGCACGCGAAATAGTAGAACCCCTCCCTGTTCCCCAATACAACTGTGGAAAGTAATGATTGTTTTTTTTTTATGGTTTCGTTTTGCAGCATTGGAGGCTCCAGGTCCCCTCAAGATGGCGACACTTCCCTCTTTCTCTCCCGTCTTGGCGCCCTATGGAAAGGATTCATTAACATGCAGAATGTAGCCAAGTTTGTCACTAAAGCATACCCTGTATCGGGGTCTTTTGACTATCTTGATGAGGTTAGCATTGACAGTCGTTCTAAATGCACTAACTACTTAATTTCGTAAAATGTAAATGTTTGCCTAAACTTTCTGTGGGGTATTTGGTATTGTACTTTGCCAGGGAGTAGTTTTCACTTTACAACTGTGGCAAAATTCATCAAAACACTACTTTATCTTCTTCAGAGTCGCAAACCATTTAATTGGGGGGTGGTCACCAAAGGTATATTATCCTGGATATTGTGTACAGCAAGTCTCCTAATCATTTCTGGGGACTCACTGGACCATGCTTTAGTACAGATGAGTGGGCGGATGAGAGCCTTCTGCCACAGTCTGAGCATATACTCATTCTCCTTCTCAACAACTGAACCTCTTAGCTGTTCTCCATTTAGTATAAGAAAATAGCAAAAGTAGCCGTGCCGGACTGGCTGCCTTTTCTAAAATTAGTATTTATGTATTTAAAGTAGTGAAGAACCTCAACTACATTGGCACTGTAGTTCAGAGAAGTATTGGTTGCACAGAAACCTTTAAAGAGAAGCAAAATGCATTTGTTGGTACAACCCATTGGCGCAATGAACACTGAAAACCAGTTAATCCTTCTCAGTCGTCATGTATAGACATTCCTGTAATCCAAGTGGCCTGCTGCAAAGTGCACACGTCTGGCCCAATTGTCTTTCCTAGGTTGTGTTGATGTGGGTCTGTGCACGAAATGGACACACCAGGAGAAAATTTGTTTCCTTGAGAGTCTTGATCTTTATGGTTGTCGCTGTGGGCTGCATAGAGTTCCTGTTTCAACCACGCAGACCGATGGTCACGCTGCAGCACAGGTAAGGTGTCATTCTTCATCATTGGACCCAGTCTAGTCCGTGATATTCGGCTGAGGCCAGCTGCCCTGTTTCACTCCGGATCATCACAGCGGGCTTCTGGAAGTTCTGCTGAACAGCCCTTCTCTCACTGGACAATCACATGTAGCTTGTTTGTGGATTGATATGAAGTTTAAACTATTTACTGACATATCAGTGCTGCCTCAGTTTAATTTTGTATGTGTAGCTTTTTGGATATATGTCTGGTTGGCAGTGGCACCTCTAACAACATTCACTAAGCAGAAACTGGCTCGTAATCTTGTTTTCCTCCTCCATTTCAGGAGGTTACGGAGAATGTAATCAAAAGGAATTTTACTAATTTACCCAGTGATTGATGAGTGGATTGAAACCTACTGCAACATCACCGGATTATGGTCTGGCAAAATTACACACAGCAAAATCTACTACCAAAGAGTGCTCCCGGGTGGACCAGACATTTTGCAGCCACCGATCCTCTGTCATGGTCCATCTGTATGTCCATCCTTATATGTGACTGTTTGTCTATCATGCAGTCGTATGCAACTACAACCTTGAAATGTTACTCAGTAGTATTACCCCATCTTCCTCATGCTGCCTTTAACCACATTAGTACGCCCTAGAAGTTTGAGCCTGATCTACTTCTGGCAATTAAGCGAACATACTATGGTCTTGTATTATTCAAGGTCAGCTGCTTGAACTGCTCTGTGAAAAGCATACGCATTGTGCTAGATGAGAAACATGTACTTTTAGCAATTTCTAAGTGTCTGAAGGTTCTCAACTTCTTAATGCAGCTACCAGACCCTTAAAGAATTTAACTTGAAATCCTTCAATTTTTTTGCTAACCTGCTGGATTTACCTTTTGTTTTAGGCTCACCCTCAGCCAGTAACCAGTTAGTTAAGATTGTTAAAACTTTTATGTTGTACAATCAGGACACACAAAATCATGCCATTGTTAAACGGCCAACAATTACCACTGAATTTTAAACGTGTTAAATATGGACAGTAACATCAATAGCAAGACTAGTACTCTCTGAGATTTGATACTCTTGAATATTTCATTGTTAACCATTCCAGCACATTCGAACTCCCAAAAGACTCCCATGCACTATCAGATCAGAGACGGTCAAGCAAAGGGTTTTGTTCGAAAAGTCCTGAAGTCACTGGACTGGTTGCATGTGTGTAATTCAGTACTTGCTCTCAAAGCCTGCCTGAGCACTAGGTATTACGACATTGCAATATTTATTTGAAAGTTTTATATAGCGCGAACTTGACCCAGGTGGGTATCTGAGCGCTTTATAATTTTGGGTGGGTATTACAAGAGTATACATCATACAACAAAAATAGTAGTGCAACACAGTTAAGGTATGTGGGATACAGACCATGAGAAGAAAATGTGAATCTTTGCTAAAACAAATTAGCAAGGCAGGCGAGTACTGGGATACAAAGGTGTCCAAAAATCTCATTGTAAATCAGGTGGTAATCAATGAACAGTAGGCCAGAGCTGTTTACGGCAGGAACTTAGCCATTAGGATTTTTTTTTACTTCCTTTTTAGGTCTCGCCTACGCAGCGCGCATGCGCTGCATAGGAAAAAGACCTTTTGTAATCGGTTCGCTTTTGAGTCCAAAAACGTGCATGCGTTGCATTGCTTTGAATGGCAACGCGTGCACGTTTGGCGATTCCCTTGCGGGAGCGAGCTTTAAAACCATCTGTTAATAATTACAAACAGATGTTTCCTGCTCGCTCCCGCAAGGGAAATAGGGCCAGGCTTCCTCCTCTCTCCCCTCCCCTTCAAACTTCCCGCGCTTGTTTAGGAACTGAATGCCTAGTGCCCCTGGGAGGGGCGCGCTGCCCCTCCCCATTGTGTGCCCAGGGAAGCATTGAGGGCACCCCGACACACATACACACGCCACTAATACATCTCGGAGCCGAGCACCCGAGGCAGCATAACTTAATCACACAGTGAAGGTAAAAAGCCACGCTAAGTCCCCTCGGCGTACTTACCTGCAGCCCCGTGATATCTATGTCCAGTCCACACCGCCACCATGACCAGCAGGACCCTGGCGTGCCAACCCTGCCCAGAATCTAGCCTCTTCCTGCCCAGGTGCATTCCTCTCAAGGTGCCGCTGATCCGGGGTTGGCAATGAAGCATCCGTAATACGGCACAGGGACCCTAAAATCTCCCTCCTTTCACCGGCGGAGACGTTGTAGCCGAGGTAGTTTCTTTTGCTCTGCCCCTTTGTATCTTACAGGGCCGCCTCCCCCGCCATTGCTAAAGCTTGTCGCCCTCCCCCCGCCTGCACTTTGCTGTCCGTGCCTTTCCGCCTCCCCCGCCATTGCTAATGCTTGTTTTTTTAGTTAATTGTATCTTGCCACTCTGCCACAGAACGGAAATGAGACCGTATGGTCTCGTTTTATAAATCCTCAGGTGTTCCCCTGTCTCTCAGATTCCACCTCCCTTAGAGGTCGCGTTCAGAAGTAGGTGTTCAGGGGAGTTGTGCCACTGCACCTGATGCACCAGTGGGAGTCACGCCACCGAGCGAGTGAAAGGTGCGCCGAGAAGCGTGAGAGGGAGCTAATGAACACAGAGAATGGAAGAAAAATGTGTCTTCCCCATTCTTCTTACTTTGTTTTACTAACACGGTAGTCGCAATCTCCGTTTATATAACCACTCCAGCTATGGAACACTGCATGTACACAGATTTCCTTATGGAAGATGTTGACGACTTATATACAGTCGTCTCTGTGGCGCAATCGGTTAGCGCTGTTCGGCTGTTAACTGAAAGGTTGGTGGTTCGAGCCCACCCAGGGACGCAGAGTTTTATTGTATCAGTAATGTAATCTGCGAAAATCACAAATTTTGCATAAGATTAAGGACAACACTGGAAGCTTCCCTCTCATTTAACTCCCAGCCTTATAAACTCTGTTAGTCACGTGAAATCCATGCAGTGCTGTCTGTGCTCAAGTTTGAGATCCGAGACCCTCTCACAGATGCTGAGTCTTGCAATATTACTGCGTTAGGGGCACTTCCACCCTAGGGTCTGCGACGTCAACCTTCTATTTGGGTCTGGCCTTTGAGGGGGTGGCTCATGATGATATACGAGCTTTCACCCGAATGACATCAAAGTAAACTACTTTAACAATGTGATTTGAGTAGAAATGTTGATTAGCTTGGTGCCGAGGAGGCCTTTGCATAGATTGAACAGGGATGTGTAAGTGCTTTCACCCTCATCACAAGTGGGCTGTGACACTCTATTCCACCAGTCACAAGAGGTGCAGCAGTGCCGCACTCCTGGTGTTTCCCACCCCTGCAGATTGCCTGCTGAAAGCTCGTCCGACTGAGAGCTCTGCGCATCATTCCTGCCTTTAAGTTCCACCGCATATTTACGAAGCTTCAAAATGACCAGTCCACCTGCGCGAAGGGTCTTCCACTGCGTGGCACACATCCTGATGCTCTTTTAGTAACTTTTGATCTGTTTGAGTTCGTATTTTTGTTTTGTTCAAACCCGCAAATGATTCAGCAGATGATGGATTATGTGGCCCGTACAGCAAATCCCTAGTTATGCGGAAAACGATGTGGCTTCAGAATCACATAATTCCACTGGTCCTATTTCTAATCCAGCGAACGAGGCCCACACAAGTTACAATGTCTAAATGCCAAAGTGTCCCCATTCCATTGCCCGGCCAAGAAAAGTACAAAGTTAGTCCAGAGTTTTGCAATGAAATGCAGGAACAGGTAGTCAGACAAGCATTGGCATAGCCAATAGGTCTCGCCTTTGGGACCTTTAAAAGTGTTTAGTTATCCAGCACAATATCCTTGGTGCAACAACATCAAGTGTTGCATGGCTAAACACTTAATAGGTCCCAAAGGCGAGACCTATTGGCTATGCCAATGCTTGTTAAAGGTAGTCGTGGAGGAAACTCGTCGGACTTCCGGAGGAAGAGAGTTCCAGATCTTTGGGGCTGCGCCTGAGAAGGCTCTGAGACTCGTTCTCATTTTGTGAAAGATCTGTGGTTTTAAGAGCCATGAACTTGCACTTCTGGAACGTCTGCAACCTCCAAACCGTTCTAGTTTTTGAGCCAGATACGTGGGAGTCTTAAGAAGTAAGGCTTTGTGCGTCATGCAGGCTATCTTTAGCTGTATTCTGGCCTCGTATGGCAGCCAGTTTAGGGATTTGAGGGCTGGGGAGATGTGCTCGTTTCTTTTTGAACCATTGAGTAGTCTAGCTGCTGCATTGATGATGCTTTTAGTGGTGCCAAGCTGTATTTGGGGAGTCCACAAAGCGTGGATCTACCATAGTCTAGCCTAGGCAGCACCAGAGCTTGCACCGCCATCTCGAAGTCCTCTTGTGGAAGGAAGGGTTTTAGATTCCTTAGGGTGTTCATCTGGTGTTTAGCCCCTTGCTTAAATTGCTAATATGATTCTGCATGCTCAGGTGCTTATCCAGTGTGATTTCGAGGGATTTCTCAGAGTCGATAATGCGGGGATTGCAGTTGAAGCCCGTAAGATGTTTCAGCCAATGGTCGATCTTTGGGGTGTGATTAGGCGGTGCAATGAGGGGCAATTCTGTTTTGGAGGTGTTGAGCATGAGGTGGTTGTCAGTTAGCCAGTTTTGAGTATCCAAAAGGGTAGAGTTGAGTCAGACGAAGTCTTCATGGGAGGTGATTTTCAGATAGTTGAGTGTCATCCGCATACATATGGGAGAGGATGTTTGCGGCATTCAGAGCATTTGCCAAGGGTTCTAGAAATAAATTGAAGAGTATCGGTGATAGTGCTGACCCCTGTGGAACCCCCATCGAGACTGAGGAGGGCTGGGATAGGGATTGCTTTATCTTGACTTTTTGTGATCTATTCTGGAGGAAGGACGTGAACCATCGCAATACCGGCCCTGAAAAACCTGAAAATACTGTTTTGCATATATTCTTTACACTGTAGGGTTCAACCTAATGCAACTGCATAGCGGCCCTCTGTTAATACAAATGTCTCTGGTGAGTGCACTCTTCTCTGAGTGATCTCTACCCTCTGTTAAATGATGCCTCAGTTAATAATTACCACCGGTAATGGGAAATCTGTGGCATAAACTTGTTTGGGAAAAGCAGGAAGGAGATTTTTCATCACAGAATACCACTATTACATTGATCTGTGCACACTTCTACTCATACAGTATTTATCTTGCAGCTACCCCAGTTAGTTTTATATAGGCCGCTGTGCTGCCTGATGTAAAAGATTAAACCATTTAGCATAAACGCTGTTATACTCTGATATTTTTTCTCCTGTAGGGAGTTTTCGATTTTTCAACAAAGTGGAATTCCTTTGGGCACTTTAACTAGAAAGGTTTTACCAAAGGTTTCTCGGACTGTTCCACGTTGGGCACTTTGGACTGGTTGCTATGAGGACACTTTACATTGCAACAGCTGTAACCTGTAACTTTGAAAGCAGATACTTAAATAAGAGCATGCTTGCAGAAATAACCAGGATAGTTTTATAGAATTTAGTCTAGGAATTGTCTGAAAAGGTAAGCCTTGACTTGAGAACAGTAGATAAAGAGTAGGATTAAAGTTATAAGGCTGGGAGGCAGAGAGTTCCAAACGGAGGTGGCTGCCTGCGAAGGACTGTTTCTATACTGGAGATGTTCTTAATTCAGGAAGTTCGTGGAGGAAGGGGTTTGTGACTTCTGAGACCCTCTAAGCCACCATAGAGATTGATTAGGTCTGCTAGATAGAGAAGGGCATTTTCTTGCAGTGTTAATGGTGCTGTGTAGCGAGGAGTTTGCTATATATGGTAGTATCTGCCTGTAGAGTGAATCAGTATCGCAGAAGAGTTTAGAACACCTCTGAATGGGGCATCCTATATTTGAAATTACATCTTAGTAAGAGCCCACCAAAGGCTGTTCTTGAAACATTTAAAGAATTGTCTGCTGTTGTAAACTCTGAAACCCACATTTACCTCTTGCTCAAAATTTAAGTTCAGCAAAGGATGCACCTAAATTATGCCTCAGTGGATCAAAGATAAAGGCTTCTAACTAGTCCACGGGGTCCTGCATCACTCTTTCGATTGACTAGTCCCTAGGACTCCGCAATATTGGAGTTCCATTTGATGTGTTACCTACTTTCATCAGAGTAAACCTAGTTGCAGGGATTCACTTCAGCACGTATTTTGCGTTGGATCTACCTCTTTCAGCACGTATGTCAGATTGTGTTAGTTCTCTAGTCATCTACACGGGCCTTGCAGTTTTAGATGCAGAAAGTCAAACTCTGCAGCACCTTTCTATTTGTCCTGCATGGAACCAGACCTCTTTCAGCTGCCTGGTGGACTCTGCAGTAGATCATTATAAAAGAAATGCCACACTTCACAGAGCTGTAGTTCATAAAGGACTGCATGGCTACGTCCCAGTGTTACCATTATTTCCCAACCTAAGATGCTCAAGGTCGGTATCTCGGTGAAATGTTAGTTGAGCACCACAAAGTATAATTTTAACTGAATAAATCCCCATGACTCAACCGCCCTTCCTCTAAAATTGAAGCATACTTGCTAAATGTTTTGCGAGGGTTAACAATGCTCCTGTTTTGACTGCACCCCAGAAGGACCCCACTGTTTCCTATATTTCTCTTGCATCCTCTTTGCTTATAAAGTACGCAGAGTCGAATGAGCACTGCACAAAAATACAAGTAGTTTCAAAAATGGGGATTCCACCTGAATTCCATGTAAAGATCATGGGTCTGGCATAAAAATCTTGTATGCCTGGGGAAAATCAGAGCCACTGGTTGTTAGAGGACCGCTGAAAAGCCGAAATATTAAGGAGAGATTGAAGCAAATATTTTCATTGCTAAATCCCCAGGATATAACCCTTTTAAAGTATGGATTACTTCTCCCAGCACTCCTCCTTGTAGAAGTTTAAATGTATGGAATTGAATGTAGTACCACCTATGTCTATCACTTATATATTGGGAAACAACTGAACACGGCAGACTGGCTTCTTGAGGTTTTTTCCTGGAAAAGATGGGTGGGACGGGGGACCCTGGCATTTCACGTTTTACGGTCTCCATCGGCAGTCAATCTGATGGTGTTGCACAGAGCGTGCCCCAGAGAAAGTGGCACAAAAACGACCGAAGCTCTGAAGTTTTCTCTCCTCGATAATTGTCATAAAATGATCTTCCCTGCACTCATTGTGTACATCTGCCTTACCACTAAGCTCTAATTTTAAAGTTTACATGGTACTGTGTAGATATTCGTGAAGTGGTTTGTGAACGTAGAAAGTGTTTACAGTTGTCATGTTGACGGATTGAACACTGTTTCTTTCTGCTCTAATTTCAATATGCTAAGTCCCAGCAGTTTTGCTAAGCTAGTGAAGTATTGAATTGTACACATTGAAAACAGAAATCTAACATGCTGTGCGTTTGGAAGGAACGTGTGATAATTACTGATTGCACTGTTAAAAATTAATTTATCAAGAAATAGCCACGTGGTCTTATCTACCAACCGTCATAAACCGCCACTGATATTGCAAGTTTAGACACCTTTCTTCATCACATTACCAAAGGTGTGTTTTAAAAAAAAGGTTTAAAAAAACCCAAAAATCTTGCATTATTGGGCAACTGGACTTGACATTTGTCAGTACCCAAACTCCACCAGCCTGCGCATCTTGACTGTAGATATCACTATGACCGTCTGTAGGCAGCTGGTTTAATTGCAGTCACAAGCTAAGCTATGCAAGAAGATCGTACCACAAACTATAAATTTGTTTTTCCTCAAATTCCCACTTACTTTGGAATTGTCTGCACCTGTAGCAAGGACCAGAAATGTGTTTCAAAATAATGTTGCTGAAAATGTAAGAAGTTTTGGAGCTTCTCAGCACGGGCTTTCTTCTTTGTCACTGAGCCCGCCACCACCATCATCAACTTTGCTAACGTTTTTTCCTCTTTTGTTTGTTGTTTTTTTTTTTGTGATTACCAAGCCGGAAGCAGGTCTTTGCTAATGGTCCCTTTTTGGGTGTTAGTTGTTTTTTTTCTGCCTTCCTTTCTAGTGAGGTTAAGTTTATTTGGCTAAATAAAAAATGACCCTGCTGTGTATATACCATTTATGACAGACTTCAAGCCTTATGTATAATGCTGTAATTTGTTTTTGCTTTGTTCTTTCATCAGCCTTTTAGGAGGGGAATTCAAGTGCACAGATTTACAAGTACCAGTTCCCAACATTTCTGGCCATGTTATGCCAGACACTCATCCATCTGCATTCGATAAGAGAAGGTACCTGAGATGGGTTCCTCTGTATTTTAGTACACTGGACAGGATCGGAGTCCCCTCGAGTCAATGAGGACACTCGAGCCATATCCCATAATTTTGAGAGGCCTTTAGCCAAATAGATTTTTGTCGTTTCAGCAGTCTACTACCAACATTCAGTTAAGTTTATCAACACCTGTTACTGGGCTCGGCACAACTGCACTGGTTATCTTAAAACATCCTCCTCGCCAAATTAGGTACTTATACCAAGGAAGGGAGAATAAGGATTTGCCATAGACAGTTAACCAAAAAGGTGTTAGAACCGACTTTAGGAGACTCCTTTTCTGACTGAAGTCACAAAAAGCAAAATTTGAACAGGGGTCACGTATTGTTACCCCTTTTAGTACCATTCTAGATTTTTTGTCAAAGTCCTTTCACCGAGCAGTGATGCAGCCCTTCTCCAAAGTGTGTTCCAGTGCCCCATTTCAAGTTGATGTGTTTCGCAGCAACCTAGTAAACAGTGGTCTTCGTTAACCCTGAAACTCAAGCCTCTGCTACTTCTACAGGGTCGTTTGTAAATAAAGAAATTCAGCCGGCCATATTTTATATTCAGCAAAAAAATTAGTTTCTGATGTATTTTAGTGATTCAGAATGGTTCCGAAATGATTTCGTGATTCTTACATGGGATAAAATCCTTTTACTTTGATGAATGTTTCTACACCCACTCGTTCGAAAACAATTCTTTTCCGGAGCCATGAAATGGTGAGGTAGGAGCCTTCATTTTGTTTACACCCTAAAAAGTTGATGCACATAGCTACCAACTGATGTTTGTGCTGAAAATGGGTGTTCTCATTTAACTTGCATCCTCACAGAAAGTGTTAAAATACTTGAATGTTCACCTGCGTAGGTGTTGTGTAACCTTGCCAAAAGGGACATGCCACTCTCTTCCTGTCCTGTTTCAAGAGGGAATGGTTTAGGTAAACGAGGGTAAAGTCTTACGAGACGTATTTTCAAATAGACCAGTGCATGAAGCCACAGTGGTAACAGCTTGTAACTTGTAAAAACGAGAGCACCTGAATAAGAGTGTTGCGCTCCATTGAATTCTATAGATTTATTCAGCTTCAAATTGCTGATGTAACTTCAAGAGAACTGAATTAATTCTGTTTCCGTGCATATGCACGCATTGTTACTTGTTTGAGATTAATGTTTTGCCCTGGAAAACTTCCTTTTCGGTAGCAATAGTCTCTGCGACCTTTCAGTTCTTAAATCTATAGAGCCATACTTTGTCTTCCTCAAGGACAAAGTTATACTCTGAACAGTTCCTTTCTTCATTCCAAAAGTTGTATTATAGTTTCATTTCCACGTAGAAGGCTTTCTTTCTATAGTTTATCTGAGACTTCCTGTTTCTATGGCTGTGGCGACTTAATTTAATTTTGACTTCTCTACAGCTCGAAGGTTCTACCTGGAAAGCGGAAACTCATTCCGAATTTGACTATTTGTTTGCGAATGTTAGTAGTATTGCTCAGTCAGTAAAGACAGCACGATTCACTATTGTCCAGAGAATGCTGCTCGAAGTTACTGAAACATGACATTCGGTGGCTTTTCAGAGCTTGGTCCCGATGGATAATGTGCGTGTCAGCAACATGGGATACCCCTCATGCTTTATTTTTGCAAACGTAACTAATTGGTTGCATCTTCTAGAGCAGGAGTCCGTTTAGGCTAATCTTTGCTTGAAGCCTGGTCTGGAATATGCTTTTTCCAACCAATTAGGAGTAAGCATTGGCAACGCCGTCGCCAATAAGTCTGGCTTTGGGAGCTAGCTTTTTGACTCTGTCGGTGTTTATCATGCGTTTTGTAAAACTTTGCTGAGGAAGCTACTGGACCCTTTGCTGTTTTATAGTTAAAAAAATAAAACATCGGCTAAAAGCAAAACATTTTTTTTGTCTTAATCGCCCATTGCCAAAGTAGACCCTGACACTCAAAGGATCTACTTTGTGTGCGGATGTGCTCCTTGTGAAAGAGCAGTAAGCAGGCACTCAGTGAAGTTAGCCAATGCCTGAAATCAACTGACCCTTCGTCCCATGCTGTAGTGGACAAAAGAAACGTGTGAATGAGTCGAAAACTGACCAGTGGATGGGCTAAAACCAGACTTAAAAATGGAAAGTAGGACGGCAGAGTAAGGAAAATAGCATATGTGGAAACCTCCAAAATGTCTTTCAATAATAGTGTGCCATATTCTTTTTCACCATCTTTAATGGGGTTCGCTTGTCAATAGAGGCATTTTCCATCTAGTTGTAAAGGCAGGGGAACATGAAATAAGTAATGGAATCACCAGGAAAGTAATTTTTCCTATTCCTTTCTGTTATAAATTACAATCTTTCACCGTGAACCTTTGCTGGATTCACATGATGTGTGTTATTACGCCTTCTAGTGGTTGTGTACAGAATTTCAAGAAGACTTCTTTCAGGTGCCATCCTTAAATGTAGGTGGTTTCTTCTGATTTACAATTGGAAAACAAATTGAGGTTTGTAACTAGTTCACAAAAGGTACTGGTTAATTTGGATTTAAGCTCCATTTAGAGAACTCTAATTCTACTTGACACACTGACTGTAATCCAAAATATCGTCCCAGTAAATTTTATTTTTAGCCTCCGGTGCTGAAATATGCTGGAATGTTGTGTTAACTGCCTTTGACTGAAGTCATTCAGAAGAGTTTTTAATTTTGTTGGATACATAACCCGCTAGAATGGTCATGTGGTTGAGATCCCATTAAGAGCTGAGAGATTGTGGAAGGCAAACTTTTCTTCAGCTTGCAAATAATTTGGGTGGATTATGTTATGTTTAAATACTCTGCACAACCCACACGTGTAGATACTTTCTTCTTTGTTTTTTCCTCTTCCTTGAAATTGCTATCAGATGAGGCAAAATATACTAACACACTCCTGAATACATTCTGGTTTTGTATACGTTATTGCATCACCTCAGTTTAATATTCAGGCTGACATACATACAGGTTGCTGCTAATGCAACGGAACTTCTAAGTGTGCAGTGCCTCCTTGGACTACTGTTGGCTTGATTTCTTGGAGTTGTTCCTTGTCCCACCTCGCATATTTGTCTTTTTCATGATATGCGGGACCTATTCCCAGTTTATGATGTGGGTGTTGCATCTTATATGGAGGACTATCGGGTCCACCAGGGAATTTTTCAACTAGCTAGATTACTCCGACATTCACTGCATCTCCATGACTGAAAACTGGAATTTGTAATGAAGCGGTTAGCCTGCAAAATTGAGATTTTAGTTTTCCTTCTGGTTGGAAAGCTCTAGCTAGCATGCCTAAATGGATCTGCCAACCACCCAGTCTGCAAAAACCTCAACGTATTAACTTCATTGAGGTAGATGGACTGCATCAAAAGCCAGACCAGACAGCAGCTTGTTGGTGAACACTTACTTGAGCTGTAGGCAATATCAAGCCTGGTCTACTTGCAGCCAATTAATGTTGCCCCTTCCTCTACCTCATTCTTGTTAATTACTCTGTTTCCCGCAAGAAAAAATCTAACATTTCGAAGTATTTAAATGTGGCAAAGCTCTTCAGTTCATGTGGACTAGTTCCGCACATCAGTTGTCACCGATCACATATCAAGCGTGAATTAACTCCGATATAATAGGTCTGTGACCAGGCTTGGCTACTATATGGGATATTTTCCCTATTGACAAGGCCTCTCTGATCCTCCACGGGAAGAATCGTATTCTTACTCAAAGGGAGTGACTACATAAGGTGCCTACTTAGTTCCCATAAAAAATACCATGCCTTTCTCCACTCTCTGCCCAGCTTCTACAAAGAATTCCTGGGTGAAACGTCCTCTACTATGGCTGACAACAGGAACCCTGTTGCATGGGCCAGTTCCACCATTTGTGTATTCAATGTGCTGTTGATTTTCCTGTGGTGATTACTTTGAGTGCATTGATAAAGCAGCACCACCACCTCTTGCCTTTAATGTAAACGAGTAAAAGGATTTGCAAGGATTGGTAATTGGTTGTAGACATTAAGCAACGTCAATAACATTTGTTCTGGGTTTGTAACCTTTTAAGTAATCCCTTGAGATTCCGAGGACCTTTGAAACAACCTGCGTAGCTAGTTATGGGCAGTCTGTCTGAATTTTAGTTAAGAGTATACCCTTCCCCAGCACCAACATTTTCCTAGTCATCAGACAAAATCCCAACATAAAAAAAACCTGGAATTTGCCACATTCGTCTGGTAATACTGTGCAAGTCGTTGCCTTCTCATGACAATGTTGGATTTGTTCAGAACGCCTCTGCTACCCTCTGGATTATTCCCCGATGGTGCGCCTATTCTTGTAGACACAGTGCCTCCCTAGGCTACAGGAAGAAAGGCTAAAAAGCCCATGACATGCACTGGGACAGAAATCCAGCAGTTGGGATTGCTTGGAGAAAATAGTAGTGTACATCGTGCAAGTTCTGCATGCTAAACATTTTAGAAATGTCCTTATGCATAGTAACAGGATGACAATCCACAGATTGGAATAGGACCGGTAAAGACCTGATCTAGATGATTTTGCAAAGTGAATTTTCCTGCTGCTGTCTTCCAGTCCACATTGAAGGGTCAGTTGTCCAATGTGCTCACTAGCCTCCACAACTATTGGACTTCTTATTTTTGCATTTTACCTCTGCAGGTTAGATATGCCAAGTTTTTAATTTTTGTATCATTTGCCGTTTCAACACCCCCATTTGGCAATGTTTTATATTTAAGCCTGTTGGTGCTTTTCTTTTTACTTGTCCTTTTTACACTTCTTTCTATCAAGGTTTTGTAGGTGGTCGTGTTTTAATTTTCCGTGCGAGCCCTGTTCCTTCAGACTGTCAGTAACTTAAGGCTTTACAGCGTGAATCTTTCTGGATCCACATGCTGTGCATTATTCTGCCACTTTGTTTGGCGTGGGCTCTGTCGTTTACTCTTTGGTGACCTGTCCCTCCTCTTTTGATATCAGACATACGCCCTAGAAGCTCCCTCGCATCTTCACCATCTTCAGTTTCTTTTTTGCACTGTTGGGTCTTGGTGTAGAGGAGCTAGCTCCAAAATGAATTGGAAGAAAAGAAGCCCTTGCCAAAGCGAAAAACACTGAGAAAAACCTTTGGGCACCAAGGAACATGACAAATACCGACAGGGATCAACAGGACTCGAAGCAAAAGCCTAGGGCTGAGTATCCCCACTCAACCGTGAGGTGCAGAGAATGATGCAAGAGTATAAAGCGTATGCCATTCAGGTTCTACCCTAAATGCCACCACAAACTAGCGAAGGATAGACACTAAGTCTGCAATTTGTGCCTGCTTAGGGACCACACATTCGAGGCTTGCAGCACCTGAGCAGAATTCCAACCAATGACCTTTAAAGTAAGGCAAAAGCAGAGATTGACACACTACGCCATGGCACAGGTGCAGATGCACACTTAAAGGTTGGAGGATCCCAATAGTGATTACAACGCGGAGATGACCCAGACGCCAAGATCATCGACCACAAGTGTCTGAAAGCATTGAAATTGTCGTCAGACGCAGAAAGCAGAAAACCAAAGGTACACAGGAAATCGGGGATGGGGCAGAAGGGGTTGGACTCCAAAATGAATAAGTCTACCTTGACTTGGAAGGTGCCACAGGCAAAACAGCCCAAAGAGGCAAAAGAGCTTCATGGATCCAAGGCAGAGGATACCGCTGGTGGCAAACCCTCGGAACCAGCCTCTACTCTGAAAGGCAATCAAGAGTAGGAGAGAAAGCGAGAGAAGCTGGCCATTGAGTGGGATAGATCGGTGCTGATGACGACGCCGGCACTCAATGCTGAACAAAGTGCTCAACGATGAGACGAAAAAAGGACACCTCGAGGCCAAAATGGCGGCCCTCATCAAGCAACTCCTTCAAAAATTCTACATTTTTTCCAAACCTCAAAAGAAACATCGCCCCAACACCAAGGCCGAAGCAGAGGAACCAGAGTGGCAACCACCAGGAACCCCTGAACAGGCGGAAGATAAGGATGAGGCCCTCTGTTTTTGTCAAAAAGCAGATGATGAACCATACCAAGAGGGAGTCTTTGAGGCTGAACCCTCCGGCGGCTGACAGGACCTCGATCCGGACTCACTGGGGGGGGGGGGGGGTGTCGATCCATAACGCCTGAGACCCTCACTGCCGGATGACATCTCAGTGTACAACACAGTGGTAAATCATGTAGCACACACCTACAGCGTCAAGTGGGAAGAGGATCCAGGGGAGTTGGTTTTTCTACTGGAAACCCTGCTGCCTTCTCAACAAAGGGACCAGTTCCTCACAATGCTGCCTAGTCTTGTGGACCAAAAAAGGGAGGCC